>JARGCV010000103.1:9737500-10337500 GCA_034064705.1 Bothrops alternatus | reverse complement strand
CTTATTATTAAATTAGTAATATGGTTATTAAGTGTCTCTGGCTTCCTATTGACTTTGTTTATCACAAGATTACAAAAGGTGTGTAAGGACCCACCTCCCTTTACATCTTAAGAAGACAGAACTCTTGGAATATCTCTTCCTACAGGCATCTTTATTGAGAGAAAATGATTACAGGCATGCTAGACAGGATCTGGGGAATTCTCTTCCATCCTTCAATGTTTTAAGTGTTCCCAAGCAGCCCCCACCCCACAGTTCTTCTGAGCGATGATCACTCATCCTCTCTTTTCCCAGATCACAGGCATTACATTGTTCCCCCTGTTTTCCCTCACTGCCGGCAAAAGGAGGACTTCAGAGAGAGAGTAGAGGAAAGGCAATGGCGATATTGTTATGGTCGGTCCTCTTGATGAGAATCAGCATCCAGTCACTTTGTAGTTTAATGAGAGTGAGAGACATAAAGTGAGAGTCATAAAACCCCCTTTGCTTATCTTTCTCCCCTTTAGTAGTATGACAGAATTCAGAGAGAGTAAGAAATGGGTTTTTTTCAGAGTAGGTAGCTAGAAATGAAATATAATTGGATTCTGACATCCTGCCCCCCTTAAAAATAAGAGAGATCCACCTGTAAAGAAAACAAAACAGGTATAAAAGTTAGTCTGGCTTGTTAGGATGCTCATACAAACTTATTTAATAGCTTCGGGGCTCTGACATGACGTTTATGGACCCACTCGTTTTGTGAGGCGGGGAAGTGTTTCCATGCTACTAGGTATTGAGTTGCCACATGATATCTCCTAGAGTCTAGGATTTCCTTTATCTCGAAGTGTTGTTCACCTTCCACCATGACTGGAGTTAGGGGGGGATTTTTGGCCGTAAGGGTGACTGAGGTTCTCTTCACCAAACTACAGTAAAAAATTGGGTGTATTTGCCTAAAATTTTTGGGTAATTCTAATTCTACTGTTACTGGGTTTATGATTCTTTTAATTGGAAAAGGCCCTATATATTTTGGTCCATGTTTTTGACATGGTTGTAGGGATTTTAGGTATTTTGTAGATAAGTACACCATTTCTCCTATAATGAATAGTGCAGGCTCAACCCTTTTTTTATTGGCTTGTACTTTGTATGCATGCCTAGCTTCATCTAGTGCTTTTCTAACTATTGGCCAGGTGTTTTGTAATTGTTCCATCCATTCTTTCAGTTAAGGGATCGTCGGTTCGTTTGGGGTTAGTTCTGGCATGGGGTTGAAACTTTGACCGGTAGCTATTTGAAAAGGAGTGTAACCTGTACTGGAGTGGACTGCATTATTGTAGGCCACTTCTGCGAAGGGGAGTAGGTCCGTCCAATCAGACTGTTGGAAATTAATAAAGCATCTTAAATGTTGCTCAAGTACTGAGTTCGAATTTTCCGCTTGTCCATTCCCTTGAGGGTGATGGTTAGATGTCAGTCCCTGAGTGGTCCCTAAAAGGTATAAAAATTCCTTCCAAAATGCAGACGTAAATTGCACTCCCCTATCAGAGATGATGCGTTGGGGTGCCCCATGCAATCTGTAAATATGCTGGACGAAAAGTTTCACTAAGGCTTTTGCGGTGGGAATCTTTGGGCAAGGGATAAAGTGTACCTGTTTGGAAAACAAATCGGTGACCATCCAAACGACAGTATTCCCATTCCTTTCTGTTAATTCCACTATAAAATCCATGGCTATTTCCCTCCAGGGGGCTGAGGGATTTGCCACTGTTTGTAACAGTCTAGGCGATTTCTCTTGCAACCTCTTGGCAATTGCACACTTTGGGCAGCTGGCCACGTAGCTTTCTATTCCTTTTTCATGGATGGCCACCAAAATTGCCATTTAATTAAGTGTAATGTTTTTACAAATCCAAAATGCCCTGCTGATTTTGTGTTGTGGCAGAGCTGCATGAATGTGACTCTTTGGGTTGTTGGTATATATAACTTTTCCCCCACCCAAGGCAGCCCGTCTTTCATTGTGCACACATGTTTATTTTTCTGGAACCATTCATCTGTTTCCAAACTTTTCCGGAATTCAATTCCGATTTGGCTATCCAGCTGTGGTTTTAATTTAGCTTGGGCTCTGGTGGTTACTGGCTCTGCCAGTTGTGATCTATCATTATCGGTTTAGAGTCGGTGGCTCACGTGCTGTTATATTGGGGCATGCAAGATAATGCATCTGCCAGGAAGTTCTTTCCCCCCAGCAAATGCTTGAGCGTAAAGTGGAATTGGTGAAAATGCTAGGACCAGCGGGCTTGCTTGGGGTTGAGCTTCCTGGGTGTTTTTAAGGCTTCCAAATTTTTGTGGTCTGTCCACACCTGGAAAGAGATTTTATTGCCTTCAAGGAACTGGCGCCACATGAGTAATGACCAACGTATCCCGTATGCCTCTTTCTCCCACACAGGCCAGGGCTGTTCCATTTCCGTGAGTTTCTTGGAGGTATACGCACAGGGTTGCAATACCCCTTCATTGTTTTCTTGTAATAGTACAGCTCCCACTGCCACATCACTTGCATCCGCCTGTATTACGAAGGGCTTATCCATATCTGGATGCCTCAGTACTCGTTCGGCAGAAAAGAGTCTCTTTAATCTCTCAAATGCTGCTTGGCATTCCACTGTCCATTTTAGTGGCTGGCTAGGTTTTACTGAGGATGCTCCCTTCATTTTTAGTAAGTTCGTGAGGGGCAGGGCTATCTGGGCAAATGAGGGGATGAATTGGCGGTAAAAGTTTGCGAAGCCCAGGAAACTTTGCAGTTGCTTTCTTGTGTGGGGTGGTGCCCATTCTAATACCTCTCTGACCTTTTCTGGGTCCATTTCAATGCCCTGTGGGGATATACGATAACCTAGGTAGTCTATCCTTTCCTGGTGGAATTCGCATTTCGATTGTTTGGCATATAGGTGGGCAGCTCGCAATTTCTTTAAAACCGCTCTGACTAGGTTGACACGTTCCTCTTTTGATTCGGTGAAGATAAGAATGTTGTCTAAGTAAACCAGGACCCCCTTAAATAGGTGCTTCCTTAGTACATCATTGATTAATTGCCTAAATACTGTGGGGCCCCCTTGTAATCCAAATGGCAAGACTTTGAATTGGTAGCTCCCCATTGGGCAGTTAAATGCGGTCTTCCATTCATCCCCTTCCTTAATTCTCATGCGATAGTATGCTTCCCTTAGATCAATGGTTCTCAACCTTTTTAATGCCGCGACCCCCAACCGGTCGTAAGTCAAGGACTACCCAACCGGTCTTAAGTCGAGGACTACCCAACCGGTCGTAAGTCGAGGACTATTTCCCTGCCCGGGAGCGCCACGCATGTGTGGTGCCGCCCCCTGCTCTGGCCGAGGCGTAGCTCGCAAGGGTCAGCAACGGCACAGGGCAACCACCGGCTGGGCCACCAACTGGCTCAGCCCAAGGGAGGTAAGGCACCCGCCGGGCCACACGCGTGCTAGCAACCCTCCCTGCGCCCAGCGGCCTCCCACCTCCCACCCCTGACCCTCTTTTACTTATATTTTTAGTAGTTGCTCAGCAGGGAGGGATGGAAACTTCCAGACAGCTCGCCTTCGCTGCAGACAACTTGCAGCACCGTTTGCAGACTGGGACTTTTGGCGGGCTCAGCAGGGCAGAGACTGCCTGGACAATTCCTATTGGCTTTTGAAAGCCAATAGAATTAGACTCTATTCAAGAGAGTCTATTCTATTGGCTTTCAAAAGCCAATAGAATAAGAGGGAGTAGCACAGCTAAGAAAAAGGGGGAAAAATGGTGGACTGCATTGTTTGGTTGTTCGACCCCAAATGGGGTCGCGACCCACAGGTTGAGAACCACTGCCTTAGATCTAGTTTAGTAAAAAAATTTCCTTTCGAGAAGTGTGATGACACGTCCTTCATGAGGGGTAGGGGGTATAGGTTGTTTTCACCGATTGTATTTAGGAGCCTATAATCCACGCATAAGTGTAAAGAGCCGTCCTTCTTCTCTCTAAAGAGGACCGGAGCAGCCACTTTAGGTTTGGCAGGTTCAATGAACTCCCATTCTAGGTTTTTCTTTATGAATCTTTCCATTTCCTCCTTCTCCTTTGAGCTCATGGAGTATAATCTGGGCTTTGGGAGTTTTGCTCCGGGCTTGAATTCTATGGCACAGTCCGTGGGCTGGTGGGGGGGGAGCTCATCCGCCCTCTCCTCACTGAAAACTTCAGCAAGATCTCTGTATTCCTCTGGTATTTCTGGTAGCCCCTTTTCCTCTCCCATGGATGCTTTTTCCGTTCTTAATTTTGGTAGATCCTCTTGGGGTTTTAAGTCCATAGGATCCCCTTTCGGGAAATTGATTTCTACCATCCTCCAATTCACCCAGGGGTTCCATTTCTTTAACCATTCCATCCCTAGGATCATCAGGCATTCAATGCCTGGGGTCACTACAAATGTTATGTCTTCCTCATGTTTGCCCAGGGAGAGGTGGATTGGTAAAGTGGCTAGGGTAGTTGGCACCCCCCCTGCTATGGACCCATCTACCTGGCCAAATGAGATTGGTTGTTCCAGTCTCCTCGACAGAATGCCCAGGTTTCCCACTAGCATCGGCAGTGGGTGCAGCCAGAGTCTATTAAGGCTTTCACCTTGACAGCTTCGGGCATGGGGGAAATTAATATAGTCACTGTCTTGAGGATGGCTGCGATGAGTCCACTTACCAAGGGTTTGCCCTCCGAACTGTCGTCTGAGGTGTCCACCGGCCCTGTGGTGTAGGCTGGAGTTCTTTCCCCCCCAATGAGCAGAGGGCGGGGATTCCACAGCCTCCATCACTCTCATGGCAGGTTCTTTTGGCTTAGCTGGAGACTTCCCGGATTTGCTGCCCGATGATCTGTCTGGGTTGTACTGGGGGGATTTCGAGCAGCATTCTACAGCCCGATGCCCCTCTCTCCCACACTTGAAACACCCCATTTGCTTCTTGGCCATAGCTGATGGTTTCACTGGTTCATGTGTCGACTCAGGTGGTGAGCAGCTGCATTGTTTTCCTTGGTGATGCCTCTTCAGTAGGTTGATCTCTGCTTCCTCTGCCAGGACGTACCATTTGTTGAGTTGGTGTGGGTCTCCTCGGGACAGGCAAGTGTCATATAGCTCGTAGTTTAGTCCATCCTTGAAATGGCTAAGAAGGATGTCTTCCTGCCAGTTCAGTTTGCTAGCAATGGCCCGGAATTCTTGCAAATATTCGGCTACCGGGCGTTTGCCTTGCCTCATTGTTTTTATCCTTTCGTGGGCTTTGCAATCAGCCAGGGAGTCCTCAAATTGCCTTCTCAGAGAGGACATGAAACGGTTGAAGTCGCTGAGCTCTGAGGCATTGGAGTTGTGCAAGTTCACCACCCAATCTGCAGCCAGCCCGCCCAGAGCAGATTGCATGATCCGGATATGAGCTTTGTCGCTGGAGATGTGCCGCTTGTATTCCTCCATGTAGCTGAGGACTTGGGTTAGGAAAAACCCCAAGTGTGTCGGCTCCCCCTTGAATCTCACGTCCAGCGGCGGGAGTCTTTGAATGGATCAGTGCCTTCGTTGTCGGTGGTAGTGTCTTCCATCCAGATCGCCATCTGCAGATCGGCAGGGAGTGGGGACTACTGGATCAACGGATGTCCCCGGAGCTGCAGGTTCCACTTCCCCCTCAGTGTCTCTCCAGTTGCAGCTCCAGGAGCTGATGTGGCCGTAGGGCTCAGAATTCTCCTCCTAGGGATCTGAGGGTTCTCTTCATCAAGTCGATAGCTTTCTGTAGGATCCTTCGCTTGCGTACAGGGATTTATTTCCCTGCTTCCATTCTGGTTGGTTGGCCCCCCATCTCAGGGTCACCTTTCTTGATTTCTTTTCCCACTCGCCTTTCTTTCCAACACCCATTGACCACCGAGGTTTGTGGTTACATGTCTTCACCACCTCTTTTCCTGAGGAATCTGACTTCTCAGATCCCGACATCTGGCAGGTTTTCAATTGGGGCAGCGGCTCCCTCTCCGGGGGGCTTTCTCCCTTCCTTGGTCCATTGTCTGACATTGTATTTTTTGCAAAGTCCCCCTTCCAGGTTCTTCCTTCCAGGTGGACTATTTTTGTAGATCCTGTCTAATGTAAGGACCCACCTCACTTTACATCATAAGAAGACAGAACTCTTGGAATATCTCTTCCAAACAGGCATCTTTATTAAGAGAAAATGATTGCAGGCATGCTAGACAGGATCTGGGGAATTCTCTCCCATCCTTCAATGTTTTAAGTGTTCCTAAGCAGCCCCCACCCCACAGTTCTTCCGGGCAATGATAACTCATATTCTCTTTTCCCAGATCCCAGGCATTACATTGTCCCCCCCCTTTTCCCTCACTGCCGGCAAAAGGGATACTTCAGAAAGAGAGTAGATGAAAGGTGATGTCCATATTGTTATGGTCAGTCCTCTTGATGAGAATCAACATCCAGTCACTTTGTAGATTAATGAAGGAAGTGAGAGTCATAAAACCCCCTTGCTTATTCTCCTCCCCTTTAGTAGTATGACAGAATCCAGAGAGAGTAAGAAATGGGTTTTTTTCAGAGTAGGTAGCTAGAAATTAAATATAATTGGATTCTGACAAGGTGATCACAAGATCCCAAGACACTGCAACTATCATAAATATGAACCAGTTGCCAAGCATCTGCATTTTGATCAGGTGACCATGGGGGATGCTTCAATAATTGTAAGTGAAAAATGGTCATAAGTCACTTTTTCCAGTGCTGTTTTAACTTTGAGTGGTCACTAAATGAATGGTTGTAGGTTGAGGACTACCTGTAATAAGAAACAGACTCCAAAAAAAGAGAGGAGCAGTTGCACTGTATTTAAGAAATCACCAGACTTCTACAGATATATACAGTACCAAGGATAAAAGACTTCTTGAATGCATTTGGTGAATATTAGAAGAAAAAGAAATGACATTATTATAGGTGTATACTAAACAGGCCACCAAACCAACCATAGGAAATAGATAAATTTTTGGTTAATCAGCTAGCTAGGTGTGCAGGAAATACACCACTATAGTAATGAGGGATATTAATTGGGAGACAAATTCTGCAGCAAGTGGGAAATCAGACAGGTTTCTGATGAGCCTAGCTGACAACTTCATCTTCCAAATGGTAGAGGAAGAAATTAGAGGGTCAGTTACACTGAACTTAATCCTTACTAATATGGATGAAATGATGAAGGGGTAGAAGTCGTAGAAATTTTAGGAGCAGAGTGACCTTGTCATACTAAAATTCAATATAATGCACGCACAGTATTTGAAAAATGTCAAAGGAGTGTTCTCCAGCATGAGGATGGATAATCCACAGATTGGGTTTCCTGAAGTCCCTTCTGCCCAATAGACTAAGTCTGAGAGTTAGCCATGCCTCCCGCTGGGCCGTGCTGCCCCAGTTCCGACTTAGTCTTATGCCCAGCAGGATGTGTTGGTTCCTTCTCAGATTGAATCAGGTTATATTTCCGTTATTATCCTTCCTCCTTCTGTAGAATTTATAGTTTTGCCCTATTTCTCTTTGCTTTAGCCTTAAGTTTGTTCTTTTTGTCTTCCTTTGCTTACCCTTTGTTTTCTGGGCTATCCAGCCCACGAGGCTTTTATTTTGATACAGCCAGCCGAGCCGTGGCTCCGCCGATCACTCCATCTAATTGGCGGATCTTTGCGGAGGCCCCAAGCAACCGCTGATCAGCTGGGCTTTGGCCCGATGATTTCCGGTCCCACCAGCCCACTGCGCAACCATCGGCCACCATTTTGGCAATCCACCTTGGGGCTGTTTTGATCGAGGGGAATTCTCTCTGCTTAGCAAATGGCTTCTCCTGATTGCATTTCTTAGCAATTTCCTGGCCAATTTCACTTTCAGTTCTCGGATTGCTTGCTAATCAGCGTGGCCTAGACCAGGAGATTCATGGGCTTCCGGCCTCACCGCATGTTCAGCGGCCGCCATTTTGAATGACCTAAAGGCCTTTTAATCCTCCAAAATCATCAGCATCCCTCCCAGGTTCCAATTACAACAAAGGGGGGTGAGTAAGAGGGGGGATTTCAATCATACAAAGAACTTATCAGAAAATTTGCACTTGTCTTCAGACAGCCTTACAATCACCCCGCACATGGACAGCCGCCATTTTGAGTAGCCCATTTTTTGGTGGTTTTGGTGCCCTGTAGCCATTGCAACACTACTCCTGACACATCCACCTGACATTGCCTCTGGCAATATACTGTGGCATCTGGGAATTTCAGACTGCTCCTCCTTGGAAGCCTTATCCTGGAATTGCTACTCCACCGGTTACTGACCTTCCACAATATACTGTGGCTCACAGGGGCCTTATCAGGAGCTCACACTGGTTTTACCAGTTTTTCATCAGTCATCAAATCAGGCCTCAGCTCCTATTACCAGGAGCTCACACTGGTTTTACCAGTTCACAGCAGTTATCACATCAGGCCTCAGCTCCTATCCTCATTGAGATCCATTCTCAGACTTGTGCTGAAGGATCTCCATCGTAATGGCAGAAGACAAACAGCCTCAGGTTGTAATGTCACCTACCAGCCCCCAAGTAAAAGGAGGCGCAAATCCTCCAAATTGGAGGCAGCGGGGAAACTGAAAGCAAAAGCCAAGGCGTTGTCTAACAAGGCTCCTTCGAAAGCAGCCGAAAAGGAGGCCGCCAGGAGGCATTTGGCTTTGGAGAGGCAGATTTCAAAGGCCCAAAAGGTGATTCTTAGAGAGAATCCACCAGCTTCCACTATTACCTCTAAATGTTCCCTATTCGGGCCCCAACTAACAACAATGGCTCAGGTTCACAGGCCATTGTCCCCTGATACTGTGTCCCTGCAGAGGTCCATCAGCCCTATGGTTCCAGATCCAAACCTTACTTGGGTGCCCCCCACCCAATCCTCAACCAGGACCCTCAGCCACATTCACCCCTACTGCCGCTGGTCTCCATCCTGAGGTTTCTCAAGCAATTAGGGCAGAGCAGATTCAATCTATGCTGGCTCGGGTTCTGGAGATTATTGCTTCATTACAGAGGCCCAAACTTTCGTCCTCCGCTCAGTTCCACTCTGAACCCTTGGAATATACCTGCTCCATTGCCTCTGATCACTCATCTCAAGACAGGGAGTCATATTCAGATGTTGAGGAGACGCGGGATCTGCCATTGTCAGAGGATGAGGAATCACATCAGGAACCCTCTCCCTTCATGGGGTTGTTTGATCCCACGTTGTTCAGGTCTATTCTAAGACCACCGCTGCATCTAAGATAGCACCTGAGCAAGAACCACAACCCACCCCTTCCACCAGTCAAACACCAGACCCGTTGTTCTCTGAACCCACTGTGACCCAAAAACACATACCATGTCCTCCTTTCTTTATCACTACCACAAAGAAACAATGGGCTAGACTCAGCACTTCCCCTGCTCCTGGGGCCACTGATAAGAAGATCTTTAATGTGGCTCCATCCTTAACAAACCTACTAGACCTTCCAGCTGTAGATACTTCCTTAACTCCCATTTTTCCCCCTTCCACCATCCTTGGTGATATGGCGGAAGCCTTAAAGCCAGAAGAAAGAAAATCAGAGTTTTCTTTAAGTAGGTCGCATCAGGCATCCTGAAGTGTTACGAAAGGATTGCTTACGGTAAAACGGGGAAGCAGTGAAGGCTTCCACATCAGCTTCCTTCTTTTCCAGGTCTTCCATCATTTGGCTTCGGGAGCTTCAAGCCATGATTCCCCAGGATCAGGTGCGCGCCCACCAGACCTTGGGTAAGTTGATGATGACAGCCGAATACACGGCCGATGCTATGCTCCACGCTGTCAGATTTTCGGTCAGGGCAATTGCCGCTAATGTTTCCACTCAATGGTTGCTCTGGCTGAAACAATGGCGAATAGATTTAAAATCCAAATGGTGTCTGGCCACCGCTCCTTATTCCGGCAGTCAGTTGTTTGGGGAAGCTCTTGACCCCTACTTGGTGGAGAACAAGGATAAGAAGAAGGTGTTAGTCCACCAGGCCAGACAAGCGGACAGGAAGACTTCCCCGTTTTACCATAAGCAATCCTTTCATAACACTTCAAGACCGGAATGGACCCAGTCAACTCACTCCTTCCCTCTCAGGACCGATCGTCAATCGGACTGCTTTGGCCCCAAACCCAGACAACAAGGACAGTCAAAATGGCCCTTTCGAGGCATGGGTGGCCGTCCCTTTAGGAGGAATAAGTGACTCCAGGGAGGGACCCCCCATAGGTGGCAGGCTTTCTCTATTCACACACAGTTGGGAAAACACCACCACTGACATTTGGGTTCTATCCACCATAGAAAATGGTCTGGCTCTGGAGTTTCTCTCCAGACCACCGGATCGGCTCATCCTGTGCCCAACCCCTTCAAACCCATCCAAAAGAGACCTCATGAAAGAGGCTATACATCACCTTTTGGAGATAAGAGCTGTGGAACCCATTCTGGCCGATCAGAGAGGGAAAGGTTTTTATTCCATACTCTTCATAGTGCCAAAGGACTCGGGAGGATGGAGGGCCATTCTCTATCTAAAAAGACTAAACACTTACCTGATTTACAAAAAAGTCAAGATGCAGACCCTGCAATCTATTTTGGCCACTATCAGGAGAAACGACTTCCTGACATCAGTTGACCTCACGGAGGCGTACCTATATATTCCAATCCTTCTCGGGCATCACAAATTTCTCAGATTCTGTTACAAATCTTGTCATTATCAATACAGAGCTCTTCCTTTTGGCCTGCCATCTGCCCTGAGAGTGTTTACAAAGATCCTGTCAGTCCTAACCACCCACCTGAGACAGGTCCCAATACAGGTCCAGTGCTATCTGGACGACATTCTCATGTCAGTTCAGACAGCGAGGTCAGACGTGGCCCTCACCATCGAGGTACTTCAGAACCACGGATTCTCCGTGAACTTCCTAAAGAGCCAATTAGTTCCTTCCACGCGTCTTCTTCACTTAGGAGCAGTAATAGATATGGCACGGTGCATGGTCTACTTGTCACCAGACCACCAGATCAGTATCCGGCCCTGGTATGGCAGGTCCAACATACCCGCGCTATTCCTCTGATTACTCTCTCCCAACTCTTAGGGAAGATGATCTCGTGCATCTCCATAGTGCCTTGGACCAGGTTGCACTCAAGGGTCCTGCAGTGGTTCCTCCTTCCCTTTCAGAGGCAGAAGCTTGCCTCCTCCAATAGTGAGGATGACACCTCTAGTGTCGAAGTCACTTCAATGGTGGACCTCCCATTCTGTAGCCAGGGGTTCCAACTTCAAGGAACTGTCACGACTTATTCTCACCACCGACGCCAGCCTATTTGGCTGGGGAGCTCATCTCCAATCCCAGCTGGCTCAGGGTCGCTAGTCTCGACGGGACCTGGAGCACAATATAAACTGGCTGGAGCTCAGAGCCATATACCTGGCATTGCAACACTTCAAACACAAGGTGAAGGGTCAGCACGTTCTTGTCCTCACGGACAACCTAGCAGCCAAAGCTCACGTGAACCGTCGGGGGCACCCGGTCCGAGTTGCTGATGACTGAGGCTAGGCTGCTATGCTCCTGGGCCCAGCACAACCTCTCCTCCATCAAGGCAGACCATATTTCAGGAGTGATAAACAGGCAGGTGCACTGAGCAGGGCAATGGTAGACCATTCCGAGTGGTGTCTGAATCCACCTCTGTTCGCAGAGATAACGGGCAGGTTCGGGCAACCAGCACTGGATCTGTTTGCGTCATCGGCAAATTTTTCTCCCGTTTTCCATCTCCGGGAGCGGAGTGAGTGGACGTTCTACGCAGTCCATGGCCCTGGGTCCTACTGTACGCATTTTCTCCTCTTCCTCTAATGCCTGCAGTTATTCGCAAGATTTTACGGGAGAGAGCAGAGGTCATTCTCATTGCTCCATATTGACTGAGATGTCCGTGGTTTGCCGACCTTGTGAATCTTTCCATCTCGGCGCCGTGGATGCTGCCTCTGGATCACGTAGTGCTCAGTCAGGGAGCACTTCAACCCCCCAACCCCCAATGGCTTCAGCTAACCACCTGGCGCTTAGCAGCAATGTCTGACTCAAGAGTCTTATCCAGTGAGGATTATCACCATGATCCAGGCATCCGTCTACCAATAGAATTTATGACTCCACTTGGAAGGGCTTTTTCAATTGGTGTTCCAGGAATCAAATTGATATGCCGTCGCTTACTGTGCCTAGGATTTTGGAATATTTGATGGACGGGGTCAACAAAGGCCTCTCTTCGAATACCTTCAAGAGACAGGTAGCGGCCGTAGCCACGGTGCTCTCATGTGATGATTCTTCTTTTCTGGCTCATCACCCAATGGTTCATTCCTTCATTAAGGGGGTGATCAACACAAAGCCACCTACAGTCCATAGGTACCCCTCTTGGGATCTTTCATGTGTACTCCAAGCTCTTACCAGATCACCATTCGAGCCACTTAAGTCTTGTGACTTGAGACTTTTCTCAAAGAAAGTAGCCTTTCTGGTGGCAGTGACTTCAGCTAGATGCATATCCGAGCTAGCAGCGCTCTCTGTCATGGAGGATATGTGCGTCTTTCGTACTGATTGTGTGACCCTTCAGCTGGATCCGTCATTTATTCCCAAGGTGAACACCTTATTCCATCGCTCACAGGAGATTATTCTGCTGAGCTTTTGTCCTCGGCCGTCTCACGATCTAGAATGCCAGTGGCATACCTTGGATGTGCGCAGAGCGCTGTGTCTTTACATAAAGCGGACTTCTGTCTTCCGTAAATTGGAAGCGCTTTTCATTTCTTTCCAGCCTTCTTCCATGAGGCAGAAGGTCTCGCCGACCACCATTGGAAGGTGGATAAAGGCCTGTATCGCCAAGACTTACCAATCCCAGTCCTTATCCATCCCAAACGTATCACTGCTCATTCCACCCGCAGTGCTGCGACTTCAGCAGCCTGGGCAAGTCAAACGCCTATTGAGATTTGTCGGGCGGCAACCTGGTCATCACCCTCTCCATTCGTACGACATTACAAACTTGATAAATTTGCTTCTGCTGATGCTTCCTTTGGCTGCAGAGTGTTACAAAGAGTGGTATCATCTGGTGGGCCACATGCCCTGACTGTTTCCCCCATAGGGACAGAGCAGGCTTTGGTATGTCCCAATCCGTGGATTATCCATCCTCATACTGGAGAAGGGGTGTTGTCTTACCTGAACGCCTTTTCTCAG
Source organism: Bothrops alternatus (assembly GCA_034064705.1). Classification (NCBI taxonomy): domain Eukaryota; kingdom Metazoa; phylum Chordata; class Lepidosauria; order Squamata; family Viperidae; genus Bothrops; species Bothrops alternatus. Next base: position 10,324,329 of record JARGCV010000103.1, on the reverse strand, counting down.
CATGATGATGGATAATCCACTCCCGCCCTTTAGTGACTGTCAGATCCTGGGTCAGGGGTCAGGGAACCAACACGTCGGATTTTGCTGCTTTGCCTTCATCGGAACTGGGGCAGCATGGCTCAGCGGAAGGCGTGGCTAACTTTCAGACTGTCTATTGGGCAGAAGGGACTTCAGGAAACCCAATCCGTGGATTATCCATCATCATGCTGAGAAAAGGCGTTCAGGTAAGACAATACCCCTTTTAGATTTCAACAGAGCTGACTTCAACAAACTAAGAAATTAGGAAGGATTCCATTGATGGAAATTCTAAGGGAAAAATAATTCAATATTGGGAAACACTGAAAATGAGATTTTAAAAGCCAATCAAATAAAATACCACAGAGAAGAAAAACAAGGGACCAGATGAAATCAGTGTGGTTCAGCAAGGAGTGCTCTGACAAACCGAGATACAAAAAGAAGTATAAAAATGGAAAGAAGAGCTCATACTAAGAACAGAATACCAACAAATAGCCTGAATGTGTAAGGATGGAGTCAGGAAACGTAAGGCTCAGAGAATGAAGTAAGACTTGCAACAAATGCCAAAAATAACAAAAAAGGTTTCTTTTAATATGAAAGAAATAAGAAGAAAGTCAAGGAAATAATCGATCCACTAGTGGAAGAAGATGACAAGATGGCGACAGACAATAGGGAGAAAGTGGACCTGCTTAATTCTTTCTCTGCATCAGTTTTCATGAAAAAAGAAAAAAACTTAGCCCAGCCTATCAAAAGCAGCACCATGGGAGACAGAACAGGAATGCAGATCAAAATAAGGAAAAATTTATTAAGCGAATACCTATCCATTTTAGATGAGTTTAAATTGTTGGGACTAGATTATTTACATCCCAGGATTCTGAAGAAGCCAATTGATGTGATCTCGGAACTATTGAACAAAAATTTAGAGGTCCTGGAGCATAGAGGAACTGTCAAAGACTGGAAAAGAGCCGATGTACAATTTTCAAAAGGGAAAAAAGTGAAACCAGAAAACTATAGACGAATCAGCTTGACATCAGTATCTGAGGAAATCCTGGAAAAGATACTCAAGCAATGAATCTGCAATTAGATCCAGTAGTGGTGGATTTGTGAGCACCTACAAATGAAAAAGATGATTACTAAAAACCAGCCTGGGTTTGTTTAAAACAAATTATGCTTTATTGTCTTCTTTGATAAAGTGACTAAATTAGTAGATCAAGGAAATGGTGCAAATATAGTATACTTAGACTTCACAGAGTGGATAATAATCAATGATTTTTAAAAAAATTAAAAAATCAGATTTTTTTATTTAAATAGGATTTTTTTATTTTTATTAAATTTATTTTAATAAAATGCTTTTGGAATAAAAATCTAAATATAGTTTTTTATTTAAGATACATTACTAATTTAGTTTATTCAGTATGAAATGGAGTTTAGTTATGTAGCATGAAGCTATATATTCGGCAATATTTACATTTTTGGTAAACTCATTTCCAAATTTTGCAAGCTGAGATAACATGCACTGCATTGATGCATTCACACAATTTCACAGTAACCATGAGATAAATCATAAAATAAAGTTCAGGAATACTCTTTTAGACCATTGTTTTGCAAATCTATGTATACTACAAACTGAATGATTATTTGAAGAAAAGTGCATCTGTACCAAGCTCTAAGTGTTTTAATTAAATAAAAGAATTTGAATAGTTCTCTTATCGTGTTTCCCCTAAAGAAAGACCTGGTCTTATATTATTTTTGCCTCCAAAAGAGGCATTAGGTCTTATTTTGGGGGAATGTCTTATATTTTTTGTGGCACCTGCCTTGCCTTGCGTTGGTGGCACCAATAGCCCCTTCCAGCAGATGCCTGCGTGGCTGCCAGCCCACTTCTGCAGCCGCTCAGGGAAGGAGACTGCATGGCAAATCGCGCCGCTGCCGCCACAACAAGGCAAGGCAGGGAGGGAGGGGATGGAGCTTCCCGACTCGCCCCGCACCTGCTTATTTCAGGTCCCCACCAGCCAGGCCATTCCTTGCTGGGTGACCTTCCCTTTCACTGCCCTCCTGAGCTGGACTGCCTTGCCATGGAGGATGGGTGGGGCCGGTCCCCCTCTGCCGTTTCAGAGTTAGTGGGGGACTGATGGCAAAAAGCTTTGCTGCTGCTGTGTGCTGCTGGAGGGGCTTTCTTCGTGCTTTGCCCCACAGATCATCTGCCCAGAGGCAGCCTCCACCAACTCTCCCGTGGCTTGCGCCATGACCAGGCAGTGCAAGCCTCCCCTGCCGCCTCTCTCTGCCAGCCCTCTGTCACCACCACTGGAGAGAACAGGGAGGGAGTGTCTCTGTGCAGCAATGCAGAGTAGAGAAAAGTACTTGCTTGCAGCCCTGCATCGCCCCAGGTCTCCCTTCTCTTGTCTCGAAATGGCAGTCCCGTTTCCTGCCGCTTCTCCCGGCGCTGCTGCAGAGTTTGGCACACCACCACCCAGCTCCTCTCTCTTCCCAAAAGCATTTCTTCACTAACCTGTTTTCCAGCTGTGGTACATTTCTCTCCTTCTGCAGGGAAATGGAGTTTGTGGGACTAAAAAAAGTTCAGTCAGACCTTCCAATTTCTCGCAAAAAAAATGTGACCTTTGTCTGACTGAACTTTTTTTAGTCCAACAAACGCCGTTTCCCTGCACCAGGAGAGAAACGTGCCAGATCTGGAAAGCAGGTTAGTGAAGAAAAGCTTTCAGGAAGAGAGAGGAGCTGGGTCTACAGCAGCACCGGGAGGAAAAGCGGCAGGAAATGGGACTGCTATTTCCAGAACGGAGAAGGGAGACGCAGGGCGATGCAGGGTGGCAAGCAAGTACTCTTCTCTGCTTTGCATCGCTGCACAGAGACACTCTCTGTTCTCCGTTGTCTCCAGTAGTGAAGACAGAGTGCTGGTGCAGGGAGGCGCCAGGGAAGGCTTGCACTGCCTGGTCACGGCGCAAGCCACGGGATAGTTGGTGGAGTACGAAGAGCTGGCTGCTGCCGGGGAGATGATCTGTGGGGTGAAATATGAAGAAAGCCCCTCCAGCGGTGCACAGCGGCAGCGGAGCCTTTCGCCATCACTCCCCCCCCGGCTCTGAAACGGTGGAGGGGGACCAGGCCTATCTCATCCATCCTCCATAGCATGGTAGTCCGGCTTGGGAGGGGAGTGAAAGGGAAGGATGCCAAGCAAGGAATGACCTGGCTGGGGGGGCCCTGAAGCTCCACTCCCTCCCCCATCTGCTCTCCTGCCTCATTGCGGCAGTGACGTGGAACAGAATGGACAGGGTCCTGACTAGGGCTTATTTTTGTGGTAGGGCTTATATTAGGCCCACCCCCAAAAATCAGGGTAGGTCTTATTTTCAGGGTAGGTCTAATTTTTGGGGAAACACGGGTATGTGTGATTAACCTATTAACCTAAAATTGGTTCTGATATTGCTGTTTTAATAACCTGACAGCTTATTATTCTAAATAGGAAACCTTCATTTTGTTTGCAAATAATATTAAAGTTTCTAACTACCAGCAAGAATGAGTCCATCTGTTAGTGGGCATCCACCCACCTGCCCGCCATGTCCCTCATCTTGTTGTGTCACTGCCGCATCACCAGCCATCCCATTGAAGTGAATGGGACTGTCAGTGAGTCAACAGCGGGTCAGAGGAGGAGTCGCTGCAGGACTGAGATGACAGTTGTTCTTTAAAAATTATGATTTAAATCTAGTTGATTTAAATTAAGCCTTTTTTACTTTAAATCACGATTTAAATCGACTTGATTTAAATCAAATCCACCCTGAGACTTCAGTAATGCATTTGACAAAGAAGAGCACAGCTTACTTCTTGATAGTATAAAAACAATGTGAATAGATCACTGCCTCCCTCTTAGTAAGATAGAACAATGTGGGGTAGACGATACTATCGCCTGATGGATTTATGGTTGACCAACTTCATTCAGCCTCTAGTCTTCAGTGGAACTGCATTTACTGTATATGGAGAGAAGTATGCAGTGGGATACCTCAGATTCTATTTTGGGGGCAATACTCTTCAACATCTTAATAAATGATCTAGAAGTGGGGATAGAAGGGTAGCTCATTAAATTTGCAGATGACACCAAAGTGGAGGGAATTGCTACCACCATGGAAGAGAATCTTGCAGTTTAGAAGGATCTTGACAGACCTGAGCATTGGGTCCTATCCAAAATAGGATGCAGTTCAGTGATGATAAAAGTAAGGTCCTGCACTTAAGCAGGAAAAATCAAAAGCAGGTACAGAATAGATGGTACTTGGCTCAATAGCAGTAACTGTGAAAAATCATCTAAGTATGAGCCAGCAGTATGCTGCAACTGCCAAAAAAACTAAAGAAATCTTAGGCTATATCAACAGAAGGACAGCATTGAAATCATAGTGCTGCTCTACATTGTAGTAGTAAACCATACTTGGAATTCTGCATCCAGTTCTTCAGAGAGGAGTAACAAAAATGATAGAGATTTGGGGGCTAAACCATGCAATGAACAGTGGAGGAAACTAGATATGTCTGGTCTAGTGAAGAAAAGGATTAGGGGTGACATGATAGCTATCTTCCAATACTTGATGAACAGTCATAGAGAAGAGGGAGTTGACTTATTCTCCAAAGCATCTGATGGCAGGATAAGAAATAATGGGTGAAAGCTAATTAAAGAGAGATTCAATTTGGAACAAAGAAATATCCTGTCAGAACAATTAATGGAACAGCTTGCCCCTCGGAGTTGTTGGTGCTTCATCGATGGAAGTTTTCAAGAAAGGATTGGACAACCATTTTTTGGGGATGGTATAAGGCAGTGGTTCTCAACTTTTCCAGCTCTATGATTCTATTGCTAAAAATGTGAATCCTGGCTTATCTATCAGTCTCATAGAATAATGGAATGTGAGCATTATTTTTAATGTAACATTTAATTATTGAGATGCCGTAACTAAAGATATAACTTTGCTAGTTGTAACAGACATCCTATATCTGAAAGTCTAAACACATGTATTCTTCATGTATGCCAATTAAATCTATTTCATGCAATCCTGAATTACTTACAAGCAAATTTCCTTGAAATTAATTGGATTACCTTCTAAGTAAATGTATAAATCTTGAAAGTAGCATAGCTTTACTTGGATAATTGTTATTTTAAATGCATTTTATTTTTATGTACTTTCTTTTAACAAATATTAATTAAATTATATTTTCAGTCAAAGTTTATGTCAGGCAGCATCATAACAGTCCACATATTCTGTGTTTAACAAATCATCTGAGAAATTCAGAATTGATCGACCCAATATTTGAATGGCATGGACCAAGTGGTGATTTGGTTACAGGTATTTTCCTCTAATATTGCATAATAATGTTTTCCTGTTTTTCATCGAAAACAAAAACAGAATGTCAATTTACATGTACACTCTTGTATATTAACTAAATCTAAAGGGTTTAATTTAATTTTAGTTATAATTAAACACAGATAAACCAAGCTATTTTTTTAAACAATTATGGCTAGTTCTTGACTTACAAGCATTAATTTAGTGACCATTCAAAGTAAAGACAGTGCTAAATGAAAGATGTTTACAACCAATTCTTGGAATTCTAGCCATCTAGGCATCCTCATGGTCTTGGGATCACAATCTGGGTGCTTGGAAATCGATTTTTACAGTCTTAGTTGTAGCTCCCTCAATCATGTGATTGCCATTTGCAACCTTCCTTATCAGCTTCCCCAGAAAGTCAGTGAGGAAGTCTTCTCCACCTGTATACTCTTCTCCAGTTTCTTTCCTTTTGTGCTGCACTGATTATTTATGCATTCTTGCATCTACACCCAACAAGATCATTGCTCTGCGTCTCCCTTATACTCTTGAGTACTCCCATGCACGCACCCCAAAGCTTGTCTCCCTGTCACCCTCATGTAGCCCCTTTACCCTTCCCCTGCCGCTTGTCACTTATCAGTTTGCTGTCTTGCTTGCAAGCTGCTTGGGATTTGAAACTTAAGCTGGCTTCTCTACTGACTTGTGGGAAGCTGGCAGGAAATTGCTTTGCCAAACAACTGTAGCTTTCGATTAATAACGGCAACCAGGACTGCAGACATTGCTGTTGCTAAATTATGTGGATGCAACTTTATGACCAAATCATTTAACAATGGAAATTCCAACCCTAGTTGCCATTGTACATCATGTTTTGAAGTTCAAACCCCCAAATTTACTCAAATAGAGGCATTCCTTAGACCAAAAAAGTTGTGTTCTTCTGTTTAAATATAAGAGAAATTATACATATAGATACGATTTAACTTTGGCTATATTGTCTTGCTTCCTTACATTTGTGCTTCCACAGTTTGTATTCTACCTCACCCACAGAACTCACTGGGTAACTAGGCCAGTCATTCTCAGCCAGTTACCTCAGAGCGTTATTGTTGTGGGGCAAAAATAGGAGGGAGCATTATGTATGGAGATTTATTACAGATAGTCTCGAGTTATGGCCGTAATGGACCTTGTATATTTAGGTGGAATGTTAGGACAATATTAAACGAATTGTCTCAAGTAATGATTACCTATCCCTGCTCTCCCCAGTGCATTTATTAAGGCATGTATTGTTAAATGGAGCTTGGGTGTTGGGGAGATCCTGGAGACCTAGTTTAGGCACAAGCCCACCTGCCTCAGGCCTTCCAAGGCCTCTACCACCCTGAGATACCCATGCTCCACTTCCCACTCTCTGACTTGCCGCACAGCTAACTATTTTGCCAGAGATAAAAACTGGTGAAGAAAAATGCTGGGTAGACCTGCTTTCCTAATTTTGTTCCTGCCCTTCCTACTGCCAAGATTCCCTTCCTTTCTGGGACAAAAAAAGGACTAGTTCCCTAGCCTTTCAGAGCTTTCACATCCTGGACATAAACCTTTTCAACTTCTCTCCTCAGATTGCCTCTATAGGGCACTGCATACCAAAACAAGTAGACACAAAGATAGTTTTCTTCCCCCAAATTACTCTATTAAACAGCATTGTCTTAAGCCTAAAGATATTTACCTATATAGTAGGGCTGTATTGCTATTATCCTTCTTATCTTTCTCATTTTCTTCTCTTTCCTACTACCTTCTCATATTGGTATCTTATGATTTATTACTTGTTTGTATCTTATGAATTATGATGGTTTCTTATGATTTTTGATCTATAACTTATTACTTGGTTGTTTGTATGCATACTGAGAGCTTATGTACCAGAGACAAATTCCTTGTGTGTCCAATCACACTAGGCCAATATAGAATAGAATAGAATAGAATAGAATAGAATAGAATAGAATAGAATAGAATAGAATATAGAATATAGAATATAGAATATAGAATATAGAATATAGAGCTGGAAGAGACCTTGGAGGTTTTCTAGTCCAGCCCCCTGCTTAAGCAGAAGAACTTATACCGTCTCAGACTGGTGAATGTCTAGTCTCTTCTTGAAAATCTCCAGTGATGGAGCACCCACGATTTCTGGGGGTAAGCTGTTCCACTGGTTGTTTGTCCTCACTGTTAGGAAGTTTCTCCTTAATTCCAGGTTGCTTCTCTCTTTGATCAGTTTCCAACCATTGTTTCTCGTCCTTCCCTCTGGTGCTTTGGTGAACAACCTGGCCCCCTCTGCCTTGTGGCAGCCCCTCAGTTACTGGAACACTGCTATCATGTCTCCCCTATTTCTTCTTTTCTTTAGACTAGCTAAATCCAAGTCTCATAACCATTCTTCATATGTTTTAGTCTCCAGGACTTTGATCATCTTAGTAGCTCTTCTCTGAATTCTTTCCAAACTCTCAACATCTTTTTTGTGATATGGTGACCAAAATTGGCTGCAGTATTCGAGGTATGGTCTTATTAGGGTTTTATAGAGCAGTAATAATACTTTGTGTGATCTTGATTCTATGCCTCTGTTTATACAACCCAGGATAGTATTAGCTTTTTTGGTTGCTGCTGCACACTGCTGGCTCATAGTCAAGTGATTGTACACTAGGACTCCAAGGTCCCTCTCACAGTTACTGTTTTTAAGCCAGGTCTTGCCCTTGTTCCTTTGGTTTTTCCTGCCTAAATGTAAGACTTTGCTTTTCTCACATTGAAACTCATTTTGTTGGAGATGGCCCATTGTTCAAGTTTGTCAAGATCTTTTTGGATCCTGAGTTTGCCTTCTGGGGTGTTGGCTACTCCTGTCAGTTTGGTGTCATCTGAAAATTTGATGAGTTCCCCTTCAATTCCCTCATCTAAGTCATTGATGAAGATATTGAAGAATACTGGGCCTAAGGTGGAACCTTGTGATATCCCACTGCTTACTTCTCTCCATGTGGATGTAGTGCCAGTGAGGACTTCTCAATGTTCCAATATTTCAGTTCTATCAGCTGGCCACTGATCTCCTGGCTAGAGAGAGGCTACAAGCCTCTCCTGGTTCTTGCAAGGTTTTAGGAAGCCAATCCTTGTGTGCAGAGCAGCAGCTTCAGGACAGCTTTCCCTTGCTTTAACCTCCTCTCTCCCCCAGAAAGCTTCCCAAAACCTTTCCCTTGCTTTAACCCCCTCCCTGCCCTAGAAAGCCATACTTCTTCAATAAACAAACAAAAAAAAACTTCAGAGGGATGGACTTTTTAACCTCTCCCTCCCCCCAATTAGGTATAAAAACTAAACTCCTGCTGTCCAATCTCTATCCCTTTTAAAATGCTTAGCTTGAGTTCAGGCTGAAGGAATAGAAGCAAAGAAGCAGAGAAAATCTTTCTGCTGTCTTTTGCCTTGAGGAGTTGCAGAAAAAATTCAGCTCCAAAAGCTTAGCCAGCTATAGCATATGTGCAACAAAATGGGAGATGTTGGGTCCTTGAAAAGTTGTTTTGCTATTTGTGTGACTACCTGAAGAATCCAGATAGGACTTAAAAGTGAGTTCTAGCTGGGTTTTAAAGGCAGTCAGATGAACAGTTTCTCTCCTGTTTTGCTGCATATACAGCAAAATAAAGTTTTTTAGGTACTGGCTTCTTCTGTTTCAGTTTTGCTGCATATGTTGAGCTCTAGCTTAAACTTGCAGGGCTGAATTTTTTCTGCAGCTCCTCAAGGCAGAAAGCTACAGAAGGATTCAACCTGAAGTCAAGATAAGGTTTTTAAAAGGGATAGAGTTGGAGAGCAGAAATGGAGAGTAATTTTTGTACCTAATTGAGGAAGGAGAGGGGAAAAAGATTTTTTTCTTTATTGAAGAACTGTGGTTTTCTGGGGGAGGGAGGAGGTTAAAGCAAGGGAAAGGTTTTGAGAAGCTTGTCATAAAGCTGCTGCCTTTGTATGCATGCAAAGGATGGCTTCCTAAAGCCTAGCAAGAGCCAGGAGAGCTTTGCAGCCTTCTGACAGCCAGTTGATTGGAGCAGAAAGCTTGGAAAGCAGTTGCCATTTGTGCAAGGAATTGTTGGGGTAGTGAAAGTGGCAGTTACATCCAGGAGGCATAGGGAGTAGGCCCAAGTGCCTAGGGGGTCCAATTGGAGAGGGATGATAGAGAGAGTGGTTGAACATTCCCATTGTAAGGGCTAATGACTATGGGAACACTGCAGTTGTCATAAATTTGAAATGAGTAGGGTGTAGTTTTTGAGTTTTTGTATAGTTATTAAATGGCCTGATGTTTTTCAAAGATTACCTGTACATTTAATCTTATGGCCTTTAATCATAGCATTATCAGAGTGAACTTTGGTGAGATCAGCAAAATAGTTTTTGAACTAAAGCAGAATTGGCTCTGTTGAATTTGCACTATATACATGCACTAATGCCCACTAGTGCCATGTCCTTTTCAGCTCCTCCCCCCATCTGAATTCCTTGGGCATAGGTATATGATAAATGTTATGTTTGGAAGGAGAAAAAGATTGCAGCTCTGTATTTACTGAATAGGAGAACTGAATAGGACCTGTATACTTTAATACAGCAAGTAGAGAGGAGAAAGAGAAGAAGTACAATAGTCTCCTTTTTTGTAGAAGGATTAGAACTGGGACACAATGTAGCTGGTCTTGATGAACAAAGCAGGGAAAGAACAATAGTACTTCATTTTGAGTAAGTGAGAAGCAAAGAAATCCAGGACCATCTCTTGTCACCAATGCTGTTTGCCTGCTGCTTATAACTACTTACTGGTTTCATGGATTGACAGTGAGAATAAGGATTTAATCATAGCCAATCAGCAAATAAAAAAAATGGGAGAGAGGAATAAGAAAGTGATGCCATCTTTGAAACTAGCATTTATGCATGAGTGCTGAAATAGAAAACTCACTTTTAAGATACATCTAGAAGATGTATTTTAAGCGCCCTATGTGACAGGATTTCTTCCCCTAAGCATGGGGAACATCTTAATATTGTAGTTTTCTAGCATCTCAGATTGCAATTTATTATTGTAATTATTATTATTTACAATTTTTATACCGCCCCCCTCCCGAAGGACTCGGGGCAGTGTACAGCCCAATTAAAACAACAACACACAAAAATTAAAATTATTAAAAATAAATTAAACAATTTGGCCTAATATTTAAAAACCCAACTAAAAACACAATCCCCTAAAAACAGTTATGGCCATTGTTGGAGCTGGAGCTATCATATATTGGATGGACTAGTATAAATAGGTTAAAGAGTATCAGAGGAAGCACCCCATTGAGGATCTAATTTATTGAATCCATTGTTGAAAATGTCCAAACATCACTACTCAGTGAAATGAAAAGGATTTTATTGAAGCAAACATTTAATTTGATAGAAAGCATCCTATATTCACAGGTATTGACCCTATGCAAGAAAGTTACCAAAGTATATAATTCATTGTTTCATTTTTTAATGGAAAATGAAAATTTTTATAAATGGAAAAAGAAAATCCTAAAATATGCCAGCTTCTGAATTTTATTTCTGAATTGAAAGCAATTTTTTAAATTTTCATTGTTCTGGCACAGTCCAAAGGGCTCACTTTCAACTATAAAGAAATAAATGGCTCTGTTCTTTTATGCTACTTTTTTTTGTAACACATTTTATTGGTTTTTTAATTCTTAAGAGAAAGTACTCAGGACACACCATGGTGTTTGGGTAATCAAACATTCAAAAATAAAAGCATATATAAATATCTCAACTCAATACATTCAATGTCCCCTCTCTATTTCCCTCAAATAGTTTTATGCTACTTTTTTAATGAAGTAGCCCAGAATTAAATATTTCTCTTTACATAGAGATTTGTTTCTATGTCTTTGCATTCAAAAATTAGATAGTGAGTGACATGGGAAGTTTCGGTGTCAACACTAATTTTATAATTCAGCTGACATTTTAGATCAGAGGTCCCCAACCTTTTGGGCATCAGGGACTGGTTACGTGGAGAGAGGTTTTTCCGCAGACCAGAGAGGGCTTGGTTTTGTTTGTTGCCTGCATCTCACGAATGGGGCTTTGCTTGTTTGTACGGACCGGTTGCTGGCATGCTGTGGCCCGGTACAAGTCCATGGACCGGGGGTTGGGGACCCCTGTTTTAGATTGTACCACCTTTAAATTAATCAGTGATAGCTACTGTTTTATTGCTGCTTCTACTAGTTTTGTAACTTCAACTGATTTTCCTGCAGTTTATTTATTATCTTCTTGATGTTGGAAATCACTTTAAATATAATGTCATTATAAACATGCATTTAAATATTTAAAATAAAACAAACCCTGTGCATTCCTCCATTTCTTTTTTTGCTTATGCATTTTCAGTTACTTGAAATGTTCAACTGAAATAGGATTGTTTTTAATTATATCTTTTGGCACTTCCACAATAAAAGAACTTACTGTTCAGAGCAAGCATGCAAATGGCCATTAAAAGGGAAACTGGGCAAATTTATTGGATATGCTTCTCAGTGTAAAGGTAGCCTGTGTGAGAATAAGTAATACAAATATGTTGCTGAGGTGAATGAGTACCATATTGAATTCTGCAGCGTAGCAAGTCAAGACAAACATCTTGATGTTCTTTCTTGTGCTTCAGAATGTCCCTCTTAGGAGTTCAGCTTGGTTTTTTTTTCAAAGAGATTTTATTGTCCCAAAATGAATTGTAGCATTTTTATTGGCAAGTTTGGTTCTTGGATGTCAGTCAGGCAAATATTGCAGTGTTATTTAGAGAGAGAGAAAAAAATATTTTAGAATGTTTTATTTTCCTAGATTTTTTTCATTTAAGTAAATGTATTTTACTGGATTGAAAAATAATTATTTCATAATATTTTTGATTAATCTTTTTTCTTCATCAATATTTTTTAACTAGTTTAAAAATAAAATCTTCATTGTAAAAATCTAGCTTTTAAAGGTAAATACAAAATTTGAGTTGCATACAGAATTGGAGTTAGGATGTTATGCTATTGCTGTGATTTCCTATAATCACTGATGATTCTAAAATCCTGACCACACAATCTTCATAAAAATCTTGTTGAGAATTTTGAGTAAATAAACTTGTACTTCATTTGTAGAAAAAGTGATGTTACTGAAATGTTTTGTTACTTAATGTTAACAACTGATAGGATCCTGAAAGTTGAATCATGGCAGCTGGGCTTCTTTTTTTGGTTTGAAACATTTCACTGCTTATCCAAGTACCTTCCTCAGTGTTTTAACCCATAGGATATTAAATCCAATATTCCATATTTAATCACATGAGTGGAGAAAGCAATAATGTTGCTGATCCTGAAACTCCTAGGAGAAACAAATTAGCTGGATCTTTCAGTTCATACCTAGATTGGCATGGAAGTACTTTGGTTTTCTAAAGAAGAATGTAGTGGGAGAGAAATGGAGAATACAACTTGTTGATACTCTGGATTTCTCAGTGATTTTTGATACGGCTAAGAGCAAGAACCATTTGGAGACTTGGTGCTGAACATTGGCGGTGCTACAGTGAAGGAAAAAATTAACTTGATCCCTTGCTGATTTTGTACCTCTGCCCACTAACAAAGAAATGATTTTAATAGTAGGTTTATTTTAAGAGTGAGAGACAGAATAACAATAAAAAATCCAGAAAAATGCTTTTCAAAAAAGTTATAAATTGATTTGTATTTTAATGAGCGAAGTAAGTATTTGATCCCCTATCAGCAAGATTTCTGGTTCCCAGGTGTCTTTTATACAGGTAATGAGATGAGAGTAGGAGCACTCCCTTTAAGCACTCCCTAATCTCAGCTTGTTACCTGTATAAAAGACGACTTGTCCACAGAAGCAATCAGTCAATCAGATTCCAAACTCTCCATATGGCCAAGACCAAAGAGCTGTCCAAGGATGTCAGGGACAAGTTTGTAGACCTACAGAAGGCTGAAATGGGTTACAAGACTATCGTCAAGCAGCTTGGTGAGAAGGTGACAACGGTGCAATTATTCACAAATTGAAGAAACAAAATAACTCAATCTCCTTAGGTCTGGGGCTCCATGCAAGATCTCACCTCGTGGAGTTTCAGTGATCATGAGAACAGTGAAGAATCAGCTCAGAACTACATGGAAGGATCTTGTCAATGATCTCAAGGCAGCTGGGACATAGTTACCAACTAAACAATTGGCAAAAACATACTATGCCATGAAGGACTGAAATCCTGCAACGCCCACAAATTCCTCCTGCTCAAGAATGCACATGTACAGGCCTGTAGTTTGCCAATGAACATCTAAATGTTTTGCTAAATCATGTTTTGCAGAGGTCAAATAACTATTTCATTCATTAAAATGCAAATCATAATTTTTTGAAATGCATTTTTCTGGATTTTTTGTTGTTATTCTGTCTCTCACTGTTAAAATAAAATTACCATTAAAATTATAGATTGATCATTTCTTTGTCAGTGGACAAACATACAAAATCAGTAGGGGATCAAATATTTTTTTCCCTCGCTGTACTTCACTGTTAACTACTGTGAAACAATTATTATTATTATTTAGCATATGATGAGAATATGACAGAAGAAAAGTAAACATATATACATAGTCCATGTAATTATAAGCAAAACTTCTATGAGGGTGGCCTCATAACTGGATGTCTAGTTCAGCTCTCTAGGGCAGTAATGGCGAACCTATGGCACACATGCCACAGGCGGCACACAGCTGTCCCTGTGAGCACGCACACCATTTCTGGGCTCCTCCCCCTTCCCCTCTCCACACATGCGCAGTCCGGGAATAGCTGCAAGAGCTGAATGGGGTGAAGAAATGTATAAAAGGAGCAGTTTTGGCGTGAGAGTGAGTGAAATCATAGCCGCCATCTCCCTTCTGCAGTGCAGCCCCATTGGCGTGAGCGGAGATGGCCCCGGGATGGCTGGAAAGCAGCCCTCACCTCGTGCAGGTCCTGTCTACAGGGTGGCTCTGACGGGCGGCTGCTGCTGCTCTGAGCCCCTTGACTGGCCAACCACACAGAGAAGCAGGAGGCAGCGGCGGTGATCCCTGCATCACCAAGCCCAGCCGGCCGCAGATCTGGAAGGAAAGCTGTGCCGACCATCCTCGCGCTGGTGGGGGCAGTGGCGGGGGAAGGTGAGCTGTGGCAGATCCCTCCCCTCCCCGCCTGGAGGCATACGTGGGACAATGTGTGGCAGCAGCGGCAAAGGCTGCCTGCATGCCAGATCCTGCCTTCCCCCGCCACCAGCCAAGGATGGTCAGCAGAGCTTAGCTTCCGGAGCTGCTGCCTGACACTATTGGCCCCCACACACAGAAGCCAGCAAGCATATGGGGGCCGACGATATCTGTCAGCAGCCACAGCATGCTGGCTGTCTTGCATAATGGCGGACTGGCCACAGAGCCCCATCGGCACGGGTGGAAATCGCTCTGGGATAGCCGGAAGAAAGCCTTTGCCTGGCCTGAGCACATCCACTCGACGGATCTGACAGGGGTGGCTTCTGCTGCTGCTCTGACTGGTCAGCCGTGCAGGGAAGCAGAAGGGAAAGCTGGTATGCAAATCTGCTGCCTCGACGGGCTGCTGGTGAGCAGCCGAGGTGGCTCCATAACCCCGGCTGCCCCTCCACCTCCTCCTGCTTCCCTGCATGGCTGACTGGTCAGAGCAGCAGCAGAAGCCACCCCCATCAGATCCGTCGAGTGGATGTGCCCAGGCCAGGCAAGGGCTTCCTTCCCTGCCATAAATCGGCGAGAAGTAAAACCTCTCTTATTACGGCTTAGTTCACAACCATAATAAGTTGCTTCTCCTGAGCAAAGGCACATGAGCTGGGTTTGCATCTCGACCTAGATTTTTGGGTGGAGGGGGGGAAATAGCAAGCCCCCGGGCGCTAATGCAGCAAAAAGATTAATGGGCTGCTGCGACCCGCTTCTTGTTCTGGCCGCTGCGGATGATGGAGCTGCCAGCACCAGGCAGAAGAGCAGTGCCCTGAGGCGGGGGTGGGGTGGGGTGAATCTCACTCCCTGAGCTGTGAAGCGTAGAGCAATTGGTGGGTGCAGACAACATGTGGGCAAGAGAATTGAGAATGAGAAAGACGCGGGCGGAAACGGCTCCGGGACACTTGCCTCGGGGCTCTGCTCTTCTGCCTGACTGCTAGGAAAAAAATTCTCAGGAAAAAAGGTTTTTTTTATTATGATTGTGAACTAAGCCGTAATAAGAGAGGTTTTACTTCTCACTGATTTATGGGGGGGAGGAAGCCCTTGCCCGGCATCCACTTGGCGGAGCTGATGGGGATGGCTTCTGCTGCTGCTCTGACTGATCAGCCATACAGGGAAGCAGGAGGAGGTGGACGGGTAGGTAGGGGTCTGGAGCCCTTTCGGCTGCTCACTAGCAGCCCGACAAGGCAGCAGATTCGTGTACCAGCTGCCCCTTCTGCTTCCCTGCAGGGCTGACCAGTCAGAGCAGCAGCCGCTGCCGCCCCTGTCAAAGCCACCCTGTAGACAGGACCCGCACCAGATGAGGGTTCCTTTCCGGCCACCCTGGGGCCATCTCTACTCACGCTGATAGTGCTGCCATGATGCAGGAGGCTGTGGCTGCTGACAGACACCGGCGGTCCCATGCGCTCGCTGGCCTCTGTGTTTGTTGGAATATTCATGAGCAGGAAGAGTCACGTGGTAACTCAGTCAGCCAATTTGAAGAAAGTGCTACTGAGTCTGTGCAAAAGGGTATTGAGTTAGAAGCTGAATGTTTTATTCAGTCTCAGGTTTGTTTCTGTATCTCTCTGTAAGAAGTCTTCATTGAGCTATGTTGCTGTAAAGAAGAATGTATGGTATTGTAAATATTTTGATATGAATATAAAAAGGTTATTTGAATCAGCTAAATGCAGTCAACTGTGAGAGCTTCTGATTTATTTTTCATCAATAGAGAAATTAAAATTTTCTAACAGGTTATGGGCCCAGAGCTTACTAAGGACTGCATTGTAATTTAAAGCTGGAAGAAATTGCCTGTGTTTAGAAAGTATAAGAACAAGGCAGAATTAGCAGAATGGCTGCAATGGAATTTAAGGAAAGCTCTGTGCCTCATTTGGGCCAGAAGAATTACATTGTGTGGGCTGCTAAAATGGAATGTTTGCTCAAAGCAAAAGAGCTGTGGCATATCATAGAAAATCCACCACAAGTGTTTGCAACTGCTGATCAGAAAAGTCATGATCAAGTAATGGCTTATCTCATCTTGAATTTATATGATGAACAATTTCTAAATGTTGCAAATTTAAAGACTGCAAAGGAGATTTGGTTGAAATTGAGAGCTGTGCACGTGAATGTTTCTGCATGCAATATAGTGCAATTGTCAAGAAAACTTTACAGGGCCTGTTTGCAACCAGGTGAATCTGTGGAACAGCATTTAAATAAAATGCAAAGTTTATTTTTCGACTTAGAACAACGTGGGATTAAATTCCCTGAGTCCCAAAAGGTTTTATTGGTGTTGAACGGTTTAGATAAAACCTGGGACACAGTTTCTGCGATATTTGAGTGTAAAGAAGAGCAAGAATTAAATTTTGAGGCTGTAAAGACATGTTTACTTAATGAAGAAGAAAAGCAACATTTTAGGAACAGCCATGAGGAGGTGAAATTTGTGAGGAGGGGGTCTAGACTGCAAGTCTCTGGAGAAGAAACAAGCAGATGAGACCAAGTTGCATCAAAAGAGAGATTTTGCAAGCAGAGGGCTCAGCAAGAAAAGAATTGCTCCATTTGTGGAGCAAACACACATCTGAAAAGGAACTGTTTGCAGAGGAACAATTTACAGCGAAGGACATTTGTGCAAGCAAAAAAGACTGATTTGCAAAAGGAACATTTTGGTGTTGCAAAAGTTTGCTATAGCAACAACAGAGAAAAATGACTAATAGATAGTGGGGAAGTCAAACAATTGTTAATGACTCTGAATTATTTTGCAGGTTTGTTCCAGTAGCACAAGAAGCTGTGGCTTTGGCAAATGGCCAGAAAGCAAAAGTCATCGGAAGAGGCGATGTAAAAATTCCATATTTGGAATCAAAGTTTACCAATGTGCTTTGTGTACCTGAGATGGAACATAATTTGTTAAGTGTGTCTAATTTAGACAAACAAGGTTTTGAGACCATTTTTGTAAATGGGAAGTGTCTCATCAAAAGGAATGGGAACATTTGTGCAGAAGGCATAAAGGAAGATAATCTATATATATTGCACGGACAAAAGGTTCAATGTTCCCATATATTTAAGAATGTTGCAGAGCATAATTCGTGTGTTCATCTTCTACATAGAAGACTTGGCCATGCAAGCTTTAAAGTTTTGCAGCAAATGCAAGAGTTTGCAGAAGGACTAAATTTGAAGGGATGCAAAACATATTTGGACTGTGCAGTATGCAAAGCATCGAAGTCAAAGGCATTCCCAGTTAGTAAATATAGCACAAGACAAACAAAAAGAGCTCTAGAGCTGGTCCATGCAGATCTGGTGGGACCTATGCAAGCCAGTTTGGGAGGAGCAAAATATGCCCTGGTAATTGTTGATGATTATAGCAGGTATTTGTTTTGCTACTTGCTTAGAGGAAAGACAAGGTGCTACAACAACTCAAACAGTGGGTAACTTTTGTAGAGAGAAGGTATAGGCAACAAGTGTGTCAGTTGCAAACTGACAGAGGTACTGAATTTATGTCAACTAAATTCCAACAATGGTTGGGGCAGTTGGGGATAAGACACAGACGTACAAATCCTTACACAGCAGCAGAGAACGGTGTAGCTGAAAGAAGGAATGGTGTTTTGCAAACAATGAAAGATTCATTATTAGAGGATTCTAGTATGAGTAGGTCATATTGGGGAGAAGCCATATTGACTGCCAATTATATAGTTAACAGGCTGTGGAGTTCCTCCATTAATAATACTCCATATGCCATTCTATATGGAAGAAAGCCATCACTGGCACATTTGAGAATTTTTGGAAGTACTGCATGGGTACATATTCCGAAAGCAATCAGAAGAAAGGGACAGCAAAAGGCAAGAAAGCTCAGGTTTGTGGGCTATGAGCCAGAGTCAAAAGAATATCGCTTTAGCAATGGAAGTAAAAGAATTGTAATTTCAAGGTCTGCTAATTTTGCAGAACAAAATTGGGACAGAATTAATGCAAATTCTGGGTATGTCTCACTTAATGACAGTGATCTATTTAATGACAATAGCTCATCTAATGATTAAAAAATGATTATTGAAGATATCAATGTTCAGGGAGGAGAGGCTGAACAAGACATGAAGCCAGATAGACTTGAGACACAGGAGCAGTTAATACCATGTACGTCAGAGCGATGTAATAAAGGAATTCCGCCTGACAGGTATTCTGCCAGCAAGGTAAAGGTTTGCAATGTGTGGTATGAGCCAAGAAGTTATAGAGAGGTGTTGGCATTACCAAAAGCTGAACAAGAAAGATGGAAGGAGGCCATGGATAAAGAGATGAAATCCATGGGAGACCATGAAGTATTTAAATCAGTGACTTTGCTATAGGGAACCAAAGATGTGGGTTGTAAGTGGGTATATAAGAGAAAGGTATTGCCAAATAATGATGTACAGTATAAGGCCAGGTTAGTGGCACAAGGTTTTTCACAATTAAAGAATTTGGGAGAAATAAAAAAATATCTCGGTGTAGAGATACAGAAAAATGAAAAAGGTGGTTATATTCTCAGTCAAAGGAGAAAAATTGAACAGTTATTGGAGAAATATAATATGAAAGATTGCAATACTGCTCCCACCCATCAGTACAGATTTTTATAATAGTTTAAGTGCGGACAAAGGTGAAACCTGTAATGAAAAGATATATCACTCAGCAATAGGGAGTTTGTTATATCTATCACAGTGGTCCAGAACAGCTTGCACAGTAAGCATTTTGAGTCGTTTTATTGCTGCACCTACGAAGTTACATTAGATGAGTGTAAAAAGGGTTCTTAGATATTTAAAGGGAACTATAAATTTGGGTCTTCAAATACAGATTGCTGAGGAATTGAAATTAAAGTGTTATGTCGATAGTGACTATGCAGATGACATAAACACAAGGAAATCAAATTCTGAGAGTATAATATTGTTTGGACGGACTCTGATTGGATGGAAGTCCAGAAAACAAACAACTGTTGCTATTTCAATAGCAGAAGCAGAGTTTATTGCTTTATCTGAATTGTGTTCTGAAGTAACATGGTATGCATAGTTGTTGCAAAATTTAAATATTAATGTAAAAGAATCTGTAAAGGTATTTGAAGACAATGCTGCCTATATAAAAATGGCAACTGGTGATAGGGTGAAGAACAGAAGTAAACATGTAGATATTAAGTATTGTAATGTCAGGGAAGCTGTAAAAGAAAAGATTAGTTTACATCATTGTTCTTCTGAGGGTAATTTGGCCGACATGATGACTAAACTATTGGGTGATGTTCACTATGGAGAATGTATTAAGTCAATAGGTCTGATGTCTCTTCCTGTCATGAAGGGAGGAGTGTTGGAATATTCATGAGCAGGAAGAGCCATGTGTTAACTCAGTCAGCCAATGTGAGAAAAGTGCTATTGAGTCTGTGCAAAAGGGTATTGAGTTAGGAGCTGGATTTTTTTATTCAGTCTCAGGTTTGTCTCTGTATCTCTCTGTAAGAAGTCTTCATTGAGCTATGTTGCTGTAAAGAAGAATGTATGGTATTGTAAATATTTTGATATTAAGGTGACCAACTTTTTTACAATGAAAAGGAGGACACAAATAAATTGAAGAAAAAAATATCGTAAATAAAAAACATTTTATTCATTGCAACAATAATACAGAATACACTATAATATGATAAATACATAATAAAAAGTATTTGTAACAATAACATTTAATATTGTAATATGCTTACATGCCGTGCCCCTGCCCGCAGCCACCCCGCCAGTACTGCTGCCCCATGTACAGCGGGCCCCATGGCTCCCAAAGCACCAGCTGCGCTGGCTCCGGCCTCGGGGGGCAGCCCACCATCAACACACCCTGCCTACAGCTACCCCGCCAGCACCACCGCCCACTCTGTGCAGCCTCGTGTAGAGCAGGCCCCGCGGCTCCACAGCACGGGGGGCAACTGGCCACCGCCACTCCTCACACCCCCACCCACAGCAGCCCTGCTGCCCCTGCCTCTTGCGCCCGCAACCATTATTGCCCCAACAGGGCCAAATATCAAGAGAAAGTTACTGTGGCGTCGCCGCTCCAGTCTCCTCCAGGTATCTTCAGAACTAACTAGGAGATGGTGTAGTTGGGTAGCAGGGAGGGGTGCAAAGTTCTTGCCAATTCGCTTTCGCTGCAGACAACTTACATGTGCAAAGTTTGCCGGCCAGGTGTTTTGGCGCGCTCAGCAGCAATTCCTATTGGCTTTTGAAAGCCAATAGGGGGAGTAGCACAGCTC
Source organism: Bothrops alternatus (assembly GCA_034064705.1). Lineage (NCBI taxonomy): Eukaryota > Metazoa > Chordata > Lepidosauria > Squamata > Viperidae > Bothrops > Bothrops alternatus. The sequence goes on along the minus strand of JARGCV010000103.1, from coordinate 10,303,594 downwards.
ATGCAAAATTTGAAAAAAAAAAACCATAAAAAAGAGTGCTGGAATGCTGTTCTGAGCAATCTATGAGAAAAAAGAAGCCCTGCAGATTAGTCTTCAAATATCGAAAAGGAGGACATGTAAGAGGACACTTTTCGAGGGAGGACAGAACTCACAAACAAGCAAAGCCCCATCCGTGAGACATTGGCAATTCAGTTGCTTTCTTCAGATTACTGTCCTGTTCAAACTCATTGCACAAGTGACTTATCTCCTCATTCCATCCAGAGACATAATCTTTATGGTGGCCTCTGGGAATGTTTCTTTTAGCTACAGATTTAATTAAGCTAACAAACCTGTTACAGTTCTTAGGGACTGCTTTGATCCATCCAATATAGCATCAATTCGCTTCACAGAAGTATTCCAATCTGTTTTTGGAAGTTCCAATAAGGTTTAGGAGTGGATCTAATTACTGGGGTCTGGAGTCCTATTCTGTAAATTATAGGCCTATGCTGACTGTGAAAGAGTCAAAAGAAGGTGTTGGTACATACTGCTTGAATACTGGGAAATGTTCTGCATCATGCTGAAAAAAATGCATATTGTTTTTCTTACTTAATATATACTTGAGGCTTTTGCAAAGTTCATGGGTTTGGAGCCCACTAGCACTAGTACCCATGACATTGGCAATATTTCTGTTTCCTGCAAATTTGGATCTAGTAGAATAAACTGTAGCAACATTTGGAGAAAAGAAATTGTTTGTTATGGATTTATTGGATTTCTGAATAGGCTTGCATCAGTCTAAGAATAGATATTCCTGGATTTAGCACTAATACTGGGCAGCCACATAATATCTGTGGAAGAAAACCCTTTCATTAATTTGGGTTAATACCAGGAGAAAGACCAGGGATCAGTGTCACATTATTTTTGTCATTGATTCTGTTTGATGTTGTTTTCAATGGCAATTGGGAGTCTGGTCATAAAACACAATATCATGTTTAGTGATAGCATGTCAGGTTTTGTGCTACCATAAGGCACAATGCCATTTAATAACTAAAAGCCTGGCATTCCTTGTCACAGTTGTAACCCCATGCCTGCATGGATTATTAAGCGGGAAGAAGTGGGAGGTAAAGAACATGGGAATGGGGAGATAGGGAGCAATGACAACAGGTGGGCTCCGGAGACGGGGGTACTACAGAGTATATTTCTTAGAGATTTATAGGGGGAGGCTGGGAGAAAAAGCAGTGGGAATGACTTATGAGAGCGAATTGTTGCCTACCAACTTCTTCATTGACTTTTCTTCTGAGAAGTTGGTAGGGAAGGTTGTAAATGGTTATCGTGTGACTCAGCTTACTTTAGTGTAATTGCAAGATGGGTACCTGGATCACAATGATATGACCCAGCTGCAGCAGTGGCAAATTGTAGACTAGTCACAATTTCCCCTTTTTCAGTTCTGTCAATATAGTGTTCACATATCTTACACCTAACACAGTTGTGGTTGAGAATATAATACACTGCTGAAGACATTTTTACTCTCCTGTATATAGGGATAAGGGAGGCAATAACTGAGCACATACATAAAAATCTTAAAGTAATTTTATTTCTATGCACTTCTGCAACTTATGAAGATCTCTTTTTAATTCTGTCTCTCATAACAGTCTGGTTATATTGAACCAATTAGTACTGGCTGGTTCTGTTGATCTTTTTAAAAACATTTCTGGGGAGTATTATAATTTGAAAAAGACACACAAATACAGGTAATCCCCAGGTACAAACATTAATTTAGCGAGTTTTCACAAAAATGAATTTATTCAGAAAGGGTATTTACATTAGAAATTCAAAATTGCAAGCAAAAAGAGGCCTCTGTAGCTATGTGACTTGGATTCAGCTATTGCTGCAGAAACCCAGTTGGTTACGAATGCAATTTCCTGAAGCCGGAAAGGTGTTCTTTTTTACCCCCTAGTCACATGGCCAAATGATCTGAGCCAGCACCGGTTTGCTTTTGCTTTTTTGGTGCTGCATGGAGAATCTGCAGCTGCCTGGGCTTGAGGACTGCTTCTGTAAGTATTTTAATTTTTTTTTTTTTGTTACTCTATAGCAGTGATGGCAAACCTTTTAGAGACTGAGTGCCCAAACTGCAACCCAAAACCCAATTATTTATCTCTGGGTGCCAGTTGGGCGTGGCCACTGGGTGGGCGTGGCTGTGATGGTCATGGCTGACTGGGTGGGTGTGGCCAAGGTGGACATGGTCACCTCGATGTTGCTTGTGGGGAGGAATATCTGTGGGGGCCAGGCAGGATTGGGGGAGATCCAGGAGGTCTCTGGCAGGTGGGACGGTGGACAGGAGGCTCGTCCTACAGGGTGAGGTGAGGCAAGGTGAGACAGGGCGGGGGTGCCATTGTCGCAGGGCAAGGTGACGCAGGGGCTGGGGCGGCTGCTGCCTGACACCATCAGCCCCTGCACACACAGGCCAGCGAGTGCATGGGGGCTGACATGGGGGCTGACAGTGTCCATCAGCAGGCACAGCCTGCCGGCCCCTCGGCCGGCGCACTCTGGGGCTCTGCAGCCTGCCGCTAGCAGCTCAGAGAAGCCTCCTCTGAGCTGGATGGCCAGCCAACAGCTGAGGAGGCGATGCAGTTGATCATGCCCAGGAAAAGGAGAGCGTGCAAGGCCAGGAGGGATGGGACGGGGGGAAGGGAAACCAGCCATGCTGGGATGCATCCGGCCACATGGGACTTCGGCGAGTTAGCAGGCAGCTAGTTGAAGAGGAACAGTTGCCATCTCCAGGGCATGGCACACGTACCCACAGAGAGGGCTCTGAGTGCCGCCTCTGGCACGTGTGCCATAGGTTCGCCACCACTACTCTATAGTAACCAACTATTTTTTAAGCACTGTATTTTGCAAACTATTGTGTTTGTAAATACCGTACTTTGCAAAGATAAAGTTTGTTTGCATTCTCCTTGAAACTCTTGTAGAAATGCTAGCCAGGATCTACACAAAGCATTCTATAATGTTGTGTTTCCTTGCTTTTATTTTGGAGAATTGTGTATATTACTGTAGTTTGTAGGTTTTAAATTTAAACTGCCTCCAGAAGTTTTGGGTGTGCCATCACTGGAAGCTTTTAAGAAGAGACTGAATAGGCATTTATCAGAAATACTCTGTTGTGAGAGCAGTGGGTTAGACTAGATGACCTCAAAGTCTCTTCCATCTCTGGTACTGTTGCAAACCGAGAGTTCTGCAAATTCCTTCCCATCTCCCTCTTTGTGCCTGGCTGGAGATTTTTAAGCTAATTAGTGGCAAGTGGTTTTTTTTAAAGCACTTGCTCTGGGCAGTTGAAAATGTTTGTGCTAATTAGCAGCAATAGCTGCAAGCCCTCCTTGGAGGCAATATAATTCCTGAGTCGGCTGTATGGGAAAAAGCTGATGGGCAGCCGGTAGAAAAGCCTCTTAGTTCAATTAATGGGGCAGCAATCAATTAACAAATCAGAGGAATAGTAAGTCAGAACATTGTTCATTTAATAGCCCATTTGATTCAATTAGTAAATTTGATTTTAAACATTTGAAAAATTGAGTCTGATCCATTTGACAATTTTTTTGACTTATATGCCTAATGGGCAGGCTCCATTAGATTCGTACCCCAAGGACTACCCGTACACACACACGCTATATGTGTGCGTGTGTGTGTGTGTGTGTGTGTATGTATCTCTATGTATGTGTGTGTATGTGTGTATAGTAATTATGATATATAGTTACTATGGTTTGAAAGTCCTTAAAAAAGTTATTTTATCTTTTCAAAACAGGAAATGAATCTGTGACAATATCCTCAACAGGAACTCTTTTATTTCAACATTTCAAATCTTACATGAGTGGAATTTACACATGTTCCCTAGTGTTTAAGCCTACAGCTGAGCAAGAAGAAAAAAGCTATTTAATTAAATATGTTATTTACGGTAAGATGAATAACTGTCCTTTTTTTGTTTTTCAGTGTTTAGTTTTTTTGTCAAAATTATATAATTAAATTCACTACATAGTTAAAAGTTGCTGCAATTAATCTGTAACCAGCTAAATCAGAACAATTGGTATTTAAATATCCTTGGTACAGAATATATACATATCGATTTTCCTGTAGTCTTTTTATTCTTTTAAAAAGGTAGCAAGCTCTAAATAAGTAGAAAAATATCATCTAATTAATAGCTGAAATATTGGGGATAAGCAGAATGTTCAGCTTAAGGTCACGTTTAAATTACTTGGAATAAAACTGAATTCCAGAATTTTATCTCAAGCTTTAAAAAAAGCATCTTATGATCCAGAGTTTTCTCTCAAGTTTGGATTAAAGTGAGGTAATTTCTTCTGTATTTGCAAATGTTTCAATATTCTGTGGTTGGTTTTATTAAAACATTCCTTGAAGCCATGACCTTAAAACATGCATGATTTCAGTCTGTGCTGTCACTGGCTTCACTGCCACTGATAGTTAAACATATTTCAGATACTGAGAAATATTTTGGAGATAAGAAAAATAATGCTGCCTCCCTGATAAAATATTTCCTAGGTAGTTTGAGTTTATTCATTGTGTTCAATTGTGTTGTGTTGTTCCCCCTTTTGGGAGGAGGGGTAGGTTGACCATTAATGGCGCTCACATTTGCCATGTCCATTCTGTGGTTGTAGAATGAAAAAGGAAAGTTTAGTGTCAAGTTGCCATTATTCCATATGACAGAACATACAAAATAGTTTTTTATTAGGCTTGAAACCGCTTAAAACAGTCTGACAAAACAATGTTTAATTCTTTGTTTAATATCAACTGTGAAACAAAATTTGGGCATCCTGTTCAATATTGCATAGTAATATACTGTAAACATAGTGCATTGTAAAATCAAACTACCTTTCTTTAAAATATTTTTTCCCTTTAGATTATTACTTAGAAAATATTTTCATTCTATACTAGAGAATTAAGAATTCACAGCAAAAGTTGTTCTGCGGTCGGATTCGGGTAGAATGATCTAAGGCAATAAATCATAATGTGAATATGTCATTTGCACATTTCCTCTTTAAGCTGCCCCTTTCCCAAAAACCTGTAGCTTATTTGCGTTGAGGTATATTTTAAATAGTTTCTTATTACATCAGGATAATTAAATTAGTTTAATTCCTCTTCCTAGACTTTCAGATTTTAGTTAGTAAAGATTAATTAAATAATAGTTTATGTCAGCCCAACTTGGTTGATGAAATCGGCTCCACAGGAAGTCTAAAACTATTTTTATTGAGATTGGTTAAACTGTAATAATGAAGTTGTGCAAGTCTGATCATATGGTGCCTTCTTTCTTATACTCTAGTGCACGGGTGTCAAACTTGCTACGTCACGTGACATGTCACGACGTATCGCAACTTTTTTTGCATTGCCGGAGCTGGGATGGGCGCAGCATCTGCATGATGCAACCGGCCCATGGGCTGACAGTTAACACACCTGCTCTAGTGACTTAAGGAGGTGTCTCTGACGCACTTCTAATCATTAAGTGGACATTGTGGACATAGAAAATGTTTCACCACTTGTCTTGAAAGCAGAGGTTACATATTTCGGTTCATGTCCTCTATCATGCTCTCTACAGTTTCTGAATTGGATAGAAATGGAAATTGTAGTTTAAATAAACTATGTATCAAATGGTGTATTGAAAGGCAATAAAATAGGTTTCAACAAGGCCTAAGTCTTAAAATATTGTATCTTGATCATGATATAATATGATTTATTTTTACTAAGCTTTTTTCTTTGTATGCATGGGTTGAATCGATCCAACTGATAGAACTGTTTCCTTTGTTTTAAGTGAAATGTTATTGAGCCCTAATTATTTTAAAATGATATATCAATGATGGTTAATTAACAATGCAAAAAGTATCTTAATTTCATAGAAACATTTAATTATGTATATATTACGATTAGATTAATCTCAGAGGGTAATATTTGCTGTGATAGCACTTTCTTTTTTATTTTCCATATTCTATAGAGCAGGAATACCCAAGGTCACAGCTCACTATAGGGCCTTGAGCCCTTTGGAATTGGGCTGTGGGAGTGGCAGGTGAGCATTTGCGCGCACATGCATTTCCACTTACGTGAGCAGCAGCCAGACATATACATGCACAAATGGAGCTACGCATGTAAGTTTGCCTGCCTCTTACGCAGAATCCCCAGCCGGAATGGTTGAGCAACTCTGCTGTACAGGCCTTCTTTGTTATGTAAAGTTGTTTCTCAAATTTGGGTCTTGTTTTATGCAGTTTGGGGAAATGCAGTAGCTCAGTGGTTAAGATGTTGGCCTTGTTCACTGGAAAAGCAAGGCAGTCCAGGTTTGAGATCAGAATACCATCCGATTGGGGGAGCTCCCCTCCTAGCCCCAGTTCCTGCCAATCTAGCAGTTTGAAATCATGCAAATCTGAATATATAAATAGTTAGCACTTTGGTGGGAAGGTAACAGTGCTCTGTGATATAATGCTGGCCACATGATTGCAGAAATGTCTTCAGACAGCACTGGTTCAATGGTCTTGAAACGGAGATGAGCACCACCCTCTATAGTTGGCAACGACTAGTGGAATAAAATCAGTTGGGACACATTTATTTTTGGCCAGTTCTTAATCTTAGAAATATTAATTGATATTATTATAGAGATTGCAGTGAAATTAAGCTCTGTAGCAGAACCATTAAACAGATCTATCTCTTTGGGAAATTAGAGCATCTATGCTCACTGAGTCATTTTCTTAGAAGGAATTTTTGAAAGTAGGGGCAATTTTTAATTTCTTTGGTTCTGGTAAAACATTTAAAAGAAATATCATGGATTAGCTACATCAGGCATTGTTTATCCTACTCTCCAGTGTCAATGAAAATATTTAAATTTGCTGTTGTAAAAATACTAGAGGGAATTAACCATTACAGTTGAAAGAGAAGAACTGTAAGGACCCACCTCACTTTACATCTTAAGAAGACAGAACTCTTGGAATATTTCTTCCAGCAGGCATCTTTATTAAGAGAAGATGATGGCAGGCATGCTAGACAGGATCTGAGAAATTCTCTCCCATCCTTCGATGTTTTAAGCGTTCCCAAGCAGCCCCCACCCCACAGTTCTTCCAGGCGACGATCCTTATTCTCCCCTTTTTCCTTACTGTCAGCAAAAGGGATACTTCAGAGGGCGAGTAGATGAAAGGCGATGGCCATATTGTTATGGTCAGTCCTCTTGGTGAGAATCAACATCCAGTCCTTTTGAAGTTTTAATGAAGGAAGTAAGAGCCATAAAACCCCCTTGCTCATCCCCCTTCCCCTTCGTAGTATGACAGAATCCAGAGAGAGCAGAAATGGGTTTTCCCCAGAGTAGATAACTAGAAATGAAATATAATTGGATTCTGACAAGAACACTGTAACATAATTACAGACTGAAGCAAAATACTGTAACAAGGGAGATACTGAAAAAGAGTTTTTTGAATAATGGATCCAGAAGATAATTTGTATAGTTGTCAGAAGAAAAAGAAGGAATATAAAGTTGGTTTATTTGATCAAATTTGAAATAGATATATTGCTATCTACAGTGACCCTAAATGGACTCCTGCTGAGATCAGGACTGAAATGCTTTATGATTTGTTTATAGAAAAGAAATTATTTGTTGCATTATAAAAGAAAGTGACAGGTTACTAAAATTGCTTAAACTTGTTATGAGGAAGGTTGGAAATAATTTTTTTATATATCTCTCTTTTTATATTATAATCTTATTTTTCTTTTGTATTTCTCTATTTGTTTTATGCATCTTCTACTCTATTTTTTCAGCATGTAGTAGTTTTTGCTGTTGAAATTATATTCTTTAATAAATGTTATATATGCAATATATGAATTGTGTGAATGTGCTGTTTGTAGTTATTTTATCTATATTTGCTTCTTTTCTCTATTTTAATTTGAAAATAATGGTCTTGTTTTAATGGGGTATTCTACTATTAATGTATACTAATGTGGCAGTCCCCGTAAGCTCTTTTGAATCATGTGAATCTTTTTCTATGAAACAATAGTCACTTATTGACTGATTAATCTTGTTACCTTATCAATAAAATAAAATACAAAGTCTAATTCCAGAATAAAGTAGATAGGAAATACAGTGATAAAATACATATGTAGTCATAGTAATCAGATGAATCTCCCTTACAGGGCACATCAGTTTGTTTAATTACCAGGTTCTTGGAACCATTGCCTTAGTTATAAACTTAGCAATTTTACGTAAATATGTACATCTGATCTCAGGAAAAAACATGACACTCTATGGTTCAGATCCCAATGGGCTGTTCTTTCCAATAAGCCTAGGGTAGTGGGGGCATAGTTGAATAAACTGAGAAATATTTTCAATGGCTAGGGTACTGCATATACAGGTTCTCTCATAATATGGGAAGTGGTGGAAACACCCATATTTGGCCATGGAATCCAGCAACTCAAATTTTGCTCTGGGATAAGCCATTCTTAAAATTTTTGTCAGTTTCACTGACAGGTATTATTCAGGTTGAAAAGTACTTTTATTTTAGTCAGCCAACTTACTTCCATGATTAAATGTATTTTTTCAATTTTGATCTGCCTACTTTTAAGCCAATAATTTTACTAATATACATGATAATAAAAAATAAAGAAAATTAAATATCTAGATCTCAACTTCAAAAATGCGTGAGTTATTTTTAATCATGAAATCATTACTCTTGTGATTTTTGAACAATGAACAGTATTTTAATAGTGGTTGGATAAAATTTTATCTGCTGTTCAAAAGAAAAAGATCCCACAGGAGAATTCCAACTACTTGATTATACCTAAAGTAGCAGCTTATTTTCCGAGTATAATATTCTAGGAGATAGTATTTTTTTCCTTTGGTCCAATTAATTCTTGTTTAAAAAATAAATTCAGTAATTTTAAATCTTGGTATCTTGGTTTTGTTTGAATCTAAACTTTTTTTTATGCAGCTTATTCTGATCCTAACTTTTACTATGAGATTACAGCACGATATCATTCAGCTCCCTGCAATAGTATCTATAATACTTCCTTTGAAAAGAAGCTGCTTCAGATACTGGCCAAGCTTGTTGTGGAGCTAGCTTGTGAGGTTTCATTACAAAAATCTGAATGCCATCATGTAAAAATGCAAAGAGCTGGAATGCAAAATGAGCTATTCTTTACTTTTAAAGGTAAGACTAGTTTGAAGAGTTGTTCATTGATGCATGTTTTTCATTTTATGTTGAAAACTATTTTTGTCCCATACATTAAAGGTTTATCTGACAGAAGTTATGTAAAAGCAATTGAAATGTTAATTGATAATGTACAATGAAATAATTTGACAGCTTGCTGATTTAGTAAATGACCAGATCATTTTAATTATATATTAAGAAAGTATATTATGATTGAAACAATGATTTCAGCAGAATCTTGTTTTCTTTGATTTTGTAGATATTTGCAATAATAAAACATAATTCAGTATTACAGGTAATCTCTGAATTGCAAGCATTCCCTTATCGAACATTTGAAGTTATGCGATAAGAACCTCCTAGTGCTTATGAGACAGTCCCGAAATTACGAGTGTTGCTGCACCACGGCAGTCATTCACCCTTACAAATGACCACAGTGGCACTGTAACATTCACCCTGGCTATTCCCTCCCTCCTACCACCCCAGGTCACCCTAGGCAGTAGGCCTTGCAAAGATTGAGATCCTTTACTTTCTTGGCTGCTCCAGCCCGTCAGTGTGTTCGCAGAGAATGGAGGCCTAAAGTAATGCAAGATCACATGACATCAGTAGCACGAGATCTCATGCTATTGATCTCAGGTGATCTCTTGGTACTTTAAGCCTCTGTTCTCTGCAATAGAGTATGGAGCCGAAGCTGGGGGCGCTTCCCTGTGCCTCTGAAGGCCTGATCCGGGCATTGGAGGGCTTTTTCAGGCTGCTGCTGCCCAGAAATAAGGCTGGGGGATGCTTCAGCATGCCTCCAGAAGCCCAATCCAGGCCTCTGAGGCCTCCTTCAGGCCTCTGAGGCCCAGAACAGACTTCTGGAAATGGTGTCCACGTACTTATGCAGGTCCATTCTGGGCCTAGGAGGCCTCCTATGCACCTCCCAGGTCCAGAACGGAGGCGGAGAGAGGCCTTTGCATGCCTCTGCAGGTCTGTTCTGGGCTTGGGAGGCCTCCTAGAGGCCTCCCAGGCCCAGAATGGACTTCCATGCACTTCCGCAGGTCTGATCTTGGCCTGGGAGGGCTCCTACAGGCCTCCAAGGCCCAGAATAGAGGCCGTGGGTGGTGGCCACGTACTTCTGGAGGTCTGTTCTGGGTCTCGGAGACTTCCCTCTGCTCTTGATGGGAGGAGAGAAAGAAACAGAGGTTGGAGAGGAGACAGATCTTCACAATGCGTGGCAGGATTGGGTGGGGGAGCAATTGTGTGGACCCCAGAAGAGGGAGCATAAGGTATCTCACTGGGAGGAGCTTGCGTGGTCTGAAGCAGGTGGCCTGTGTCATCATGACCTTTCCTACCCTGAGATACCTCATGTTCACTTAACGAGCCCCGCATTCGGCCATGCATTCGATTAGTGAAAGCTGGGAGTGAACCTCGTACAAGTTACGAGATTCACTCTTACAAATCCTTGAGTTATGAATGGAACGGGAGGCTCCATTATATTCATAACTGGAGGACTACCTGAATAATGGAACACTAGTTCTCTAAAATGTTGATGTATTTAGTAGACAATGAATAGTTATATGCACAGATTTATTACTGAACATATTTTAAGCCATTAACATATTTATTGTGGCATAAACTTCTTTGGATTAGAGTCCATCATCAAATCTGTGAAATTTGAAGGTTGCACAGAGTTAAGTTGGTAAATACACATTTCAAAAGGTATAGGCTTTGACAGCCTGGAGTTAAAATACAAGTGATTCTCACTATTGGCCAGGGTTCCATTTAGATCTAATAACAGCAGATAAGACCTTGAAAAAAATATACTTGACCCACCCAGGAAATCATATTTTGTGGGGTAATAAAATTGTGGCATTGATGACAAATATGTTTATTCATATAAGCAGTAAATATATTTTGTGGTCTTTATATAACTACACATTCTCTTGTTCTTTTAGTCTCAATCTTAACTCCTTTGTACCATGTCAAGTCATATCTTTGATCTGTTTAGTCCAATAGTGTGTGCTGGACAATAGGATTCTCTTCTTTAAAAAGAGGTCTTAATATTCAACTTAAAAACTTTGATTTCTAATTTATGTATTCTATGTCAGAGGTCTAAATACACCACATACTTTTAAAAGATAGTTCATTGCATCACTTACATATAAAATTTGATGATGCAGTGTACTTTTCAATTATATGTGTAAGAGGATTAAATTCCTTAATCAATTATTTTAAAATATACTGTTAAATTGATGCCATAGTGGCTAAGAACACCTTAGCGACCTCAGCAGATCTCAAAAATATCAGTGGCATGGACCAAATTAGTACTTAGATGGGGGAACGTCCAGAAAATCTAGCATTGCAGATTTTTGTAAAGTGAAATATTGAAAAGTACTTTGGAAGATTGATTTGACATACTACTTAACAAATGTTGCCAAAAAACTGATATAGATATCTTGTCAGGAGGAGTTGAAGTTGACTCAAAAGAGTCTTTTATCCTTTAAATTCATAGTTAATCTCCTTTAGAAAACAAGACTGTGTACTGTATAGTTTCCCTCATATAGCTGAACATTTTTACAGTTTCTTCTCTAGATGCAGTAAAAGGCAAAAGTATGTGTCAGAAAAATGTATGTGATGTATCAAGAAGATTACAAAAGGTAATATAAATTCTTCAGAAAAGAAATGAACTTCACAAGAATGTAACTTGTTTCTTGTTTATCTTTCAAAAAGTAAATAGCTTTAATATTCTTTTTGTGTAAGTTGTAAAATAAAGATTGAGTTAAAAAGAATGATAATGTAGTTTATTATCAAAGAATGAAATAAGAGAGAGATTCATGCAGCAAGTTCAATTCCTTACTTTTTGTCAAATTAATTAACAAACTAAAGAATTAAACCTCATTTCAAAAAGAGTGATCAATATACAAAATATTAAATTTTGTTCCAACTTGGTGATGGTTATGCATACATACTGTTGGTTTGTTCTGTAAAAATTGTGGACATCCATTTATAAAAGAATATAAAATTCTGCTTTAGTATATTAACAACCTTTGTCCCTGAATATTTACTTATTTTAGTAAAGTAGAAATGGATTACAATAGCAAGTGGAGAAAACTATGGAAATCGAGCCAGTGGTCACTTTACTCCCTTAGGATCTCTAGCTGAGATGGTATGCTTTTATCAATGCTGTGTGACATCTGACCAGTTTAGTAAGGCACCCAAGAAAGGCTATGCTATTGATTCTTTGCACTGAAATTGCAATCCTGGCGAGTGGGCCCTTTCCTTAAACAATCCAGATTCTTTATTTTTCATTAGCAAGGTAAGGAGAGGAATAAATACCCGCCTGAGAAAACTATAATGCAAGTTATAATTCAAGTCAATATTTCCTTACTCATTGTAAAGCTCTTATGCCTACTAAGCCATGACAATTCTTTGCTATTACTGCTATTCATGTTGGTCAGAGAAGGGAGCCCACAGAATGGAAATTTGGGGGTCTAGAAGCTTGGGTGGAGTTCTTCAAGGAAAACTTTCAGCTTTGGTATATTTTTGGCCCCAAAGAAGGAAAAATATGATAGAAAAATTGAATAGGAGCCCATAGCAGTGTAAAACAATTATCTCAGGAATTACCATAACTGAAAAAATGATATCAGTTCAGAAGACTAACATTTTCTTATTTGTGAGAGTTAAAAATCTTTCCATTGTTAATATAGAATACTTATCCCTATAAGAAGTGAAAAGGAAAAAAGAAATGTAAATACTCTTCATTTAAGCCCAAATTACTATTGTTTTCTTTTTTAATCTATGCTGCCCAGAATACATGGTTTTCCTTCTTTCATAAAGTGACTAAAGAAGTGGATAAATAAAATACTGTGAATATAGTATACTTAGTATTGGGGGGGTCTGAATATACTATAAGTATAAGACATTTGACAAAGTAGACCACAACCTATTTCTTGGTAAGATAGAACAATGTGGATTCACCAGATGGATTCACAATTGACTGACAACAGACACTCCACATCTGGTCTTCAATGGAACTACAGCTATGTGGAGGGAAGCATGCAGTAGGGTACTTCATGGTTCTGCCTTGGGCCCAGTGTTCTTTAACATCTTCATAAATGATGTGGATGACCAGATAAAAGGGGAACTTAACAAAATTTACAGATGACACCAACCTGGAGGGAATTGCTAATACTTTAGAAGATATGCTCAAGATTCAGAAGGATCCTGACAGATTTGAGCAATAAGCTCTATCCAATAAGATGCAATTTGGTTATGAGAAAAGGTCCTGAAAAAACATGCTCAGGTATAGAATAGGTATTACTGGTTCAACAGTAATAACTGTGAGAGCGATTTAGTTGTCCTAGAGGATTATCACTTGAACATGAGCCAACAGCTTCCAAAAAACCAATGCAGTCCTAGGCTACATCAACAGAGGGATAGTATCAAGATCACAAAAAGTGATAATACTGCTCTGTATTGCACCTAGGCCACACTGGTATGAGATGTCCAGTTCTTGTCACAAAAAAAGATGCTGAGATCCTAAAAAGAGTACAGAGAAGAGCAACAAAGATGATAAGAGGTCTGGAGGTACCTCTTAAATATATGATGAATGATTAAGGGAAATAAGTATGTCTAGTTTAATGAAGAGGAGGATTGGTGTCAGACCTGCCCCAAATCTAACTCTAGAAAAGAATGACCCTAGACTCTAGTTGGTTGAAGTAATAGATACTTTAACTAGAGTAGAATGGTTGCAAGGCAAGTAAGATGGGATCTGAAGAATTCCCATGCAAAGCACCAAATTTTTCCTTCCCTCCTGGTCCATCTCCCTTGAGCCAGTCACCAGTGTCCAATAGCAAGTCGTTTGGATGTTTTGGGAACTCTTTGATGGTGGGCAGTCCATCTGCTCATTCTCAGGCCAGTTGTTCTTGAAGTCTGGAGCAAACTGGTACAAGCACCTGGTTATTCTCACTCCTGTCAATTTCCCCCTCCCTCCTGGCTCCTTTCTTACATTCTCACCCTGGCTGTAACCCACATTCCATAACCCCACACCCACTTGTACTTTGATGTCAGGATTCCAGCAGAAGCATGGTCGGAGGTGCTGAGGTTGGCAGACCTGACATTCGCTCTCCATGAGCAGGGATGTTAGTCCTGGAAAAGAAAAAGGGATAAAGGGAGGGGGAGAGAGAGAGAGAGAGAAAGGAATGTAGATGTCAGCCTGGTTTGTCTGGGTATTTGGAGTGGATTTTTTTCAGCAAGCGCAGGGCGTTGACATGGTGGCATCTACCCATTCAGTTTCTAATAGGGGAAGATGCTTCCAAACAATGAGATATTGGGTTTTCCCTCTATGTGTGCAAGAGTCTAGAATGTCCTTAATCTCAAAATATTGTTCACCTTCATTGAGGATAGGAGTGGAAATATTGCTTCAGTAGGGCACAATAGAGAGGTGCTTATAGACTTAAGCAAACTGCAATGAAACACCGGGTGTTAGCAATTAAGGTAATTCTAGTTGGAAAATGACTAGGTTGATTATTTTATTTATTTATTTAGGACCCAGTTTTTTGGAGGGCTGTCTTGACTGAAGATAACTTAGTGGATAGGTAGAATAGGGCTCCTATTTTAAATTCTTAAATTCTGTGTCACCTAATGTTTATAAACCACCAGCCAGGTGTTTTGAATTTGGGTTACTTATTCTGCCAGGGAGGTTATGTAAGATTGAGGTAACTTGAGCATGGCTACAAAGTCTTGGCCAGAAGCCACTTTGAATGGTGTAAAGCTGGTGCTGCTGTGTACAGAATTGTTGTAGGCTATTTCTACAAAGGGAAGCAGATCAATCCAGTTGTGTAATTGACATAGCACCTGAGGTATGTGTCTAATACAGAATTTGTAAGTTCACAGGATCCATTAGTGTCCGGATGATGGGAGGAGCTAAATCCCTGGGAGATTCCTAAGAGTTTAAGGAACTCTTGAGAGAACCAAGAGGTAAATTAAACTCCCTGATTTGAGATAATGCATTCAGGGACACCATTTAAGTGGTAGATGTACTGAATAAACAGCATGTGCACTGAAAGGATTTTGTGACAGGGCATAGTGCACTTGTTTAGAGAAAAGGTCAGTTATCAGCCAAATTACAGTTTTTGCCAGTGCTTTCAGGGAGTTCAACTATAAAGTCCATGGATACCGGTATTTCTTTCCATGGGGGTATAGTGTTTAACTACTGGTTGGAGGAGTTCTTATTTTTTTTCCCCTGGCACTGTTTTGCTGTAGCACACATGGGGCAGCTGGTTACATAACTTTAAATGTCCTTTTTAAAAGATGGCCAGCAGAACTGGCACTTTACCATGTGTAAAATTTTTATGAACCCAAAATGACCTGCTGTTTTAGAGTCATGGTTCTTTTGAAACAGTTACTTGTTAGCTTTCGGGGATGTATAACATTGCAAATCCATCAAGCATTGTGCATTCCATTTTATGGTCCCTGAACCTCAGGTCTGAACTTAGAGCCTCTTTTAAGGAAGTGAGTAAATCTTTCGCCAGGGAGAAGAGAGTTTCCCTGCCCTTCAGGTGATTGCTGGAGCTGCTAATTGTTTTGACGGAATCACCACTCAGACTATTTCTTTTCACTATTCTACTGGGGCAGCCTGGATAGGGCATCTGCCAGGAAGTTTTTCCCTCCCAGGAGGTATCGTAAGATAAAGTTGAATCGATTAAAATATTGGCCCCACTACACCTGTTTAGGTGATAGTCTCTGGGGTCTTTAGTGTCTCTAGATGCTTATGATAAGTTCAGGCCTCAAATGGGATTTTGCTCCCTTCTAAGAAATGCTTCCACCTAAGCAGCTTCCACCAGACTGCATATGCCTCTTTTTTCCCATACTTACCACCTGCGCATGGTTTCAGTAAGTTTTTTGGAGGTATAGGCACAAAGCTGAAGGATTCCTTGGTCATTTTTTCTGTAGCATCACAGCCCCACCACCATGTCACTGATATCTGCCTGAATGATGAATGGGAAGTGGGATCGGAGTGCTTTAGCACAGGCTCAGCCACAAACATGCGTTAAGAGTTTTTCAAAAGTAGCTTTACTTTCCATTGACCATTTAAGAGATTAGCTGCCCTTTGGTTTCCCTCCCCTTTGGTCTTTAGCAAGTTTGTTATGGGTAGGGCTGTTTGTGCGAATGCAGGAATGAATTGGCTTTAAAAGTTGGCGAACCATAGGAAGCTCTGAAATTGCCCAATATAAGACTGCTTGGACTTTTGCAGGGTCCATTTTATCTCCTTGTGGGTGATGTGATACCCTAGATCAGTGATGGTGAACCTTTTAGAGACTGAGTGCCCAAACTGCAACCCAAAAACCACTTATGTATTATCAGGTGCTGAGTGGGCATGGCCCATTGGGTGGGTTTGGCCCATAGCTAGGTGTGGCCCATTGGGTGGGTGTGGCTTCGGTGGTAACGACAGACTGGGTGGGATTAAAATGTTCAATCAATGAATTCCAACTTTGCAGGAAAAAAAATTCCCGCAAGTTGAATTGATTGATTGATTGAACCTTTTTTTTTTTGCACACAGCGGTGGAGGCCTAAAGCAAAAAGATTCTCCAGCACTGGAGATGGAGAATCCACCAATGGGTTTAGACTGTATTCCTGCCCAATCAGATCAAGTCAGCCAAAGTTGCCACGCCCGTTCTGGACCATAGAGATCTCAGTCTTGACTTGATCTCGCCCAGCACAGACATGCAAGTTTGGCTCTTAGGCAGGTACAGTCTATATTGGTGGATTTTCCATTTCCCCAGTTTGCTGTGTAGTGCTGTATTCAGCACAGAATTTAATTTCCCATTAGCAAATTTTCCCTTCCTTTCCCATTCAGGAACTTCAGAATTTATTCTCAGTTCCTGATCTGGGGGAATACGAACTGAGTTTATCTAAGGGAGGGCCTCCTTCCTCTCCTCCCCCTACCCAACCCAACTAATAACCTCACAGCCTAATTCATTGGATTCAACTGAGGACTAACGGCTGTTAGTCCCCAGTCCACATTAAATCAATTCCATTTCTAACGGAGCTTGCGGCTGCGGCTCCGGTGGCTATTTACGAGCGTCGGTGGAGGAGCTTTCTTTTCGCAACGTGTTCAGGTCTTCCCTTGGGAACTCCATATTTCTGGGGTCTTTTTTGGAGTTGTTGCCGCAATTTCACCCCGGCTTCAGTCTGTTGGCTCTGTTTATTTGCTTTAGCTCGCGGCCCTACAATCGTCCCTTTCTCGGCCGGAGGCACGTGCGCGCCAAGAGGCCAGCGCCAATCAGCTGTTAGGCGGCTGATCGGAGGGACGGAAAGCTCCATTGTTTTGGTCATACTCGCTATTTACAGACGCAGACTTTTCCCCTTAACTAAGGGAGCGTCCTTCTGCATCAAACTTTCCAAAGTCCCGGACCTCGGCAGGCTTAGCTGCTTACACCACACGTGGCCGCCATCTTGGACTGCGTGGTCTTAGAAGGTCCATCTCAATTTCAGAGGGGATTCCGGAGGAAGGGGCTCCTTCCTCCTCCTTTACTGTGATTGTTCCTGGAGAAGGGGCGTTCATGGGGGGGTGAACTTAGCAGACAGTCCAGAGAGAACAAACGGTTCCACTGTTGTCAGGCAGGCCGCCATTTGGGGCATCGACCACCATTTTGGGAGCCAGATAGGCCTGTTTTCAACTTGAGGCCTGCTATCGGGAGATACACCAGAGCCTCTAAGCTTCCTTAGAGCACAATTTGTGGTTCTATCTCTAGTTCCCCTGGTCTTTAACCCACTTAAGATCCGATAGGATTTCACAATTAGCCAGGCCCTATTGGCCCTTTTCAGGTTTGGTGTCTCCCGGCTTCACCTTGCTCATAACAGATTTAACCCAGTGTGACTGGGATCACTAAATTACCAACTGGATTCCAGGCGTACCTTACCGTGTGTCTGTTCTTATCCATACAATTAGTCTTCATCTGGATTCCAGGCGTCCTCTGTAGTGCGCCTGTCCTTATCCATAACAACCCTAGCCGGATTCCAAGTGTCCCCTGTCGTGTGTCTGTCCTTATCCGTGCAAAGCTAGCTGAGTTCCAGGCATCCCCTATCATGCATCTGTTCTTATCCACGCTGCATTTACCTGGATTCCAGGCATTCCCAATAGTGCGCCTGTCCTTATCTAGTGTACAACACTCTCTGAGTACCAGGGGTCCCCTATCGTGCTCCTGTTAGTATCAGAGAATGGAGGAGTCTAGATCTCCCACAAAGGGCACTTTACCGTCTTCATCAGCTCCAATGAATCCTAATTCACTGAGTCTGGTGAGCGTAGACAAGACTACGACCAAAACCAAGGCCAAAGCTACCGCCAAGGCCTCCAAGAGAGCTGAAAAGCAGGCCAGCCGAAGACACCAAGCTCTAGAAAAAGAATTCTCAAATGCACAGAAAATAGCCAGCTGCAGACCTCTCAAGGCAAGGGGTTGGCCTTTGATCTACCTCTGGGTCCCCCAACTTCTCCTCTGAGAATAGGGTCCACGGGGGAACCTTTACATTCTCCTGCACAGTGTGGGACGGGTGAAATTATACCTATTTCTCAATCCATGCCTATACGGTCTTACGACGAGACCCTGAGGCCACATTCACCACTACTGCAGCCGGACTTTGGCCAGGTGAGCCTGTCCCCCTCCTCATGAAGGACCGTCTAACATTACTGATTGCGCAAGCGGTAGCCCGCTCTCTTGAGGCCAGAGCGCAAACTCCCAGGCCAGTGACTGTCGCTCACCTTCCTATCCTTCAATCGGTTCCTGAAACCTATTACGCTCCTTCCTTCACATTTGGGTCCACATGTTCTGAGGGTTCATTCCTTCGCGAACATGACATTGAATGGGATTCCAGGGTCTGAGGAGGAGGAACCTCCTCCTGAAGCTCCTTCATTTAGTGGCTTCTTCAACCCTTCCTTCTTGGTTCCCTTGCTCTGCAAGGTCACATTCACAGCCCATCTCAGGCCTGATATTTCCTCAACAACAACCACTGTTTCTCCTGACTTGGAGGTGGACCCAAATTTCACCGAACCGGTGACAGCTCGACACCGCATTCCTTGTTCCCCCATGTTCCTGACTGCGGTCTGAAAACAGTGGGCATCTCTGGCTTCCCTTCCCCTCCCAGGCAATACTGTTAAAAACTATAAAACGTGGCCAAAGATCTGGAGGAGGCCCTGGAAGGGCCCACAGTAGACGAGTCATTGGGCTCTTAGTCTCTTCCACCGCCATTCCCAGAAAGATCTCTGAGGCTCTCAAAGCTGAGGACCATAAATGCGAACTCGCCTATTGCAGGACGCATCAAGCGACTGCATGGCCTATTAGAGCGGCCACTTCCACATCCTTCTTTAACAGATCCAACCTTCGCTGGCTCAGACAGCTCCAGGCCTGCATTCCAACGGAGGATATCTGCACCCACCATGATCTTAGCAGGATGGGGCAGCTACCAAGTATACATCAGATGCCACCCTCCAGGCCGCCAGAATTTCATCCTGGGCTATGGCGTCCAGTGTTGCTGGGCGCCATATGTTGTGGTTGAAGTACTGGCATGCTGATGCCAAGTCTAAGTGGCGTCTATCGGCAGCCCCATATCAGGGAGATTAAGTTGTTTGGAGATGCTTTGAATCCTTATCTCACAGAGAGTAAGGATAAGCGCAGGTCCTTAATCACCTTATTAAGAAATCGGACAATGAAAATGCAAGAAACAATATCAAAAAATCATGTAGAAATGAGAGGTGATATAAACAAATTGGATAATAGAGTGGAGATGTTACAACAAACAATGGAGAATAACGAAGTAAGAATACAATCTGTATAGGCGGGCTTGGACAAAATTGTGAAAAAAGTTGACATATTAGACACAGAATTGTTAGCATCCAACAAAAAAACGGAGGAAGAAATTATTTACTTAGAAATGGATAAAGCAGCATTTTATCTACACTTCCAAAATGTGATTGAGGAGAAGGAAGAAGATTTGGGGGACATCGTGGCAGATTTGATTTCTGATGCATTGCAAAGAGAAAAACAAGAAATTTTAATGGACATAGATGAGGCATTTAGAATACAGACAAATTATGCTAGACGGAACAAACTTCCACAGGAGGTACATATTAGGTTTACCAGAAAAAGGGTGAGAGATGTAATTTATAAAATAACAAGAGATGAGCCAATGATCTATAAAGATGTAGAAATACTAACCTTAAAACAGATACCGAAAAGGATAAGAGATCAAAGAAGGGATTATAGATTTTTGAGCTCCTACTTAATAAAAAAAGTATACCTTTTAGATGATTAATTCCAGAAGGAATGTTGATATCCTGGAGAGAGAGGAAGATTAAAATAGATAATCTAGAGAAAACCAGAGAATTTTACGACCAATTGGAAGGAATGGAGGAAGAGAACAGTAGCAAGGAAGAACTGGAATCCAAAAGTCAGGAAGACCAACAGCAAGAAATTAGGGAAAGAAAACAAGGGAGAGAAAGTAAGGGGGAAAACGGACAGAGGAAGGAGAAAGGAACAGGCCCAAGAACAAGACAAGCTCACAAGTAAAACACACAAGTAGAAAATAGAAAAGGAGATTAGGTTATTATCTATTAATATCAATGGATTAAATGCAACAGCAAAGAGAAAGCAAATATTAACAAAATTAGCCAAACAACACATAGATATTGTCTGCTTGCAAGAAGTACACATTAAAGAGCAATATAGGCACCATTTAGAGTTTCCCAAATTAGGATCATTATTTACAGCATTAGCTAACCAAAAGCAAAGAGGAATAGCAGTTTATATCAAAAAAGAGATAAATGCAAATTTAAAATATCAAGATATGGATGGAAGGGTACTAATAATAGAAATACAAAATGAACAGAAGACCTGGCTCCTAGTAGTAATATATGCACCGAATGAGAACCAATACAATTTTTATTAGAAATTACACAAGAAACTGATAGAACTGGGTCATTCAAATATTTGTATTGTGGGTGATTATAATGCAGTGGTGGATGCAAAAAAAGATTATATCACTGATAAGAAAAAGAAAAAGAAAAGGAAAATTTTACCAAAGACCTTTTTTGATCTAGCACATGAACTTAACTATCAGACCAATGGAGAAAGAGAAATCAAAAAGAAAAAGGTTATACTTTTTTTTCAAACCCACACAAATCATGGTCTCGAATAGATATGATATGGACAAATGAAGAATTGGGAAAGGATATAGAGACTATAGAAATAAAACCAAATGTATGGGCAGATCATAATCCGATAGAAATAGTTTGGAAGGAGCGAAAAAAACCTAGAAAAAGATGGGTAATGAACTCTTATATCCTAAAGGAAAAAGAATTTATTACACAGACTAGAAAGGAAATGGATTATTTCTTTAAAGAGAATACAAAGCAACAAACATCAATACAAATTATCTGGGATACAGTGAAGGCGTATTTAAGGGGACTAGCAATAGCTTATATAGCACAGAAAAATAGGGAGAAAAGACAAAGGCAAAATATATTACAGGAAGAGATTTAAAAAGTTGAATTTAAATTACAAGAAAAACCTCAGGATGAAACAAAGCGGGATTAGCATTAGCTAAACACAAATTAAATCTGATGGAACAAGAGGAAAGAGTTAAAGAATTGAAAATGGTAAAACAAATTTTTTTTGAACACGCAAACAAACCTGGGAGATGGCTTTCTTATAAATTAAAAAAAAAGAGAGAGAAAAATCATCCAGGAACTTTATGATAGAAATGGAGAATTACAACATAAGATGGATAAAAAGAAAGAAATAATCCAAACCTTCTTTGAATCATTATATAAAAAAGATGAAATAGATGGGGAAAGGATTGAACAATATTTAAAAGTTAATGGTCTCCCAGAATTAAAAGAAGAGCAAAGAGATATATTGAATGGGAAAATAACAGCTACAGAATTAAAAAGGGCGGTCCAAAAACAAAAAAATAATAAGACTCCAGGACCGGATGGTCTTCCAGGGGAGCTGTACAAAACCTTTTATGAAGAGTTCGAAAAGATATTATTAGAGGTATATAATGATGTGTTGGAGAAATCAAATCTACCAGACTCCTGGATAGAGGCTATTATATCTCTTATCCCAAAAGAAGGCACAGATTCTAAACAGATTAAAAACTATAGGCCAATCTCGCTCTTAAATACTGATTACAAAATTTTTACTAATATAATGGCAGAAAGATTGAAGTTAATTTTGCAGGATATAATACATTCAGACCAAAATGGCTTTTTGCCTCAAAGACAAATTAGAAACAATATTAGAACGGTGTTAAATGTCCTTGAATACTATGAAATACATCCAGGAAAACAGGCAGCGTTGATTTTTCTAGACGCGCAGAAAGCATTTGATAACCTCAATTGGCAATTTATATTCCAACAGATTGAGGATATGAAATTTGGGGACAAATTTAATAATATAATAAAGGCAATATATAGAACACAGAGGGCCAGTGTGATAATTAATGGAGAGAATACAAAAAAAAATTGAAATAAACAAAGGGGTAAGACAGGGATGCCCAATTTCACCTCTACTCTTTATTTTGTCTCTTGAAGTTTTACTAGTTCAAATTAGACGGAATGAAGAAATAAAAGGGGTACAGGTCAAAGCAGAGGAATACAAGTTACAGGCATTTGCGGATGACTTGGTTTTCTTTATTGAGGAACCTATAGAGAGAGGAAATATTCTTATGGGTGAAATAGAAAAATTTGGAATGGTGGCGGGTTTAAAAATTAACAGACAAAACTAAAATGTTAGTAAAAAATTTAACTGATAAACAAAAAAGGAAATTAGAAGAGAATTTGGATTTACAAGTAGCAAAAAAGATTAAATATTTAGGAATTTGGATAACTTCAAGGTGCTCCTCAATAAAAGAAGACAATTATACAAAATTGATATTAAAAATGAAACAAGATCTGGAAAACTGGGGAAAACTCCGATTATCATTATTAGGTAGGATTGCAGTGACTAAAATGAACATATTACCAAGACTATTGTATTTATTTCAAACAATTCCAATAAAATTAGAGAAATTTTTTTAAAGAATTGGATAAAATAATAAATAAATTTATTTGGGCGGGCAAAAAAGCTAGGATAAATATGAAAACGTTACAGGACAGCAAGAGTAGAGGTGGACTTGGTCTCCCTAAATGGGAAATTTATTATTATTCAGCAGGGTTATTATGGATTAAAGATTGGATAAATTTGGATAATGATAGGATATTAACGATTGAAGGACATGATTTACAGATGGGTTGGCATGCATTTCTGTGGGGAAAACAGAAGAAAATACACACATACTTTCAACAACATCAGATAAGAGGAGCACTGATTGGGATATGGGAAAAAAAATAAAGACATTATGGGAAAATCCCAAATTGGTTTTCGCCGATGGAAGCAGTAATTCACCCTAATACTTTAGAGAAAAAAAGATGATGAGATACAAAGAATTACTGGATAACCAAGGCAACCTTAAGCTAAGAGAAGAGTTGGAGGAACAAAGAATACCCATAGATTGGTGGTCCTATCTACAAATTAAATCTAGATATAATAGAGACAGGCAAGAATATGGAATAAATCAGACCTCACACTTACTTGATAAAATCCTAATAAGCAAGGAAGGAAAATCATTATCAAAAATTTATAAATATTTATTAGAAATAGAGCTAGAGGAAGAAACAGTGAAGGGGTCCATGTTAGCATGGGCACGAAATGTGGGGAGAAATATAAATCTTGAGGAATGGGAAAGATTATGGAACATAAATTGTAAATTGACGTTATCAACTGCATATAGAGAGAATCAATACAAAATGATTTATAGATGGCATTTAACACCAGCGAGTTTGGCCAAAATGCATAAAAATATAGATCCGAAGTGTTGGAAATGTAGAATTAGAGAGGGAACATTCTACCACATGTGGTGGCTGTGTCCTAAAGCTAAAAAGTATTGGGAAAGAATAAGAGATTGGATACAGGAGATAACGGGAATAAAAATGGATTTTAAACCAGAATTATTTTTACTGGGTATAATAAACTCAAAGATTAAAAAACAACTCCAACACATTATTATATATATATATATAATATATACTGACTGTAGCTCAAATAGCATATGCCCAATGTTGGAAGAATGAAAATATACCCACAGATGAAATGGTTATTTATAAAATTTTGGAATGCGCAGAATTGCATAAACTCACGCTAGAATTAAAAGACCAAGAAGCAACAGAATTTTATGAAATTTGGAATAAATGTTATATTTGGCTAGAACAGAGAAAGAAAAAGGTATAATGATTGAATGTAAATAAAATGTAAATAAGATGTAATAGAATAGTTAGAATGTATAGCACGGTTCTGTTAAAAGAAAAGATTTTTGTTTATATATGTATAGTTTGTTTTTGGTGTATGGTGTATGGTGAAATTTTTTTTTAAAAAAAAGAATATTAAAATACCATTTATATTGTTTAAAATGCAATAAAGCCTATCAAGCAATAAGAGATTTTTAAAAATGAAGTACATAAAATTATATCCATGTGTAGAACAGCACCCACTGTAAAACAATTCTTCTTTTAAATGTTGTAAGCATTTAAACCCCAAACAAACAAACAAACTTGCTAAGGCAGGAAAAGCTGGGGTTTACACTTTTTAAATAACAACCCCATCTACCAGCAAGATTATGTAAATGCCTTCATCATGCTTTTGTAACATTAAAAAAAAATCGGACAAACGGTCCAATTATTATCCTCGAAGGCAGTCCTTTCGTACAGGGGCTAGGTATAATTACACTCAACCCATCTGTTCCTTTCCAGCCAGGCTGGACAGACAGGATAGACAGCATAACAGGCAGGCGACCAGACCCAGATAGCAATTTCAGGACAAGCGGCCCTTTCGCGGGAACGGTCGTCCGTTCCATCACTCCAGGTGACCCCCCCAGCAGTTCCTCCCATAAGGGCAGACTCTCTCTCTTTGCCCACCAATAGGAGGCCATTACCATGGACATGTGGGTGCAAAACACTGTACATCATGGCCTGTCTCTAGTTCATTCTAATCCCCCAAATCGATTTATCTCTTGCCCCTACCCACGAAACCGAACAAAGGCAAGACTATTGAACGAAGCCATCCAACATCTACTGAATATACGGGTCATAGAACCAGGGTCAGCGGACCAGAGAGGTCAGGGGGTTATTTATTCCATCCTCTCCGTCATCCCTAGGGCTTCAGGGGGATGGAGAGCCATTTTAGATCTCAAGGGCTTGATTTTTCATATTGCATTCCGCAAATTCAAGATGCAAACGCTCAGACCCATCTTGGGAAGTGTTAAGAAAAGGGGATCTCCTGACGTTTATTGACATCACGGAGGCGTACCTTCATATCCCCATTTCTCTGGCCCACCTCCGATTTATTCGGTTTGCGTAAAAGGGGCACCTTTTTCAATACAGGGCACTACCATTTGGCCCATCATCGGCTCTCAGGGTATTTATCAAGATCCTGGCGGTTCTAGCAGCTCACTTAAGGATGGTACCAGTCAGAGTCCAATGTTATCTGGACGACATTTTAATACAGTAGTCGTCCACCCACTCCGCCATGGCAGACCTCGAACTGGTGGTACAGCTGCTCCAGGATCACGGGTTCTCGGTGAACTTCCACAAGAGCCATATGGTTCCCACAACAAGACAGCTACACCTCGGGGCCATCGTAGACACGGAGTGCCGGGTGTTTTTTAACCCAAGAACGTCGGGACAGCATAAGGGAGTCAATCCTCCAATTATACAGGGGCCGGACAGTAACGCTGACCATCTTTAAGTCTTTGTAAAAAGGCAGCAGGGTATTCCTCTTTTTCTTGCTCTATTTGTAGTGCCTTTGACGTATTCTGTGCCTTTGCCACAGCTTCCCCCATTCCCCGTATAATCATAGTTCTTAGATCTTCCATATTCTGTCTATCTACTGGATTATTATTATTCCAATTTGGTCTTGTTAATGAAAATTTAGCTTCCCTGTTAGGCGGTGAATTAATCCCTCCCTGGGGATGTTCCCTGTCCCGTATCTTCATTGCTGCTGTATGAATGAGTTGTCTTTCTTCAGCAAAGAACAAGGTATTCAAAATGGCCATAATTTTGTCCCACGTGTAAATATTTGGCCCTAATAAATTCTCTAGCTGTTCTGCTGTTCCTAAAGGATTTTCTATCAGATTTTAAAGTTCCTTCTTAAATGTCCGTACCTCAGATGCCCAAAGGGGTTCCTGTACAAAACTAATTATGGGCACCCCCTGAGCATCAATTCCATTGGGCACCTCCCTTAAAGGGAACAGAGTTGGGTCCTCCATTTTCTTGTCTTTAGGGAAGGGGAAATTTTCAATATCTTTTTTACACTGTTCTAATTCTCTTCTGAGATTTTTTATACTTATTATTCCTCTTTTTAGTAATTGGAAGAATTTCAGTCCGGTTTACCGCAGATAACTCACCTAGGTTCGTGCATGAAGTTGCCCAGTCACTGAGGCTGGTAATTCACTGATCCCCACTTTCCGTCATTTTCCTAGCAACCTCTATTTGGGTCCATGGAAACTGAGTGTCGATTCCAGACCTTGGTCCCTGGAGTTTGAGATCAGATTGTCGAACTCAAGGGGGCATGCCTTCTGATGTCATCTCCAGGTTCTCTGGGATCCAGAAATGAGTGTTCCTCTAGCCCCACCTACTGGGCGCTAAAACTGTTGCGCATTAATTTAAAAACAAATTAAATCCACTAATGGGGTTGTAAAGAAAACGAAATTTATTGCTTACAAAGGATAAGCCCAATGGCGGTTTGCAAAGCACAGTGGAGCCGAGTTGGAACCTCATGCAGGAAGTTCTCAAACAACGTACCACACACAAGCTACGTTGAGCAGTCATTTTTATACATCCTATCGCAACGCCCCATTTCCCTTCCCCTTTGGTCCCATTGGAAAGGCACACAGAGGTCACAATTTATCAGAAGCGCCTGTCCTTATTTCTGTCCTTGTCTGCTCAGGTTACTCAACATCCGACATACTACCATATATGGGCATGTTGTCATTCCGGCAGAAATTCACAGTTTATTCTTTGGTTTTGGTACACTCATCCTGTTTATTTTTAAAACATCCTTTTCCCTTGAACTGTTTCCCTCATCTACGAGGGTTGGGTCGTGGCACGGGGGGGGGGGTTGGGCAACTTTGATTAAGCGTCAGCTTCAGAGGCGCAAAGGTCTTGTTTTCGGGGGGAAGGGTGGGGGTTTTGTGGGGTTGTTACTTTAAAATGGGGAACACCCGTCTTAGTTATTGTTAGCGGGAAAAGCTTTGCTCTGACGTGCGATAAGATGGTATGTTCGAGAAGGTCGTCGTATTCTATTCAGCCATAGGTTGGCTTTTCCATGATACATATATCTTTTATTGTGTTTTTAAAAATGGTTTAAATGCCTAGAGGAAAAAACGCAGTGAGAAGCGTCCCACCGCCAGCCACTAGTTTCCCCCATGGAGTGCTCCATTGCTGCCGCCCCGACCTAACCCTCGCAGAGCGCCGTTCTCTTGTTGCCCCGACCCAACCCTTGCAAAGCGCCGTTCTCTCGCCGCCTGATTCAACCCTCGCAGAGCACCGGTCTCTCGCCACCCGATCCAACCCTCTCAAACCGCCATTCTTGCTGCCCCGCCCCAACTCTCGCAGAGTGCCATTCTCTCGCTGTCCCACCCCAACCCTTGCAGAGCGCCATTCTCTCACCGCCCTGATCCAACCCTTGCAGAGCACCATTCTCTCGCCGGCCAATCCAACCCTCACACAGCGCTGTTCTCTCACTGCCCCACACCAACCCTCGCAGAGTGCCATTCTCTCGCTGCCCCACCCCAACCCTTGCAGAGCGCCGTTCTCTCACCGCCCCAATCCAACCCTTGCAGAGTGCCGTTCTCTCGCCACCCTGATCTAACCCTCACAGAGCGCCGTTCTCTCGCTGCCCCCACCCAACTCTCGCAGAGCGCCCTGCTCTTGCCCCCCCACCCCAACGCTTGCAGAGTGCCCTTCTCCCACCTCCTGCTGATCGTCCCATCTGCCAGAGACACCCTGGATCTCCCCCAACCTTGCCTGGCCCCCACAGGCATCTCTTCCCCACGAGCAACATCAAGGTGGCCATGCCCACTGCAGCCACACCCATCCAGTAGCCACATCCACCCAGTGGGCTATGCCCACCTGGCACCCGATGATAAATAAGTGGGGTTTGGGTTGCAGTTTGGGCACTCGGTCTCTAAAAGGTTCGCCATCACTGATATAGGGATTCCACTTTGGGAAGCCATGTTAACCCTTACAGAAGGGACTTTTCCATGCCAGGTGCCACAATGAAACTTCAAATATCTGTGTATTCCCCCATCTTCATTTCTATTGGTTCAGTGACGAATGTGGCAAGGGCTCTACCGGCCACTGACCCATCCAGCTGTCAGAATGCCACAGGTACTTTAAATTGCCTCAGGTGCTAGCCCATTTCTTCCACTAAGACAGGGCTGTCCAGGCACTTGGTATAGCCTGAGTCCAGAAGGCACCAACTTCCCCTGTGCCCTGATGAGCGGACCACTAGCTCTACTTGTAGTCATTAGTATCAGGGCAACTTACCAAGGGGTCATCGTCTGTTCTCACCTGAGCTCTTTGGATCCTGGTCGGAGTTCCCGTGTCCTCAGTGGGAGGAGGGGTGAACTTTGTGACCTCTATCCCTTTCAGAGTTAACTCTCGTCAGTAGCTCAGTGCCCCTCCTTTCCACACTTTCCACATGGAGCATTGATAGGGGCTTTGCTTGCAGCATCTAGGTCTCACTTTCGATGGTGAGGGATGTTTCCATCGGTGGCTGGCACAGGTTCAGGATCTGGCTAAATTAATCTCTTATCTCCTCAGTGAGGACATGCCATGCGTGCAGCGTGCGAGGGGCTCCTCAGGAGAGGCAGGCTTTGTATACATCAACATTCATCATATACATCATCCAGCCGTCCTGGAAACACTAGATTAGCATGTCCTGCAGCAGGTCGGTCAGCCTGCAGGCTGGGCTGCAAAACTCTTGGGTGTAGGCAGCCACAGATATTTGCCCTTGGTTAATGGTGTTCATGCAAATTCTGGCCTCGTGGTCAGCAAAGGGGGTCTTCCAATCTCTTACAAAGGGCCACTATGAACTGACTGAAGATGCACAGCTCTGGAGCATCGTTGTTATGCAGAGCCATCATTCACTCCACTGTGGCTCCTTCTAGGGCCAGGGTAACAAACTACACTTTTGTTCCTTTTGTGGGCAGGTCTTCCTCATACTCCTGCAGGTACATTTGCATCAGGAAGAAGGCCAACTGCTTTGGATCGACACCAAACTTTACCCCCAGGGCAGGGGGTTCTGCTCTTCATTCTGGGTGCAGGAGCCCACTGGGCTTGAGGCTTCTGAGCCACTGGGGCCGGGGTAATCTGTGGTTGAGCTGGTGGGGCTTTAGCTGTAGCCACTGGGAGAAGTGTGGCCACAGGGGAGGATTGCAGCTATTCATCATCCATGCGGCAGTGACTGGCAAGGACGTCAGAGCCCCATCTGGGCTATGGCCTTGAGGTTGCCAAATGCTCCTCTAAGGAAATTGAGTGCCTGTTCAAATAGCACATCTTTGGGCTCAGGCTTGTCAGGTGCTATGAACTCTTCCTCATAGCAGTGGGTTCTTTGCGGTGGCTTCCACAACTGCCCCTTTGGAAGTGGACCCCAGAAGGCTTCTACTCCCAATCTTCTTCCTTCCAGATGCCTAGGGACCACAGACTTGTCACAGGCTTTGAGTTCCACAAGCCACTCAGGATGATCTCCACTCTGGGATTTGGCCGCTGCTTCAGCCCAGTCTTCTCCCTCCTCCTGTTCACTGTTGTGAGTTGACATTGTGGGCATGATTCCCATGGTAACTGGCTTGACCGATTTTGCAGATCCTACCTAATGTCAAAATTGTCCCAAATCTAACTCTAGGAAAGAATAACCATAGACTCCATTTGATTCAAGTAATAGGTACTTTTATTAGAGTGGAATAATTGCAAGGCAAGTAAGGTGAGATCTGAAGTATTCCCGCAGAAAGCAGTAGATTTTTCCTTCCCTCCTAGTTCACCCTCGAGTCAGTGACCAGTGTCCAATAGTAAGTCATTTGGATGTTTTATGCACTGTTTTATGGTGGGCAGTTCATTCACTCATTCTCAGGCTGGTTGTTCTTGAAGTCTGGAGCAAATTAATACAGGCACCTGATTATTCTCACTCCTGCCAATTTCCCCCTCCCTCCTAGCTCCTTTCTTCCCTTCTTACACTCATTCTAATCCACATTCCATAGCCTCCCTCCCTCCTGTCCTTTGATGTCAGCTGAAGCATGGTCTGAAGTGCTGAAGCTGGCAGACCTGACAATTGGGGTGATATGATAACTGTCTTCCAGTATTTGAGGGGCTTCACAAAGAAGAGTTGATCAGTTTATTCTCCAGAGCATCTGAAGGCAAGACAAGAAGCAATGGGTGGAAGCTCATTAAAGAAGGGAATTTCTTGACAGAGCAATTACCGGTAACGAAAGGAACAGCTTGCATCCCATAGTTTTGGGTGCGCCATCGCTGGATGCTTTCAAGAAAAATTGGACATCCATTCATCAAAGATGGTATAAAGAATACTGCCTTGAGTACAGTGTTGGACTGGAAGATCGCCAAAAAGTCTTTTCCAGTCTTGTAATCTTCCACATCTCCCTCTAAACCAGGGGTCCACAACCTTCAGTCCTGACCCTGGCATGCCAGAAATCAGGCCACACAAACAAGGGAAGCCCCATCTGTGGGATGCAGGCAGCATGCAAAACCATGCCCCCTCTAGTTAATGGAAAAACCTCTCTCCACGGAACCTGTTTCTGAGGCTCAAAAGGTTAGGGGCCGCTGCTCTAGATACTTTAGGAGATAATCTTTTTTGGAGACCAGAAGGAAAAAAAATATTAAAGCAAGAACAGTATACTTTTTCCATTTAGTTCTTAGAAAAAAATGTATCCACCCTCTGAAAGAAAAGAAATTGAAGGAGAAATTGGGAGAGATTTGACAGCATCTTCTCATTGGAGAGATGTATTTAATTATCCTCACTTTTGCCTAAGTATGTAGCTATTTGAATACTAGGCCAAACTAAGAAACTTAATCTATCAGGTTTGATAATTGGAGCTAAGGTTAAGATATCTCTCTGAACCATCACAAGCATTTATTATCTTGATACCCAGACTCCTGTAAGAGAATCAAGAAGTTTGAATGGGCCACTAAGGCCATTTAATCCAAACTGCTAATCATTGTAAGAACCTAAATTAAAATATCAGAAAGCATGGCTGTTTAGCTTCTTCTAAATCTTCAGACACTTGTTTCACTGTAAAAAATCCATTAGTTAGAAAGTTTTTCTAATACTCTGTACTTCAAATATCCTGCAATTTATATTCAGTATTATACAACCTGCATTCTAGGATGAGAAAGGACAAATTTCTTTGATATCTTTTCAAGTATTTGAAAAGTGCTTTTCTCTCCCCCCTCCAAACACACACATCAGTCATCTTTACTTAAGATAAACAAACATAACTCCTTCAATCTTTTTTCTTAAAATTTAGTTTTTAGTGCTCTGAACCAGCATGTCACAAAGACATTCTCTCATGTATAAGAGTATTTATTCATTGTATATTACAATAAATACATTAGCCAAGGATAAACACTTAATGTTATTGATACAGTTTGTATTTTTTATACAAGTAAGAAAAGAAGCAAGTAAAAAAATGCTGATTTTTATCTTTATCAAGAAAGTAATTTCTTTTTACTTCAGGCAAAAGACCTAATAGAGAAATTCTTTAGCCAACAAGTTGAAGTTCTTGGAAAAAGAACAGCACCACTACCTGAAATATACTACATTGAAGGCACTCTGCAAATGGTGTGGATTAATCGTTGTTTTCCAGGATACGGAATTAATTCTCTACTACATCCAGATTGCCCTAATTGTTGTGGTAGGTTGGAAGCATAACAGTTTTCAGAATTATAAATACAGATTACTAGATATTTTTAGAGGAATTAACTAGTTAACTTTTTATTACAGCAGAGATAGTAAATTTATTGCTTGTGACAAATTTGGTTATTAGTTCTTATGGTTTGGTTGCATAGTTCATGGTGAAATTACAGAGCTATCAGCTTGACTTCAATACCTGGGAAGATTCTGGAAAAGATAAGCAACGAATCAGTGAACACCTAGAAGTAAATAAAGTCATAAACAAAAGCCAACATGGGTTTGTCAAAAACAGATCATGCCAGACAAATCTTACTACATTCTTTGACCAGGTGACAAAATTAGTGGTCCAGAGGAATGCTGTGAATATAATTTACTTGGACTTAAGTAAGGCATTTGATAAAGTAGACCACAACTACTACTTGATAAGAGAAAAATGTGGGTTAAACAGCATCATCACCAGATGGATTTGTGGCTGGCTGACCGGCTGTACTCATCGTGTGGTCCTCAATGGAACTGCATCTACATGGAGGGAAATGTGTAGTGGGGTGCCCCAGGGCTCTGTTCTGGGCCCAGTGCACTTCAACATCTTCATCAATGATTTGGATGAGGGGATAGATGGGGAACTCATCAAATTTGCAGACGCACAAAGCTGGCAGGAATAGCCAACACTCCAGAAGATAGGCTTAAGATAGAGAAGGATCGTTGTACAGACTTGAACATTGGGTGCTATTGAACAAAATGAAATTTAATAGTGAAAAAACTAAGGTTCTACATTTAGGCAATAAAAACCAAATGCATAGGTACAATATAGGTGGTATCTTGTAACTGTGAGAAGGATCTTGGAGTGCTAGTGGACAGTCACTTAAATATGAGCCAGCAGCATGCTGCAGCTGCCAAAAAAGCCAACACAATGCTAGGCTGCATTAGCAAGAATAGAATCAAGATCATGTGAAGTGTTAATAACACTTTATAACACCTTGCTAAGGCCACATTTGGAATACTGCATCCAGTTTTGGTCACCATGATGTAAAAGAGATGTTGAGACACTAGAAAGAAAACAGTGAAGAGCAACAAAGATGATCAAAGGACTGGAGGCTAAAACATATAAAGAACAGTTGCTGGAATTGGGTAGAGAAGGACTAGGGGTGACATGATAGCAGTGTTTCAATATCTCGGGTTGCCACAAAGAAGAGGGAGTCAAGCTATTCTGTAAAACACCTGAAGGCGGGACAAGAAGCAATGGATGGAAATTAAGGAGAGAAGCAGCCCAGAACTAAGGAGAAATTTTCTAACAGTTAGAACAATTAATGAGTGGAACAACTTTCCTCCAGAAGTTATGAATGCTCCAACACTGGAAGTTTTAAAGAAGAGATTGGACAACCATTTGTCTGAAATGGTATAGGGTTTCCTGCCTGA
Source organism: Bothrops alternatus (assembly GCA_034064705.1). NCBI lineage: Eukaryota > Metazoa > Chordata > Lepidosauria > Squamata > Viperidae > Bothrops > Bothrops alternatus. The sequence continues at coordinate 10,270,038 of JARGCV010000103.1, read as the reverse complement.
ACAGGGTTGGACTAGAAGACCTCCAAGGTCCCTTCCAACATCATCATCATCATCATCATCATCATCATCATTATTTCATGAAAATGGAATGTAACTGCAAATGAATTGGTTATTATGATAAACTAACTTGTTGGCATTTGTTCTTTGTGACTGATAGAATCTGTCCTAGTATAAAATCAAATTTAAATCAAAATGTATTGTGATTGTCATTATGGTTAATATATTGGCTTGTATTTATCTTTTCTAGAATAGATGATAATTACTCCAAAGAATTAGAATTAAGAGTTCTTAGGGCTGCCTTTTGTGAAAGCAAAGTTTAAAGACTACTCCTTGTGCTTTCTTGGGTCTGCAGTGGAGTTCTGCTTTCAATAAGTAGACATTCTACAATCACTCTGTATTTGGGGATGTCTCCCTTATACCCAACTTTTAAAAATACTCAATTAAAAAAGGGGGAGAAAGCTTGGTGGTATTGGCAGAAAGCTGCTTATGCGTAGTGTTTCATCTCTGAATAAAAAAATATCAGGTCACCTAGATTACAAGTGAATCCTTCTTGTGAAAACCTTCCCTTTTTCTTCTTCATCAGTGCAAGCAGTAGAATATTGAAGTTTTTCATACCAAAATCACAATATTGCAAAGCAATGGATTAATCTTGCTTGCCACTCTGCATATTGTGCTCCTAATCAGTGGCAAACTCTAATGCCTTGAGATTAGATACTTGACTCCAATCCACAGATTTTACAATATATTCTTAGTCTGGAACTGAAAACATGTTGTTTCAGGGAAATAGGCTCAATAGATACAATAGATTATAATAAAGTATTTTGTTCTGGAGCAAAGTATTATTAGCCAAGAACAATTGCCTGTACTCTTTTGAAGATGGACTACCAATCCAGTTAATACCATTGCTTTTTTGTTAATTGTTAACAAAATAATTAATCCATTCCAGTTATTTAGATAGTAGTCTTTGTTTTATTCCTGTGGAATCAAGGGCAGAGTTTCTTTCATGTGGGATATATTGCAATAGAAAGTTGGGTCCTTTTGATAATAACCTCTGGCTATTGCTTAGAATTCATTTTCTATAGGAGAAGGAATGGCACATCCTGAGGGTGGAGTTAAAAGAAAAATCAGCCTAGATTCCCTATGTAGCCACAAGCGAACTAAGTTCCACCTCTCTTGAATTGACCCTTATTTAATGATTAGACCCTGTTTGGGATAAGATAAGGATCAATGGAATTCAAGGTTGGACTTAGTTCACCTGTAGTTAGGTAGGGATTCTAGGTTCATACATCTTTTAACTCTGCCCCAGGTTCTGCCCCTCCTATATTTTCTCCCTCCTATGAGAGTTGACTCCATCTCTTTTCATTCTCTTATGTGTGAGATAAAAGTCTTCTGTCGATTTTTACCATGCCAAGAAGAACAATGACCTTGAACTTGCACTGAACTTTCAAGATCAGTATATAAGTATCTGTTTTTAATTCCGTTTGTCTCATTGAACCTTAATACTTTTGAGTGCTTTCTGTTTCATGTTCAAAATGCACGATTGCTTTGAGGTAGAATCTGAAGATGTTATTGCTTTATGGCAGTATTAAGTGCCAAGTTCCTATCTTATAATAGATTTTTAGAGATGGGTGACAGTTATTATTCAATTAGTGCTATGAGCTGGTGAAACATTCTTGTCCTGTCCTTGTGAGCTAAATAGTGCTTTTGTCAACCTTATTGTACTTTTGTACATTTGCTGGCCTGCAACCTTCAAATTTAATAAGACATCGTTACTTCAGATTGTAATGTCAGCAGGATGGAGTCTTTGTGCAATATTGTTTTTAATATTCTCCTAGACTAACTACTTCATGGTAAGAGTATGGATTCATCTGTGGGAATCTTAGAGACTAAAATGAGAAAGAGCTGGGTCTTCAACTATATTTCTTCAAGTGATCGTCTGAATTCTGAAAACAAGTCTCTCCTCTGATTTGGATTGAAAGTTAGAATTTTGGATTCTATCTACTGTGATGGTTATTGGATTGAGTATTGAGAGGAGGCCTTCCCTTTTATATGACATATTGTGGCATGGGCAGGGTTTCTACCAAAAAAACTCTCAAGCTCTGTAACATTGCAAATATGAACTGGAAACAGAATCCCCTTATGTGTATTTATAGATGAGTATTAGAAGACCACTGGTAAATAACTGGGGACAGTTATGTGTTCTATACAAATAAAATGTACAAATTGTGACCATATGTATTATGTAAGTGTGCAGTTGAACAGTTGCTTTATGGTAAATCTTGTTAAAACTAACTTAGATCTCAGATTTAAACCTTCCTAAATTAACATTAGCTATATTTTTGCCCGTAAATAGAGGTAGACTATTTTGTGATGTTTATACTTGCCAGACTGAAATAGTGTCAAGGAATGTTATGGTATTGTAAGGCTATTGAGTTGCAGTTATTCATTACATAAAAAAAATTGCTTTTAGCATAGATCTCAAAAGTAACAGTTTTCCTCTCAGATATTGTTTATACATTATTTTTGCCTGGGGAATTAAAATAACATGATGCAATTAATTTGTTCATTGCAGTTCTAAATTTTTATATAGAATCCTACAAATATTTACAATAACTGGTTAGGACCAATTCACATTCAACAATGTTGATATAAGAAACCAAGAGTCATGAATTTGAATATGAATACTCTGTTTACACTTTCTTTACTTCCAAGATCAACCCATAGTTTTCTGGTATGGACATAAAATGGAAATTGTTAGCTAATAATTTCCATTTTCATAATTTCAGTTCTGGTACATGAGAGAAAGAGGACAGGGAATCAGTTGACAAAAAACTGAAACTCATTTTCAATTTAATAAACCATGAATAAGCTGAAAGGGCTGTATCTGAACAAACCTTTTTTAAGTAGAAAAGACAGTTGAAATATATTCAGATGAACAGAAGTGCAGATTAGTATATTGTGATTAAAAATGATCCAAAATTGTTCTTTCTATCCTTATCTTGGTTTGGTATGTTTAAAAAACTTTTTTTATTCCTCTTTACATTTGCCATTTTGAATTTCTTTTAATAAAGGACTTTTGGCATTGCCATGAGCTCCATGCCCCAGGCATCCTTTCAGCGCTTCTCTTCTCCATCCCTTGTCCCCACTGCCCCACATCAGGTGATTCACTGTGAGGCAAATTTTCCTGGCTGCTATCCTGCATGGGACAATTAGCTACACAAGATAATTCACCAAATACCTGCATAGGGACAGTGCCCGTGGCTGGGTGGTGGGCTGCTCCCTTCAGCAGCAGGAGGCCACTCTGCCTATGGAGAGAGGGAGGGAAGGAAGGAAGGAGTGTGTTCCTCTCTGGCAGAGTTCCCCACGTGTGCAGCGCCTCAGAGCCTGCCAGGGGAACAAGCAGTGAAGGGGAGAGCAGGACTGTGTGCTTCTTCATATGCCACCTGATTCTCCCCCTTCACTCCCTCCCTCCCCTCCAGCAAATGTGCTGAGATCTGCTCCCCTCCATCCCCTGGGAGAGCCTCGGAAAATCTTTCACACGCCCCAGTGTCAAAAGTCACCTTTCCTTTGATGGTCTCCCAGTGGGACTGGCTCGCACCTCGCTGGAAGCTCACATGAGCATTCGCATGTCCCATGTTACCCCCCCCCGTTCCACTGTGCAGTTTGGTGGACAAAAGTTGGTCTAAGGAGGGGGGCAGATTGCATGTGTGTGAGATGCATGAGCGTTGGGTGAGGCAGCTTTGAATCCCAAAGGCAGTGATGCAGGACTGCATAACACATCAGGTGAGGGATTATGATGTGCCAAGCGGATGGATAAGGCATCTTCCACACTTGCTCAGAGGCACGGGGTTCTTGAATTTATGTAAATAAAGCTGTCAGAGCTGAAAGCATTTAAAGCATGTGCAGAGAGCAAGTAGAAACTCTCATATTGAGCAAATGCATGAAGAGAATATTTTAAATCATTATTACACTTCAGCTTTCTAGCTTGGCCAACAATGCCTTTTTTATACCATCAAAGCAGCCATCCAGTTCTTTCCAACAGCCAACTTGGTGGTTCAGTGGTAGAATTTTCACCTGCCACTTGGGAGCCTGGGTTCAGTTCCCAGCCAACACAAGTGCTGCTGCTGTTTTTGCTGTCTTCCTTTAGTTCTTTCTTTTCTGGCTACTTTAATTTATTCACTTGTACAATGAACATTTTTTTTACTGTTTATTGTACATATTTCTTTTAATTAAATGGTCTCTGTGGGTCCAACTCTAGGGAGAAAAGGCAGCTAGGTAAGTAAAATCTGTTGGGTTTTTTTGGCTAAATATAACTTTTTTCTAGAAAACATGCAGCCATTTAATCTTTGGCTAAATATATATTTTTTAGCAGAATGAAACCCTGGGACCACAAAAGATGTGTTGCATTGATCAGAAATTGAACCCAGGCCTGCGGCATGGCAGGCTAGAATTCTACCACTGAACGACCAATATAGTTAATGTAGATATTATGGACAATTCATTCTCTCTCTGCTGCTCCAACCTGTTGCTAAATTTATATGATGTATTTCTCAGATTTATATAGCCACTTATCTTACAGATGCATCTCTTTTTCTCCTTTTTTTAAACTTAATTTTGGAAAAGGGCTTAAATTCCTTCCACTCATCCTTGCTTGCTCCTGGCTTTCTTGTACCTGGCTCCCTCACCACTACAAGGCAGAAGCAAGGCAGAGGCTGTAGTCAGCAAGGAACAGGAAGAGGAAGAGGAGACAACAAGAGTGTGTCGGCTGCAGCTTTTCAGCTGCTGCATTGGCTGGATGGGAAGGCGCTGCCTTCCCCCTATCCCCCAGTTCCTCTTACAGGTGGTGGCCCCTCTGCAGGGGGAAAATGTTGTGGGAGGTGATTGTGAGATTAAGTCAAAGCTGAGTATTTTAGAATCTAAGAAAACTTTGAAAGCAGGGGATTATGATGATGATGATGAACAACATTCCTGCCTAAAGGTAGATAAAGGCTTTGGACTTGAGTAACATAGTATCCTGGGTGAGAAGTAAGCTAAATTCTGAATTAATTGGTTGGAGAAAGACATTTTATTTTCAATCTTTTATTTTTGTCCTTCTTACCCTTTGAGGATATGACTAAAGGAATCTACAAATAGAATGCAGGGCTGAATCTGGGCAAGAGCCAATGGCCCATGGGGGGGGGGAGAGGAAGCAGCCTCCTGGTCTCCCCACACCAGTGTTGGTGAGTTATCCCTTGGCTAAATGTCCCGCATGGAAGAGTGGCCAGGGAGATTTGTTCTACAGTGAATCACCCAATGCAAGGCAGTGGGGAATGGGATAAGGGGCAGAAGAAGGCCAGTGGTGAAGGGACGCCCAGGGTGTGGAGCCTGTGGTCGTGTATTGGGAGCCAGATAGCCATGGCAATGTATTGGGTGAAGCTGGGGGGGGGGCTGCAGTGAAGTGGCTGAGGCAATGTGGCTATGGCTAATTGTCTCATTCCAGGCTGGGAAGGTTGCAAATGGCAATCTCATGACCCAGGATGCTACAACCATAGTAATGCCAAAGCCTAATTTTGATAATATGGCTCTGGGGTTGCTATGATGGTCATAAGTGCGAGGATCAGTTGTAAATCACTTTCCAATGCTGTTGTAACTTCAGATGGTCACTAAATGAATGATTGTAAATTGAGGGCTATTTGGACTCAAGAAGATCCTACTTTTAGAAGCAAATGAACAGTGCACACCCTGACCCTGTCTTACTATATTTTCTAAAGTTCTTTGATATTAAATTGCTGAAGAGATCACTCAAGAACCGAGTTTCAATAGTTTTGTTCATAAGAATAGTTGAAAGCACACCTACATAACAAACTAAGCCAACCATAATGATAAATAGTAGATACATAACATTACAAGATTTATATTTTATTTTGGTACTACTGTGTTTCCCCAAAAATAAACTCTGGCTTGATTTTTACACCTGTGCCTAATATAAGCCCTATCCCCAAAGTAAGCCCTAGTTAACCACCTGCCCACCCAGTCTGATTGTTCGCTGTGCTGCCACCACAAGGTGAGGTGAGGCAAGTGGGAGAGCGGGGTGGAGCTGCCCCATGCACTCACACCCACTTACCTTGGAGGCCTGCAGCCAGCCCTCCCATGCCTGACACTTGCTTCATGGCAGCACCAATAGCCCCATCCAACAGGAGCCCGCATGGCCACCATATATATATATATATAAGACTGGGTGTTATTTTTGGGAAACACAATAGTTGTAAAATATTTATGAGTTTTCATACAATACAAAGCCCCAAGAAATCCAATACCAGATGTTCTGTACCTGTAATTATTCACAATATAGTTGAAGATAAATCTCAGAATATGATGGGATGGGGCAGAGATGTTAGCTGTATACAATGTGTTGCAGATAACTGATGGATTCTTCTCAAAGTTTCACACATTTTATATTTACTTCTGCTTCCTATTTCCTTATTTTTTCTTAAAACATTTTTGTAAGTGAATCCCAAATTTAGGAAATAAATCTTGAAGCAATTGACTGGCTTTAAATTTGGAATCTTCATTTTATTACAGCAAATTGTAATACACTTGATGACATAATTATTTTTGTTTGTTTTGTTGTGCTTTCTTTTGTTATAGTGGTTTGCAGTCCAGGATCATTCAATCCTCATGAAGGAACTCATTGTCTTCAATGCAACAGAAGTCTGGCATATGGAGCCAAACATTGTTACTAGACTCTCGACATAATCCTTTTGCTATGTTTAGTAACTTTCCTGTACTTTCATTTCTGTAATCCAAATAAAAGGATTTTTCAGAAAAAGTCTATGAAAAATATATTATGTGATTACATTTATATGATGAATAATATATGGCAGAAGAGAATAAGGAGAAATTTCCTAACAGTGATTAATTAGTGCAATGGCTTGCCCTCTGTAATTGTGGATGCTCCATCATTGGAAGTTTTAAGAAGAGATTGAACAACCATTCGTCCAAAATGGTACAAGTTCTCCTGCTTGAGCAAGGGGTTGGACTAGAATACTGTTAAGGTCCCTTCCATCTCGGTTACTCTATTCCATTCTAAAGAATTGTTGTATTTCCCTGGCAATTTTATATTTCTGAAGATGCAATTATATTTAAATTTCAAGCGGGGAATCTTCCAAGTATCTTTGGTTTTAGAAAACTCAACACCATAGATAGGAAACATGACAACATAATATATCATCTTCAGTTTCATAGTCTTTTGGGATGCAAAGAGTGTTAGATCCTGATACTTGCTGATTCAACACTTCAGTCTTGTATGAGAAAAAAAATGTTTTTTTTTTCATTTAAGATGTATTTTGCGAGAGACATCCGGTGGCTCCGTTTGGCGTCACCATAGCCTCCTTCGGAGGCTTCGTTATCCCGGGAGCTGTCAAGCTGCAAAACAGTGACCATCAGCTGTTTTTTGCGGTGGAAAATCCCCCCTTCGGGAGAAGAAGGGGTGAAGAGCATCGGGCGTAGGTTGAGCTCTTCTAAAAAACCCCTGAAAAAGTTTTCAGGGAGAAAGAGTGAGAGTTCCCCAGGCGCTCGAAGACGCTCCAGCCCGGGACGCTTTTGTCAGCAGATAGAAAAAGACACCGCGACCACTCCTGCAGAAGATAAGTATCTAAGAATCATCTATATCAGCGATTCTCAACCTTTTCCGGGGCTCGACCCCGGCCCGCGCCGTGCAAAAAAAATGGCGGGCCTGCACCGTGCATGCGTGGCGTGACGGGGTGCATCGCGCATGCGCGGCGCGACGGCCCGCATAGCGATAGTGAAAAAAAATGGCCGACCAAAAAAAATGGTGGGCCCGTGCCGACAGGGCACATCGTGCATGCGCGGCGTGACGGCCCCCATTGCGATAGCGAAAAAAATGGCCGACCCCCCCAAGAAATGGCCGACCTCCAAAAAAATGGCGGGCCCGCACCGTGTATGTGTGGCGCGACACGGCACATCGTGCATGCGCGGTGCGACGGCCTGCATTGCGATAGCGAAAAAAATGGCCGACCCCCCCCAAAAAATGGCCGACCAAAAAAAATGGCGGACTGCAGTGCTTGGTGACCCCCGTGAAATGGTCATTCGACCCCAAATGGGGTCGCGACCCACAGGTTGAGAACCGCTGATCTATATGCAGACGGAGTGAATGCAGGAGTTCTATATTGCAAGTAACTTTTTATATTCTACTTCTGACCACAACCATTTTTACAATCAACATAAGGACTTTAAGATGGCGATCGCTTTCTGACTGCAAAGTGAAAGTGACTTTCTAGAACAAAGGCTTTGCAATCGCTCAGATTTAAAGTTTAAAATTCCACAAATTCTACTTAAAATTTAGGACTTGAAAGAAGATAAGAAGGAAAAGAAGAGGAAGGGAAAATTTTGACAATATATGTGAAAAATTTTTTTTATTTAAAGTAACTTTTTGAGAGTTTTTATAAAAAGCGGATTGATCATAGAATGGCTGCCAGACAAACTAAAATAACATCTGCTAAGGTTGCAGTATCCTCACCGGCTCAGCCCTCTAAATCACAAACATATAGCTTTTCTGCTCCCCCGGCTTCAACATCTATACAGCCTCAAGCCCCCTTGCCTACTCATTCCCCTCCAGAAATGTTGACTATGAAAGATTTGCAGGGTGCATTATCAATAATGACTGATAATTTAGAGAAAAGCATGGAGAAAAATATGGAGAAATTTGGGGATGATCTGGAGAAAAAGATTGCAACTCATGCTGAGGAACAAATTAAAGGAGTAACTGGGGAACTGGAGAAAATTAAGGAAATAATTGAGACTCATAATACAGTGATAAGAGAGGATATTGTGGAAGCTTTCAGGGGGGTTTGGGACTATACTTTGAGAGTGGAAGAAAAAGTGGAGGGGGTAGAGCAACAATTTGAGAAAAAGTTGGAAGAAATTAAAAGTGATATGGAAGATCAAGCCATTATGGTACAATACAATCAGATGATGTGGGCTGTCAGAATAAGAGGGCTGAAAGAAGAAGCAAATCAGAATCAGGAGGATTTGAGAAGGATTTTGGAGAAGCTCTGGCAGAATTTATAGGTGAGGGGGTACAAGATATGTCTTGGCAGATAGATAGGATCTACAAGGTTAATTCATGGATTGCAAGACAGAAATTTACCTAGAGATATCTTGATTTATTTTGTTACAAGGAGATTTAGAAATCACGTGCTTACAATATCATATAACAAGAAATTAACTGTGGCTGGCCAAGAGGTTGTGATTTTGAAGGAGATTCCTCCGAAGATGTTAAGAGCAAGAAAAGATTATGCTTTTTTGGTGGATGAACTTAGAAAATGCGGTTTACAATATAGGTGGGAGGCCCCAGGTGGGCTATCATTATCTTACCAGGGTAATAGATACCGACTGAACTCTATTTGGAAAGCAAAAGATTTTTTTGAAAATGTCTTGAAGGCTGGTAAACCCCCATCTCCAACACCAAAAAGCACAGAATTATATAAAGGAGATAAGGATCAAAAAGTACAACCTCAGCTGGAAGAGATACAACCTCTTGGTGCAACAGGAGTTGACAAAGGAGTTTTATTGGAGTTGCCTGAGCGGAGCCTAAAGATCAAAGGCAAACTCGGGCAACTACTAAATGCAAGGAACAAAAAAAAGGAACAACAGGAACGGTCTACAACTCAACCAGCTGTATCTACAACTGTGGAAGCCATGGGAGCTCGACCAAAGCAGAAAGATGAAAATTTTGAATTGGTCTTGCAAAGGCTTTCCCGAATTGGTCATGTCAAATAAATTTTTCACATGGAATGTCAATGATTTAAATTCTCCACAGAAAAGGAAGAAGATATTTCATTATTTGACTCAATGCAAAAACGATGTAACTTGTTTACAAGAAACACATATTAGAACTAGTGATCAGAGATATTTGATAGGATGCAAATTTGAAGGAGTGGCAGAAGGGTATTAATAGATTTGTTTGGAATGGGAAGAAACCGAGGGTTAAATTAAAAATAATTCAGGATTCAAGGGAAAGAGGTGGTTTGAAAATGCCTAATTTCAAGTTATACTATCACGCAGCTGTTTTAGTAGCGATAAGTGATTGGGTCAATTTAACTAATGATAGAATATTGAATATTGAAGGGTATGATTTACTATATGGTTGGCATGCATATCTTGTTTATGATAAAAAGGTGGACAGGAGTTTCAAAGATCACCTATTGAGAAATGCTCTGTTGCGTGTCTGGAAAAAATATCAGTATAAATTAAATGATAAGATTCCTGTATGGGTGGTTCCCAGACACGCAATAGAGAATATAAATAGAGAACAATTATATGATGTGGTGCCATATGAGAAACTCCTATTTAAAGAAGGGAATGTTTTGCAATTGAAGTCCTTGAATATTTTAAGGGAAGAAGGAATAATCCTTACTTGGTTTCAATATTTACAATTGCAGAATAGATGGGAAAAAGGGTGAGTCTGACTGAAGAGAGTTAAGAAACTCGAAATAGCTATATCAGAAATCCCTTATTTCTTTGTCAACAATTTTAAACAACATATATATATATTTGTGCTTGCAGGATGGCTCTGGGTTGAGCTGAAACAAGCAAAAGGAAAGAATGATTCCTTCCTCCCATATTTGGGTTTACAGGGTGCAATCTAAAAAAATAAAATAAACACTTGACACACACACACACACACACACACACACACACACACACACACACACACACACACACACACACACATATATATATATATATATATATATATATATGATGTATTTTGCTATTCAGTGAAAAAAATAGTAAATAACGCTAAAAGCAAAATACAATACTTAGAATTACTCTATTAAGCAAGGTTTCCATTAATTTTGTTTACGTTACAGCTATAATAGATACCACCTCCCTTCCATCTGAAATAAACAGAAAACCTAATTCAGCATTCCAGTTTTTAAAAAATACTTTTTGTGTTCTCCTTTTTGATATTTAGAACAGAGTATATCTGAAAAAAAAACCTCTGACTTTTACTCAATTATCAGTTAAGTTATTTAGGCAAGAAAGTTAAGGAGTTGGGATTACAAGTGGTGTTTTCATGGGAAGATTAACATTTAATGAGAGAACAAAGGATTATAGAAATGAACCACTAGTTTAAGGGTTGGTGCTGCCAAGAGAACTTTGGATTCCTAGACTATAGTCTGTACTACCTACTGAAGGGTTTTTGGCAAAAAATGGACACCTATATTTGGAAAATGACTGACTCAACTTATCAGAAGGGCTTTAAACTAAAAATAAGGGAGAAGGGTGACCACTCCAAGACAATCAATCAAACAATGAGATAGAAAATGATGGAAAGGAAGAAAAACTGAGATATAAAATACAAGATAGAGGAAGCATACCCAGGTTCAGCAATGAAGGACTCAAATGCCTATACACAAACACTCAAAGTTTAGGGTACAACAATAAACTTGAAGTACTAGTATATGAAGGCAGGTATGATATAATTGCCATCACTGAAACGTAATGGGATGAAACTCATGATTGGAATGTACTGATGGAAGGATACAAATTATTCAAAAGAAACACCTAATAAAAAGGAGGTGGAGTTCATTATATGTAAGAGATCATTACATTTCTTTCAAAACTCAAAAAACCAAGAATGAAAACTACCTAGAATGCATATAGGCCAATATAAAAGAAAAAAAGACTTAACAATTGCCATATACTACAGGCCCCCAAGCAATCAGAAGAAATAAATGAATAAATGAACTTTTTGCTAACCAGTTAAAAAAATGTAAGTAGGAAACACACCACAGTAGTAATGGAGGGATTTTAACTACCTGATATTAACTGGGAGACAAACTCTGCATCAAGTGAGAGATTGAACAGATTCCTGACCATCCTAGCTGACGAGTTTGTCATCTAAAAGGTAGAGGAGGGAACAAGGGGGAAAGCTATACTGTACCTAATTCTAACAGAGAACAAGTGATAGAGGGGTTGAAGTTGCTGGAACTTTGGGTAAGACTGACCATGTCCTATTGGAATTCAATATAATGCAACACAAGCAATAGAACATAATCAAACCAATGTCTTAAACTGTAAAATAGTTTTAACAAATTTTAAACAAACTTTAAATTTTTTTAACAAATTCTGAGAAAGCTTGGGAAAGATTCTATGGATGAAAATTTTAAACTCAAGAAGTTTGGGAAACTTGAAAAATATGATTATAAAAGCCCAATCCAGCTCAATACTACTGAAAAATAAAAATAAAAAAAGAAACCAGCATGGTTACACAAAGAACTCTGACAAACTTAAAGAAAAAAAGCATAAATATAAAAAATGGAAAGGGGGCATATAAGTAAGGCAGTATACCAACAAATAGCCTTAATGTGCAAAGATGAAATCAGAAAAGCTAAAGCTCAGAATGAAGTCAAAATTGTAACAATGTCAAAATAAAGTTTTTTTCCAACATATAAAAAGCAATAAAAAAGTCAAGGAAACAATCTGTCCACTAATGAAAGATGATGATAAGGAAGTAATTGGCAGTAGAGAAAAAGTAGAGCTGCTTAACTCATTCTTTGCATCTGTCTTCACACAAAAAGAAAATACAAGTAATCTCCAGGAACGAACGTTATAATAACAACAACAACAACAACAATAATAGTAATAGTAATAATAAAGTTGGAAGGGACCTTGGAGGTCACCTAGTCCAACCCCCTGCTCAGGCAGGAAACCCTATACCATTTTGGACAAATGGCTGTCCAGTCTCTTCTTAAAAACTTCCAGCATTGGAGCATTCACCGCTTCTGGAGGCAGGTTGTTACACTGGTTAATTGTTCTGTCAGGAAGTTTCTCCTTAGTTCTAAGTTGCTTCTCTCCTTGATTAGTTTCCATCTGTTGCTTCTTGTCCTGCCTTCAGGCGCTTTGGAAAATAGCTGGACTCCCTCTTCTCTGTGGCAGCCCCTAAGATATTGGAACATTGCTATCATGCCCCCCCCCCTCATCCTTCTCTTCATTAAACTAGACCAGGGGTAGGCAACCTTGGCTCTTTTTATGACTTGTGGACTTCAACTCCCAGAATTCCTGAGCCAGCCATGTTGGCTCAGGAATTCTGGGAGTTGAAGTCCACAAGTCATAAAAGAGCCAAGGTTGCCTACCCCTGAACTAGACATACCCAATTCCAGCAACCGTTCCTTATATGTTTTAGCTTCCAGTCCCCTAATCATCTTTGTTGGTCTTCTCTGTACTCTTTCTGGAGTCTCAACATCTTTTTTACATTGTGGTGCAGTATTCCAAATGTGGCCTTACCAAGGCATTGTAAAGTGATATTAATACTTCATGTGATCTTGATTCTATCCCTCTGTTAATGCAGCCTAGCACTGTGTTGGTTTTTTTGGCAGCTGCAGCACACTGCTGGCTCATATTTAAGTGATTGTCCACTAGGACTTCGAGATCCCTCTCACAGTTACTACTATTGAGCAAGGTACCCCCCTATACTATACCTGTACATTTGGTTTTTCTTGTACAACCTTACTTTTTTCCACCACTGAATTTCATTTTGTTAGATAGCACCCAGTGTTCAAGTCTGTCTAGGTCCTCCTGTATCTTAAGCTTGTCTTCTGGAGTGTTGGCTATTCCTGCCAGCTTGGTGTCGTCTGCAAATTTGATGAGTTCCCCATCCATCCCCCAAATTTGATGAGTTCCTCATTTATTTAGCGAGTTTTCACAAAAAAAAACAATTTATTCAGATAGGGCACTTACATTATTGCAACCAAAAAGAGGCCTCTTTAGCCAGTGACTTGAATCCAGTCACTTCTACAAGCGGTGGTCATTTTAACTCTGTGACTTACCTGTGCTTTTCAGGTTATAAATGCAATTTCCTGAAGCTGGAAGAGTTTGTTGTTTTTTGTCCCTGGTCACATGACCAAACAAGATCCAATGATTTTTGCAGCTGGCTCCGACCATTTGTTTTTATTTTTTGGGCGCTGCCTGGGCTTGAGGACTGGAAAGCTAGAATTGCTTCTGTAAGTATTTTAAAATATTCTTTTTTGTTACTCTATAGTACTGTACTGTTGTTTTGTAAGCACTTTGGGAACTGCTCTGCTTTTTAAGTACTGTACTGTACTTTGCATACTATTGTGTTTGTAAGTACAGTACTTTGCAAAGATGAAGTTTGTTTGTATTTTCCTTGAAACTGTAGAAATGCTAGTCAGTATTTACAAAAGCATTCTATAATGTTGTGTTTCCTTGCTTTTATTTTAGAAAGATGGGAGTACCAGACCATCTTATTTGTCTCTTCAGAAACCTATATGTGGGTCAAAAAGCAGCAGTGAGAACTGGACATGGAACCACTGATTGGTTCAAAATTGGGAAAGGAGTCCAGCAAGATTGTATTCTATCACCCTGCCTATTTAACTTATATTCAGAGCACATCATGAGAAAAGCAGGCCTAGATGAATCAAAAATTAGAATTAAGATTGCCGGGAGAAATATCAACAACCTAAAATATGCAGATGATACTACTCTAATGGCAGAAAGTGAAGAGGAACTAAAGAGCCTCTTGATGCAGGTGAAGAAAAAGAGTGCAAAAGTTGGCTTGAAACTCAACATTAAGAAAATCAAGATCATGGCATCTGGCCCTTTCAATTCCTGGCAGCCAAGGAATTAAAAGATGCTTGCTCCTGGGGAGAAAAGCTATGGCAAATCTAGACAGCATACTAAAAAGCAGAGATATCACCCTTCCAACAAAAGTACGTATAGTCAAGGCCATTGTTTTCCCAGTTGCCATGTATGGCTATGAAAGTTGGACCATAAGAAAGGATGAGCGCAAAAGAATTGAGGCCTTTGAACTATGGTACTGGAGAAGACTCCTGCGAGTCCCCTGGACTGCAAGGCAATCAAACTGGTCAGTCCTAGAAGAGATCAACCCTGACTGCTCTTTAGAAGGTCAGATCCTGAAGTTGAAACTCAAGTACTTTGGCCACCTAATGAAAAGGAAGGACTCATTGGAGAAGAGCCTAATGCTGGGAAAGATTGAGAGCAATAGAAGAAGGGGATGACAGAGAATGAGGTGGCTGGATGGAGTCACTGAAGCAGTAGGCGTGAGCTTAAATGGACTCCAGAAGGTGGTAGAGGACAGGAAGGCCTGGAGGAATGTTGTCCATGGGGTCACGATGGGTCGGACACGATTTTGCAACTAACAACAACACATACTGTAGATAGTTTGTAGAAAGTACTACATTTTTTGGAATCATGGCGTTGCTCAATTTCCTATTTTCAAATTGCAAAGAACTGCAGACAAAAACTGGCAGAATGAGATGAAGTTAGCAAATCACAATTACACCACAATAAAAAATATGGACTTCACAAATTGAGTGTATGAAGAGTCTGGCCTCCCATTTGTTAAGAATCAGATTCAGTCTTGCTGTGCATTAAGGGGGAAAATAACCAAGTGGAGCAAGTTAAGAACAAAGATGGAGTATATAAACTAATGTTTAATACAGTACTGTAAATAAAAGACTCAAATACTATGGCAGTATACTGCTGCTGGCAATGACCATTACTATGCTTTGGTCAAGGGAAAGAAATTTTTGATAGAGAAGGAAAACACATTCTTGCACTACAGTACTGCCTTCCCCACCATAACATTGATCTTACTGTAAACAGTTCTGAACCAGTCTCTGTCTGTCTATCTATCTATCTATCTATCTATCTATCTATCTATCTATCTATCTATCTATCTATCTATCTATCTATCTATCTATCTATCTATCTATCTATCTATCTATCTATCTATCTATCTATCTACAGAACAAGATAGTGTATTTTTCCATCAACGTTTTGGCTAGAAATGTTTTCTAAGGAAAGTGACCAAGCTCTACTTCAGCTCAACATGGAGGCAAGAAACAAAGGAAAAGTATCAATTTGGATTTGAAAATGAAAATAATTGTAACACTGATTAAGTCCATTGATTTAGATATTGATACTCGGGATGTGGAAGATTTGATTGCATACACTGAGAGGGTGATTTCTAATGAAGAATTAATACAACTTGTCAGAACCCATTTCTTTGGTGGGGGGGCTTTTTCTTTTCCTTTCTATGGGTTCTGCCACACTCCTGGGGAAAGGGGGAGGCTTTGGGGAATTGTATGTGTATTGCCCTTTTGTTTAGCTGCTACAATGTATCCTCTCCACTTCCTCTATCTGCTTGCTCTTCAAACTATTCTCCCCTTGATGTCAACCTGGGATGAGAAAGGAATGTGCCTCCAGCCATTTGGCTTATCTCTTGCTGCAGAAGGGAAGGTGCGAAGACCCAACAACGTTTTCACAACCTTTGGAATGGAGTCTTATCAGCTTCATTCCCACAGCAGACTTAACACCTGGGGATTGTACCATTTGAACTGATTGGATAAACTGTTGGGGTGGGGTTTGCTTTTTGCTTCTTTAACCTATTGATTTGAGCAGAAACCCTCAGATCCTGCCTTCTATGCCTGCTGTCAACTTCTAATAAAAGTCCCTTTTGGGATGAATCTGTTCCAAGAGTTCTGCTTTCTTGGGAAGAAGTTTTGAAGCCGGTCCTTACACAACTGCAAAATCAATTGGAAGGACAAGGGGATATGGAGGCAGGAGAAGAGGAGGAGGAACAGGAAGAAGGAATTTGGGTCCCTAAAAAATTAATATTAAAAGAATTTGGAATTTTTCTCCAAAATGAACGTGTTATCTTTTTTGAGTGATATTGATTCTCTCTCTCTCTCTCTCTCTCTCTCTCTCTCTCTCCCTCTCTCTCTCTCTCTCTCTCTCTCTCTCTCTCTCTCTCTCTTTCTCAATATGGAATAGATAAAAAACGATCACCAGGATAAATCATAAACAAAGTTGTTTAATCTACAAAAGTACTAAGTTTTTGTTGGCCACACTGCTGACGTTGTCAGAGTATAAAATGCTGGATCCAGGAGTCTGTTTTTATGTGACTGGCTGCCTCTGTGCCTTGACTCTCAATCAGGTCATTGGTCCATTCATTAGCATCGGCCGTGTTCTTAAAGGGGCCGTTTCTAAAGTTGCTCTCCCCCTCTAGTTGTTATTGTTCTCTTGATGCATATGCGAGCGCCTGGGGATCGGCTGTCAGATTGCTCCTGTTCATCTCTCCCCACTCCCTTTGTCTTAACTTGCCTTCATGTTGCCAAACAGCCTAGCTCAGTTAAGATGAGGGGAGGAGGATAATGAGCAAGAACCACTGGATGGCCACCCCCGTCATGTACGCACACATACCAGAGAGAAGGGAAGAGCCCCGATACACTCCTTGTATGACACTTGGCTAGACGCGTGAGTGCTCCCAGATGCGTATTGAGGAGATAACGAGGTTGGCAAGCAGAGGAGGAGGAGGGATTCCAAAGACATGCTTGACAAGCAACCCTTTAACACAGGGGCGCACCTGATAGTGGGACAAGGGGGGAGTAAGAGACAAGAACAATGGGACAGCCAATCCCCAGAGGTCTATACACTTGTAAGGGAAGCAACAGGATTGGCAAATGGGGGAATGACACCCGAAACACACACCCTAGGCAGTTAGGCAACACGGAGGCAAATTAAGACGAAGAGGGTGGGGAGAGATGAACAGGAGCAATCTGACAGCCAATCCCCAGGCACTCACATACGCATCAAGAGAACAATAACAACTAGAGGGGGAAGAGCAATTTTAGAAACAGTCCTTTTAAGAACAGCACGTCCAATGCTAATGAGCAGACCAATGACCTGATCGAGGGTCAAGGAGCAGAGGCAGCCAGTCTCTCTCTCTCTCTCTCTCTCTCTCTCTCTCTCTCTCTCTCTCTCTCTCTCTCTCTCTCACACACACACACACACACACACACACACACACACACACACACACACACACAATGAAATAATGAGCTCCAGGATATAAGAAAAAAGGCTGCTTTATTGCTAAGCTTTCGTCAACAAGCTGTTGACATCATCAGAGCAAAGGGCTAAATGACAAGGAAGATGTGCATATACTTACATAACAGTTAAAACGATTACAGTATGGCATGTAGTGTGCTCATGAAAAGCTCGCAAAAAAGTCATATTGGTATCAGCATATATACGGAAGTCAGTCTCCAGACAAAATTCAAAAGTCGTGCCTATCAGCTGTTTGGCGCATAAGCTCCGTCGCGCCTATCAGCTGTTCGGCGTGAGTCTCATGGCGCCATGTGCAGTCATGTACCGGCTGGATTCTTTGTGCAAAGTGCAACTAGGAGGTTTGTCTCGCTCCATCACGTGCAGTTGCTGTGGGATCGGATCTGTAGGGAGAGAAAGCAGATGACCTCGTGGGACATCTAAGTGGTTTGCCCACCCTCGCTCCCCTTTTTTTGGACCCTGCAAAATTGTCTCCACTATAGGAATCGGTCTTTTGGATTGCATAATTCTTTTAGTGTAAGATTGCTGTGTGTGTCTGTCTTGTTGGGCATGATCGCTTGGCATGTCCCAATTCCACTTTACGCTCAAGCACTTCCTGGGGGGGGGAGACCTTGGCTGATGCACTGTCATGCATGCCCCAATATAACAGCATGCGAGCCACCAATTTTAAACCACTTATGGCAGAACTAGTAACCATCAGAGCCCAAGCTAAAATAAAGCCGCAGGTGAGTAGCCAAACGAATTGAATTCCGGAAAACTTTGGAAACAAATGAATGGTTCCAGAAAAATAGACACGTGTGCACAATCAAGGATGGACTGCCATGAGTAGGGAAAAAGTTACATATACCATTCACCCAGAGGAGCACATTCATGCAACTTTGCCATGACACAAAATCAGCAGGGCATTTTGGATTTGTAAAAACATTACACTTAATTAAAAGGCAATTTTGGTGGCCATCCATGAAAAAGGATATAGAAAGTTACGTGGCCAGCTGCTAAGAGGTTGCAAGGAAAATCGCCTGGACTGTTACAACCAGTGGTGACTCCTTCAGCCCCTGGAAGGAGATAGCCATGGATTTTATAGTAGAATTACCAGAAAGCAATGGAAACACTGTCATCTGGATGGTTATGGACTTGTTTTCCAAACAGGTGCACTTTATCCTTTGCTAAAAGATTCCCATCGCAAAAATCTTAGCGAACCTTTTCATGCAGCACATTTACAGACTGCATGGGGCACCCCTACGCATCATATCTGATAGGGGAATGCAATTTACATCAGCATTTTGGAAGGAATTTTTATCCCTCTTAGGAACCACTCAGGGACTATCATCTAGTCATCATCCTCAGTGTAACGGCCAAGCAGAACGCTCAAACTCAGTACTTGAGCAATACTTAAGATGCTTTATTGACTTCCGTTTCCAGGTTGCAGCACTCCTAGTCGTACGAAGAGACTCGTCTCCTTGCCGGCTAGACTCCCTCCGCTGGTAGACCCTTATGTGGATCTAAAGTCGCGCTGGAGGGTGCGACTTCCGTCAAAGAGGCTTCACTTAGCTGTGGAGGAGCAGCGGCTCCTCCAGCTGTCCAGGCCAACTCTGAAGCCCGACGGAGAAGATCAGCCAGTAAAATGGCCGATCACCTAACTGCTAGAAACCGCAAGTCAAAGAACACCTAAGCTTGAAAACTCACCATGGTTAATCCGGGTGAGATTTTTTTTCTCTCTCTCTTTATACCTTTTTGCTTTTTTTTTTTCCTGTAAGAGCCCTGTTGGAATTATTTCCCTGTCTTGGAAAGGCAGCTTCTACATGCTTGGGAAGAAAGGAGAACAAAAGGATAGAACAAAGCTTTAAAGACTACAGTTTTTATATATATATATATATATATATATATATATATATATATATATATATATATATATATATATATATATATATGTATGTATGTATGTATGTATGTATGTATGTATGTATGTATGTATGTATGTATGTATGTATGTATGTATGTATGTATGTATGTATGTATGTATATGTATATATGTATATATGTATATATGTATATATGTTTTGGGTTACTGGAAAAAGTTTTTTCCTAAGAATTCTACTACCGTGTTTCCCCGATAGTAAGACACCCCCGATTGTAAGACGTATCGGGGTTTTCAGGGGGTCGGCTAATATAAGCCGTACCACGAAAGTAAGACATATTACTCCTGCCCACTTCCGCCTCCTGCTTAAAATACTTAAATACTTAAAATACTTAAAATACTTAATATACTTAAAATACTTAAAATAAAACTGACAATTGTTTTCCAATCAATATAAGCCGTACCCCGAAAGTAAGACATAGTGGGGCTTTTGGGGATAAAAAGAAAGTGTGAGTATCAGTCTATGCTGCTGTGTCTTTTTTTGAGTATTTCTTCCTCCACCATTCCTGAAAAAATAGAAAAAAAGGGAAAAGAAAAAAAAAGAATGACTTTTGAAACAATTTTTAGCTCACTGAGGACATCTACTGGTTAAAAGGTAATATTGTAATTCTTGTCTATTTGGAGATGGAGATGGTTTTGGCCTTTCTCTTTAAGAGAAAGATAATTTGATCCAGTTGAACATTTTTAAAAGATTTTTCCCCCAAAATTTTAAAAATTCGAGAAATTTATTTTCATAATTCCCAAAATTTAGAATATTTCTTAAAAAAGAAAATTTAATTCTTAAATGTTAGTTTTCTAGAGTAATAGAGTAACAGAGTTGAAGAAACCTATACTAGCTTGGACAAATGGCTGTCAAATCTCCTCTCAAAACCTCCAAAGATAGGGCACCCACACCTCTGAAGTCAAGCCATTCCACTGGTTAATTGCTTGCACTGTCAGTGTCATGGTTCCGATAGATGAGACCAGTAAAAACAGAACTCCAAGGCAAGAGGTTTCCGTAAAGAACATATTTATTAGCTACAAAGTATCAGCACGGTCAAAAGTGAAACCAAGACTGGAGTTCCCTCCCAAAGGTTACAATGTTACAAAGCTGAACTTCCCACCGCAGCACTATGTCATTAATCACATTCCCTAATAACCTAAATTTGGTGGGCTTCCTAACAGAAGGCACAGCCTGCCAAAACCCAGGCAGCAATGACCTTGGTTCCCACGGGACAATTTATTGTTAAGTCTAACCCTAAAATCATTCATCTCTCTTCCCATTACACTAGCAACTGAAAACAAAGCGTAAATGGCTTCAGCCAAGATTGTTGCAGCGTTAACAGTCGGGTCCCCTAGAGAAAGGAGAAATCCTGTAGATGAAGAAGAGTTAGAGTTAGGAATCTCCCCAAGGCTTATGTGGGTGCTTATCAAAAAAAATCTACATATTAATCTATCTGCCTTAACATTAGCACTCTTTAACCAAGTGGCTTCTGATAGTGTGTATCCTTTCCACTGTACTAAATTCTGTAATTTTCCTTTGTACAACCTAGAATCAAGAATTTGTTTTATTTCATAATGGGTCTCTCCCTCTACTACACAGGGACCAGGTTCCTTTTTTGGAGCAGATCTTAAGGAGAACTCCCTGAAAGGTTTCAATAGACTGCAGTGAAAAACAGGGTGGACTTTTTTCAAAAGTCGAGGGAGTTTTAATTCCACTGTAACAGGGTTTATAATTCGAACTATGGAGAAAGGTCCAAAGGAATTTTGGTCCTAACTTTTTAACTAAGCAATCTGAGTCTCAAATATTTCATAGAGAGATAGATTTTCTGCCCCCACATGAAACGACTTCCGAGGAGCCCGTTTCTTGTCTGCCTGCTCTTTGTAAATTTTTGAGGCTTTTGCTAAAACTTTTTTTGCATTGTCCCAAACAGTTTTCCAACAGGTCACCTGCTGATCTTAGATTTGAGAAGCTGGAGAATCCTGTGGGCATTCAGGCATAGGAATGAATTCTCAAACAGTAGCTATTTTAAAAGGAGTGAGTCCAGTACTGCTGTGTATGGTGTTTTTACAAGCTACTTCAGCGAATGGGAAGAAGTCAGCCCAGGTCATCTGTTGGTAATCAACATAGCACCTAATGTATTCTTCCACCACTGAGTTCGCTTTCACAGCCACTCCATTCGTATTCGGATGAAAAGCTGATGATAGTCCTTGTGTGGATCCAATCAGCTTAAGGAAGTTCCTCCAAAGTTTTGCAGTAAATTTAACTCTCCTATCTCAAATAATCAGTTTTGGTGCTCTGTGTAGATGGTATATATGCTTAAGGAACATTTTGGCTAACTTTGCAGAGGGAAGACCAGAACAGGCTATGAAGTGAGCCTGCTTTGAAAAAAGGTCAATAACAGTCCATATTACCATATTTCCCCTACTTTCTCATACTCCCACAATAAAGTCCATGGCAATTTCTTCCCAGGGTCTGGAAGGTTCTTCTACTTGTTGTAATAATCCAGGGGACTTACCGGGATATTTTTTCATGGTTACACACATTACACAGCTTTTTACATAATTTCCAATATCCTTTTTCATACCAAAATTACCTCCTGACCAAATGTAAAGTCTTTAGGAATGCAAAGTGGTCAGCCTGTTTGATATCATGGCTGTGCTGAAGTGCTTGAATTCTAAGTGTTTCTGGCAAATACAGTTTGGATCCCTTCCAGCCTAGCCCATCTCAGTAATATGGTTTTATTTTCCTAGAACCAGGTATCGTTTTTTAATTCCTCACAATCTCTTCACAGCGATTTTTATACTGGGGCATTCTAGACAAGGCATCAGCCAAGAATTTTTTCCCCTGGGATATACTTTAGTGTAAAATTGAAATGGTTAAAATACTGCACCCAAAAAACTTGGGAGATTTATGGGGGATTTTCAATGCTTCTAAATTTTTATGATCAGTCCATACTTTGAAAGGCACCTTGCCCCCCTCAAGAAAATGACAAGTCAGCAGGGCCCAGCTCACTGCAAAAGCTTCCTTCTTCCAAACAGTACACTTTTGCTCAGTGTCTGCTAATTTCTTGGAGGTGTAGGGTTGTAGGCCTCCTTTTTGGTTTCTTTGATGAATTGATCCTCAGGGTTGTGTTATTTGAGAACAGGTTCGGCTGCAAACAATCTTTTTAAGTTCTCAAAAAGCAGTTTGGCATTCTATAGACCAGGGCTTTTCAACCGGTGGTACGTGTACCACTTGTGGTACATTAACAAGTAGCAGGTGGTACGCAGCTCTGCCTAGCTAAGTGTAGCAGGGGAGGGAAAGAGCCAGTGCAGGCAAGGACTTACTGTGAGAGAGTCCTCTGGAGCTGCAGAGTGGCTGGGGCAAGGCAAAGGCCCCAGGCTCACTTCTGGCTCACCCTCCCCCATGAGAAAGGAGGAGGAGTGGGTGGAGACAGGAGAGGCTATAAAAGGAGGCAGTTTGGGTGGGAGAGAGAGAGAAAGCAGCAACCTTGGGAGGAGGGGGAGTCAGCTCTAGCTGCACCGAAGGGAAAGAAGGAGGAGGAGGGTGGGGGGAGAGGAGAGAAGATCAAGATGGCCGGCCATGAATCAATCTACAACTGCTGTGGCAGCCACCTGTGCTGGCAGCTGCGAACAGGCAAGAAATGCAGCGGGGGAGGGGTCGCCCTCCACGAGGAATGAAAAAAGGCAGCAATGGCTGGAGGTGAGGCATGGAGGAGATGGGGAGTGGAAAGATTCTTATGTGCTTTTGTGACTTTGAAGTTCTGGGATTTGTGCAATGTGGGCTTTGTGTTCTTAAGGAATCTTTGGCAATTTCTATTTGGCTGATGTCTCGTGTTAGCTTCTATTGCTCTGCTATTGTTAGCTGTAAGTTTTGCTGCAAGGGATTTTGAAGTATTTTTCTCCTGAATGTATTTTGCCTGTAGCATTCCTTTACTTACAAATGGAGCCATTTGGGGAGGCTGCCTTAGCCGGCAGCCAATACTTACTACATTTTTTTTCTTAAGTGCCGGCTGTGCTCCTTAACTTTGCTTTCTAGCCAGTAGCTAATTCTTAAAGGGGAATGTTCCTTTTAAAGCTAGTAGCTAGTTCACTCAGCAGCTTGTCTTTTCTGTCTCTGGAGGCTTTTCCTTTTTTGATGAATATATGGAAGAGAGAAAATATGGGAGGGGATTCAAATTCTTCCTTCAGAAGGAGGTGGGCATGAGAAAGAGGGAGGCAGGGAAGCAGGGAGGGAGGCAAATCCCGCCTTAGCACTTGGCTACCAGCTGCCCTGCCATTGACTTTGCTTGTCAAAAGGTTGCAAAAGTGGATCACATGAGCCTGGGACACTGTGACCATCATAAATATGAATCAGCTGCCAAGCATCCAAATATAAATCACATGACCTTGGGCATGCTGTAATGGTCATAAGTGTGAAAAAGGTCATAAGTCATTTCAATGCAATTGCAACTTTGAACAGGTTTTTTTTTTGGTCATCAAGTTTTTGACACCTTGCTAGGTGGTACTCGAATACTGCCATATCCTAAAAGTATTACAATCGATGAGAAGGTTGAAAAGCCCTGCTATAGACCATGGCAGGGACTAACAAGGTTGTGGTTTCCCTCCATTTTTTCCAGTCTTTAATAGTTCAGTAATTGGCAAAGCTATCTCAGCAAAAGAGGGGATGAATTGCTGGTAGAAATTAGCAAATCCCAAAAAACTTTGAAATTGTTTGGGGGTTCGTGGGGGTTGCCATTCTATTACAGCTTTAACTTTGGCTGGATCCATCTCCACCTCTTCACTGGAAATTCTGTATCCTAAATAGTCTAGATGCATTTGATGGAATTTACATTTTGAGAGTTTAGCGTAAAGCTTGATGTTCAACAGCTTTTTGAGTACTTCACGCACTAATTTTATATGCTCTGCCATGGTTTCTATATAAATGAGGATGTCATCAAGGTAGACTAGGACCCCTTTGTACAGGTGATCATGCAGTACTTAATTGATCAATTGCATGAATATGGCAGGGCCCCCCTGAAGACCAAAAGGCATAACTTTGAACTGGAAACTTCCCTGGGGGCTGTTAAAAGCCATCATCCACTGGTCTCCTTCTTTTACTCTAACTCGATAGTATGCCTCTCTTAGGTCTAATTTGGTAAAAAAAAAACCTTTCCTGTTGCTAAATGGGCCAACATATCTTTAATTAAAGGGAAGGGGTAGCATTTAAAGAGTGTTTAACTCTTTAAAATCCACATACAGCCTCAGCGACCCATCTTTCTTCTCTTTAAAAAGCAAAGGGGCAGCTACACAGGATTTTGCTGGCTGAATGAATCCTCTGGCTAAGTTCTTATCAATGTAGTCTCTTAGCTCTTTCAATTCCAGGGGGGTCATTGAGTACATTTTAGGCTTGGGAAGTTTGGCTCCTAGCAAAATCTCAATAGGACAATCAGTTGTTCGGTGGGAAGGAAGGATGTCACATTCTGCCATGCTGAATGCCTCAGCTAAGTCTTAATATTCGCTTGGGATGAGCTGCATCCCAGGCACGGAGTCTGCAAAGGATTTTAGTGTCTCAAGGGACTGCCCCTGGTTTTCACTTGTGCTGCTGGCAGGAGTAGGAGGTAAGAGTCCCGTTGCCAATCTTAAAAGATCTCACTCCATTTTCTCACCAGATCATAGGCTGCCATTTATCAAGCCACGCTAATCCCAAAATTACTGCCTCAGTCATTTTTGGGACCACTACAAAGTGGATGATTTCCCAATGCTCTCCCACCTTTAGGTATACTGATTTGGTTAGGTGGATGGCAGGAGCCCCTCCTATAAAAGAGCCATCTGCTTGCTCAAACCTCATAGGTATTGTTATGTCCTGGGCCTGTGATTGACAGAGCAGGTGCAGGAAGCTGCAGAGAGACTCGGGCAGACCACATGGCCTGCCCGGGCCAGACAGGCTGTCTCCAGCCCATTGTGCATGCGCAAAGCGGGAAAATACGTTGCATTTATTGGCTGACGCTGTTCCCTGGAAAAGGGTATAAAAGAGATCAGCGCCGTTTTGTGTTGTTCTGTTGAAGCTTGAATAAAGAAGCAACTGTTGTTACTCCTGCCTCATTTCAATGCCTTACCAATGCACAGAACAGAACATTGGCGATGAGGATGGGACCGTGCTGCAAGAAAACAACAAAAGAATACTAGGCTGACTCGCCAGGGGAGGCCAAAGTGCTTGGAAGTTCAACGTTCCAACTTGTGCGACTCTGTCTGCCAGTATGAAGATGCTGGAGGAGAGCTCGGCAACATTTGCCCTGGAACCCCTTTGCAAGCCTGAGCAGCACGAGGCATTGGAAGAAGCTGCCAAGAAAAAATGATGGCTAAGATTGGGCATCTGTTTGAATTTGATACAGCGCACCCTGAACGTTGGAGTTCATACATTGCCAGGGTGGAGAACTACTTTAGGGTAAATCAAGTTCAGGAGGACAGACTCAAAGCCGCAACGTTACTTTGTATCTGTGGGCAAGAGACTTTTGACATTGCTGAAAACTTGATTGCCCCAGCACCTTTGGAATCCATCGCTTATGCAGAGCTGAAGAAAATGTTAAAGGAACATTTCGAACTGAAGCTATCAGTGATTGCATGGCATCATGCATTTGAACAGTGGGACCAATGTCCTGCAGAGTCTGCTGTGGACTTTATTGCCCTGTGAATTCAAAGACTTGAAAGAACGGCTACAAGATCGGTTAGTTTGTGGTTTGAGGAGCTGAGAATTGCAGCAAAATATTTTTGCAAAAGAAGACGTTTCCTTCCAAGATGCACTAAGGGAAATCATGGCTGATGAAGCAACAGGAGGAGCTGTTAAGGCCTGGCGGCTTTCCAAGTACCCTATGTGTTTGTGCTCAGTCCATCAAGAGGTTGCTAGAGAGGTATCTGTACTGGATTCAAAAAATGAGATCAATCATCTACAGCAGCCAGCAGAGAGAAGGCCCCAAGAGTGAGCTGACAAGGGGTCTGACAAGGCAGTTCCATTCCCTTGATGTTTTGGATGTAGAGGCTGCCATAAGTGTTCCAACTGCCATTTTCGCTCTGCTACTTGCTGGGTGTGTGGTCAGTAAGGCCATATAGCAGCTGTCTGTTTGGGTCGCAAGAAAGACCATCCATCAGAAGAATTGCCTCGGAAAGGTATCAGGGTCCCCAGGCAGAATAGGGTGGGTTTCTGCGTGTCCCGAAAGAGCATTTTGAGAACAGGGGCCCACCGGCCATTGAAGAAGAAGCTGTGCATTGCAGGGGGTCCCCTTAACAATGGAGCTGGACACGGGTTCAGCTCTGTCAATCATTTTCCAGAACATCCTCAAGCAGATCTGCTGTAGAAGCGGCCAGAGTGTTAAACTCAGGCCGTCGAATCTTATCCTAACAGACTTCCAAAATTCCTGGGTTAGTGTGAAAGGGGAAGCCACACTCAAAGTGCAGCATAGGAATTTTGAGGGGTTTTGGGACATTGTTGTGGTTGAGGGTGACCATGGGAGTTTAATTGGACTCGATTGGTTTGAGGCACTTGATGTTCAAGTGACTGGGCTACACAGTTTGCAAACCACAGGTCTTGCGGAAGTTTGCAAGGAGTTTGCTGACATGTTTAGCTCAGAACTAGGGTCATACAAGGGGCCTCCAATTACTTTACAGTTAGACCCCTCCATTGCACCAATTAGGATTAAGCCTCATTGGGTGCCTTTTGTGTTTAAGCAAAAGTTTAATGCTGAGCTGGATAAACTGCTACAACAAGGCATTTTGGAACCTGTGGAAAGCAGTCCAAGGGAAACACCCATAGTCACACCACTCAAGGCAAATGGGGAAATCTGCATTTGTGCTGACTATAATTGCATGCTAAACAAAGCATTACAGCAGCACTCTTATCCGGTGCCTGTGGTGAGCCACATTTTGGCCTCACTTAAAGGAAGCCGAGTTTTCGCCAAACTCGATTTGGCCCAGGCCTATCAACAGCTACCAGTTGATGATGCAATGGCAGAGGCCCAGACGATCGTAACGCACTGGGGAGCTTTCAAAGTCAGAAGACTGCAGTTCGAGGTTAATGTAGCTCCTGGCATTTTCAAAAGCATGATGGAGTGAATGCTCCGTAACATTTCGGAAGTTTGCCCATATTTCAATGATGTCCTCATTGCAGGGGAGTGAATCGAAAACCTGTCTGAAAGACTTCGATCTGTTTTGCTGCAGTTCTGTGAAGTGGGGCTGAAGCTTAAGCAGGAAAAATGCAAAATTGGAGTAACTTCCACTGAATTCCTGGGGTTTCGCATAGATGCAGAAGGCATCCATCCTGCTGAATCTAAGCTCAAAGTGATTCAGGAGGCCTCTAGTCCCAAGTCGAAGAGCAAGCTTCAAGCCTTCCTTGGACTGCTAAATTTTTACCATTCCTTCCTCCCCCACAAGGCCGCAGTGGCAGAGCCGTTACACTGGCTCTTGGATAAACAGGCTCCATGGAAGTGGACTAAAGTCCACGATTGGAGTTTTGCTGAGGTCAAAGCATTGTTGTCTTCAAATGCTGTTCTAGCTCATTTCAATGAGCAGCTGCCTGTGTGTATAGCTTGTGATGCATCCCCTTATGGGATCGGGGCTGTCTTAAGCCACCTCAAGGCTGATGTGGACTACAAAATATTTGCATCAATAATGGCGGAAAGACTTAAAAAGTTTTTAAATGAATTTATACAATCGGATCAAAATGGCTTCTTACCCAAAAGACAGATTAGAGACAATATGCGAATTATATTGAACACATTAGAATATTATGAAACACACCCCGAGAAACAGATGACATTGGTGTTCCTGGATGCACAGAAGGCATTTGACAATGTGAACTAGCAATTCATGATAAGCCAATTACAAACTATGGATTGTGGGGAGAAATTTATAAATGTAATCAGAACAATTTATAATAAGCAATCAGCCAAAGTAATGATAAATGGAGATATGACTGAGAAGATCAACATTATGAAGGGAACAAGACAGGACTGTCCCCTATCTCCACTGTTGTTTGTTCTGACATTAGAAGTATTAAATAGACATATAAGACAGAATAATGACATAAAAGGGATGAAAATTAAGAGGGAAGAATATAAGCTACAAGCATTCGCAGACAATTTAGTATTTATTTTGGAGGAACCATTAGAGACAGGACCTGTATTAATAGAACAAATAGAAAAATATGGTGAGGTAGTTGGGTTGAAAATTAATAAAGATAAAACCAAAATGTTAGTGAAAAATATTACTGAAAAACAAAAAAAAAAGAACTGGTGGGAAAATTAGATATACAGATTGTAAAAAAGGTAAAATATTTAGGAATCCACCTGACAGCAAGATGCACAACAATTAAAGAGGATAATTATCATACATTGAAAAGACAAATTGAAGTAGATTTGGATAAATGGAAAAATGTACAACTATCATTAATGGGAAGGATTGCAATAATCAAAATGAATATATTACCACGATTATTGTTTTTGTTGTCAACAATACCAATAAGATTAGATAAGAAATATTTTGAGGGGCTTAATAAAATAATCTTGAAATATATTTGGCAGGGGAAAAAGGCAAGGATTAATCTAAAAATGTTACAAGATACAAGATTGAGAGGTGGGTTTGGTCTACCTAATTGGGAATTGTACTATCAGGCTGCAGCATTATCATGGATGAGAGAATGGATCTTACTGAGGAATATAAGATTATTGACATTAGAGGGACATGATTTACAGCTGGGATGGCATGCTTTCATATGGTATGGAAAAAACAGAATACATAGCTATTTCCAGAGACACCATATAAGGAATTCTTTATTTGTGGTCTGGGAGAAAGTAAAGAGAAAGCATTATTTGAAGATTCCAAATTGGCTCTCAATTATGGAGGCGCTAATACATCCCAATATGTTTAACATGGGAAACATTAAAAGATATAAAGACTTACTAACAGATATGGGGGAGTTGAAAACCAAACAACAATTAGAGGAACAAGGAATAAAGATGGATTGGTACATGAGAACGCAAATACAATCTAGATATGAAAAAGATGTTAAAATAGATGGTGTTAATTTGGGGACAACAGAGTTAGATGAAATACTCACAGGAACAGAAGAAAAATGGATTTTAAAATGTATAGTTATCTACTACATATGGAGTTAGAGGAGGAACAAGTGAAAGAGACAATGATAAAATGGACAAGGAATTTTGGATACACAATTGAATTAGATAGATGGCAGCAACTACGGGAAAGAAACTATAAATTGACAATGGCGACTGCGTATAAAGAAAATATGTACAAAATGTTTTACAGATGGCACATGTCTCCAGAAAGATTAGCTAAAATGTTTAAGGACAGGTCTATGAAATGTTGGAAATACCAGGTTCCTTCTACATATGTGGTGGACGTGTGTAGAAGCTAAAACTTATTGGAATATAATTAGAACATGGATAGAAAAGATGATACAACAACATATAGAACTAAGACCATAAATATTCCTGTTGGGTATTCTACCAAGGAAATACAATAAAGAGAAAACATATTTAATTATTCATATAATTATGGCAGCCAGGACTGTGTTTGCACAAAATTGGAAAGCACTAAAAGCCCCCCCCCCCAGAGGGAGAGGTGATTGGGAAAATACTGGAATGTGCAGAAATGAATAGACTAACAATGACGATTAAAGATAAGACAGAGTCAGACTACTATGAAATCTGGGGAACTTTTTATGATTGGCTGAAAAGAGAATATGGTTAAAAGATAGTTAACATCAATTTAGATGGAAGAAGAAAGAGCAGATAGTGAGGGAGACCCAGATGACACAGTATTGAATAACTGGAGGTTGTATAAATATTTATAGAAGTATATACCGAGAAGGTTAGATAAATAGAAGTATTAATGTAAGAGAAAATTAATCTTATTGTATATAATACAGATAGGGAAATTTGGAGAGAGGAGTTGCTCGGACATTACCCCTGAATTGTATCTGAAGAGGGATGAGAGGGAAGAAAGTAGAGGAGAGAGAAAAGAGTAAAGGAGGGGGGAAGGAAGTAGGAAGGTTGGAGAGAAGAGGAGAAGGAAAGAGGAGAGGAGAGGAAGAAGAGGGAAATAGGGAAGAAAGGGAGAAGGTAGAGAAGAAGGAGTGTGGATATAGTGAGAGGGGAAATGGGCGAGCAACACCAAAAGTCATGTGTATATATTTTATTAAAAATATCTTATATATAAGAATGTAAAAAGAATGTAAGTTAATATCTGATAAATATCACGGTATATGTATGGGGGAGAGTTTGGGGAAAAAAAGGAAATTAAAAAAAAGGCTGATGGGACACAAGTTCCAGTGGCCTACTATTCAAGGACTCTTGTCTTCTGCTGAGCGTAATTACGCACAGATAGACAGAGAACCCTTGGCCATTGTGGCTGGCATTAAAAAGTTCCATGACTTTTTGTATGGTCGCCACTTCACGGTCTTTACAGACCACAAGCCATTGCTGGGGTTGTTCACAACGAACAAGCAAACCCCATACATAATTTCTCCTAGAATGTTGAGGTGGTCAATATTCCTCTCTGCATATGACTATTCCCTGGTTCACAAACCAGGCAAAGAAATGGGCCACGCAGATGGCCTTAGTAGGTTGCCTCTACAGCTCTTAGAATCAAATCCTGCTCCAGCTGATCACATACTGGCTATCCAGGATTTGCCTAAGTCTCTCCTCAATGCAGGGGATGTGGCTGCAGAAACAGCCATCGATAACACACTAACTTGCATGTTGATCTGGGTGCTGTCAGGATGGCCTGACATGTGTCCTGGCACCAATTTCCAGAGTTTCTGGAAAAGGAAGCATTTAAGGGTTGTGTCCTGTGGGGTAGCAGGGTAGTGATCCCAACCTCATTGAGGACTAGAGTCTTCGAGTCTCTGCATGAGGGACATCTGGGAATTGTTGTGGACAGTCACTATCTCTGGTGGCCTGGGCTTGATAAGGAGATTGAGACCCAGGTCCATGGGTGCCACATTTGCCAACAATCCAGGCCTGAAATGCCACAGGCTCCCGTGCATAAATGGGAGTGCACACATATTCCTTGGTCAAGGGTTCATATCGACTACGCTGGCCCCTTTCAGGGGCAATTCTTCCTCATTGTTGTGGACAGTCACTCTAAATGGCTAGAGGTCATTCCAGTGTCCACCACGACTACTGCCAGGACCATCCATGTGCTAAGGAGAAACTTCGCCTCTCACGGGCTCCCAGATATTCTTGTCTCTGACAACAGACCACAATTCACCTCTTCGGAGTTCCAGGCCTTCCTGAAAGCCAACATGATCTATCATTCTACTTTGACACCCTTTCATCTGGCTTCCAATGGCCAAGTTGAGCGCATGGTGTGCACCACCAAAGATGCCTTGAAGAGTCTTACTCATGAAAGTTGGCACCACAGGTTAGCTGATTTTCTTCTTTGCCAATGCACCACACCTTGCATAGTTACAGGCAAGAGCCCAGCTGAACTCCACTTGGGTCACCGTCTTATTATCAAATTAGACAGATTGCACCCAGACCGGGTGGTTTCACAGGTGTCACAACCATGGGAACCGAGGAGACTACAAGTGGGCGATCCAGTTTGGGCAAGGAACTATGGACCTGGACATCTTTGGGTAACAGCAGTGGTCTGAAAAGTCACTGGGCCACTGTCATACAAAGTGGACTTGGAAGATGGTCACGTGCTGTGTCGGCAAATTGGCCAGCTGCGATGGAGGCTACCTAGTCACCCTTCCACTCCTGACTCTGCTCTCAGGGGGGAGGAGGACCATGATCACAATCGTGGATCTCAGTCTCTCTGCGAAAGCGGGGGTTTGCACTCTCCAAATAGGGGCTTTGCCAACGAGGCGGCTCCTGACTCTGGCACTGGGTCCATGGGACATTGCACGCAACCGGCTTTTCATGCCACACCTACTTCAGGTCTTGTGCCTATGGGACAGTGCTCCCAATCGGGGTCTCTCACTAATCCGGGAAATTCCACCCCACCAAGGAACTCTGGTCTGGTCTTACCAGAAAGAGCCAGCCAAAGTCAAATGGACAAAGGGTTGGCTTACCGGACCAGGCCAGCCAGCAAGATGCGGGTTTGCCTGCATCAAATAGGCCTCAAAGTCCTGGTCTGCCAAGCCTGTCAGGCGAGCTTGCAGACTGAGTGCTTGCAGCAGCTCCGAGATGGTAGGAGCGGACCAGAGGCCCTCCAAAGTTCTTACAATATTATGTAAGGTTCCTGTCAGTAATCGAGCAGGCCTAGTGTTCCCTAGAAATAAGAACATGCTCAAAAGAGTGACTTATAGTAGTTAAAATAGTATCTATCTATCTATTTATTTATTTATTTATTTTACGATTTTTATACTGCCCCCCTCCCGAAGGACTCGGGGCGGTGTACAGCCCAATTAAGAACGTCAACATACAAAAGTAAAATTATTAAAAATAAACTAAATAATTTGGCCCAATCATTTAAAAACCCAATATATAATCTAAAAACTCAATCCCCTAAAAACAATTATGGCCTTGTTGGAACCGGAGCTACTATCCCAGGCTGGCTTGTCAGAATAAATATGTTTTTAATTCTCGACGGAAGGAACGCAATTCTGTCATCGTTCGGAGTTTGGGGGGAGCTCGTTCCAAAGCGTTGGAGCTCCCACAGAGAAGGCCCTCCCCCTGGGGGTCGCCAGCCGACATTGTCTGGCCGACGGCACCCTGAGGAGACCCACTCTGTGGGAGCGTATCGGACGAACGAAGAGGGGAGGGGTGTTATGTCCTAGGCCTGTGATTGACAGAGCAGGTGCAGGAAGTTGCAGAGAGACCCGGGCAGACCACATGGCCTGCCTGGGCCAGACAGGCTGTCTTCAGCCTATTGTGTACAGGCAAAACGGGAAAATACGTTGCATTTATTGGCTGACGCTGTTCCCTGCAAAAGAGTATAAAAGGGATCAGCGCCATTTTGTGTTGTTCTGTTGAAGCTTGAATAAAGAAGCAACTGTTGTTACTCCTGTCTTATTTCAATGCCTTACCAACGCACAGAACAGAACAGGTATGGGCAACAATCTGGCACGAATGCCCAGCTTAAGCACCGTGGGGAGGTTGATCAGGCATTGGGTGTAGCCTAAGCCAATTAAAACATGTAAATCCATCTGGGCTCCTGTCTTAGGGACTAAGATCTTTGCAGAGAAGGCAAAAGTTGGGACAGGCTGACTCACTATCGGGTCTTCTTCTCCTTTGTCGTCACTGTCATAAGGAGCTGGTGTAGGTAAGCACTCAGCCAGGGTCTCACGCTTCCCCTAGGGAGAAGTAACTTGGGATGAGCCCTAACGATATTGACCCCCAGCCAGCCCAGGGCCCCAGCCAAGGTATTTCCAGGGATGGGCTCTTCCATGACCCCAGCACCAGTGGCCAGGCATACAATAGAGCACTTGTCATGCTGCCGCCACCACAATGAAGCGACACAGATAGGGAGGGGGTGCAGCTGCCCCATGCTCCCCACACCCACTTCCTTCAGGGCCCCCCAGCCAGGCCATTCCTTGCTCAGCAACCCTCCCTTTCACTCCCCTCCCAAGCTGGACTGCCATGCTACGGAGGATGGACAGAGTCCCCCTCTGCCATTTTGGATCCAGGGGGGAAATGATGGCAAAAGGCTCCGCTGCCACTGTGCGCCACAGGAGGGGCTTTCTTCATGCTTCGCCCACAGATCACTTGCCTGGTGGCAGCCTCCTCCTCCTTCTCCTCTGCCAACTCTTCCATGGCTTGCACCATGACTGGGCAGCAGAAGTCTCCCCCGCTACCTTGCTTGATTGAACAATGTGTGCACCAAACTTCACTAAAATTACAAAAAACCCTGCTTCTGCACCCTCTTCTGGAACATCTAGTCCAGCAAGTCAGGGATCTATTGAAGCAATGTTACAAGGAAAGAAGGCAAATAACCTCCAAAAAGAGATGCACACAACTTTACAACTAATACAAGAAATGATGCAAAAGAATCATCAGGATATAATTGTGATATAAAGACACAATTTGAGGTTCATCAACAAATGATTCTTTAAAATGAACAAAGAATTTAGAAGGTGGAAGATCAATCAGAAGATACTGGGGAAAAAACTGAAGCACTAATGACAGAGAATGAAAGATTAGAACAAGCAAATCAAAACTTAGAAAAGGCGGTTACTGCCTTGCAAATGGAGAAAGCTGTACACTATTTGAGATTCCAGAACATACCTGAAGATAAAGAGGAAGATATAGCAAAGTGATTATTAATCTATTAGCAGAGGCCCTAAACACTGAAAGATTGGAGATACAGCAAGAAGGGGATGAAATATTTAGAATGAATTCAAGTTACGCAAGGAAACACAAATTGCCCAGAGAAGTCCATGTAAGATTTATGAAGAAAACAACAAGGGATGAGATTTTAAGAAGAGTCAGAAATGACCCATTACAATATAAAGATAAAGAAATAGTAGTGCTGAAACAGATTCCCAAGAGAATAAGGGATACTCAAAGACAATATCATTTCTTAACTACAAAGCTGATTGCAAAAGGAGTAAATTTTAGATGGCTGATGCCAGAACGAATTCTAATCAATTGGAATAATACAAGATATCAATTGAATTCAGTGTGGAAGGCAAAGGATTTTGATGAAAGATATAGAGCAGTGGTGGTGAACCTATGGCACACGTGCCAGAAGCGGCAATCAGAGCCCTCTCTGTGGGCACATGCACCATGCCCTGGAGATGGCAACTGTCTCTGTTCAACCAGTCGCCCGCTAACTCGCCAAGCTCTCACATGGCTTGGATGCATCCCAGCATGGCTGGTTTCCCTCCTCCCCCCCATCTCATCCCTCCTGGCCTTACATGCTCTCCTTTTCCCAGGCACAACCCACTGCATTGCCTCCTCAGCTATTGGCTGGTCATGCAGCTCAGAGGCGGCTTCTCTGAACTGCTGATGGTGGGCTGCAGAGCCCCAGAGTGCACCAGTTGAGGGGCCGGCAAACTGTGGCTGCTGATGGACACTGTCAGCCCCCATGCGCTCACTGGCTTCTGTGTGAGGGGGCCAATGGTGTCAAGCAGCAGCCGCCCCAGCCTGTGCCTCGTCTTGCCCTGTGACAATGGCACCCCCGCCCTGCCTCACCTTGCCCGGCCTCACCCCACAGAACAAGCCTCCTGCCCACCGCCCCACCTGCCAGAGACTCCCTGGATCTCCTCCAACCCTGCCCAGCCCCCACAGGCATCCCTCCCCACAAACAATATTGAGGTGACCATGCCCAGCTTGGCCACACCCACCCAGTCTGCCATGACCACAGCCATGCCTGCCCAGTAAGCCATGCCCACCTGGCACCCAGTGATAAATAAGTGGGTTTTGGGTTGCAGTTTGGGCACTCGGGCTCTAAAAGGTTCGCCATCACTGATACAGAGCATTTCTGGGAGAAAGAACACAATATCAACAAGAGGATGGAAGAAGCCAGAAACAGGCAGAACAACAATGAAGGAAACAACTACACAAGTGGAAGAAGAAAAAGAGAAGATGAATCAAGAAGGTGAGGAAACAGTAAGAGAGCAGAGGATTACGAGATCAAGAAGACCTAAATATAAGTAAATCAAAATGGAGAAGGAAAATAGAATTTTTTTCAGTGAATATAAATTGATTGAATTCCCCATCAAAAAAAAAAAGAAAAAGAATTTTCAAACAACTACAGAAATTAAACATTGATATAATTTGTTTGTAAGAGACACACAAAGAAAAACAACATTATAAATTTTTGGAAAATCCAAAACTTGAAAAACTTTATTATACATCAGCTCAACAACAAAAAAGAGGAGTAGCTATATATGTTAAAAAGACAATAGATTCCAAAATGATTTATGCAGCTGAAGAAGGAAGAATACTAATGGTAGAAATATTTTTAAATTACAAACAGATACATTTGATAGCAATATATGCATCAAATAACAAACAAAAAGAATCTTATCAAAACATTCACAGAAAAATAGTAGAAATGGAATATCAAAATATATGCTTAAGTGGGGATTTCAAAGCAATAGTAGGTGGGACATTAGATTATAAAAGCAATAAATCAGGGAAACAAGGAAGAAAAAGATTGCCTAAGACTTTTTTTAACATGATAGAGGAAATTGGTATACAAGATATTTGGAGAGAAATGAACCTGGGAAAATCTCAATATACATTTTATTCTAATAGTCATAAATCTTGATCTAGAACTGATATGATTTGGATGATGCCTGAATTAAGGGTTAATATGCAGAAAATTGAAATAAAATTAGGTACTTGGGCAGATCATAATCCTTTAAAAATTGTGTGAAAAGGAATGCAGAAAAAATTAAGATGGACTTTGAATCAATCCATATTAAAAGAGAAAGAATTTATAGAATTAGCAACAAAAGAAATTGAATTTTTCTTCAAAGAAAATAAAAAAGAAGATACAACATTACGAAATGTATGGGATACAGCCAAAGCATATTTTCGAGGCATAGCGATAACATACATGGCAAAAAGATAAATGGAAATAATAAAACATAAACTAAATTTAATGGAATCAGAAAAAGTGGCAAGCAAATTAAAAGGGCAAAGCAAAACTTTTTTGAAAATGCAAATAAACCAGGAAGATGGTTAGTTTATAAACTTAAAAAACAGAAGGAGAAAAAATTGATAAAACATTTTTAGTAGATAAAAAAGGCTGTTTACAATTTTAAATTGAAGCAAAAAAAGATAATTAAAGAATATTATGAGAAACTGTATGTTGAAGAAACTCCATGGGAGAAAATGACTCAATATATGGAAGAAAATAATTTACCAAAAATTCCAGAAAATTTCAAGACTATGTTAAATGAAAAAATAACAATGATGGAACTGACAGAGGCAATAAAAAGACAAAAAAATGAAAAAAAAAACCACTGGGGCCAGAAGGACTCCTGGCAGAGTTTTATAAATGCTTACAAGACACATTAAGTTTACCATTGAAAGATGTAAGTAATGAATTTTTATTGGAGGCAAAACTCCCAAATACATGGAGAGAAGCAAATGTTACTTTGATACCAAAAAAGGACTCAGACTTGACGCAGATTAAAAAACTATAGACCAATTATCACTATTAAATGTGGACTACAAAATCTTCACTTCAGTACTAGTTGAGAGACTGAAAAGATTTTTGACTGAATGTATACATCCAGACCAAAACGGATTTTTGCCAAAGAGACAAATAACAAATAATTTGAGAGTAATACTAGACATATTGGAATATTATGAACTACATCCAGGGAAACAACTGGCATTAGTATTTTTAGATGCCCCAAAGGCATTTGATAATGTTTCTTGGCAATTTATGATTCAACAACTAAAAACAATGGACTTTGGACAAAACTTCATAAATACGATTCAGACAATATATCAGAAACAAACAGCAGAAGTGATTGTAAATGGGGATTATACAGAGAATTTTGATATATGAAAAAGCACAAGACAAGGATGTCCATTATTGTTCTGGACAATGAAGGTCAGTATGTTAGAATGTTTGGCATTTATTGGGTTAAGTGCTGTCTCCTTAAGAGATGGCTTATGGGTAATGTAGTTTAGCTAGTCAGCTATCCTATGTTAACAGGTCAGTAGTAGGAGGAGCCACTGAGCTCATTACAGGACATACTGGCTACGTGCCAGTTTGGGAATGCCTTTGTTTCATCCAGCCTCATGGCTCCTAGCCCCACGGCTTGGAGGTCCTATGCCAACATGTGAGTCTTTACAGAAGAAGAGGGGAAAATCCATAATCAAATTACCTGTGGAATGAGCTATATTGCTAAATATGCTTCTGGACGTATCTTTACATAATAGTGAGTTATTGTTTAGAATTCCTAGAAATACAAGTTTTATTCTTTACTTATTCTGCTGAGTTATCTGTTTCAGATGGGATTAAAGTAGCCTATTCTGTCTGGGTCAGAATACTAATTTGATATGGCTAATTTTCCTTTAACTCTGCAAGAAGTCTTCTATGCCTGTTAGCTTGCTATAAGTAAAGTTATAAAGTGACTGCTTTGAAGATCTGCTAGCAGCCCAAGGACAGCAAATATACTTGTTCTAAAATGCTATGGAATTTGTTTGCTAGCCATTGTTGCAAGCAAAGACTGCCTTTATGAATCAGAGAAATCGTTGGGTG
The DNA here is from genome assembly GCA_034064705.1 of Bothrops alternatus. Lineage (NCBI taxonomy): Eukaryota > Metazoa > Chordata > Lepidosauria > Squamata > Viperidae > Bothrops > Bothrops alternatus. The sequence goes on along the minus strand of JARGCV010000103.1, from coordinate 10,231,076 downwards.
CAATCTGCCCCCCCCAAAAGTTCCTGCCTATTGCATCTCATTGTAAGGACTTCCTGCATGTAAAAGCTCTATTTCTAAGATCAAAGGAGCATTGGGCAGCCACCCCCTTTTTCTTCGCCAGCAATTCAAACAGTTTGAATGTGTGTGAGACCAAGCCCATTTGCTTGGAAAACAAAGACAGAGATTACTGCCTGTGTGGCCAAAATCACAAGCCTTCTGAGCACATCATTTTAACAGTCTCTGCTTGGAAGTAGGGAATGCAGCCTTTGACTCTTCGCATGATAGGCTGGAAATGTTTCTTTGCAAGCAAATTCAAAGTATATCAAATTTCGGTTGCCTTTTGTTTAACGTTCAGAATGGGCGAACCCCCCCCTGCAAACCTAGCATTGCTTGAAAACAGACATTTGCCCCAGCTGGCCCCTGGCTCTGAGATAGCCTAAGGCCATAAATCAATCTGTTGCTGAAGTGACCATTTGTTGTCATGGTAACCCAGCAATGATGAGAGGAAACTAAATCACTCCCCCCTCCCCTTGGAATTCCAGCTATGTCAAAGGAAAGAGAAGGTGCTCAGAGGCTCCAATAGCAGTGCAGCAGCACCCCCTGGTGGCCAATCTGCACACAAAACTTTTTCAGCAGTTTATCTTTGCTGAAGGAAAGGCACCCCCACACTTTGGTAATCGCATCAACCCAAGTTAAGAACACCCCCTAGAGGGGAAAGAAGGTACTTCACTGAATGCAATTTTCTAACTACTTAAATTCATCCAAAGCTACCAACACCCCCTAGAGGGCACAGAGTGAACTTCACCCAAAGCAATCATTCACGCAGTCACCTCTAGTGGTGACTATGCTGAGGGCAAATTAAAGAGAAGAAAAGGCAGCAATTAACCTTGCTTATTATCACAAGGCTGACGACCAAGCGGATTTTAGAGTCCCAAGCAGTCTCCAGCTTGCAATTTAATGACCACGGTGGGATTTACGGGAGCATCTGAAGCTCAATGATTTCCCTAAGGACAACGTGGTAGTAAAGAAGAATTTTGACTGGCCTCTCTCCAAACACACCTAGTGGTTAAAGGAGGAACTACATGCAAACCTTTAACCACACACAGAGAAAGCCCTCTAGTGGATAAAGGGTGAACCTCGATGGAACAGCACCCTGGTGACTAACCTGCAAGCAGTGACCCCTAGTAGTGAAAGGGTGAATTGTGCTGAAGTACCCACACACACAGGAGAGTGGTGCCTCCACCCACAGTGGTGCCTCCACCCACAGACAACACCCCAGTAACTGATCTGCAAGTAGTGACCCCTAGTGGTCAAAGAGAGAAGTTCATCAAATTTGCTTCAAAATAGCTAGGAAGTGTACTGAACCTGTCCTAGCCATGGCAGAGTGTCGCATTGACCAACCAACCAACCAGCCTAGTTGAGACACCCTAACCAGTTGACCAAGGAGAAATACTGCAAACAGCCAACCTTGACCTGTACACAGAGGCTGATGCTCAAGCCTCAGTGAGGCCAAAGACGTCCCAGGTTCCCTATGACCTGAGACAACAAAGAAAATCTACAGAAGCCATGCACTCACATCTGATGGAAAGATGGGAGTCGCACTACAAGTGCCATGAAACACATTGGGAGAAATTACTTAAACTCTACCAAGGGCCTAAGGAGGAGCTCTCCCCTGAAAGCGCGCACCAATTGGAAGAAGATAAGGTAAATGCCTCCACACAATGGACTGGCTGTAAACAGCAACTCAAAGACATTCAGGCGCAATTAGGAGACCCAACAGTCAATAGCAAGATGCAAAGCCTCAAGCTAAAAAACATAGTGCACAACAAGTTTCTAGAGAGCCACAATACCCCCCGGAGCCCAAGTCTTACCTGAAAGACAGACTAGTCGAGAGGGCAGAGTCTGAAGTTTCCTGCCATTCACAAACACCAGCCCAGTGGTCACATGTGGCTCCATCTCATACCTCTGGAAAAGCTTCATTCTTTCACCATATATCCAAGGTGCATTCCAGCATGTCACAACAATCTCACGTTACAGGTGCCTCCCACCATTCAAAAGCATCCTCTCGTCAGAGCCAAGCGTACCGAGCCTCAAGGGCAGAGAGCCTTGCCACCTGTCTCGCAGAAGCACAAATCAATACCGCAATGGCTGACGTCACTGCACAAGCAGCAGTAGAAGAAAAGTAGCAAAGAGAAGACTTGGCCAAAGCGGAGACTTCAGCAGCTCTACATGTAGTAGAAGCAGAGCGACAGCAAAGGAAGATGTAGCCAAAGCAGCCCTTTGCGTGCAAGAGGCACAGCGAAAGCAAAGAGAAGACTTGGCCAAAGTGGAGCCTGCAGCAGCTCTATGTGTAGCAGAAGCAGAGCGACAGCAAAGAGAAGATGAAGCCAAAGCAGCCCTTTGCGTGGAAGAGGCACAGCATCAGCAAAGAGAAGACATGGTCAAAGCTCAGGCCAACTTTGAGATTTCCCAGCGCCAACAGAAAGCAAAAGAGGCAGCCGCAATAGAAGCGGTTCTACAGAGAGAGCTGGAAGACGTCACATCTACATACAGGTTGGAAGGACTAGGAAGGGAAAGACCTCATAACTGTGTGCAAGCCTACATGGTCAACCAAAGTGTGTTTCAAAGTGAACAGGTGAGAGCACCACAGCCATCCACAAGCCCCCCAAGACTGAGTAGACAAAGAGAAGAATCTTAATCTCAATGGCAATCAGATGGGTCCACCCACAGTGGCAACAGCCCCACAGCAGAACCAGCTGCCGCTTGGGGATGAGATTGCAAGAATTCGTGCCAGACCAGAGTCCCTGCTGTGCCAACAGGAGGCAGTGCCCCAAGGAACCACTACCAGACCTGACCGCAGAAAACCTCAACCACCAGCTGTGCCAGCCTACCAGAGAGCCAGCTACACACCACCTGAAAGACGAGAAACCCTCCAACAAGTAAGCATGCAAGAAGTCAGGTCCCCTCAGCTCAATGCCAGAGCAGAGGAATTCAGACCAAGCCAACAAGGTCCCTCGCACATGACATGCAAGATACCCTCAGCGGACAACACACTGAAGAAAGTTACCAGCCAGACATGGTGTACACTCCCACTCCCCGAAGTGATGCACCACCTCCACCAGACTACAGCCCATACACGGAGTCAATGTATTCTCCAACACTCGGTGGAAGAAAGTTGGACATGGCATCCAGAGGCGTGCAAAAATTCTCTGACAAACCAGGGAAGGACTATTTAATGTGGAAGCATCTTTTCAAGCAAACCCTCCACAGAGAGAGGTTACACCCTGGGGAAGAACTCGGACTTATGTCGTAATGCCTAGATCCCGAATCCTCAAAGGCAGTGGAGGCAATCCTCACATCACATTTAAGAGACCTACCCACCACCCTTCAACGAGCCTGGGAAATGCTCGACAAGCGCTATGGGGCACCTTCTTTGGCACAGGCCTCATTTCTACAGGATTTCCCTAACATCAATATCAACAATCCTAGTCAGATTTGGAGATTCTCCATCTTACTAGAAGAGCTCTGGGCAGCACAAGAAAGTGGCATCATGCCTGGACTTACCCGCCTTGAGCATTTTGACACACAGAACATTATCACTCGAAAACTACCAAGACAGTTGAAAGATAAATGGTTTAATATGATCCAGTCCCACAGGAAACAGTACCCCAGCAAACCTCCACCTTTTGCTGCTCTTGCAGAATTTGTTCCCGATCAATCAGATATGTACAATGACCCCAATTACCTTGACGTCCAAGAAACACATTTCACGACGCCAAAGTGAACAAAAGACAACCTTGGCACTATTAGAAGTTCCTTCCAAGCCACAAAGGACAGAACTCCTATTTCAGTGTACAAAACAGAGATCATGACTCAGCCAAAGAAGATTTCAGAGGAACAAATACCAAGGGGTACTCTTTCGAAACCTCGTCCACCAAGCAAAGGCCTGATTTGTCCAATTCATAAATCTTCACACTCTCTAAACAATTGCAGAGAATTTGGGAAAAAATCCCTGGATGATCGAAAGGCCCTACTCAAAGAGCATAGGATATGCTTCAAGTGCTGTGACTCCATGGATCACATGGCCAAAGATTGTGCAGTCAGGGTGAAATGCCACCTGTGTAACAGTGACAAGCACCTGGCAGCCTTACATCTAGACTCTAAGAAGCGACTTCGATCCCTCCTACGATGACGGAGCCTCAATGAAACGATCGGGTCCCACTGCACGGTGATATGTGGTGACTCACTGCGTCCTTGTTCATGTGCTCACATCTGTTTGGCTAAAGTCTATCCCAAGGACGTCCGGAAGAAGCTGTAAAGATGTACATGATGATTGATACGCAAAGCACCAATACAATCACTAAGTCAGAATTCTTCGACCTTTTTGATGTACCAACTGAGGAAGCATTATACACAGTATCTACGCTCACAGTGCCTCAGAGCATGGCGGGGAGGAAAGCCTATGAACTATACATAGAGTCCTTGGATGGAAGCTCAGGGTTCCGACTGCCGCCAGTGACAGAATGGGACTCCCTACCAAATGTCCGCAGTCAAATTCAAACACCAGAACTGGCAAGACATATACCTTACCTGTCGCACATTGCTGATCACATACTTCCCTTAGATCCCGATGCCAAAATTCTACTTATGTTGGGACAAGATGCCCCCGACTCCTTTGCCTATAAAGATATAGTCAGAGGTCCATCAGGCAGCCCGATTGCTCTCAAGATGGAGCTTGGATGGGTTATCGCAGGAAGAGTCTGCATCGATTGGTTGCAAGCTCCAACCCAAATGTGCGTGGCAGGGACTTCCATTCTCAAGAATGGGAGAGCATCCCACATGAAACCTTGCCAAGAACACTTCACGCTTTTGACAGCCAAGACTGCTTTAGGAATGACAGCATTCCAGACCAAAAAAAACGACAACGATGTGGGCCCCTCAATAGAAGACAAAGAATTTCTAGAGCTCATGGACAAAGAATGCCTGCAGGATGATACAGGGAGTTGGGTAGCCCCGCTACCTTTTCGTATACCCAGGCAGCACCTTCCTAACAATCATGAGCAAGCCCTCTCTCGCCTCAATAATCTAAGGAGAGAAGAAGCTGGAAATGAAAACGCATCTAGTAGAGTTCATGGAAAAGATGTTCCAGAATGGATATGCAGAGCCTGCCCCACCAATGAAGGAAAGTGAAGAATGCTGGTACCTACCATTCTTTGGGGTGTACCACCCATAAAAGCCAGGACAAATAAGGGTAGTCTTTGATGCCATGCACAGCACCAAGGCATCTCTTTGAACAAAGTCCTCCTCACAGGACCTAATCTCATCAACAGTCTGCTCGGAGTGGTCATCCGCTTCAGAAAGGAAGCTGTAGCAGTCATGGCTGACATCCAGCAGATGTTTTATTCATTCTATGTCAGGGAAGACCATCGAGATTACCTACACTTCCTGTGGTTCAGCAATGACCAACACAACCAGCAGGTAAGCAAATACAGAATGCGGGTGCATGTCTTTGGAAACGGTTCTTCCCCCGCAATTGCTAACTACGGTCTGCAACATATCGCCCATATAGGTGAAGCCGAATACGTTGCCGACGCCAGACACTTTGTAGAACAAGACTTCTACATCAATGACGGCTTAAAATCTGTACCCACTCCCACAGAAGCTATAGACCTAATAAAAAGGACATGGCAGATGTTAGCAGCAGCCAACCTTAGGCTGCATAAGATTGCGTCCAACAGCGAAGAAGTATTAGCAGCTTTCGATCCTGAAGACGATGCTAAGGGTCTAAAAGACCTCGACTTTGGCACAGATGATCCTCACTTCCAGTACTGTCTCGGTTTGTCTTGGGACTTGAAGAAGGATGTCTTCACTTTTAGAATCCCAGCTAAGGACAACACTTTCACAAGAAGAGAGTCTTGTCCAAAGTAAACAGCCTGTTCGACCCTCTGGGTTTCGCTGCACCCATAACAGTCCAAGGAAAGCTTCTTCTGCGCTCACTCTCCCAACACACCACAGACTGGGACAAGCCGCTTCCACCAGAACACAAGCAAGAGTGGGAGATGTGGTGCAGATCCCTGAGTTGCCTCCAAAGCATCCACATACAGTGCACATATGTTCCCCTTCCACTTGCTGTCGCAACGAAGAAGGAGCTGCATGTGTTCTCAGACACTTCAATGAAGGTGAATGCAGCTGTAGGATACATCAAAGTCTATAACGGGGAGAGGTGCAACGTTGGTTTCATCATGGGAAAGGTGAAACTAACACCACTACAAGGCACACCATACCCAGGTTAGAACTCTGTGATGCCGTTCTCACCGTAGAGATAGCAGACCTGATAACAAAAGCGATGGACTTCGAGTTACAATCCACCACCTTCTACACAGACAGCAAGGTGGTGTTAGGCTGCATTCACAACTGAAGCAGACACTTTTACGTCTATGTAATAGAGTGGAAAGGATCAGAAGATCCTCAGATCCTGATCAGTGGCGATATGTACCAACAGATCGGAATCCTGCAGAACAGGCTACACAGTCTATTCCTGCATCACAGTTGGCAGACTCAGTCTGGTTAAGGGGTCCTGAGTTTTTGATGTATCCAGACGGCCAGGCATCAGAAAAACCAGAACACTATGAGCTGCAAGACCCAGATAAGGACGATGATGTGCAACCTCAGATACCCAACAAACCACTCAGGGCAAAAAAATGGCCACCCAGATTGTCTGCCTGTCTACAGACATTAAGGAAACAGCAAAACCATCTACCCATCATCTAGACCCCACTCGCTTCAAACGATTCTCCAGATGGAGACCCTTGTAGTAGGCGTAGCATCGATCATTCATTTCCTGCACCGGGAGATGAGCTTCCCAGACAGTTGTCTCTAAGCCGAGAGAGGAATTCTTCGAAGTGTGCAACAAGACTCATACCCACTGGAATTTGAATGTTTGGAAGCTAAAAGGGCTATCCCAAAATCTAGTTCACTAGTAAAATTGAACCCATTCCTAGATGTTTACAACTTGCTCTGAGTAGGAGGATGTCTAGACAAGGCTGAGTTAGCCTCAAACTTCAAGCACCCATCATCCTTCCGGCCCGTCAACATATTATGCACTTGCTGGTTCAACACTACCACAAAACCGTCCATCATCAAGGCAGACACTTCACAGAAGGTGCCATAAGAGCAGTTGGCTTCTGGATTGTGGGAGCCAAAGGATGCATCGCCATTGTCCTGCACAAATGTCTACATTGCCAAAAACAACGAGGTGCAACACAACACCAGTTGATGGCTGACCTGCCACCCGAGCACCTCATCCCAGGATCATCATTTACCAACGTAGGCCTAGATGTATTCGGACCTTGGTCAGTATCTGCTCATCAAACCAGAGGTGGTCATGCCAACAGTAAACGTTGGGACATACTTTTCACGTGTCTCAGCATTAGAGCGATCCACTTTGAAGTCATAGAATTTATGGACACTTCTTGTTTCATCAATGCTCTGAGAAGATTCCAAGCATACAGAGGCCCAGTTAAGGTGTTTAGGTCCGACCACGGTACTAATTTTGTAGGAGCCTGCAAAGAACTACAGATTGCTGAAGGCATTCATCCCGATTCTGACATTGACAAGTACCGAAAGGCCCAAGATTGTGTTTGGACATTCAATCCTCCTCATGCATCTCACATGGGAGGAGCATGGGAGCGCATGATTGGCGTAGCTCGCAAAATCCTGGACTCTATGATGACCAAGACACCCACACTGATGCATGAGGTCCTCACTACCCTTCTGGCAGAAGTAGCAGCTATTGTCAATGCTCGACCGTTGGTTCCAGTCTCTTCAGATCCTGAAAATCCAACCATCCTCACCCCAGCTACCTTATTAGTCCAGAAGACAGGCAATTGGCCAGCACCATCGGGGAAATTTGTTCCCAAAGACATGTATAAACAGCAATGGAGGCAAGTTCAGCTAATGGCCAACACCTTATGGAAGCGCTGGAAGCATGAATACTTGTCTACTCTTCAGGATCGCCGTAAATGAAGACCAAAGAGCCCAACCTACAAGAAGGAGACCTTGTCTTGTTGAAAGACAAGGACACCCATAGGAACTCTTGGCCCATGGGACTTGTGCATTGGGCCCTACCCAGTTCTGATGGACTAGTTCATCAAGTCAAGATCCAGATCATGAAGCCACATGAGTCAGATCGCGACTCAAAGACTCTCATGAAAAGGCTTTACAACAGGCCAATCACCGATCTGGTCCTACTGCTGACAAAGAACGAACTAGAAGATTGATCCTCAATCTATCTCCTGCTGATGTTCCTGATTTTCCAGCTCCCGCTGATGTTCCTGATTCTTCAGCTCCTGCTGATGTTCCTGATTCTTCAGCTCCTGCTGACATTCCAGATTCTCCAGCTCCTGCTGTTCCTGATTCTCCAGCTCCTGCTATTGTTCCTGATTTCCAGCTCCTGCTGTTCCTGTTGTTCCAGCTCTTGCCATTTCTGAGTTTCCTGTGCTTTCAGGTCCTTCAGTTGCTGAAAAATTTTGGGTTCCAGTTTTTTTGTTCCAGATTTGGTTCCAGTTTCTTTTACAGGAAGAAGACCTTGTCTCGCTGAGAGACAAGAACGCATACCAGTACTATTGGCCCATGGGACTTGTGCACTGGGCCCCACCCAGTTTTGATGGACTAGTTCGCCGAGCTGAGGTCCAGATCATGAAGCCACATGAGTCAGATTGTGACTCAAAGACTCTTGCACCAGGCTGATCACTGATTTGTTCCTGTTGCTGAGAAAGATCAAACTAGAAGATTGAACCTCAAACTAGGTATTTATGTTTATGCATTGTTTGATGTAACACTTGCTTACCTATGTTATAATTGTGTATGTTTTTATATTTACCTTATAGTATGCATGTTTGATACCATGTTTTTACCTATTTAGTCACTAGTTAGTTAACAATGAGAATTGCATACCTTAATGCTACGTTTTTTGCTTATTTCAGTTAGTTAGTAGTGGAAATTTAAATTTCCAAGCAGGGAGTGTTCTAGACCATGAAGGTCAGTATGTTAGAATGTTTGGCATTTATTGGGTTGAGTGCTGTCTCCTCAAGAGATGGCTTATGGGTAATGTAGTTGAGCTAGTCCTATGTTAACAGGTCAGTAGTAGTAGGAGCCACTGAGCTCATTACAGGACATACTGGCTACGTGCCAGTTTGGGAATGCCTTTGTTTCATCCAGCCTCATGGCTCCTAGCTCCACGGCTTGGAGGTCCTATGCCAACATGTGAGTCTTATGCAGAAGAAGAGGGGAAAATCCATAATCAAATTACCTGTGGAATGAGCTACATTGCTAAATATGCTTCTGGACGTATCTTTACATAATAGTGAGTTATTGTTTAGAATTCCTAGAAATACAAGTGATATTCTTATTTATTTATTTATTTATTTATTATTTATTAATCAAATTTCTATACCACCCCTCTCCCGAAGGACTCGGGGCGGTGTACAGCCTAAAATTTAAAAAACATATAAATATACAAAATTTAAAATAATTAAAAATGAATTAAATAATTTGGCCGAAATCCCCATTTAAAACCCAAAACATACAAAGCTTAAAATCTTAAAAAATACTCAGTCCCCCTAAAACATTTTGACCCTATTGGAACTGAAGCTTCTATGCCAGGCCAGCCTGTCGAAAAAGGAATGTTTTTAGTTCCCGACGGAAGGTGCGTAAATCTGTTATTATACGGAGTTCGGGGGGAGCTCGTTCCATAACGTGGGAGCTCCCACAGAGAAGGCTCTCCCCCTGGGGGTCGCCAGCCAGCACTGCTGGCTGATGGCTCCCTGAGGAGGCCCTCTCTGTGGGAGCGTACCGGATGGCGGGAGGTATTTGCTGGCAGTAGACGGTCCTGTAAGTATCTGGGTCCGATGCCATGGAGCGCTTTAAAAGTGGTCACTAACACCTTGAACCGCACCCGAAAGACCACCGGCAACCAGTGCAACTCACGCAGGAGCGGTGTTACGTGGGAGCGCCACGACGCTCCCATCACTACCCGCGCGGCCGCATTCTGGGCAAGTTGGAGCTTCCGGATGCACCTCAAGGGGAGCCCCATGTAGAGAGCATTACAGTAGTCCAGCCTGGAGGTCACGAGGGCATGAGTGACTGTGCGTAGCGAGTCCCGGTCTAGGAAGGGACGCAACTGATGCACTAGGCCCTCCAGAGATCATCCAACAACGCGACCAATGCTGTTTCCGTGCTGTAGCCAGGCCTGAAGCCCGACTGGAACGGATCAAGATATGACGATTCCTCCAGGTGCTGCGGGAACTGTCGGGCAACCACACTCTCAACAACCTTCGCAAGAAAGCGAAGGTTGGAGACGGGACGGTAGTTTGATAAAACAGCTGGATCCAGGGCAGGCTTCTTGAGGAGGGGTCTCACCACTGCCTCTTTCAAGGCAGCGGGAAAGACACCCTCACTCAAGGAAGCGTTGATAATTGCTCGGAACCAGCCTCGTACCACCTCCCGGGAGGCCAGCACCAACCAGGAGGGGCACGGGTCCAGTAAACATGTGGTCGCCCTAAGTCCCCCCAGCAACCTATCCACGTCCTCGGGGGTCACGGGGTCAAACTCAACCCAGGTAACGGTCTCAAGACCAGCCTCTGCCTCTCCCATTGAACATACCCAGTTGAAGTTGAAGCCTTCCCGTATCTGAGCGATTTTATCATACAGATATTTTCCGAAATCCTCAGCTCTACCCTCTAAGGGGTCTCCCCTCACCTCCTGATGAAGGAGGGAGCGGGTCACCCTAAACAGGGAGGCTGGGCGGTTATCTGATGACGCAATAAGAGCAGTGAGGTAGGAACACTTCTCTGCTCTTATCGCCATTAGGTAGGACCTAATATGGTCTCTTACCAATGTTCGGTCAGATTCGGCACGGCTCGATCTCCAACTGTTCTCTAGGCGTCTTTTCCGGCGTTTCATCTCTCTCAACCCCTCGTTATACCACGGGGCCGGTCGAGACCCACGGCGAATCAGAGGCCGCAAAGGCACAACTCGATCCAGGGCACCGAGGCCGCCACCAGCTCTCCAACCGAGTCGTGTGTCAGAACCTCAGGAATTGGCCCAAGCTCTGCCTGGAACCGCTCAGGTTCCATCAGCCGCCTGGGGCGGTACCATCTCACCGGTTCCGCCACCTTGCGGTGGGGTGCAACGGTCTGAAAGTCCAAGCATAGGAGAGAGTGATCAGACCATGACAGGGGTTCAATGACTATATCCCCTACACTCTGACCACTCAGCCACTGTCCAGAGACAAAAACCAGGTCAAGCGTGTTCCCCCCTGTGTGTGGGGGGCCTTGAATTACCTGGGTCAGGTCCATGGCTGTCATGGAAGCCATGAACTCCCGAGCGTCCCCGGACGCCCCGCCCCCTGACAGCAGGTTGAAGTCACCAATGACTATTAGCCTGGGGACCTCAACCACCACCGCGGCGACAATGCTCAGGAGCTCGGGCAGGGAGGTTGATACGTGGCAGGGCGCCAGGTATGTAATCAACACCACCCTCGGACCCCCTAGGTCCCACTTCACCAGAAGGGATTCACAGCCTGCCGTCTGAGGAACAGTGACCTCCCTCGGCCTGAAACCTTCCCTGATCACGACCGCCACTCCCCCACCCCTGCCTTGAGCTCGGCTGGTGGAATGCAAGGAAACCCGGTGGGCACATTTCCACCAGAGGGACACCGCCCTCTGGTCCCAACCAGGTCTCCGTTATACCCGCCAGGTCTGCTCCCCCCTCTGAGATTAAATCTTGAATGAGGGGGGCCTTATTTACCACAGACCTGGCATTGCACAGCATCAGCCTACAGCCAGGGCCCTGTGGTTCTGAACAACCCCGAGAACAGGTTGAGCCTTGGGGGTCGGAGCGCACGACCGCTCGTAAGCAGCGGGTGCACGTTCCCTTATTATGATACGGCCCCCTGCTCCCACCATACCTGCCCCTCCCGCTAACGGTACTTATTGGAACTGAGTTAGTCTTAATCAACCCCCCCGTCCGCACCCTCAGGACTCCGTCCCCTTCCGTCGCCTGGCCTGTCTTCTTGTTCCCTTCTGACAATTTCTTCCCCTACCCTAAACACCCCTTCCCCACCCCTCCCCACCCTTAAAACTTTGACTAAATACCTATTTAAAAAACCCCAAAGCCCCTTTTTTGATGCATGCCATCTCTCAGGACTCCAAAGTCCATCCTCGAGATGGGCCCTTGATAGAGCAGAGGGCCATAATTGCAAGAGGGGGGAGTCTCGCAATGCAAGAAGCGTCCACTTCGAGTAAGCAGCCAGTCAAGTGAGGTGAATCAATAGGGTCCGGCAAGAAACCAGGCAGTCAAGTCTGGATTAAGGTCCAAGTACCAAGTTTCTATCAGGGTGATGGTAAAAATAATAATAATAATAATAACAATAATGAAGGTAGATTTTAGTGGTCCAAGCAGGAAAAGCCCCTATGTTGTTCCATCCTGCTTCGTTTAATCCACTATCCACAGATTCGCATATGTGCTGCTGGGGACAAGGACCAGGTCTCTGAAAAGGGGTCCATAAGGGCAGCACCAGAGTCATAATCCGGGATTCTTTCTTCAGGGCTGTCTTACTGCCCCTCCTGATAGTGCTCAGTTCGACTTTCCTTCCCGCACAAAGCTCATGGGGTGGGGGAGGCCACTACAGTTCTCCCATTTGGCCTCACCATTGGCCGCTCGTTCACCAATTCACAGGGGAGGGGGGAAGCATGACCACATTGTTTCCCTCACTGCCAGGTCCATGCTGCCCCCTCTATCCCCTGCAATTCTCAGCTGTCTCCCCGATCCACTAGCTCACATGATAGTAGGGGGGGGGCGCCGCTGATCTTCCCTTTTGCGGCGGCCTCCCAGCACCAATGCCTCTCGACTACCTACCTAAGCATAATGATGGTAGAAGGGGGGAGCGGGAGGCCAGCTGCCAAGCTGTTCCCCCTCGCGGCGGCCTCTCAAAGCCAGGAGCCTCTCAGCAGTCTTTTCAAGAGTCACTCGTTCACATGGTGGGGGAGGGGGAGCCGCCGCCGAGCTCTTCTCTTTCGCGGTGGCCTCCCGACTCCCAGCTGGCTTCTCACCTCACCGCAGGCCGCAGGGGGAAGTACGCTGTTACCACCACTCAGCTTCGTCCATTCCCGGCAAGAAGGGAGCCGACAGACATATCTCAGGGAGACTAAGATGTTCCGCTGCCAAAATCCCAGGGGTCCCAGATGTTTCTCGGCCCCTGGGGGGAGGTCTCTAGCCATTCCCCATCGGAGGCCCGGCTGCTCTCACAGGGAAGCGTTCTCCATCTTGCGCATGCGTAGTTTACTTATTCTGCTAAGTTATCTGTCTGTTTCAGATGGGATTGAAGTAGCCTATTCTGTCTGGGGCAGAATAATTATCCCCATTGCTATTTATCTTAACTTTGGAAGGTTTAAATAGAAACATTAGGCAAGATCCAGAAATTAAAGGATTGAAAATAAAAAGTGAAACCTATAAACTGCAAGCATTTGCAGATGATTTGGTATTCATTCTAGAGGAACCTTTAGAGACGATTCCTAAACTATTGGAAAAGATAGAACAATTTGGAGAGATAGCAGGATTAAAGATAAGCAGAGAAAAAACTAAAGTGATAGTTAAAATCTTACAGATAAACAAAAAAAGCAATTATCAGAAAAAATAGAATTGCAAATAGTCAAAAAGTTCACATACTTGCAAATATATTTGACAGCAAGATGTTCAGCAATAAAAGAAGATAACTATATTAATTTGTTAAATCAAATAAAGCTTGATTTGGAAAAATGGAAGAATCTGCAACTGTCGATGTTAGGAAGAATTGCTACGGTGAAAATGAATATATTACCAAAATTTCTATTTTGTTTCAAACAATACTTATAAAACTGGAGAATTTTTTTTGAAGATTTAAACTCTCTAATTCAAAAATTTATCTGGCAAGGAAAGAAAGCTAGAATTAAATTGAAAATGTTACAAGAAGCCAAGGGAAATGGAAGTTTTGCTTTGCCAGAATGGGTTTTATATTATCAAGCATCAGTGCTAACGTGGGTAAAATAATGGATAACTATTAGAAATAAAAGATTGCTGTACTTGGAGGGACATGACCTACAACTTGGTTGGCATGCTTTTTTATGGTATGGAAAAAATAAAAAACATAAATACTTCCAAAATCATTATATTAGAAATGCACTATTATTAACATAGGAAAAATAAAATGTAAAATTTATTTGAAAATTCCAGGATGACTTTCAACAATGGAAGCATTTATACATCCAAATCTAGTCAGTCTCGATAAAATATGGACATATAAATATATTCTAAATTCTGAAGGGAACTTAAAATCCAGGCAAGAGATGGAAAATCAGGGCATCAATTTAACATGGTGGTCACATTTACAAATGCAAGTCAGATACGACAAAGATATTAAACAGTATGGATTTTATAAAGAGCAGACTATGTTTGATCAGTTATTACTAATTTCCGATGAAAAGTCAATTTAAAAAAATCTACAATTTCTTATTACATCTCAAAATGGAAGATGTACAAGTAAAAGAGACAATGATAGTATGGGCAAAGAATTTTGGATATAATATAGACTTAGAGAAGTGGCAAAGTTTGTGGGAAAGAAACTATAAATTGACAATGTCAATTTATGTCAATCATATAAAGAAAACGTATACAAAATGTTCTATAGCACTTGCCATCAACAAGATTAGCAAAAATGTTTAAAAATATGTCAGAGAAATGTTGGAAATGTAAACATAAATCAGGTACTTATTTTCATATGTGGTGGACGTGTGTTAAAGCAAGGAGATATTGGACAAAAATCCACATCCCTCTGCCAGCCCTCCATCGCTGCCACTGGAGAGAACAGAGACTGGAGACTGGAGCAGCTCTGCGCAGCAATGCAGAGCAGAGTAAAGCACTTGCTTGCCACCCTGCATCACCCTGCATCTCCCTTTTCCATTTTGGAAATGGCAGCCCTGTTTCCTGCCGCTTCTCCTACCAGTACTGCTGTAGAGTTTGGCGCACCACCACCCAGCTCCTCTCTCTTTCCAAAAGCATTTCTTCACTAACCTGCTGTCCAGCTCTGGTGCATTTCTCTCCTGTTGCAGGGAAATGGAGTTTGTGGGACTAAAAACATTCAATAAGACCTTCCAACTTTTTGAAAGATCTTTTTTTTCCCCACAAGTAAGACCAGGTCTTACTTTTGGTGAAACATGGTAAGATAGATAGATAGATAGATAGATAGATAGATAGATAGATAGATAGATAGATAGATAGATAGATAGATAGATAGATAGATAGATAGATAGATAGATATTTATTTATTTGGACTTATATGCCGCTCCTCTCCGAAGACTCGGAGCGGCTCACAACATATATAAAACATCATTCACTATCTAAGTCCAAATCTAAAACAAATATTAAAAATAAAAAACCCCACACACATACATCATTCAACCAACAATCCACAATCATCCCCAGGCCTGCCGGCAAAGATAGGTTTTAAGATTCTTTCGGAAGGCCGGGAGGGTGGGAGAAACACGGACTTCAAGGGGCAGTAGGTTCCAGAGGGTGGGCGCCACAATAGAGAAGGCCCTCACCCTAGGACCCGCCAGACGACATTGTTTCGCTGACGGGACCCGGAGGAGGCCGACCCTGTGTGCTCTCACCGGTCGTAGGGAAGTATGTGGCAGAAGACGGTCCCGTAAATAAATAGATAGATAGATAGATAGTCTAGGCAGTAAAGGTTTAAAATTGTCTGGTGATAGTTGTAACAACTTTTTAAAATGATCACTCAGTTTTTTCAGGAACATTCAATATATATGTAACATAACCCCCTCAGAGGCCACCAAAGCCCAGACCCTCCTAGTCCTTTCCCCTTCAATTACACTCAGCAGCCGCGCTCTCAAGGCATTGATAGAATGTCCTTTTTAGTGGGAACTCACATGAGGCACTCGATTAAACTCATAAAACCCCATTGGGCAGATGAAAGCAGTTTTCTCCCTATCTTCTGGGTACAAGGGGATCTGGTGGTAGCCACTCCTTAAATCCAGTACATTAAACCACTTCGCCCCTGACAAACACTGCAGAGCATCCTCTATTCAAGGAGTTGTATACTGATCAGGGATAGTCCTCCGGTTAAGAGTAGGGTAGTCTATACACATTTTCAGGGACCCTTTCTTCTTCCGGACCACCACTATAGGAGAAGCGTAAGGACTTTGGGATTCCCTAATGATCCCAGTCTTTTTCAGCTCTGCTAGATGTTCTCTAAGGTCATCCAGATCGCTTAAGGGAATCCACCAGGATCTCTCCCTGAAGGGCTTATCCTCCTTCAGTGGGATTACATGCTGGGCATTCCTAGCACAGCCCACATCAAAATCATCTCTCAAAAATAGATGTTTCCACTTCCAAAACTGATCTTGTGCCCTCTCCCGCCACTCAGAAGAAAGCTGTGTATTTTGGGGATAGAATTAATCCATTGAAACCTCCCCCTCAGTCTTTCCCTTGTCATCCAGAGACCCAATTGGGGTAGCTAGACTCACTTGCCTCAACAACATCCGATCACTCAGCTGTACAGGGAGGCTCATGATATTCCGGACCCCAACTGAGATCCACCCTTTTGCCTGCTGTAAAACTCGCATGGAGACTACCACTGGAATTAATTCCACTCCACCGCTCCATCCCTTCACTTATGGTCAGTAGCCGTGCTCTCAAGGCATTGATAGAATTCCCTTTTTAGCATTTCTGGTTTGGTGTTCAATGAGACAGGTGGAAGAAGCCGGGCCTCCGGCTTCCCAGCCCGATTTTGTTCTGCCCGGTGACCCTAAAGGGTCAGAAAATTGCCCTGGAGAGACAACGAAGAAAGAAGGATGCTTCAGGAGCCCAGACCAGATGGTGGTCAGTTTAGGTGGTCTGAAGAAACCCTCTGAAAGGATGGAGGAAAGGCTGCTGGGTGAGCCCAGGCAGCCCAAGTCATCACCAGCCGGAAGGAAAGCGAGGAGCTGCGGTGCTCCACCAAAGAGCTGATTGTCAACAGCGTGCTGAAACTGGGTGAGCCAATGCTTTTTCCTTTCCCTTTTGGACTTACAAATGTTGATCCCCTGACTGGGAAGAGCTAAAAAGTAAAGACCCCAGAAGGACTAAGATCTAAAAGCGGTGAGCAGTTACAAAGGGGGAAGATTCTTAAGGAATATAAAAGAAGTTTTAAAAATTGAATTCACATTGATTCAAAAAAAGACTAGTTAATCTACAAGAGGTGGAAAATGTTTTTAGATATAATCTCAAGGGTAAATAACATATAAAGAACTTTAAAAGAAAAACTTTGTAATAATCTTTTAAAACCAGATATTGATAAAATAGTGTACAAGGACATCTAGTGAGAAAAGAAGAAATTACAGTATTATTAAATAATAAAAGAATCTGAAAGTATTTGACCTTGAGACAACAGCTGGTGTAAACAAAATGCCTTTGTGTGAATTTACAACTGAAAAGACCTCTCATAATTATATTTGTTGACTCTGGATATAACTAAAATGGGCTATTTGGAGACAGTGAACAGTTTATATCTGAGACCTGACTGGAGGAGTTGGATTTGGCCTAAAGTAGTTGGCTCATTCTTTTTGGTTGGATTTTAGCCTAAAATATTTGGATGTTTTTTCTTTTTTCGTGCTGCATTTTGTTTTTTCTCCTTGAGATATTGGATTTAGCCTAAAGTAGTTGGCTCCTTTTACAGTTTGGATTTTACCCTAAGATAGTTGGCTGGAAAAATGAATACATCAAACATCACCAGACTTTCTCTGCACCCTCTGCTGGAAAACCTAACCCAACAACCTAACCCAACAACATTGAAACAATGTTGCAGCATGAGAAAATAAGCACTGTCCAAAATGAGATGCAAACTACATTAAAATTGATTCAAGAGTCAATGCAAAAAAATCATGAAGAGACACAAAGTAATTTTGATAAATTAAGCAAAGAAATTTCGGATATAAAGATACAATTTGAAGTTCACCATTAAATGATTGTCAAAAATGAACGAAGAATTCAGAAAATGGAAAAGAAATCAGATGATATTGATAAAAAATGGAAATACTATTGCAAGAAAATGAAAAATTAGAACAAGCAAACCAAAATCTAGAAGGAACTGTGGCGATCTTAGAAATGTAGAAGGCGGAACACTACTTAAGATTTCAAAATATCCCTGAAGATAGAGAAGAAAATATAACAGTTGTGATCATTGAGTTTCTGGCAAAGGCTTTGAAAGCAAACAGAGCAGAAATGCAAATGGAGATAGATGAAATATTTTGAATGAACTCAAGCTACGCAAGGAAATATAAACTACCCAGAGAAGTGCATGTGAGATTCATAAAGAAAACAACAAGAGATGAAATACTGAGAAAAGTTAGAGACGAGCCATTACAATACAAAAATAAAGAAATTGTGGTCTTAAAGCAGACACCCAGGAGAGTAAGAGATACCTGAAGACATTATCATTTCTTAACTACAAAGCTAATTGCAAAAGGCATAAATTTTAGATAGTTAATTCCAGAAGGGATTTTAATTAACTGGAATAATACAAGATATCGATTGGATTCAATCTGGAAAGTAGAAGACTTTGATGAAAGGAACCAACATTTTTAGATGAAGGAGTGCAACATCGGCAAGAGGGAGAAAGGAATAGAAACAAACAGAAGAAAAAACTGAAGAAGCAACTATACAAACAGGAGAACAGAAAGAGAAATCTGAGCTAGAGAGTGAAGGAACTGCCAGAGACGGAGGATCACGAGAGCGACT
The DNA here is from genome assembly GCA_034064705.1 of Bothrops alternatus. NCBI lineage: Eukaryota > Metazoa > Chordata > Lepidosauria > Squamata > Viperidae > Bothrops > Bothrops alternatus. The sequence goes on along the minus strand of JARGCV010000103.1, from coordinate 10,212,245 downwards.
AGACCCAAACATTAATTAATGAAATGGAGAAAGAAAACAGATTATTTTCAGTGAATATAAATGGACTAAATTCCCCATCAAAAAGAAACAAAACTTTTAGGAAACTACAGAAATTAAATATACATATAATTTGTTTGCAAGAGACACATATTAAAAAAACAATATTATAAGCTGCTAGAATAACCAAAAATTGGGAAACTTTATCATGCATCAGCGCAGCAGAAAAGAAGAGGTATTGCTGTATATATTAAAAAGACAATAGATTCTAAAATGATTTACTCAGATGAAGGAGGAAGAATTGTGATGGTAGAAATATATTTAAACCAAAAACAAACATTGTTAGTAGTAATCTACGCACCAAATAATAACCAGGGAGAATTCTACCGAAATCTCCATAGAAAAATAATAGAAATGGAGTACCAAAATATTTGTTTAGCAGAAGACTTCAGTGCGATAGACAATAGACTATAAAAGCAGTAAAACAGGAAAAACTGGAAGAAGACCACCTAAGAGCTTTTTTTTTAATATGATAGAAGAAATTGGAGTATAAGATGTTTGGAGGGAAATTAATCCAGGAAAACTACAATATGCTTTTTATTCAAATAGTCAAAAATCCTGGTCCAGAATTGATATGATTTGGATGACATCTGAATTGAGGACGAATATGTAGGAAATTGGGATAGAACCAGGTATATGGGCAGACCATAACCCTTTAAAAGCGATGTGGAGAGGAATAAAAAAAAATAAGGATGGATTTTGAACCAATCTATATTAAAAGAAAAAGAATTTATAGAACTAGCAAAAAATGGAGTTCTTCTTTAAAGAAAATAAAAAAGAAGATACAACATTACAAAATGTAAGGGACACAGCTAAAGCATATTTTAGAGGTATAGCTATAATATACAAAGCAAAAAAAACAAACAGAAAAGACAGCAATATGTACTATTAAAAGAAAAAATTGGAAAACTAGAATCAGAACTGCAAATGAACCTGCAGAAGATTTTGAAAAGAGAAATGCAAACAATAAAACACAAATTAAATCTGTTGGATTCAGAAAAATTGGCACAGCAGATAAAAAGAGCAAAACATTTTTTTTTTGGAAAATACAAATAAACCAGAAAGATGGTTAGCTTATAAACTTAAAAAACAGAAGGAGAAGAAAATGATACACAATTTAGTAGATGAAAAAGGTTGTCTACAATTTAAAAGCAAAGAAATAAAAAAGATAATTAAGAATATTACAAGAAAGCGTATGATATAGAAGAAATTCCAAGAGAGAGAATGATCCAATATCTAGAAGAAAATAACCTTCCAAAAATTCCAGAAACATTTAAGACTATGTTACAGGAAAAAATTACAATGATGGAAATAACAGAGGCCATAAGAAGGCAAAAAAAACCCGAGAAAACACCAGGGTCAGATGGATTACCGGCGGAGCTATATAAAAACCTACAAGATATACTAAGTGAACCGTTGAAAGATGTTTACAATGAACTTTTGTTGGAGGCTAAACTCCCAAACACATGGATAGAAGCAAATATTACTTTAACACCAAAAGAAGATTCAGATTTGACACAGATAAAAAATTATAGACCGATATTGTTACTGAATGTGGATTATAAAATTTTTACTTAATAATGGCAGAGAGACTGAAAAGATACTTAATTGAATTTAAACATCCAGACCAAAACAGTTTTTTTAACCAAAGAGACAAATTAAAAAGTGATAATGGGTGTATTAGAATATTATGAACAACATCCAGGGAAACAATTTCTAGATGCCCAAAAGGCATTTAGTAATGTTTCCTGGCAATTTATGGTTTAGCAATTACAAATAATGGACTTTGGACAGAACTTTATAAATATGATAAAAACAATATACAATAAACAAACAGTCAAAGTGATTGTGAATGGAGATTATACTGAGAACTTTGAGATAAGAAAAGGCACAAGGCAAGGGTGTCTATTATCTCCATTGTTATTTATTTTTACTCAGGAAGTCTAAAATAAAAATATTAGACAAGATACAGAAATTAAAGGACTGGAAATAAAAGCCGAAACATATAAACTACAAGCATTTGCTGATGATTTGGTATTTATTTTAGAAGAACCTTTGGAGATGATTCCTAAATTACTGGGAAAGATAGAACAATATGGAAAAATGGCAGGATTGAAAATAAACAGAGAAAAAACCAAAGTAATAGCTAAAAATCTCATAGATAAACAAAAAAAAATGTCGGAAAAAACAGAATTACAGATAGTTAAAAAGGTTAAATATTTGGAAATACATTTAACAGCAAGATGTTCAACGATAAAAGAAGATAATTACATAAAATTATTGAATCAAATAAAACTGGATTTTGAAAAATGGAAAAACTTGCAATTGTCAATGCTACGAAGAATTGCTACAGTGAAAATGAATGTACTACTGAAAAATCTTATTTCTATTTCAAACAATACCTGTAAAACTTGAGAATTTTTTTTTTAAGATTTAAATTCACTAATTTTGAAATTTGTTTGGTAAGGCAAGAAAGCTAAAATTAAGATGAAAACGTTACAAGATGCTAATGGAGGATTTGGTTTACCGGAGTGGGTTTTATACTAATCTGTATTAACATGGTTAAAAGAATGGATAACTCTTAGAAATAAAAGGTTGTTATATCTGGAGGGGCATGATTTACAATTGGGGTGGCATGCCTTTTTATGGTATGGGAAAAATAAAGTTCATAAATATTCCAAAATCATTATATAAGAAATGCATTATTAACAATATGGGAAAAAATAAAAAGTAAAATATACTTGAAATTCCAGGGTGGTTGTCAACCATGGAAGCATTTGTACACCCAAATTTGGTGGACTTTGAAAAAATCTGGACATCTAGAGATATTGTCAACGCTGCTAATATTGAATATTCTTGCTTTGACAAAATATGCAGAACTGTCTGGTACTTTTAGAGTTAATTCAGATGAGGCTGGGAGGGGGAGAAAGAACGTGTAGAGAGAGTAATTATGCGGGCTTCAGAAGGAAGTGAACCTTTGCCCCCCAGGCTGGTTGGAGAACGTGACTTATGACAGCAAAAGAGGGAGGGAAAATGCTAGCAAAATAACTGCTCTGGGGTGGAGATTTCAGATCTTGGCATCCATCCATGCTGTGCCGACACTCTGTTACACTGGAACCAAGGCTTTTTAGGATAAACAATGCCTGGAAGTTCTTTGAAGTTTTTCATTAATCGGAACCTTGACATCATGCCAAGATCTACAAACTTTTCAAACCATTTAGGGGTTCCGGGCCCCAGTCACTGTTCCTAAACTAAAGAAATAGGCTGACAAAGATTCAGGGAAGATCTCATTATGGAAGAAGAAAGATTGCCTGAGGCCAGCACCCCGGCAGCAGCAGCTCAAAACTCAAAACAGGCAAAAGAGGAGGGAAACCATGACTGTGCCAACCACTAACATGGACGATGGGCTGTCAAACAGCTTTTGAGAATTTAAAGAGACTATTTACTGCTGAACCGGTTCTGAAGCACCCCTGCCCATGGGAGCCCTTTGTAATTCAAGCTGATGCCAGCGATGTGGCAGTTGGAGCTGTATTACTGCAAAAGAACAAAAGTGGGATCCTGCAACCCAGCGCCTACACCTCTAAAAAATTTACTGAAAGCGAGAGGAGATGGGCAATCTGGGAGAAAGAGGCCTTCATAATTAGGTGGGGTTGTTAAACTGGCGACAATATCTAGAAGGGAGCAAGATGCCTTTTGAAGTATGGACAGATCACAAAAACCTAGAGGCACTGAAAACTCCCCGCAAATTGTCCCCAAAATAAGTACGGTGGGCACAGTACTTTAACCATTTCAACTTCACTCTAAAGTACATATCGGTAGGAAAAAACTTCCTAGCTGATGCGCTATCAAGATTGCCCCAGTACAAAAGAGGTTAATGAGGCAATTATCTCCAGTCCACAAACTGCCGCTCAACTTATGTCTTGCAGAGTCCCTAAATCCTGACGACCCTGGGGTAAAGAAAATAAAACAAGAGCTCCTCACTGATCAATGGTTCAAAGATAATCAAACCTCCCTAACGTGCAGGGATGGCTTGGCCTACAAAGGGGGGGAACTACCCTGAAGCCCTCCATCTTAATGCTCTCAAACACAGCCATGATGTAAAACAGGCTGGACACTTTGGATATTTAAAAACTCTCCACATCACCCACCGGCAATTTTGGTGGCTGGGGCTGAAATGGGATGTGGAAAACTATGTAAAAAGTTGTACTGTATGTGCCACAATGAAAAGAATCCCAGGGAAAACCCCTAGGTTACTGCAGCCAGTGGCAGACCCTTCTCAACCATGGGAAGAAATAGCTATGGACTTTATAGTAGACCTACCTGAAAGTAGAGGAAATACTATCATATGGATTGTGATAGACCTGTTCTTGAAGCAGGCTCATTTCATTGCCTGCAAAGGACTCCCATCTGCCCAATGACTGACCAAATTGTTCCTGAACCATATCTATCAGCTACATGGTGCCCCTAAGCGAATAATTTCGGACAGGGGGGTGCAATTCACAGTGAAGTTTTGGAGGAGTTTTCTTAAATTAATTGGATCATCTCAAGGCTTATCATCTGCTTTTCATCCGGCCACCAATGGGGCTGCAGAATCCACTAACAAAATGGTGGAGCAATATCTCAGATGCTACGTTTCCTACCAACAGACAAACTGGACTGACCTCCCTTTCGCGGAGGTGGCGTACAATAATTCTGTGCACAGCATCATCGGCTACACACCTTTCAGAGTGGCCACAGGAAAAGAGTTCAGCCCAATACCTGAATACTCTCAGGTGCTCTCCGCTTCCCAGACACTTGACCAATGGGTGAGAGGATGGGAAGAAGTTTGGAGAAACATGAAAACTGCTTTAAAAAAGACTTTTGAAGTATAAAAAGCAGGCTGATAAAAAGAGGGCTCCCCAAAGAACATTCCAAGTTGGGGAAAAGGTTTATCTGTCAACTAAATATTTACGCCTCAAATTCCACAGCAAGAAATTGGGACCAAAATTCTTGGGGTCTTTCCCCATCATAAGGATCATTAACCCCATTACAGTAGAATTGAAACTCCCTAGGCTTTTAGAGAGGATTCATCCTGTCTTCCACTGCAACCTTCTTAAAATCTTGTCAGGGTTCCACCTTAAGGCCTCCCCTTAAGAAGGCACTTGGGCCTCTTGTACTAGCGGGTCAGACTCACTATGAAGTGAAACATATTCTTGACTCTAGAATTTTTAAAGGGAAATTGCAGTACCTAGTACAATGGAAGGGGTACTCGCTGTTTGAAGCTACTTGGGTGAAATCTAGTGATATGAAGGCTGATCGACTCATCAAAAAGTTTCATGAGAAAAACCCCAACAAACCAAGAAATAATCCCTGACATATGCTTTTGTTCATATACAGGACCTATCCTTTTTTTAAGGGGGGCCAGATGTCAACGCTGCTAATATTGAATATTCTTGCTTTGACAAAATATGCAGAACTGTCTGGTATTTTTAGAGTTAATTCAGATGAGGCTGGGAGGGGGCAGAAAGAATGTGTAGAAAGAGTAATTACGCGGGCTTCAGAAGGAAGTGAACCTTTGCCCCCCAGGTTGGTTGGAGAACGTGACTTATGACAGCAAAAGAGGGAGGGAAAATGCTAGCAAAATAACTGCTCTGGGGTGGAGATTGCAGATCTTGGCATCGATCCATGCTGTGCCGACACTCTGTTACACTGGAATAAAGGCTTTTTAGGATAAACAATGCCTGGAAGTTCTTTGAAGTGTTTCATTAGTCTGAACCTTGACAGATATTCTAAACTCTGAAGGGAATTTAAAATCTAAACAAGAAATGGAAAATCAGGGCATCAACCTATCATGGTGGGCACATTTACAAATGCAAAGTAGATATGATAAAGATGTCAAACTGTATGGATTTTATAAAAAACAAACAGTGTTTGATAAGACTTTGCTAATCTCAGATGAGAAATTAATTAAGAAAATGTATAACTTTTTATTAACTTTGGAAATGGAAAGTGAACAAGTGAAAGAAACAATGATAAGATCGGCAAAAAACTTTGGATCTAGTATAAAATTAGAAAAATGGCAAAATTTATGGGAAAGAAATTATAAACTGACAATGTCAACTTCTTATAAAGAAAATTTATATAAAATGTTCTATAGATGGCACTTGCCACCAGCAAGATTAGCAAAAATGTTTAAATATATGTCAGATAGATGTTGGAAATGTAAACATAAGTCAGGCACGTATTATCATGTTTGGTGGACATGTGATAAAATAAAGAATTATTGGAAAAAGATACACACTTGGCTGGAAAAGATGTTGGGAGAACATGTAGATTTTAAACCTGAACTTTTTAAATTAGGTATAATGGCAGAAAAGACTAACAAACAAAGCTTATATTTGATTTTGCATGTCACAACAGTGGCAAGACTTATATTTGCGCAACATTGGAAAAATGAAGGAATACCATCGGATGAAGAAATAATCAAAAAAATACTAGAATGCGCAGAGATGGACAGATTGACTATGAGACTGAAAGAAAAAGAAGAAACAGAATATTATGTGGGACTTATTTTATTGATGGATAGAGGAATGAACAAAGGATTAGGAATTAAATATGTATTAGCGAATGTAAATTCAGACAGCATGTTGGTTGAAAAATTATTATTGTTGTGTATGGAAAAAATTAATAAAAACTTTTTAAAAAGAAAGAATGTCCTTTTTAATGGGAACTGATGCAGAGTGAAGGGGTGTCAAAGGGGTTTACAAGAACAAAGATGACCAACCCCTAGCCATGGCAGTTAGTGTGTGACAGTGTTTATCAACCCCATAGCAGTCGTGACAATAATAGTAAATGGCTTGTAGCAGCCACTTGGGAAAACGGGAGGAGGCCCTCCGGCTCCGGACAGCAATGGAAAGCATGAGCGAAGATAGTCAGTGCTCTGCAGCAACAGCTCGCCCTATGACAGCAGCATACCACAATGTCTACAGCATGCACAGGTGGTAATTATCAAAGTTTGGATGGCCACTGGTCTCCGAAGCAGTAGCAACCAGCCTCTCCTTCTCTTTTGTCGGTGCTCATAGTCCCAGGTCTCTCTATACCAAATCCCCCCTTTCTTTCTAGTTAAAACCTGAATTTAAAACCCCACCAAGCTTTCCCTCTTCTCACTCTCAGTCTTCCCTTTGCTTGGGATATCCCCCTGTGAAAGAAAGCAATAAAATTCCCCTTTCTCGTTCTCTCTCCTTCCCTCTATTTCAGAGGAAAAGAATCACACAAAACCCCAAACTCCTCTTCGACTTCACCTGTGGCTTCACAACCACCACTCCTCCCTTTCTCCTTCCCCTTTTCTTTCCTTCTGCCCGATCCACACCCACCGTGCCCAAACCATCAGCAGCTTCATACTTCCCTTTCTCTGGCCAGACTCCCACAAAGCCTTTTGGCCAGCCCCACTACACACTCCCCCCACCTAAGAAGTTTCTTTGGTGCACCAAAGAATAGCGAATCTACTGCTAAGTAAATATTATCTGGGAGTGAATCAATTATCTATATTATCTGGGAGTGAATCAATCTTCATTTCGCAGTAGGCATCACTCTCTCTATGCTATGACCTGGGGCATCGTATGTTAATCTCTCTCTCTTTTTTAAGTATTCTCTCTGGTAGATCCCATCATATATATTCTTAATTTTCACTTTGATGTTTTAATATTTTTCCTTTGATCACTATTTTTCTTGATCAATGTGTTTTGCTGAATCAGAGAGTTTTTCCATCTATTTTTCCCCAACCAATTATACAATTTGTTCCAGATTTCATAATAATCTGTTTCACTCTTATCCTTGAGTTCTAACGTCAACCTATCCATTTCAGGATAAAATCTTATTTATTACCACTTTTTCTGAGGGTGTCTCATTATCTTTCTATCTCTGTGCAAAGACTAATCTTGCTGCTGTTAGTATGTGTAGTAATAGGTATAGGGATCATTTATTGTATTTATCCTTAGTAATATCCAGCAGAAAGAGTTCTAGCTTTAACTCAATGTTCTGCATTCATATCTCTTCTAACCATTGTTTTATGAAATGCCAAAATTGTTGTGCTTTTGAACATTCCCACCACATATGGTAGTAGGTCCCTAGCGATTCTTTGCATTTCCAACATTTCGGTGACATCTTTCTCTCCATTTTAGCTAATCTCATAGGGGGAAAGTGCCACTTATATAAGTTTTCTTTGTACGCAGTAGCTAATGTGAGCTTCCTATTCCTTTCCCATAGTTCTTGTCAGTTATCTAAATCTATACCATAACCAAAAATTAACACTGTGTCTTTTACTTGCTCTTCCAACGTATCCAGTTCCAATAAACATTGATATATCCTTTTTATCTCTTTTTCCTCCATTCCTAATAAAACTTTATCTAATTCTGTATGTTCTAGTTTTATTCATTCTTTTTTATCTTTCATATATCGCGATTGAATGTGAAGGTTCACCCACCATTCAAGTTCTATCCCTTCTTCTAATAACTTTTTCCTCGATTTTAATTCTCCTCCTTCATCTAAGATGTCTTTGTATGTGATCACCTTTCCTAGTTTCATAAAATTTGGGTGTATGAATATCTCCAATATGGATACCCAATTAGGGATTTCCATATAATTGCATTTTTTTATTCTAACCCATACATCTAATAGCGCCTGTCTGATGTAATGTTTCTGGAAGTACTGATGAGCCTTGTGCTTTCATTCCCAAAGAATTATGTGCCACCCTATCTGCATATCATGGCCTTTTAAGGCTAATAATCTCCTATTTCTCAAATGTATCCACTCTTTCGCCCAGGTGAGCGTGGTTGCTTGATAATATTTTTCCCAATCTGAAAAGCTGAATCCACCTCTTTCCTTAGAGTCCTGCAAGAGTTTAAATTTAATTCTCGATTTTCTCCCTTGCCAAATAAATTTAGATATAATTTTATTTAAATTTCCAAAGAACTCCTTTCCTAATCTGGTATACATTGAAATAAAAAGAGTAATTTAGGTAGAACATTCATCTTTATTATTGCAATTCTTCCCATAAAGGAGAGCTGTAAGGTTTTCCATCTATCTAAAACTGTTTTAATTTGATCAACTAATTTATCATAATTATCTCCTTTGAGTGTAACACATCTTGCCATCAATTGGATCCCTAAATATCTCACCTTCTTTGCTATCTGAATATTTAATTTCCCAACTAGCTTGGTTTCTTGTAGTTTCGTCATATTCTTAACTAACATTTTAGTTTTTTCTCTATTAATCTTTAAACCTGCTACTTCTCCATATTCTCCCAATACTTCCAACAGCCTTACACCAGACTTCAAGGGCTCTTCCATGATAAAAACCAAATCATTTGCTTAGGCCTGTAACTTAAATATTTCCTTTTTGATTTCTAAGCCTTTAATTTGTTCTTCTTTCCAAATTATTCTAGTCAAGACTTCTTGAGAGATGACAAATAGGAATGGTGATAATGGGCAGCCTTGTCTTGTGCCTTTTTGTATTTGAAAACTTTTGGTAGTTTCTCTGTTTATTACTGCTTTTGCTTCCTGTTTCAAATAAATTGCTTTGAACATATTTACAGTGTATAAACTTTTCACCAAATTCCATATATTTTAACTAATTCAACATGAAATCCCATTTAACATTGATGAATGCTTTCTGCGCATCGACAAAGACAAGTGCCATATATTTTTCATTGTGGGTCTCTTAATATTCCAATATGTCTAGTATAATCCTGACATTATATCTTATCTGCCTCCTAGGCAAAAAACCATTTTGATCAGGATGGATAAATTCAGCCAGAAACCTTTTCAATCTTTCTGCCATTATCGCCATAAATATTTTATAGTCCGAATGAAGTAATGATATGGGCCTATAGTTTTGAATAAGTGTCAAATCAGAATTTTCCTTGGGTATTAATGTAATAATTGCTTCTTCCCATGAAGTCGGAATCTTTGCTTTTTTAACACTTCATTGAATACATCTAGTAAAATTGGACCTAAAAATTCTTGAAAGTTCTTATATATTTCAGATGGTAATCCATCTGGACCTGGTGTCTTGTTGCTTTTTTGCTTTTTAATTGCCTAATACTTTCTTCAACTTTATACAGTTTCATATAAAATTCATACATCACATTTTTTCCTTTCACTCTGATAGATCATCTCCTCCTCTAATCCATCTTTTGTCTTTTTGTTTCTTTAATCTGTAGGCCAGCCATCACCCAGGTTTGTTCACAAGTTCGAATTTTTTTTGTCTAGCATCTTTTATTTTCTGCGCCAGTCCCCCATAATATTCAATTTGTGTTTAATTAGATCTAGTTGTTGTTTCAGATCCCGACTTTGCGGGGTTTTTTATAGTTGTATTTCCAATTTCCTATGTTCTTCCTCTAAGCTTTTTAGCGATGCCTTTTTTTATTATCACTAGCCATGTACACAATTACAACTCCTCTCATAACTGCTTTGGCCATATCCCATAGATTTTGGCTGTTCGTATCTTCTTTCTTGTTTGGAGGAACATACACATTTGCTCTTCCATCTTAAATTTAAATTCCTTTTGGTTCAAGATTGTTCTTTTTAGGGTCCATCTTCTTCTTTTCTTCTGTCCTTTCCATCTAATTATAACTGCATTATGATCTGCCCATAGATTTGTACCTATTGTGACATCCTCTACTTCCAGGTTTAGTTCTTTTGATATCCAGGCCATATGATTCTAGACCAGACATATCAAACACAAGGCCCGCAGGCTGGATACGGCCTGGCAAGGGCCCAAATTTGGCCTCTGGAACTTTTCACAGAAATGGCAAGGAACTTCCCCCTGCTGCCCCAGCCCTGGCCCACCGCAACCTGGCTGGGCGATCTCCCAGCACACGCACAAGAAATGGTGAGCGCTCGGAGGCTGGTGGTGCGCAGGAGCAGCTGCAGCTCATTTGCTTCACCTCACCCCACCCAGCCTCGCCCCACCCCTCCCAGCCTCACCCGTCACGCTTTTATTGGGTTCGCCCCACCACAGAGTGGGAGAGCCACGGCCGGCAGCTTCCTTCCTGAGCATGGAGGAAACAGAATGGGAGCTTTAGGATTCTGCCTGCCAGTGTGCAATAGGAGATCGCAGGGGCTGTTGTGGGGACACAGCAGGTGAACGGCAGCAGTTTTCGGTTTCTGGAATGGGGGGGTCAAAAGCAAAATTGCTCTTTTGGCAGGTGTAGAGTCAACCCTGGCGTGGAGGCAACGGAGCGGAGGATGGACTGAAAGGGAAGCCACTGCTCCACACGGTTTTTTTTAAAGCTGCCAGAGGCTCCGGACAGAAGTTTCCCATTTTGACCCCTTCCCCTATCATTTTCTCTTGCTCCATGGCTCTCAGCTCACCTCTCCCAGAACCTGCAGACATGTTTGTGTGAGTGTGTGTTTGTGGGGTGTGTCTCACCTCCTGCAGCCCCACACTTTGACATCTGGAGGAAAAGAATGAGAAAGGAATGCTTCTTGCAGCCTGCCACAGGGCTGGGGGCGGGAGCTGAGGGGGGCAGGGTATGATGCAATCGGTAGCACGTTGAGAAAAAGAAACAAGTATTCAAAAAAACCAAATTTCATTAGTTTGCAGCCTGCCATCACAGAGAGGGTGCGGGGCTGCAAGGGGTGAGAGACACACACACCTTTGTGTGCGCTCACACACACCACAGTGTGTGTGTGTGTGTGTCTGGGAGAGGTGAGCTAAGCCATGCAGAGGCAATGAGGGGGAGGGGAAGTTTTTGCTCACCGCTGGCTACCTGTTGCCACCTCGCCTGGAGCCTCTGGCTGCTTAAAAAAAAGGAAGGAAGGAAGGAAGGAAGGAAGGAAGGAAGGAAGGAAGGAAGGAAGGAAAGAAGGAAGGAATCAGGGAGGGAGGGAGAGGCAATTCAGTTGGAAATGCCCCAGTTCAAAGGAAAAAGCTATTTTGTGTTCTGTTTTGTCACAGACAGAACTTTGTTGGCAATCCAAGTTAACATTGGTATTCTTGAATTGTGAGCTCTTAGGAAAGTATCCCCTCCTTGTATGTTGCAAACAGCCATTTCCAGTGGGGAAAAATATTTTCCTTTGGTATATTTCCAGTCTGAATTAGACCAAGGCAGGCTCCCTACAGGAGAGCCCTTTTAAGGATTATGTATTAATAGAAAAAAACTAACCTACCTCTGTTCATGAAAGCTAAAGCTGTTGCACATAATAAACAGAGGAGCTCTGATTAACTATCACAGCCACCATTTTGACAGTTTTGCTGTATTGTTGTCTGTGGACACTCCAACTAAATGCAAGCATGGGATAAACTGAGCCTGGTTTGTTCTCCGTCTTTTAAGTGGCCACAAACTACTAGCAAAAGTAGCATTTGATCACAAGGCAAGAAGGCATCGAGAAATGTTTCCCCTTTTGCACTTGAGCCTCCAAGAAGGGACAGGAAAGGAGAAAGGAAAGAGGAAAGACAAAGAAAAAAGAAGGAAAGAGGGGAAGAGAATAAGAAAGGAAAAAGAAGGAAAGGGGGAAGGAAGAAGGAAGAAAGGAGAATAAAGAGGGAAGGAAAAAGAAGAAAAGGGAAGAAGGAAGGGAGGGAGGGGATTACAATGAGAGGGAGGGTCTGAGGGAAGTGCTGTCTTAGCATTTGGCCACCAGCAGCCCTGCTGCCCTTTTGCTATCCCCTTGTCTCATCATCTTGATCTCTCTGTGGGGTTTCCCATCCTATTGCTGAGGATACTTTAGTTACAAAGCCAGATTTCCTCATTTGGAGAGAGAGTGGGCCTCCCTCTGACCCACATACTTTGCCCTCCCATACACATCATGGCCAAGGAGAGCAAGAACAGCAGCAGCAGCAGCTTCGAGGAGGAGATAAGCGCAGCAGGGTGCCCTCTTAGGATAGCAGGGCTGGGCTGGGCTGTGGGGTCCCAGTGCCCTGGGAGCTTGAAGACCAGGCTGGATCACCCCAGCCCCACCCAGACCATAAAAGTGCCCCCCAACACAAGCGATGTTGAGCTGGCCACACCTACTCTAACCACACCCACCCTGACCCCACCCCCACACCCCTCTGAGGTCAACCACAACCCTAATGTGGCAACCAGAATAGTACATAAATTGCCTTATTGTCAACTTTCTCTCCCTCCAGCTATCCTGTATGTTAAATTTCTCCACCATTTTAAAAAGAGTACTGGGTAGTATTCTTCTAATTCCTTTCCTTGTTATACCACTTTTATAATCTAACTCTCTATCCATTATTGCATTAAAATCACCCATTAAGCAAATGTTTTCAATTTCTCCAATAGCCTTATGCAATTTTTTATAGAATTGTTTTTGTCTTTCATTTGGGGCATAAATTCCAATGAGAGCTACTTTTTTTTATTCAGAAGAACCTCAATTATTAATATTCTACCCTATTCATCCTTATAAATTTGTCTTGCCGAGATTCCTTCCCTAATATACACCACTATTCCTCCCTTTTTCTGTTGTGACGATGACACAAACATAGTTCCTAATTTGGGATAATTCAATTAGGCTTGAAGTTGCCTATTTATATGTGTTTCTTGTAGAATTATTATATCCAGATGCATTTTACTAAGCTTATTGAGAATTTTATTCCTCTTTGTGGAGGAGTTTAAGCCATTGACATTTAAGGATAAAATCACTATTTCTTCCATATCACTGCTTATATTTCAATCTTGTCACCCTTGTTGGTCTGATCTCTTTAATTTCTTTAAATCTACCCTCATTGCCATTTCCATTATCCACTTTTACCCCTCTCCCAGTTTCCTTTTCTTTACTTTGTAATTCCCTTGTTTCTATAACCTGTTCTTCTGTGGCAACTTCTTTTGGTTCTCTTATTTCTAACTCTTCTTTACTACCAAAATATTGCCTGACAAACTCTTCTGCCTTATCTATTGTGTCTAACCTGCATCTTTTTTCTTGCCATGTCACCATGATTCCTTCCGGCATCAACCACCTGAAGTTAATGTTTTGTCTTGTTTGTTTGGATGATATGTGTTGTTATGGCCTTCTTAAATCTCTTACCCTTCTAGGGATTTCTTTAAGAACAACTAGTTGTTTTCCTCTAACTATCAGATCGTCTCTGGTTCTGTGTAAAATTTCATCTCTACTCGATTTTTAATGAATCTAATGTGAACTTTTGGGGGCAGATTGTGTCTTCTCACATAATTAGTATGAATCCTATATATTTCATCCATCTCATTCACCATTTCTTCCCTCCCACTACCTAAAGCTCTCGCTAGCAAATTTGTCATCATTGCTGGGAGGTCTTCCTCTTTCTCTTCTCTCACATTTTGAAAGCGTAAGTAGTGGTCTGCTTTCTCTGTTTCAAACGAAATGACTGTTTTTTTCTAATTCTTTATTGGCGTGTATAGGTTTTTCATTCATTTCATCTACTTTTTTCTCCTCCTTATTCATTCTTTCTTTCATCTCTAGTAATTTCTGTTCATTCTTCAGATTTTGTTGTTGAAAGCATTCGAGTTTCCCATCCATCGCCCCATCTTTTCTTTAAGTAAGTTCTCCAGTGTCACTCCTTACTTCTATTTCTTTTTTCAAGTCTTCGTGATTTCTTAACATTACTTCCTGCATAGATTCTTTCTTTCTCGCTGCATCATCTCTTCTATTGATCTTTGCCCCGCTAGGCTCAATTCAAATGATGTCATTTGAGTAATTTGCTTCCTTCCTGTCCCAACTCTTGTTAAATTAGGAATACTTGTCATCTTTTGCAATATTGTGAACCAGCCCTCCCACTTATATACAATCCTTATTTTCCTTTCCAGCACGCCTGAGAAGGTAATTTACCTATTCCGTGCTTGTTCTGTCTGAGTTTGCCTTTATAGTAAAATAATAGTTTATATTTTGTATCTTAAATGTATTGAAACCTTAATGTTAAGATCATATAAGATGTATAACAATCACACTATTAATTCACAATGATTAATTATCTTATAAATTCTAAATATATTATGCTGTGATCTTAAGTCACTTTGATATTATAATAATCAACATTATAAATTCATTGGCAGTACAATATGCAATTTAACAACTATAATTATAAATGTATTCAACAGGGTGTGCAGATGTAAAAAGTCTCTTGTACTCTCAAAACTTTCAATCTCTTGTTCTCATATGAATTTTTTCCAGTTTTTTTTCAGCAAGAACTTATTTAACTGTTTATTAATTTGTATAAGCCCTTAATTTTAGTCACAGAATTTTCTTCTCTCTGGAACAGTCTTTCTTTTCTTTATTTTATCTCTATGTCTATTTTCTTCTCAGCCAGTAGATGTCTCCCTTCTCCCTTTCAATACTATTCAGCCTTCAGCACTAGTTCAAAATGTCTGCTTTCTCTGCTTCATCAGCACTTTTTATCCCTCAGTTTTTGAATTATTCTGAATTCTTACTTGCTTCTCACGGAAAAGAAGAAAGGCCACCCTTAATCTTTATCCTTTTCAGCCCATACAATCCAGCTAGTTAAGGTAAAAATCTTGTTTGCCCCAACGTTTCTACCACCACTAATCCACGGGGCAAAAGTTCCACCCTTTTCTTTCTGGGGCTCCTTTTCTCTTCTCCCTTTTTAGAAACCCTCCGGGCAGTTCTCCCTTCCCGGATCACTCACATGGGGTCATTAGGTATACACACCACCAGATCCATCACACCGTCATTTTACTAATTCTCCATTGCTTTCTGTCCAGCTGGCTGCTGTTACTTCTTCGTGGCCACCATACTGGGCCGTCTCCTTCCCCCATCCAGCTTCTCTGAGATTTTCCTGCTTCTGTCAGACCTGACCACCATCTAGGACCACTCCGCAGAATGCCTCTTTCTTCTGAACCCCCTCTGAAGGACCTAGGACTTCAAAAAATCCACCGGGAGATAGGAAGTGGCTGTGAAAATGGCACTCTTTTCCAGAACGACCTCCCAGTACAGCCATTCTCGGCAGCTGCACAAAAAGCCCATATATTAATCTCTTCACTGGATGTATCACCCACCTTGACCTCCTAGGCTCAGCAATATCGCAAGTGCCATCCTCTCGTAACTCTCCACCACCGGAGGCATCCGGGATTGATGGCTCCTCCTCTAATTCTAGTAATTATGGGATGTGTGAAGTAACCAGATCCATCTCTAATGGCTCCTCTAACACTGGGAAAGGCCCCAAGAATTTCGGTCCTAATTTCTTACTGGGTAATTTATGGCGTAAATATTTGTTCAACCGATAGACCTTTTCCCCAACTTGGAACGCTCTTTGAGGGGCTCTCTTTCTATCTGCCTGCTTTTTATTAGTCTCCAAAGTCTTTTTTAAAGCAGCTTTCATGGCTTTCCAAACCTCTTTCCATCCCCTCACCCACTGATCAAGTGTCTGAGAAGCTGAGGGTATTCAGATATTGGGCTGAACTCTTTTCCTGTAGCTACTCTGAATGGTGTGAAGCCAGTGCTGCTGTGAACACAGTTGTTGTAAGCCACCTCTGCAAAAGTGAGGAGGTTGGTCCAGTTGGTTTGTTGGTAGGAAATAAAACATCTGAGATATTGCTCCATCATCTTGTTAGCAGCTTCCACAGCCCCATTAGTAGACGGGTGAAAAGCAGATGATAGACCTTGAGATTATTTATTTATTTATTTATTTATTTATTTATTTATTTAACTTCTATGCCGCCCTATTCCAGAGAACTCAGGGTGGCTCACAACATAATAGAAATCAACAATTAGAAATACATATATATATAAAAACCCCTAATTTAAAAGAAAAACCAATCATTCAACATACACACAGACATACACTGGCTAGGGGCAAGATGTTAACTGCCCCAAGCCTGCCGGCAGAGGTGTGTTTTAAGTAATTTAATCCAATTAGTTTAAGAAAGCTCCTCCAAAACTTAGCTGTGAACTGCACCCCCATCTGAAATTATTCATTTAGGGGCTCCATGCAGCCGGTAGTTGTGTTTCAAGAACAGTTTAGTCAGTTGTTGGGCAGATGGAGTCCTTTGCAGGTGATAAAGTGAGCCTGCTTTGAAAATAGGTCTATCACAATCCAGATGACTGTATTTCCTCTACTTTCAGGGAGGTCCATAGCAATTTCTTCCCATGATTGAGAAGGGTCTGCCACTGGCTGCAGTAACCCAGGGGGTTTCCCTGGAATTCTTTTCATGGTGGCACATACAGTACAACTCCTGACATAATTTTCCACATCCCATTTTAACCCCAGCCACCAGAACTGCCGGCGGATGAGATGTAGAGTTTTTAAATATCCAAAGAGTCCAGCCTGTTTTACATCATGGCTGTGTTTGAGAGCGTTAAGATGGAGGGCTTCTGGCAAGTACATTTCCCCCCTTCCAAGCCAAACCATCCCTGCATGTTAGGGAGGTGTGATTGTCCTTGAACCTTTGATTGGTGAGGAGCTTTTGTTTTATTTTCTTTACCCCAGGGTCATCAGGAATAGGGGCTCTGCGAGGCGTGAGTTGAGCAGTTGTTTGTGAATTGGAAATAATCGCCTCATTGATCTCTTCATGCTGGCTTTTGTACTGGGGCAGCCTGGATAGAGCATCAGCTAGGAAGTTTTTTCCTCCCAGAATGTACTTTAGAGTGAAGTTAAAATGATTAAAGTATTGTGCCCAATGCACCTGTTTTGGGGACAATTTGGGGGAGTTTTTAGTGCTTCTAGATTTTTATGATCTGTCCATACTTCAAAAGGTACCTTGCTCCTTTCTAGTGTCTCCAGTTTAATAGATCCCATCTGATTACGAAGACCTCCTTTTCCCAGACTGCCCACCTCCTTTCACTCTCAGTAAATTTTTTGAGGTGTAGGCGCAGGGTTGCAAAGCTCCATTTTGATTCTTTTGCCATAATACAGCTCCTATGGCTGTGTCACTGGCATCAGCTTGAATTACAAAGGGCTCCCCTGGACAGGGGTGCTTTAGAACCAGTTCAACAGCAAATAGTATTTTTAGATTCTCAAAAGTGGTTTGATAGCCCATAGTCCATGCTAGTGGTTGGCCCGGTCATGGTTTCCCTCCTCCTTTGCCTGTTTTCAGTGGTTCTGTAAGAGTTAGGTCAATCTCAGCAAAGGAGGGGATAAATTGATGGTAGAAGTTGGCAAAGCCTAGGAAGCTCTGGAGCTGTTTGCGAGTCTTTGGGGGCTGCCATTCAATTACAGCTTTCACTTTGGCTGGGTCCATTTCAATGCCCTTGTGGCAAGGCAGCCTTGAGGCATCTGGAGTCTCCACTGGGCTGGTTCCAACCTGACAACCAGATCAGCTCTCCTAGCTGCTGGGGTTTTGCCTCCAACTGGGAGTACTGCAAAAGCTCTTCCTCCCTCTGCTTGTTTGTTGTCACTCCCCACCCCCGGGGTAGCATCTGCTGCCAAGTTGTTGGCTTCAAGCAATTTTCTTTTCTCCATGAGGAAATCTTCTCTTGAATCTTTGTCAGCTATCCTCAAGTCTGGGGACAGTGACTGGGACTCAGGACCCCTAGAAAGTTTGGAAAGATTTTGGCTTAACGTCATGGTTCTGAAAGATGAAAGTCTTCAAAGAACTTTGAGGCATTGTTTACCTTAAAGAATCTTTAATTGAGCAGCATAGCTTTGGTACATATAAAGATGAAGCCAAAATCTGGCTTCCCCTCCCTTCAGCACATAGATCAAAGCACAATTCCTTCGTACAACTAACAGTCATAAATCACATTCTCCAATTAGTTTGAAATGCTGGCTTCCCACCCAGTTTCCTTTCCTGCCATCCTTTTATCAGCTCTTGTTATGATATTGAATGTCTAACTAACTCCCATCACATTCTTCTCCCTCCCCCATCATCATCTAACTCTAAGAGTAAAACAACAGAAAGAAAAAGGCTGCGTCTCCATCATTGTCAAAGCAAGAACATCCAATGTTAGCAGCGTTGACATGCTGTTTATAAGGTTGAATGGAAATAAGGTTAGTCCTGGCCAACCACAATTGGGAGTAACAACTCAATTGCTAAGTGGTGGGTTGTTTAATTAGGTGAACATCATGTGAACATGTTAGGTCAGACATGTCAAACTCGCGACATCACGTGACATTGCAAGACGTATCGGAACAGTTTTGCCATTGCTGGCAATGGAGTGGGTGCGGCTTCCGGTTGATGCGTCTGGCCCACAGCCCGGCAGTTTGACACCCCTGTGTTAGGTTATGACCAGTTCTGACTAGTCATTAAACAAATCACTGTGGGCCATTAAGCACAATGTCACATGACTCTAAATAGTGACTTCCTGCCTAATTCCCCATTATTTTGCTTATCAAAGGCTATCTGTGAAATGATAATCATGTGACTCCTGCAATGGATACAACTTTGAAAACTGGTTGTAAGTTTCCTTTTTTTGTACCATTGTAACTCTGAATGGTCACTGAAGAAGTGGTTGGTAAGTGAGGATTGCTGTGGATATATATCTATTTACTTACTACAAATTTAAGCTTCCAAATTCTTAATATGAGTTTTAGTCATATGTACAATATATATAGCAAAAAGCACTTTTTCTATATATCTACTGTTAGTCTTTGGAATACTGTCTTAAATAAAGGATGCTATAACCTTTCCCCCAAACATTCTCAAGAAAAAAAGAGGCATAACTGAAATCCTGTGCTTCGTTTGAAAGCACAGTGTGTTCAACTCCCAGAACTCCTGTCATGGTTTTAATTTCAGGGCAGCACTATATTGTACAATGTACAAAGCCATTCTTAAAAGTATAGAACTGGTTATTTTCCACTAGTGTGAAATCCCAACTCATCCTGCCATTTGGATACGTCCTTAATGTTAAATTCTACTTTTGCTTATAGAAAGAAATCACAAGGGATGGGGGCTAATGTTTTTTATTCTTTCTGCCTTGAATGGCTGAAGGCAATATTTTGGCTGGCAACTAGGGAAGCTGGAACTCAGAAGGGAGGGACTCTGAACATCATGAGGCTGCTGAAATATGGAAATGTCACAGGAAGAAGTCATAGTATGGGATAGTAGGTAATGTTCTATGGGCTAAAGAAAGCCTTCTAAAAGATGAATACTTAGAATTGATCATAATCATTATATATAAATTAGTGGATCAGCATTTTGTGAGAATGAGACAATATTCCTTCAGTATTAAAAAAAGTCAGTGGTTGAGAAAAGCAATTTTTATATGAAAAATAAGCCTGAATATTGTTTTCCTGTAATTCAGTGGAAGCTTGTTTTATTTCTTTATTTTAAATCCATTAAGTTTGCTTTAATCTTAAAATGTGGTTAATACATCAATTTTCCCCATACAATAGATTTTAGCTTCATGAACTGGGTATAATCACTATACTGTTACAGAAATAATCCAGAAATTGAAGCAACAACTCTTGAGGATTTTTTCCCTGTTAAAAAGGGGTTGTCAATGCTGTGACAAACTGAAATGAAGCCATTTTCATTTTGTCTTGTCACATATTTAGTTAGAAGGAGAAAGGTTGTGTAGTTTTCAGTTAGCCAAAACATTTCACATGTATGGGAACCAAGGTCATTGCTGATAACATTTTGGTGGGCTGTAGCAGCTGGGAGGAGTGCCCGCATTTTAAAACAATTGGTGAATGTGATTTACGACAGCAATTTGGGGTAGGAAATGAAACTTGCAACTTTGTAACCAAGGGGAGGAGAATTTAGTCTTGGGTTCACCCTTGTATGTGCCGTTATGTTGTAGCTAAATAAAAATGTTCTTTAAGGAAGAAATGCTTGCCTTGAAGTTATTTTAAATGGTCTCATCTATCAGAACCATGATAGGGGTAAGTCATTTGTGGTCCATAACAGATCATTATTATTTTTTTGCAATCTCCTGACTCTCCCAAATATTCCAGCAGTGAGCAAGGTAAATATGTTTGCTTTTTTGTTGTTCCATTTTGAGTTCTGAGAAGATTTAATGAATAAAAAGGCACCTTAAATCTTGTAATACCTTAAAGCAGACATGTCAAACACAAGGCCCGGGGGCCAGGCCCGCAAAGTGGTTTCATGTGGCCCATGAAGCCATCCTGGAAACAGTGAGGGACCAACCCCTGCTGCCTTGGCCCTGGCCCAGGCCAGCCGGGAGCCAATGTATAATTTTGTGGTGGCCATCTATGCTGAAACACATTCAGTCTTAGCTCCACAAGGCCATCTGGAAACATTGAGGAACCAGTCCCAGCTGCATCAACCCCGCTCCCTGGGTGCATGCTGGGGAGATGTCACCCTTTGTGAGGAATGATGAAATGCACCATCGCATGGAAGAGGCCAGCAAATGGCCCTCGCCTACTTCATATATCTGACTTCATGGGCTCCGGGGGAGGGGTTTTGGCAGGCAGCGAGGTACTCTCCTCACAGTGCCGAGAGGCTGAGCAGGTGGCGCAAATCCAAAAAGAAGCGTGACACTGCCCAGCTCCCAGCCTGCCCAGTTTCAGCAGGCAGCGGGGTGCTCTCCTCACAGTGAGGCTCCCCCAGTGGACCATGACTTGGCACTTGCCCTGGTCCCACCCCCTTCTGCCAGAGACTCTCACATCTGTCCCACTCCTGCCCAGGCCCCCACAGGCACCCTTGATGTGATTGATGTAGAGCTGGCCATGCCCACCCAGTAGGCCACACCTACCTGGCCCCCCGAGGGCAACCACAATGCTGATGTGGCCCTCAATGAAACTGAGTTTGACATCCCTGCCTTAAATCATCTATTTCCTGATTTAAGAGACTATAACTAATTAAATATTAGATCTATTTTCTTATTTGGAGGGATTTATGAGCATTTGAGACTTTTAAGCTTCTATATTTGTCACCCATTTTGATTCTTAAGCCTCAACAATTCCATCACAAAAGTTGCTAAAAATATTGGCCTTACCTACATTAGCTAAATGTTCAGATTGGATTTAGCATTTTTATCCACCTATTGAGTCCTTTCCAAGGACCTGGGATAGGCAGCTGTTGATGTTTTGTGGTATCATTATAGGATGTAAGCTGTTCCAAGTAAAGCTGCCTTTTACAATTGACTGATGGTGAATTTGTAAATGCTGATAGTGTTCAAATGGTGTTCCAGTTGTTTTGGGATTGCATCTAAATTTCTTATTACAATCAGTAGCATCTTTGCTTTCTTTTGCCACAGTCATTCTATTTCTACTTACAAGTCTTTATATTTTGTTATCTTCTCCAGTTCCTTCTCTTCTATTCTGCTATCTCCAGGTACTGCCCATGTCTATTATCCAGACTTTTTTTCTCTTTCTGATCAATAGTTGTTAAGTCTGGCATGTTATGTGGGAGGTGCCTGTGTGTTAGAATTCTAATGTCTCACAACATTTTAGATTGTATATGGGTCAATATAAGAGGGGAAAAAGTGGCATTGCCATAGGTATGTATTACAGGCCACCCAACCAATCAGAAGAAATCGATGGACTCTTTGCCAACCAGTTAACAAATGTATGTAGTAAGCATACCACAGTAGTAATGGGAGACTTCAACTATCCAGATATCAACTGGGAGATAAACTGCAGCAAGTAGGAGATTAAACAGATTCCTAACCAACCTAGCCAACAACTTTGTCATCCAAAAGGTGGAGGGCAGAAGTAGAAGTAAAGCTATACTGGACCTAATTCTTCCTAATTGGGAAGAAGTGATAAAAGGAGTTGAAGTTACTGGAACCCTGGGCAAAAATGGCCACGTCATACTGGAATTCAATATAATGCATACACAAGCAATAAAAAATAATCCAACCAGTGTCTTAAACTTCAAAGGAGCTGATTTTAACAAATTCAGAGAGAACTTAGGAAAGATTCCATGGATGAAAATCCTAAAGGGGAAAACAACTCAAGAAGCGTGGGAAACTCTGAAAAATTCAATCATAAAAGCCCAGTCCAGCACAATACCATTGAAAAAGAAAAACAAGAAATTCAAGAAGAAACCAGCATGGCTGCACAAAGATCTCTCAGACAAACTGAAAGTCAAAAAGGACAAGTACAAAAAAATGGAAAGAGGGACACATAACTAAGGCTGATTATTAGCAGACAGCCAGAACATGCAAAGATGATATCAGAAAGCAAAGACTCAGAATGAACAAAGACTTGCAACAGAAATCAAGGACAAAGGAGGAGGAGTGAACGTCTCGGCGGCACGACATATTCCTTGGGGGCTCCCTAGGAATCATCGCTTTCCAGCTGTTTGGGGAGGTCTGCCTAGTCCTAGACAGATCAGAGCTGTCCTGTAGGGACAGTGAAGAAGGGAAGTATAGTTTGGCAGCACAGGAGGGATCGCAAACTCCTGGAGAGCCAAACGGAAGCTTCCCAGACCAGCAGCTGTCAGACAGCCATTGCGAGCTGTCACAAGCCGGGCGTCTGCTTCCAAGAATCAGAAAGAAAATTGGAGGATCACCTGGGTGAGCTGATCAAGAGATTGTTAAAAGGAGGAAACTTTCTCTCTTAAATGCTGGAAATACTGAGGGGTGGAATAAGAAGAATTTGAAGCCGTGGAGAAAAGGTGGGGGGAGCGGACCCTTAAGCTGCTCCTGTTCCTCTGGAATTTCAGCAGCGAAAAAAGCGGAAGGCAATAAATCAATAAATCAATGTAAAGACTGTGGAATTTAAAAAGCCTACTGAAAATAATTGGATTAATAGAACTGATTTAAGGTTAATAACTGTTGGAGATTCAAATTGTTTGCTTTTTCCTTTAAGTGAGTTGCTTTTAGCAGAAGACTAAGTGACCTTGAGCAACATCTGCTGGGCTCACTGATAAGAAGTGAGACATTAATTGCATTTAACACAGAAACTGTTTCTCGTTTTGGAGAACAGTGGACTGCCTTATGGAGGTTTTATTTTCGATCTCCTTTTTTTTTTGATTAAGGCATGAAGAGCCTGAAATAAAGAAGTGTAAATTGTACTTTTTCCTACCCTTGGACTTTTGAGGTGGGATTTTTCTCCTATTTTTGTTTCTTTCCTCCTCTTCTTGGAACACATTGGGATTATAATAGCACACTGACATTTGGATTATAAAACATTGGATAAGATAAAGAAGATCACAACACACCTAACAACAGCCCCCTCAACACTATAGAGTCCGGTGGTGCAGAAAACACTGGACTCTACAATACAACAAGATAAATTTAATATGGAACTGAGAAATATGATACAGGCATTACATACAGACTTCAAGGAAGGGTTAGGTAAATTAGAAGAGGAATTAAAAGAGGTCAAAGAATTGATGGAGAAAAGTGAACAAAGATTGCAACAAGTGGAAGGGAAAATTGAATTAATAGATAAGAGAGTAGAGGAGATGGACAATCGACTGACATTAATAGATGGGAACCAGGAAAAAATGATTATCTCTCTAGAGATGAATAGAGCTGATTATTACTTAAGATTCCAAAATGTTGAAAAAGAAAAGGGAGAGAATTTAGTAGATGTGATGGCCGAAATATTAGCAGAACCACTGAAGGAAAGCAAGGAAAAGATAATTAATGATATATATAAGGTATTTAGAATACATACTAGATATGCAACGAGAAATAAGCTTCCTAGAGAGGTCCATATAAGGTTTACTAAAAAAGCATTAAGGGCAGATATATTACAGAAACTGAGAAATGTTACAATAAAATATAAAGGAAGAGAGATAGTGATATTAAAGCAGATTCCAAGAAGAGTGAGAGATTTGAGAAAGGAGTATCAATTTTTGACAAAAGTCTTAATTGAAAAAGGGATAAATTTTAGATGGTTAATACCAGAAAGAGTAATGGTAAACTGGCAAGAACAGAGACACAGACTAAATACATTAGAGAAAGCAGAGCATTTTTATGATCACTATTTTGGACAGCAAGAAGAAGAAAGGCTGAGAAAGGAAAGAGGAATTAGACATCAAGGAGATCAGATAGAGAAACAACGGGGTGAGTATAGCAAAGAACAGGAGGAAAGGGTGTTGGTAGAAGGAGGAAGGGCAAAAGAGGCAAAAGAGCAAAGAGAGATAAGAATGACGAGATCAGCTAAAACCTTAAATAAATAATCATGGAAGAAGAGATAAAAATAATCTCAATAAATATAAATGGATTAAACTCGACCATAAAAAGGAAAGGAACACTAAATAAACTGGGGAAACTAAAAATGGACATAATTTGTTTACAAGAAGTTCATATTAGGAAACAACATAAAAACTTACTAGAATATCCAAAATTGGGAGAATTATACACCTCACTTGCAGACCACAGTAAAAGAGAGGTGGCACTATATTTTCAGAAAGCAATACAAACTAAATTGATATATTCAGACGAAGAAGGATGAATCTTAATGGTGGAAGTAATTATGAACTGTAAAAAATCATTATTGGTAGCGATTTATGCTACAAATGAAAATCAAGAGAATTTTTATCTAAAATTACGTAAGAAAATAATAGAACTGGAATATGAAAGCATATGTAAGATTGGAGATTTTAATGCTATTGTAAAACCTGAGCTGGATTATAATACAAAAAAAAAAAATAAGACTCTAAGAAGAACACTTCCTAAATCCTTCTATAATATGGTGGATGAATTAAATATACTTGATGCTTGGAGAAAGAAATATCTGGAAAAGAAGCAATATATGTTCTATTCTAACAGACACCTGTCCTGGTCAAGAATTGATATGACATGGATGTCAACAGATTTATTTACAAATATACAAAGTATAGCCATAGAAACAAGCACATGGGCGGATCACAACCCAGTTACAATCATATGGAAAGGACAAAAAAAGAGAACAAGATGGACATTAAACCAAACTATATTGAATGAAAAGGATTTTCAGCAATATATGAAAAAAGAAGTACTTTTCTTCTTTAAGGAAAACAAAAAAGAAGATACTTCACTTCAAAATGTTTGGGATATGGCGAAAGTATACATGAGAGGACTTGCTATGACTTATTTGGGGAAAAAGAACAAACAGAAAAGACAAAATAAGGGAAAACTGGAGGAAGAATATAAGACACTTGAGAAAGAATTACAGAAAGATACACAAAACAAAAAGATTAAAAATTTAATGGAGCTGAAAAAACATAAAATGAACTTACTAGAAAATGAAGAAGTGGCAATGAAAATAAAGGCAGCTAAGCAAACCTTTTTTGAGCATGCAAACAAACCAGGGAGATGGTTGACATATAAAATTAAAAAGGAGAAGGAGAAGAGATGGATTAAACAATTAGAAGATGCTGAGGGGACTTTACAACATCGAAATGAAGAAAAGAAAAAAATAATCTGGGAATATTACGAGAACTTATACAAGCAACAAACAGTTTCAGATGATAGGATAAAACATTTTTGGAAGAAACAGAGATACCTAAAATGCTGGAGAAATTTAAAAAACTATTAGAAGAGTAAATAACAATGATGGAATTAATAGAAGCAATCAATAGACAAAAAAATGGTAAAACACCAGGACCGGATGGACTAACAGCAGAGTTATATAAGACATTGCAGGAAGTACTAGGTAATGTAATGTTGGAACTTTATAACGAACTTCTTTCTGAAGCTAAGATACCAGATTTGTGGTCCGAAGCTCTTATTACTCTCATACCGAAGGAAGAAACGGAAACACAGAAAATAAAGAACTACAAGCCGATTTCCCTACTGAATGTGGACTATAAAATATTTGCATCAATAATGGCAGAAAGACTTAAAAAGTTTTTTTTTGAAAAATATTTTATTGGTTTTATGATTTTAACAATAGGTGCTTAAAACACACCATGGTGATTGGGTAAACAAAAATTCCAGAATAAAAACATACATAAACAGCTCAACTTAATACATTCACTTTCATCTTTCTATTTCCCTCACCCACACAAAACAAAAACATATAAATTTAATATATTCCATTTCTGTCATAAATTTCTGCTAAACCTATTTTAAGACTTTGTCAATTTCATTCCAAACTCTCCCCAATACATATACCATGATATTTATAAGATGTTACCATTCGTTCTTTTACATTCATATATACAGTACTTTTAAAGAAATGAGATAAATACCTACACGTAACTTTTGGTGTTTCCCCTTTCACCGCTTCCACACTCTTTCTTCTCTACCTTCTTTCTCCTTTTCTTCTCTTCCCTACTTCCCTCTTCCCCCACCCCTCTCCTTCCCGTTCTCTCCACTCCTCCTCTTCTCCTCCAACCTTCCTACTTCCTTCTCCCCTCCTTCACTCTTTCCTCTCTCCTCTCCTTTCTTCAGATGCAGTTCAGGGGTAATGTCCGAGCCACTCCTCTCTCCAAATTTCCCTATCTGTATTATACATTAATACCTCTATTTTAATCTTCTCAGTAAATATTTCTTTCCTTTTTAAAAAAAAAAAGATAAAAAAATTTTTTTTTACTGATTTTTCCCATCTTTCCCCAAAAGCTTAGGACACAACGTGGTGATCAGGATATCCAATCATTCAAAGACAAAGTCATATAAATATAGCTCAAATTGAATATGATATTGCTTATTAAAATTTATCCTGTTTTTAGGCTGCAGTTGTCATACACCGACTACATTTTAGTAAGTATATAATTGTGATTTCAGGTATCCTTAATACACAATCGTTCATTGAGACAGAATTTTTTCCCCTTATCACAAATAGCTCTTCCTCTCTCTCTCTATTACAACATAGTTATCATATTTAAAATAATAATATAAGTCCAACAAATACAGTTCTATTTTTAAGAATATATTCTATCATTTCATCAATCTACATCTATTAAAAAAATCTTTTTAAGGCCTTGATAAAGTTTATATCTTCAAATACTTGTCAATTATAATATCAGGCAATTCTCATCTTTCATTCCTAATTAAATCAGACATATTCTCTTTCTTTTTTTCCTTTTTTACTAGATATATTCAATCATTTCGTCAATCTACAAGGTCTTCTTGTCCTCTAGAAAGATTAACTCCCTCAAATTATTATCAACCATAGTAACAGTAAATTTACATCCTTCATTCATCGTTAAATCAGACACAATTTCTAAGCCTTTTTAACCCATCAAATAACATTTTGTATCACATTTAAACCTGACTCTAGCTTTCTTTCTATGCCAATTTGGTTCCCATAGTAAAGCTTTTCGGTTATCAAACCTCAAGATTTGATTACAAGGATTCCTAACAGATTCAAACTGAACAAATTTTCTTTCCCTTTCCTCTTTATTGTAATTTCCAAAAAGTTGTGTCTGGGTGTCAATCATTGTTATTTTTGGTAATTGAGTTGGGTCAATTACAGTTATTTCTTGGTCATCCAAATTGTCCATGAATTGTAGGTAACGCATAGCATTAGTTGATTCAGTGGTTTCCACATTTTCTCTTAATGCAGATTCACAATTAGGTTGTAAGAATAGTGTCTCTGTCTCTTTAAGTTCAGGATTATTCTGTTCATCTTCTATTATTCCTTGTTCCATAACTTGATTCATTATTAAAGGGTCAATATAAGATTCCAAGGTGGCATCTTTGGATTTTCTCCAAGATTTCCAATAAGTTTTAAAATCTTCTCTAACTTCTAATATTTTTTCTAGTATTAAATCATAGTCAAGATGTGGATAACTTTCAGCCATTTTGGTGGTAGCTTTGCCTATTCCTTTATTAGAGACTACTTAAGAAAAATCCACAAATATCCGCCTCCAAAAGTCTAATAGCCAGCTTCACCACCCAGCTGTCCAGTTATTTTTTCTCTTTTATTATCCAATCCGCTTCAAATAACAGGGAGAAATACAGTTGAAGTTTCGCTTTTTCACCACCAGATGTCCTCAGTGGACTATAAAGTCTTTTTCTTCTTTTTCCGCCCAAGTTAATCCAGTTAAAGAAAGAACAAAAAAGGAAAGTTTTCTCTTTTTTAAAAAAAAAGAATAAACAAAAACTGTCTTCTACATTATCAAATTAAAAAAGGAAAGTAACAATGTCTCTTTTCCCTTCTTTCCCCTAAAATTCAGCCCACAGCAGTCAAATAATAAAAAAAACACACACATATAGGCAGCCACCTATATTTCCACATATAGGCAGCCACCGCTTTCTTAATAAGGGAAAATAGAAACTCTTACAGGAAAAATCAGGATAGCGAGGAAAGGAAAGGTCTCGCCCGGATTCACCATGGTGGTTCTTCATGCTTAGTTGTTCTTCTGATTTGTGGTTGGTGCGGCTAGGTGATCGGCCATTTTATGGCCGGTCTTCTGCTCCGTCGGCCCTCAGAGTCAGCTCGGACAGCTAGAGGAGCTGCCGCTCCTCTGCAGCCGAGCGCAGCCTCATCGACGGTAGTCGCGCCCTCCAGGCACGACTTTCGACCCCTGCAGGGGTCTACCAACAGAGGGAAACTAGCCGAACGAGACAAGTCTCCCCGTGTGGCTAGAGGCGCCGCGATCCGGAACCGGAAGTCCAGACTTAAAAAGTTTTTTAAGGATCAAAATGGCTTCTTACCCAAAAGACAGATTAGAGACAATATGCGAATTATATTGAACACACTAGAATATTATGAAACACATCCCGAGAAACAGATGGCATTGGTGTTCCTGGATGCACAGAAGGCATCCGACAATGTGAACTGGTAATTCATGATAAGTCAATTACAGACTATGGATTGTGGGGAGAAATTTATAAATGTAATCAGAACAATTTATAATAAGCAATCAGCCAAAGTAATGATAAATGGAGATATGACTGAGAAGATCAACATTATGAAGGGAACAAGACAGGGCTGTCCCCTATCTCCACTGTTGTTTGTTCTGACATTAGAAGTATTAAATAGACGTATAAGACAGAATAATGACATAAAAGGGATGAAAATTAAGAGGGAAGAATATAAGCTACAAGCATTCGCAGATGATTTAGTATTTATTTTGGAGGAACCATTAGAGACAGGACCTGTATTAATAGAACAAATAGAAAAATATGGTGAGGTAGCTGGGTTGAAAATTAATAAAGATAAAACCAAAATGTTAGTGAAAAATATTACTGAAAAACAAAAAAAGAACTGGTTGGAAAATTAGATGTACAGATTGTAAAGAAGGTAAAATATTTAAGGATCCACCTGACAGCAAGATGCACAACAATTAAAAAGGATAATTATCATAAATTGAAAAGAAAAGTTGAAGTAGATTTGAATAAATGGAAAAATGCACAACTATCATTAATGGGAAGGATTGCGGTAATCAAAATGAATATATTACCATGATTATTGCTTTTGTTTTCAACAATACCAATAAGATTAGATAAGAAATATTTTGAGGGACTTAATAAAATAATCTTGAAATATATTTGGCAGGGAAAAAAGGCAAGGATTAATCTAAAAATGTTACAAGATACAAGTTTGGGGGGGGTTGGTCTACCTAATTGGGAATTGTACTATCAGGCTGCAGCATTATTATGGATGAGAGAATGGATCTTACTGAGGAATACAAGATTATTGACATTAGAGGGACATGATTTACAGTTGGGATGGCATGCTTTCATATGGTATGGAAAAAATAGAATACATAACTATTTCCAGAGACACCGTATAAGGAATTCTTTACTTGTGGTCTGGGAGAAAGTAAAGAGAAAGCATTATTTGAAGATTCCAAATTGGCTCTCAACTATGGAGGCGCTAATACACCCCAATATGTTTAACATGGGAAACATTATAAGATATAAAGACTTACTAACAGATATGGGGAAATTGAAAACCAAACAACAATTAGAGGAACAAGGAATAAAGATGGATTGGTACATGAGAACGAAAATACAATCCAGATATGAAAAAGATGTTAAAATAGATGGTGTTAATTTGGGGACAACAGAATTAGATGAAATACTCACAGGAACAGAAGAAAAACGGATTAAAAAATGTACAGTTATCTACTATATATGGAGTTAGATGAGGAACAAGTGAAAGAGACAATGATAAAATGGACAAGGAATTTTGGATACACAATTGAATTAGATAGATGGCAGCAACTATGGGAAAGAAACTATAAATTGACAATGGCGACTGCGTATAAAGAAAATATGTATAAAATGTTTTACAGATGGCACATGTCTCCAGAAAGATTAGCCAAAATGTTTAAGGACAGGTCTATGAAATGTTGGAAATGTCATCAGATACCAGGCTCCTTCTACCATATGTGGTGGATGTGTGTAGAAGCTAAAACTTATTGGAATAAAATTAGAACATGGATAGAAAAGATGATACAACAACGTATAGAATTAAGACCAGAAATATTCCTGTTGGGTATTCTACCAGGGAAATACAATAAAGAGAAAACATATTTAATTATTCATATAATCATGGCAGCTAGGATGGTGTTTGCACAAAATTGGAAAGCACTGAAAGCCCCCCTAGAGGGAGAGGTGATTGGGAAAATAATGGAATGTGCAGAAATGAATAGACTAACAATGACAATTAAAGATAAGACAGAGTCAGATTACTATGAAATCTGGGGAACTTTTTATGATTGGCTGAAAAGAGAATATGGTTAAAAGATAGTTAACATCAATTTAGATGAAAGAAAGAGCAGATAAGGAGGGAGACCCAGGCGACACAGTATTGAATAACTGGAGGTTGTATAAATATTTATAGAAGTATATACTGAGAAGATTAGATAAATAGAAGTATTAATGTAAGAGAAAATTAATCTTATTGAATATAATACAGATAGGGAAATTTGAAGAGAGGAGTTGCTCGGACATTACCCCTGAATTGTATCTGAAGAGGGATGAGAGGAAAGAAAGGAGAGGAGAGAGAAAAGAGTAAAGGAGAGGAGAAGGAAGTAGGAAGGTTGGAGAGAAGAGGAGAAGTGGGGAGAAAGGGGAGGAGAGTGGTGAAGGAAAGAGAAGAGGAGAAGAGGGAAGTAGGGAAGAGAAGAAAGGGAGAAAGAAGGTAGAGAAGAAGGAGTGTGGATACAGTGAAAGGGGAAATGAGCGAGCAACACCAAAAGTCATGTGTATGTATTTATTCCATTTTATTAAAAGTATCTTATATATGAAAAAAAGAAAAGAAATCAAGGACAATAAAAAAGTTCTTTTCAACAGATTAATAACAAGAAAAAAGTCAAGGAAACTGTAGGTCCACTAAAGAGAGAAGATGGCAAGGAAATAACAGGCAGCAGGGAGAAAACAGAGCTGTTGAACTCACTCTTTGCATCAGTCTTCATACAAAAAGAAATTATAGCTAACATACCAGAAAAACTACTGCAAAAGACAAACTAGAAACAAAAAAAAAAAACAAATACTGGAGCGCGGGGAAGTACCTGAGGATTGGAAAAGGGCTGATGTGGTTCCCATGTTCAAGAAAAGAAACAAACAAACAAACCCAGGAAACTACAGACCCTTCAGTCTAACATCAATACCTGGAAAAGATAATCAAAAAACAGATCTGCAAATAACTAGAAGCAAACAAAGTTATAACTAGTAGCCAGCACGGGTTTATTAAAAATAGATCATGCCAAACCAATCTTATTTCATTCTTGGATAAAGTGACCAAATTAGTAGACCAGCAAAATGCCATTGACGTAGTATACTTAGATATCAGTAAGGCATTTGACAAAGTGGACCACAATCTACTTCTTGGTAAGCTAGAAAGAGGCAGAGTAAGCTAGAAATCCACCAGATGGATTTGTAGCTGGCTGACAAACAGTACTCAACAA
The DNA here is from genome assembly GCA_034064705.1 of Bothrops alternatus. Lineage (NCBI taxonomy): Eukaryota > Metazoa > Chordata > Lepidosauria > Squamata > Viperidae > Bothrops > Bothrops alternatus. The sequence continues at coordinate 10,179,631 of JARGCV010000103.1, read as the reverse complement.
GTAGTCCTCAATGGTACTACATCCACATGGAGAGAAGCAAGCAGTGGGGTACCACAAAGCTCCGTCTTAGGCCCAGTACTCTTCAATATCTTCATAAATGACTTAGATGAGGGAACAGAGGAAGAACTCATCAAATTTGCAGATGACACTATACTGGCAGGAATAGCCAACACCCCAGAAGACAAGCTCAGTATCCAAAAAGATCTTTGCAAACTTGAACAATGGGCCCTATCCAACAAAATTAACTTTAATGTGGAGAAAAGCAAAGTTTTACATTTAGGCAGGAAAAATCAAAGGTATAAATACAGATTAGGTGAGACCTGGCTCAAAAACAGTAATTGTGAGAGGGATCTTGGATTCCTAGTGGATGATCACTTGAATATGAGCCAGCAGTGTGCAGCAGCAGCCAAAAAAGCTAGTACAATCCTGGGTTATATAAACAGAAGCATAGAATCAAGATCACGCTAAGTATTAGTTCCACTTTATAAAACTCTAGTAAGATCACACCTGGAATACTGCAACCAATTTTGGTCATCATACTACAAAAAAGATGTTGAGATTTTGGAAAAAATTCAAAGAAGAGCAACTAAGATGATTGGAAGCCTGGAGACTAAAACATATGAAGAATGGCTGTAGTAATTGTGGTTGGCTAGTCTAAAGAAAATAAATAGGGGTGACATGATAACAGTATTCCAATATTTGAGGGGCTGCCAGAAAGAAGAGAGTGTCAAATTATTCTCCAAAGCACCAGAAGGCACAACAAGAAACAATGGTTGGAAACTGGTCAAAGAGAGAAGTAACCTGGAATTAAAGAAGCTTCCTAACAGTGAGGACAAATAACCAGTGAAACAGCTTCCTTCAGACATCACTGGAGTTTTTAAGAAGAAACTAGACAGTCACTTTCTGAAATGGTATAGCTTCTCTTACTTGAGCAGGGGGCTGGACTAGAAGGCCTCCCAGGTCCCTTCCAGTTCTATTCTATTCTTCATTTTCTATTATTTTCTCTATTTTATAATCCTACCATTCTTACAGATCTTCCAATGAAGTATTATTGCTACTTTGTCATTCTGTTGTTGGTAGTTAGTCTGTGCAATCTTCTTGCAGCAGCTAATCAGATGATCCACTGTTTTTTCAGTTGCTTGCAGAGGTGACATTTGCTATCTGTTGCTGTCTTCTGAATGCTGGCTTTGTATGCATTTATTCTTAAGGTTTGGTTTTGTATAGCCAGAATTGACCCTTCTGTCTCTGTCTTCAACTTTCCTGCTTAGATATTGCCAGGTCTTGTTAGTATCTGCTTCACCTGTTATTTTTTTAAATATGTGGCTATGTAATATTTTACCTTCCCCGTGCCTCTTTTCTGCTCTTCATTTAGTCCTTCTTGTAGGCCATTTTGTCTCTCCAGTATTCAGTAAACCTTCTTGGTATATTGACTTCAGTATATCTTTTTCACTGTCCTTCACATGTTCTTCTAATGCCCTTTTTATGTATTTATTATATTTTAATCATTTTTATTTTTAAAAAATTGTCAGATGATGGACATGTGTTTATCCTAAGCATGTTTAAACTCAAGCTACTGATGATTAACCCACTACCTCCATTGGAAGTTGGTTCCAAATTTCCACTACTCTTTCTTGATTTAATAATTTCTAACATTGCTTTTGAATTTCCCACCTGTCAGTTTGAAGTTATGCCCTCATGTTCTTTGCTTAATATTGAAAATACTGCCTTCTAAAATCTTATTCACACTCTTAATATATTTAAAGTTTTCAATTATGTTACCCTTTCCCTTCTGTCCTGCACATATTCAGTTCCTCTGTCCTGATGTTTTGTCTGTCAGACTTTCCACCATTTTTGTTGTCCATCTCTGGACTCACTCAATCTTATCAATATCTTTTTTTAAGTGAGGTCTCCAGAATTGGATACAATATTCCAAATGGAATCTGACTGAAGCCCTGTATAGCAGGATTAGGATCTCCTTTTTCTTGCTGGTTATCCCTCTAGTGATTCATCCCAGAATTTTGTTTGTCTTCCATAGCCGCCTGGCCACACTATTTTCTCACTTTGCCTTCATCTGCTGTGAGTGTATACCTAAATCCTCTTTTTCTGTTGTACTGTCTAACCCTGTAGTCCCAATACTGTACTCTGACAGACATTTCTTTTTCCTTAAGTGCATGATCTTACGTTTAAAAAGACTGAACTGCAGTTTCCACATTTTTGATCAATTTTCCAGCAATGCTAAATTGTTATGAATACCCCCCACGAATCTTTCCACTAGTGTCATTTAGCATGGTAGCCCATGGTTGGATCTTCATTTTGACTTCAGAAATCCTTTGAAAAGGTTTTTTTGTGTTTTTCTATCTCAGTGTATTTGCAGATATTGCTCTAATTCTACTTTTGTCACTTCTAACAGCCCTAATACTCTTAAGGAACTCTTAAGTTCCTTTCTGAGATTTTGTCTTTCCTGCCTTTGGCTTTTTTTTCTCTTCTTGGCAATATCCACAGTTTGTTTTGAGATACAGTTTGCTTTCCTTTGGTTCCCTCCCCCTATTTTTGGCAGTCTCTTCTTCACATTCTTTCTTAAATGATTTCTTTAAGTTTATTCTTCTAGTTTATTAATGAGGTTTGAGATCCAGAGCAATTCCTGATATTTATATGTAGATATGTAGATTTATAAGACGATATTAATAATGAAATTGCATTTAGTATCTGTATTATGATGTTCCATCTAAAAAGTTAGCAGTAAAAAGCAAATGTATGCTTAACTTTGAGGTTCGGTCTGTGAGAGGAACATATTGTGGCATGACAGCTCCAATCTTCCTTGAATATAATGGTGATGAGCATATGTACTAAGAGGCCTTTGAACTACCAAGCAGCGCACTATAAAGCAAACAATCTTCACCTTTGAAGATGCCAGTCATAGTTGCTGGTGAAACATCAGAATATTCAATAATTAGACTGTGGCTCTTAGCCTGGAAGCTCATAACCATGAAAGCCTTCATCAATATACACTACAGTATTGGAGTTTCAAAGAGCACCTATTGAGAAATGCTCTGCTGCGTGTCTGGAAAAAATATCAGTATAAATTAAATGATAAGATTCCTGTATGGGCGGTTCCCAGACACGCAATAGAGAATATAAATAGAGAACAATTATATGATGTGGTGCCCTATGAGAAACTCCTGTTTAAAGAAGGGAATGTTTTACAATTGAAGTCCTTGAATATTTTAAGGGAAGAAGGAATAATCCTTACTTGGTTTCAATATTTACAATTGCAGAATAGATGGAAAAAAGATTTGAAGGTGGGGTTATCTCAAATAGATGAAAACTTAATTAAACAAATTAGAGATCAAAGGTTAATGCAGCGGTTCTCAACCTTTTCCGGGGCTCGACCCTGGCCCGCATCGCGCATGCGTGGTGCGATGGAGTGCATCGCGCATGCGCGGCGTGCGCACGTGTGGTGCGATGCATCGTGCACGCGCGGTGCGACGGGGCGCATCGCGCACGCGTGGCGCGATGGGGCACATCACGCATGCGTGGCGCGATGGGGCGCATCACGCACGCGCGGCGTGGCAGGGCGCATCGCGCATGCACGGCGGGGCGCATCGCGCATGCGCGGTGTGACGGCCCGCATCGCAAAGGGGAAAAAATGGCCGACCAAAAAAAAAATGGCCAGCCAAAATAAAAAAAAAATGGCGGGCCCGCACCGTGCAACGGCCCGCATCGCAAAGGGGAAAAATGGCCAACCAAAAAAAATGGCAGGCCCGCATCGCGCATGCGCGACGGCCCACATTGCAAAGGGGAAAAAAATGGCCGACCAAAAAAATAAAATAAAAAATGGCCGACCAAAAAAAAAATATGGCGGACTGCGGTGTTTGGCGACCCCCGTGAAATGGTCGTTCGACCCCAAGTGGGGTAGCGACCCACAGGTTGAGAACCGCTGGGTTAATGCATATTAAAAGATTGTATAACGCATTGATAGAAATTGATTCGGAAACTGAATTAGTTAAGGATTGTATGATAAAGTGGGGACAAAATTTTGGACAACCAATCATGATGGAAACTTGGGAGAGGATCTGGGTGAAAAATGTAAAATTTACACAAGCGCAACATTTAAGAGAAAACTTTTATAAAATGTTTTATAGGTGGCATTTGGATCTGAAAAAAATATCATGTATGTACCCTAACTTACAACCTAAGTGTTGGAGATGTGAATGTATGGATGCTACTTATTTTCATGTATGGTGGACTTGTAAAAAAATTAAGGCTTTTTGGATAAAAATTTGGTGGATACTTCAAAATATTTTGAAAAAACGTATTGAATTTTCACCTCAGTTGTTTTTATTAGGTATTACAAAAGACTGTACCACCATAGAGATGAACTTGATTTTGAACTTGATTACAGCTGCGAGACTGTTGATTGGACAATATTGGAAGAAGGCAGAATTACCATCTATGAGGAATGGATTTTGAAAGTTATAAATTTGGCGGAAATGGCCAAAATATCTGCATATTTGAAAGACTATTTGATTGAAAAATATATGTTAGAATGGAAAAAATGGATACAGTATATTCAAGGGAAATATCAATCTAAGAAATTGTATTTAGCATATAGTTAAATTTTTATTAGGATTTATATAATAATTTTGTTGAATATAGTGGGGTTTTTTTCTGTTTTTTTATACCCTGTATTCACTCTGGGAAGTGGGGGGGGGAAGATTGGGGGGGAATAATGTACTCAACTGTAACATTTGCCATATATAAGAAATAAATATTTAATGTTAGAAGAGGGGTTGCTCAGACAGTACCTCTGTACTACATCTGGAGGGGGTTGTGAGGGAGGAGTGAAAGAGGGGAAGGAAGTAGGATGGTTGGAGGAGAGGAGGGTGGAGAGAGGGAGGGAGAGAGGTGAGGAGGAAGGAAGTAGGAGATAGGGAGGATGAGAGGGGATGTGGCAGGGGGGGTGCTGCCGAGCAACACCCATAGTTAAAGTATTGTATGTATTTAAAAGAATGTATGTTGGTTTTTTGTTCAGTGTGGGAGAAAAAAGAATGTATTAAGTTGAGTTGTATTTAATTTGGTTTTTTTCTTTTTGTTGTTTAAAATTATAAAATCAATAAAATATTTTTTTAAAAAATATACACTACAGTATATTTTCCTGAAATCTTTGTTCTAGGCACAAAAGGATTGCTTTCAGACAGATTGCAATGTAGTAATCTTAGAGAACATTCATGTTATAAGGCAGCGGTTCTCAACCTGTGGGTCGCGACCCCATTTGGGGTTGAACGACCATTTCACAGGGGTTGCCAATCAATGCTGTCCGCCATTTTTTTTCCTCAACGCTGCCCGCCATTTTTTTCCTTAGTTACACTACTTTCTATTGGCTTTTGAATGCGAATAGACTCTATTCAAGAGACTATTCTATTGGCGTTCGAAAGCCAATATAAACTAAGGAAGTTTCAGTTTCGGAGCACATGGCAGAAAGCGAGACAGGATGAGCGGCAGAAAGCGAGAGAGAACAAGCGGCAGAAAGCGAGACAGAGAAGAAGCAAAAACAGTAAGTTTTGCCTGCTGCTGAGCTTCCTCTGCTTGGCTGCCTGCCGTCCGTCCTGCTCCCCCTACTCATCTGCCCGTTCTCCGCCTCCCTTTCTTTCCCGTCACCCTCCGCCGATTCTCCGCCTCCCTTTCTCGCCCGTTGCCCTCCGCCCTCCGCCGATTCTCCGCTTCCATTTCTCGCCCCTTGCCCTCCGCCGATTCTCCGTTTCCCTTTCTCGCCCGTCGCCCTCCGCCGATTCTCCGCCTCCCTTTCTCGCCCGTCGCCCGTCGCCCTCCGTCAATTCTCTGCCTCCCTTTCTCGCCCGTCGCCCTCCACCGATTCTCCGCCTCCCTTTCTCGCCCGTTGCCCTCCGCCCTCCGTCGATTCTCCACCTCCCTTTCTCGCCCGTCGCCCTCCGCCAATTCTCCGCCTCCCTTTCTCGCCCGTTGCCCTCCGCCGATTCTCCGCTTCCCTTTCTTGCCCGTTGCCCTCCGCCGATTCTCCGCTTCCCTTTCTTGCCCGTTGCCCTCCGCCCTCCGCCGATTCTCCGCTTCCCTTTCTTGCCCCTTGCCCTCCGCCGATTCTCCGCTTCCCTTTCTCGCCCCTTGCCCTCCGCCGATTCTCCGCTTCCCTTTCTCGCCCCTTGCCCTCCGCCCTCCGTCGATTCTCCGCTTCCCTTTCTCGCCCCTTGCCCTCCGCCGATTCTCCGCTTCCCTTTCTCGCCCCTTGCCCTCCGCCGATTCTCCGCTTCCCTTTCTCGCCCCTTGCCCTCCGCCGATTCTCCGCTTCCCTTTCTCGCCCCTTGCCCTCCGCCGATTCTCCGCTTCCCTTTCTCGCCCCTTGCTCTCCGCCGATTCTCCGCTTCCCTTTCTCGCCCCTTGCCCTCCGCCGATTCTCTGCTTCCCTTTCTCGCCCCTTGCCCTCCGCCGATTCTCTGCTTCCCTTTCTCGCCCCTTGCCCTCCACCGATTCTCCGCTTCCCTTTCTTGCCCCTTGCCCTCCGCCCTCCGCTGATTCTCCGCTTCCCTTTCTCGCCCGTTGCCCTCCGCCGATTCTCCGCTTCCCTTTCTCGCCCCTTGCCCTCCGCCGATTCTCCGCTTCCCTTTCTCGCCCCTTGCCCTCCGCCGATTCTCCGCTTCCCTTTCTCGCCCCCCGCCGATTCTCTGCTTCCCTTTCTCGCCCCTTGCCCTCCACCGATTCTCCGCTTCCCTTTCTTGCCCCTTGCCCTCCGCCAATTCTCCGCTTTCCTTTCTCGCCCCTTGCCCCTTGCCCTCCGCCGATTCTCCGCTTCCCTTTCTCGCCCCTTGCCCTCCGCCGATTCTCCGCTTCCCTTTCTCGCCCCTTGCCCTCCGCCGATTCTCTGCTTCCCTTTCTCGCCCCTTGCCCTCCACCGATTCTCCGCTTCCCTTTCTTGCCCCTTGCCCTCCGCCAATTCTCCGCTTTCCTTTCTCGCCCCTTGCCCTCTGCCCTCTGCCGATTCTCCGCTTCCCTTTCTCGCCCCTTGCCCTCTGCCGATTCTCCGCTTCCCTTTCTCGCCCCTTGCCCTCCGCCGATTCTCCGCTTCCCTTTCTCGCCCCTTGCCCTCCACCGATTGTCCGCTTCCCTTTCTCGCCCCTTGCCCTCCGCCGATTCTCCGCTTCCCTTTCTCGCCCCTTGCCCTCCGCCGATTCTCCGCTTCCCTTTCTCACCCCTTGCCCTCCGCCGATTCTCCGCTTCCCTTTCTCGCCCCTTGCCCTCCGCCGATTCTCCGCTTCCCTTTCTCGCCCCTTGCCCTCCGCCGATTCTCCGCTTCCCTTTCTCGCCCCTTGCCCTCCGCCGATTCTCTGCTTCCCTTTCTCGCCCCTTGCCCTCCACCGATTCTCCGCTTCCCTTTCTTGCCCCTTGCCCTCCGCCAATTCTCCGCTTTCCTTTCTCGCCCCTTGTCCTCTGCCCTCTGCCGATTCTCCGCTTCCCTTTCTCGCCCCTTGCCCTCCGCCGATTCTCCGCTTCCCTTTCTCGCCCCTTGCCCTCCGCCGATTCTCCGCTTCCCTTTTTCGCCCCTTGCCCTCCGCCGATTCTCTGCTTCCCTTTCTCGCCCCTTGCCCTCCGCCGATTCTCCGCTTCCCTTTCTCGCCCCTTGCCCTCCGCCGATTCTCCGCTTCCCTTTCTTGCCCATTGCCCTCTGCCCTCCGCCGATTCTCCGCTTCCCTTTCTCGCCCGTTGCCCTCCACCCTCCGCCGATTCTCCACTTCCCTTTCTCGCCCCTTGCCCTCCGCCGATTCTCCGCTTCCCTTTCTCGCCCCTTGCCCTCCGCCGATTCTCCGCTTCCCTTTCTCGCCCGTTGCCCTCCACCCTCCGCCGATTCTCCGCTTCCCTTTCTCGCCCCTTGCCCTCCGCCGATTCTCCGCTTCCCTTTCTCGCCCCTTGCCCTCCGCCGATTCTCCGCTTCCCTTTCTTGCCCATTGCCCTCTGCCCTCCGCCGATTCTCCGCTTCCCTTTCTCGCCCGTTGCCCTCCACCCTCCGCCGATTCTCCACTTCCCTTTCTCGCCCCTTGCCCTCCGCCGATTCTCCGCCGATTCTCGGCTGAAGATGGGGGGGGCGGTTGGGAGCAGCTCGCCCTCCCTGTCCATTTGGCACCGTCTGCCTTTCGCTCTCTCTCTCTCTCTTCACCAGGACTGGAGGGAGAGAAAGAGAGAAAGAGGAAAGAGAAAGAGGAAAGAGAAGAGAGAGAAAAGAGGGAGAGAGAGAAAGAAAAAAGAGAAAGAGGGGGAGAGGAAAGAGAAAAAAGATTGAGAAAAGAGAGAAAGAGAAGGAAGAGAAAGTGGAAAGAAAGAAGAGAGAGGAAAGAAAGAAAGAAAGAGGATAAAAGAGACAGAAAAAGAAAGAGGAAAGAGGGAAAGAGGAAAGAATGGAAAGAGAGAGAGAGGAAAGTGACAGAGAAAGACCCTTTTGACATCTAAAATGAAGATAACACTGCAGATATCCTTTTTAACCTTTATTTTACACACAGACACACACACACACACACACACATTAAAGGTAAAAAAGGATATCTGCAGTGTTATCTTCATTTTAGATATCAAAAGGGTTTTTCAGCTCCAGTGATTTGTTTTCGGTGGGAAATGGGTCCAAGTGGCTCTTTGAGTGTTTTTGAAAAACACTACCCCTGGGATGGGTGGACTCCCATGTGCTATTAACTTTGTTAGCAAATGGGAGGGGGGGTTCATTTATTCATTCATTTATTGCACAATAAAATTATTTGAAACCAACATTTTGTGCTATTCTAATGCACAACTGCACAAATATACATGTAATCTCTGAGGCTATCACATCTGGGCTACAAAAATTTGGTTAAAGCATTCTTGTTTGCTGATATTTATTTCCTTTTATAAACCGCTTTGATTCTTCCATTTATTGTGGTTTAATACTTCCATTTATTTCCTTTTATTCCCTTAAAACTAGTTTGAATCTTCCATTTGTTGCCATTTATTCTCTTAAAACGGATTTAATTGTTTTGTTTATTTCTGATCCAGGAAACCTATAACCTCCATGCCATTTCTCACTCTTCTTATTCCTTTCTGCTTTGCTTTTTATTCCCTCTCTTTCATATATTTTCTTTCATCTTCGCTGAAAGAAAATCCCTCCAGGTCCCCACTATAATTTATGGTTCAAATGAAAGCAGCCTGTTCTTATTTATTATTTACTAACTTTCTGTAAATTTTGGTCCCACATTTAAAGGCAGGGTAAACATGCATTAAAATAAATGCATTGCCCACTTGGTGGCCACGCCCACTTGGTCACACCCACTTGTTGGTCACGCCCACTTGGCAGCCACGCCCACTATGGTTGGGGGTCACCACAACATGAGGAACTGTATTATGGGGTCATGGCATTAGAAAGGTTGAGAACCACTGTTATAAGGTCTCTAATGAATAGACAGCTTCCCATTCCTTCAGATAGGCAAGACACAGTAGCGCTTTCCTGTCCAATATTGAACTAGGCAGCCTATCCTTATTCCATATTTGAGCAGATGGGCAGGAAAGTACATATCAACTATAAAACACAATCCTTGAGATGAGGGAATGGGAAGAAGAAACTTGCTTGGCGATACCCAGCAGGTTCTTCTCAGCCCCACCTTCCTCATAGGGGAAAAAAAACCCTGATTTGTCTGGAGACAAAAAAAGAGGAAGGGAAGGTGATATATGAAAGTATCACCTAAGTAATTAATCTAGAAGAGGACAAAAAAGAGAAAGAAAGAAATGCTGTTGAAAGATGTAAGCAAGTTGGAAACTGGAACCAACCAAATGGTTTTGGTAAGCTAGTTTTCAGAAGCAGAAAGCTTGTGCAGGAGAACTATAGTAGAAGCAAAGTTGGACTTCTCTGGAACCAGAGATGAGGGAAGGTATAACTTGAAGTCAAGAAAGCATTAAAAGAGCAGAGCAAAACTCTGCTTGGGTAAGGAGAATCTCTGTAAATGTGTGAAAAAAGCTCAACTAAGTGCTCCTCGGCTCCTGGTTAGAGAAGGTGCCAAACAGACTCTGAAATCCATATGAATCAGACATTATTCAGAGTATACTAGCAGAAGTAAGCTGAGAAAATCTCTCCTTTCAAAATATAAGTTCTAGGTCAAGATGTCAATTTTGCTAGATTTTAGCAGAGGTTTTTTTTTTAGTGGATGAATATTAAAATGGATTTTGTCCACATCTGCAGTAGTAATGCAGTTGACTGGGCAATGCTTAATCTATCACAGATACTTATTAATATATTTTCTTCATCAGGGAAGTGAAAAATCAGAAGAGAAGGGTGAAGCAACGCCTCATTTTCTTCTGTTTTGTAAGTTGTCATCTAAAAAGTTTACTTAAAAGATAAACAGAATTGATCTATCTATCTATCTATCTATCTATCTATCTATCTATCTATCTATCTATCTATCTATCTATCTATCTATCTATCTATATCTATCTTCTAAACTCATCAAATCTGCAGATGACATTAAACTGGTAGGAATAGCCACACTCCAGAAGATAGTCTCAATATCCAGATGGATCTTGACAGACTTGAACATTGGGCTGTATCTAACAAAATAAAATACAATGTAGAGAAAAGTAAGGCTTTACACTTAGGCAAGAAAAACCAAATGTACAAGTACAGATTAGATGAAACCTGGCTCAAAACCAGTAACTGTGAGAGGGATCTTGGAGTGCTAGTGGGCAATCACTTAAATATGAACTAGCAGTATGTGGCGGCAGCCAAAAAAGCCAATACAACCCTGCATTAATAGAGCAAAATAATCAAGATAACATGAACTATTAGTACCACTTTATAAAGCTTTAGTATTCACACTTGGAATACTTTATTCAGTTTTGGTCACCATATTATAAAAAAGATGTTGAGACTCTGGAAAGAGTGCAGGTAAGAGCAACAAAGATGATTAGGGGGCTGGAGGCTAAAACATACGAAGGTTGCAGGAATTGGGTATTTCTAGTCTAGCGAAAAGAAGGACTAGGGGTGACATGAAAGCAGTGTTCTAATATTTGAGGGGCTGCCACAAAGAAGAAGGGGTCAACCTATTTTCCAAAGCACCAGAAGAAAAGACAAGAAACAATGTATGGAAACTAATCAAGGAGAGAAGCAATCCAGAACTAAGAAGAAATTTCTTAACAGTGAGAACAGTTAACCAATGAAATAGGTTGCCTTTAGAATTTGTGGGTGGTCTATCATTGGAACACCTTAGTATTTTCAAAAATATTCAAAATGCTGAATGTAAATTTATTTATGAAACAACAATTATGAGGAAGCTAATTAATAAGCAAACAAAAAAACAAATCTTTTCCACTTCTTTGTCAAGAGTTGAGGTATATTTGAAAAATGCTATTTCTCACTAGAATTATATCAATTCTTTAGCCTTTAAATTGAAAAGAAATACTAATCTTTACAAGTTTAACAGTTTTTTAATAACAGTAAATTATTTGAGATATTTGGAAAAGATTGACAATCTGTTTTTTCACAAATAAATTATAAAGAGCCATGGTGGCACAGTGGTTAGAATGCAGTATTGTAGGATAATTCTGCTGACTGCTGGCTGCCAGCAATTCAGCAGTTTGATTCTCACTGGCTCAAGGTTGACTCAGCCTTCCATCCTTCCGAGGTCAATAAAATGAAGGCCCAGATTGTTGGGGGCAATATACTGACTCTGTAAACCACTTAAAGAGTACTGTGAAGTGGTATATAAGTCTAAGTGCTATTGTTATCACTATTATATATTAGTAGGAATGCCACGTGTTATGTATTTTACAATGTTTTGTCAGATATTATTTGCCTATCAGTAAAAGTAATTTCAACTAAGTTAAAATAGAATAAACATAAATTATATGATTTATTCATATGCATTAAATGCTTAACCACAGAAAATTCACAACTTATATTTCCAGCCTACTGATGGGAGACTAATTTTCTTATAACAGAATGTAAAAATTATGCAGCAGATTATGAATTAGCCCAGTTACTCTCAGATTACTGTATGTTCATGCCAGTGTATGTCAACAGTAAAGAAATATTGGCACATGTTGTGTGCATATTTCTGTGCAAATGAAAATTACTAAAGTCAATAACAACTCTTTGCAAATTTAAGTGGCTATAATATTATCTATTTTTTACCTTTTCTAAGCCTATTGTTATTTCTTCATAAAAATAGTCTATATAATATAACAAACATTATTTTATGCATGTTCAGATATGCAATAAGACAGCCAACCATTTATGTTACTTTAATTAGCATCTATATAAAACATTAAATTTAAACTAATGGAACTATAGAAATAATATAATCTGTGAGTCTATTGTAAAGTACTCACTTGGAAATATAACACAATGACATAGCTATTTTAAGTGCAAATGTTGATATATATATTTCTTCCTGTCAAAAACAAAATATTTGCTGCCTACTTAATCTTCAACAAAATGTTCCTTGAAGTTGACTGCTTTTCACCAAATCATCTGGAGGATTTAAATATTTTATAAAAGTATCCTGAGTCCCTAGATTAATAGATCTGAATTTGCTTGCATTCGTGTCTGGTACACATAGCTTGTCGTTCAATTCTCCAAGTAATTTCTTCGTAAGTACAGTGGCATATAGTACATTCATCTGTCTTCACTTCTCGACCTGCTGGAATAACCATGGTCTCAGCAAAGCAATTTGGCCCTAAAATAGAAAAAAAAAAGGTGTTTCATATGACCCTGATTCCATGAGATTGGCTGGCATATATAGATAGGTGAATTGAAATCCCTTCCATATCCAAAACCTCACTGTGTGCCTTTATGTAGATCGCTTTCTGCTTGACCTATGTCAGAAAGTTGTAAGGATGAATACACAGTACACTAAAACACTAATGAAATTATTTCTACATATGTTTCAGCATGAGGTGTCTCCAAATGTATATTAGTTTTCCATATATTTCCTTGTTGAAAAGATGCAAGCAACAATATGCTAGCTTGCAAGATCACCTCTAGTTTAGAAATCCTAACTTGTGTACAATAGTGTGATAAGTTGGTGTTCATTGACATACTGGTCTAAATATTCATTCAATTGACATCTAAATACTGACTCAATTAGTGACCTTTTTATCTCATTAAAAGTATCATATGAAAGCTTAACTAACCACAGCAACATCAGTGATCATTATCTATGCTTCTTGATGATCAGAGCATATGAAAAACTATGACTGTGTAAGAGGAGTAAATGTGAATAGCATGAATTAATAAACAGAAATTTCTGAAATTAAGCAAAAGAAAAACGATATAAGAAATCTGAAGGTAGTTAGATCTTGTGCATCAATGCACCCCAGGAAATGGTGATAAATGAAAAACTGAGTTTTGGGGCAAATTGGGCAAATTTATGTAGACTTTTTTACACAAGAAAAATATGAAAAAATACAGAAAATGAGATTAAGGAAGAAAAGAGAAAAAGTGCAAAAAAATTTAAAAAGGGCAAAGGAAAGATATTTTAAAAAATGACTTTTGATCTTTAGCACAGTTACAAACAAACAGTATCATTCCATCCTCTATGATTACATTACATTATGGCTTCTTCCCATAGTTAATCCTTTTCAATAGACAAATCCAAAAATCATCAAATCATTTCTGTTCATTTTCAGCAAAAAACTTCACAAAAGGTTTCTGATGTTTTATAAAGGATTTATTATCCCTGATCAAAATTCTTTTCTCTTATTCTGATACCATAGCTCATACCATTTAGACCTGTTACACACAGAAAACACTGGGAGCCACAAAAGCCTGCTGCTTCCTCCCCCCCCCCCCGCGTGCACGGAGCACCTTGCTGCCACTGCTTCCCCCTACCCCAACGGAGCGCTGCACTGCCGCTGCTGTTTCCCCCGCAAACAGAGCGCCCTGCTGCCACTGCTTTTTTTCTACGAGAAGTTGGAATTGATTAATTGAAGTTTTTTTTTAGTCCCACAAAATTCTTTTGTTTGTGGGACCACACACAGTGATGAAGGACAGGGAGCAGCAGCAGAGCGATGAAACAGCCACATGCAGCTCTGGAGCCATAGGTTGCTGACCCCTGCCCTAGCTTAATGTTAAGGTGTTTCTTTAGAAACTAGTTTCTTGTCTTCTTTCTGATAAGATCTACAATGTATTTCTTAGTACAGGTCTTAACTTTTCAATTTTTCCCCTATTAATTCTGTGTATCTTATTCACTTCTACATCCATGTTTTTTTCTCATTCTGAAATTTTTTTTAGGTCTTTAATAACACTATCCTTTCTTTCTTCACTAGATTGCTCTATAACTATTCTCCATCTCAGGCAAAATCCTTTTTCCTTTTAAATCCAGTAATGTCACATTGTCTAAATCTTTTTTCATTTCTTGAATTATTGTTTCGGTCTTGCTCATTTATATTGCAAATTCTCCAAATTTATATTTATCCTTTCTTTTATTCTGTATTTGTAAATCTTTTTCCCTTCTCCCTTCAAATAAAATAAAATCTCTCTGAATAGATTCAGTCAATGATACTACAGATGCCACAATAATATCAGTAAAATGGGCAGTTATATAAATTGTATTGGTAAATAAATATTATTTTCAGATTTGTACATCATCCTTTGTATAGTCTATGGGAAAATCGAGATCTGTTCAGTTGACACTCATTTTCTTTCCTAATCCATCAATTAGCCCTCTTAAGAAAGTTAAACAGTCTACTTTCCCATGAAGATATTTGTTTAATTAAATTCAAGTGCTTTGAAATAAATAATATTCCAAATATTCCTTAATCCAAAAATTCCTGAATTTTATAATTCAAACATTTTTTATTTCAATTAATTCTAATTCTAATTCAATTAATTCTCATTATTTCTTTAAATTTTACGCTAATCTCATCCCAGTTCGAAGGGAGGAGCTGTGGTGGTGCAGTGGTTAAAATGCAGTATTGCCTGGTTAGCATAAAAAGAAACCTAGAGTTAGATTTAAAAAATGGGGTCTTTTGATTTATTAGAGAGGATCCTAAAGTTTCATCTAATGGGCTAAAGGGAGATTTTGAGATGAAGGAAAATTTGATTACTAGACTTAAATATTGTTGGAAAATGATAAAAAACAAGGGATTAATTGGCCTAATACTGAGGAGTTACTTATAAGGGAAATGAAAATTAACTATTAGGAAATAACTTGGAATGATTGTTTCGCCCAGATAATATAGAGGATGGACTTGAGACAATAAAGGATTGTCCATTAATAAGTGGTGATGTATTTAGGATGAGAAATAAAAAATGTTTAAGAAATAAAATAAGAATATATTTAAGTAAGTAATATGTGTATTTTAGATATTATAATTTCTATGTAGTGAAATAAAGGAAATTTGGGTTACTCGAAACTTAAATACTATGGATGTTAAAGGTTAAATTGGAATACTGCAATTAAAAATTAGGTAAAACTTATAAACAGGATATGGATATGTATAAGCAAAAATATATTGATAAATGTTTAACTGAGTTTGATATAATTAGAAATTTACTAGCTTAAACATGATATAGCAAATGTTAAGAGAAATGTTTATGTGTTTTATTGTAAATTTTTAAATTTTTTAAATTTTAATTTTTTAGAATCTAAATTTTTAATTTTTTATTATATTAGATGGGTGGGAGATGTATGCATGGGATGAGGATATGTATGGGGAATGTATGATAGATGAATGGACAGGCCTGCTGAGCTTGAGGGAGGCCGGGGACTGGGGGGATGCGGACTCCGGAGTCACGGAGGGTTGGAGTATACCGGTCATTCAGGGAAGAGGCAGATATGGCGGGAGCAGGAGGGTAGGCCGCACTCGGGGAACTCGGTCCTGCTGTCTCGTAGCAGTTCCTTGTTCTGGCCCTTCTGAAAAATCTAGCTCACCCCATGATCCTGGTGATGGGCGTAGCTCAGGCCCTGGGCTCAGACTGTTGCTGCTCAACGCCAGGTTGGTTAACAATAAGGGCCCCCTCATTCATGACCTTGTCATGGATGAGGAGACCGACTTGGCGTGTGTGACTGAGACCTGGTTGGGCCCTGAGGGGGGTGTTCCTCTCTCGGGTATGTGCCCACCAGGTTATCAGGTATGGCACCAGCCACGACTCCAGGGAAGGGGGGGAGGAGTGGCTGTTTTGGCCCGGGAGAACCTCAGTCTACGCAGGCTCACTGTTTCCGATATTCCGGGTTGCGAGTCCATCTTTATGATGCTGGACCTAGGGGTTCAGGTGGGCTGCTACCGGACTGCTGCCTGTTCTAATCTTTCAGAGGGCTGTCTGAATAGCAATAAAACACTTTGAGAAAGAACAGAAGACCTCAGAGCCTGAACTGAAAGGAATCTCGGAAGCTGAACCATACTTGCAGGAACCCTTATATCAAAAAGTTTCTGTAACAAGATGGGGGACGCCGAGCAAGATATCAGCTAACATCAAGCTAACATCATATCAGCTAACATCAAGCTAGCATCAAGTCCTGCTGCGTTTCAGCATAGAGATGCTATGGCGAGGGTGTAATTGGACATTGGAAAGAAGTGACTAGAGGAAAAAACTAGAAAAACAAAACAAAACCCTGAAACAGACCTGAGTTTTATGCTTCTCATGGGGAAATTATTAGCATGCTGGATATCAGGTGCTTCAAGGAGCCAGTTGAATGTTTTAATCATTGCGGCAGCATTAACATCTGGCATGCCTGTTTTTGTTATTATGTTCTTGAGCTGTTTTTTAACTGTTGTTTGTCCAAATTTTAAATAGTTAACTTGTTTAATACCATTTTAAATTGATTTGTTAGATGTTGAATGATGTGGGGGGGATTGAATGTTGTGGAATGAATCAGGTTGAATGGATGGTTAGCTTATTGTTTTAAATTGTTTGTTTAAAGGGTAGTTTTTTGTGGGCGGGATAAATTAATGATATGGATGGAGTTGTGGTTGAGTGGAATGAATGGGATGGACTGCCTAGCCTGCCTGGCGCGGCAGAGGGGGAGGGGGAGGGGGAGGGGGGCGCTGGCTCTGGGGTGATAGAGGGCCAAAGTATACCGGTCTTGCTGGGGAGAGGCAGATATGGCGGGGGCCACAGAGTAGGCCATTCCCGGGGAACAAGAGCTAGCTGTTTAAAAGCGATCCCTTGCTCCGACCCTGTGAGTTCAGCCCGAAGTACTGGTGATGGGGGAAATCCGGACCCTGGGCTCAGGCTGCTGCTGCTCAATGCCAGGTCAGTTGTAAATAAAGCTCCCCTCATCCATGATCTTCTCCTGGATGAGGAGGCCGACCTCGCATGTGTGACCGAGACCTGGCTGGGCCCGGAGGGAAGAGTTCCTCTCTCTGAGATGTGTCCAGTCGGGTTTCAGGTATGGCATCAGCCACGACCCCAGGGAAGGGGGGAGGAGTGGCTATTATAGCCAAGAAGACCTTTAGCCTACGCAGGTTTGCTGTTTCTGAGATTGCGGGTTGTGAGTTGCTCCTTGTGAAGTTGGACCTAGGGGTTCAGGTGGGCTTGTTGCTCGCGTACCTGCCTCCCAGCTGCGTGTCAACAGTCCTGCCTGCGCTACTTGAGGAGGTTGCTGGGCTGGCGGTTGAGTTCCCCAGGCTTATTGTCTTGGGGGACTTAAATCTTCCGTCGCTTGGCGAATCCTCTGGGTTGGCGCAGGAGTTCATGGCCACCATGGCAACCATGAACCTGACTCAGGTAGTTCAGGGTCCGACTCACGAGAGG
The DNA here is from genome assembly GCA_034064705.1 of Bothrops alternatus. Lineage (NCBI taxonomy): Eukaryota > Metazoa > Chordata > Lepidosauria > Squamata > Viperidae > Bothrops > Bothrops alternatus. The sequence goes on along the minus strand of JARGCV010000103.1, from coordinate 10,161,897 downwards.
GGACACACTCCCGACATGGTATTCCTCTCAGAACAGTTGAGCAATGATCTGAATTTAAGAGGCTTAGATATTTTGCCTATGTCATGGTCAGATCATTTTCTGCTACGGCTTGTTTTTAAGGCTCCACTCCTCCCCCGCAGGGAGGCAGAACCGATTAGGTGGTTCCGCCCCAGACGTCTGATGGATCCAGAGAGTTTTCAGAGGACGCTTGGGGAAATACCGAATTCTCTCATTCACAGTTCAGCAGAGTCCCTGGTTACGGCCTGGAATATGGCTGCGAAGGGGGCTTTTGACCGGATTGCGCCGCTGCGACCTCTCTGTGGTAGCAGACCCAGGAGATCTCCTTGGTTTACTGAGGAACTCAGGGGGATGAAGCGCCAGAAGAGACGCCTAGAGAAGCGATGGAGGAGAAGTAAATCCGTATCTGACTGAACACTTGTAAGATCTTATATCAAGACTTATCAGGTGGTGCTCAAGGCGGCAAGATGCGCGTATCATTCCACCTTGATTGCATCTGCGGAATCCCGCCCAGCCGCCCTGTTCAGGGTAACTCGCTCCCTCCTTAATCAGGGGGGGTTGATGCACCCTTGCAGGGTAGTGCTGAGGACTTTAATAAGTTTTTTGCGGATAAAATCGCCCAGATTCGGACGGACCTTGACTCCAATTGGAACGCAGTATCGGCTGATAATGATTCAGTCGAGATGACAGTGACTCGTCTTGATCCTGTTGTGTGGGAGGAGTTTGACCCAGTAGCACCTGATGAAGTCGACAAGGCCATTGGAGCTGTGAGCTCCGCCACCTGTTTATTGGCCCCGTGCCCCTCCTGGCTGGTTTCGGCCAGCAGGGAGGTGACGCGGGGCTGGGTTCAGGAGATTGTCAACGCTTCTTTGAGGGAGGGGTCCTTTCCGGCTCCCTGCAAGGAGGCAATTGTGCGCCCCCTCCTCAAGAAGCCTTCCCTGGACCCAGCTGTTTTAAACAACTACCGTCCTGTCTCCAATCTTCCCTTTATAGGGAAGGTTGTTGAGAAGTTGGTGTCACTCCAGCTCCAACGGTCCCTGGATGAGGCCGATTATCTGGGCCCTCAACAGTCAGGATTCAGGCTCGGCTACTCCATGGAAACTGCTTTGGTCGCGCTGACGGATGATCTCTGGCGGGCCCGGGATAAGGAATTATCCACTATCCTGATGCTACTTGACCTCTCAGTGGCTTTTCATACCATTGACCATGGTATCCTTCTGCACCGACTGGAGGGGTTGGGGGTTGGGGGCACTGTTTTGCGGTGGTTCACCTCCTACCTCACTGGTCGGTCTCAGTCGGTGTTGGCAGGGGGTCAGAGGTCGACCCCTAGGTTCCTCCCTTGTGGGGTCCCTCAGGGATCGGTCCTCTCCCCTCTGCTGTTTAATATCTACATGAAACTGCTGGGCGAGATCAACCGATAACACGGGATGAGATATCATCAGTATGCTGATGATACCCAGCTTTACATCTCCACTCCGTGTCATTTCAGTGAAGCAGCGGAAGTGATGTGCTGATGTCTGGAGGCTGTTAGGGTTTGGATGGGTGCCAACAGGCTCAAACTCAACCCCGACAAGACGGAGTGGCTATGGGTTCTGCATCCCAAAGATATTTCAATCTATCCGTCCATTAGCCTGGGAGGGAGCTTTTGACCACCTCGGAGAAGGTCCACAACTTGGGCGTCCTCCTCGATCCACAGCTAAATTTGGAACATCATCTTTCGGCTGTGGCGAGGAGGACATTTGCCCAGGTTCGCCTGGTGCACCAGTTGCGGCCCTATTTGGACCGGGAGTCTCTTCTCACAGTCACTCATGCTCTTATCACCTCGAGGTTCGACTACTGCAATGCTCTCTACATGGGGCTACCTTTGAAAAATGTTCGGAGACTTCAGGTAATGCAGAATGCAGCCGCGCGAGCAGTGTTGGGCTTGCCTAGAAATGCCCACATTTCGGCATCACTCCGCGAGCTGCATTGGCTGCCAATTGGTCTCCGAACCCAATTCAAAGTGTTGGTTATGACCTATAAAGCCCTACATGGCATCGGACCAGGTTATTTACGGGACCGTCTGCTGCCTCATGAATCCCAGTGGCCGGTTAGGGCCCACAGAGTGGGCCTTCTCCAGGTCCCGTCAGCCAGACAGTGTCGCCTGGCGGGGCCTAGGGGAAGAGCCTTCTCTGTTGCGGCCCCGGCCCTCTGGAACCAACTTCCCCAGGAGATCCGTGTCACCCCCACCCTCTCCGCCTTTCGTAAATTGCTTAAAACATACTTTTGCCAGCAGGCCTGGGGCAGCTAACACCTTGCCCCTAGCCAGTGTATGTTTGTGTGTATGTTTGTGGAATGATTGGTTTCTTTTTTAACTTAAGGGTTTTTATATTTATGTATTTTATTGTAATTTCAATCATGTTGTAAGCCGCCCTGAGTTCTCCGGAATAGGGCGGCATAGAAATTAAAGAAATAATAATAATAATAATAATAATAATAATAATAATAATAATAATAATAATAATAATTATTATTATTATTATTGCTTACGTACCTGCCTCCCAGCTGCGTGATATCAGCCCTGCCTGTGCTACTCGAGGAGGTTGCTGGGCTGGCGGTGGAGTTCCCCAGGCTTATGGTCTTGGGGGACTTTAATGTGCCGTCGCTTGGCGAGTCCTCGGGGTTGGCACAGGAGTTCATGGCCGCCATGACAACCATGGACCTGACCCAAGTAGTGCAGGGTCCAACGCATGAGCGTGGACACGCCCCGGATATGATTTTCCTTTTGGAGCAGTTGGGTAATGATCTGGTTTTAAGGGGCTTAGATATTTTGCCTTTGTCATGGATCGATCATTTCCTGCTTCGACTGAATTTTACAGCCCCAATCCTTCCCCGCAGGGAGGCGGAACCGATTAAGTGGTTCCGCCCCAGACGCCTGATGGATCCGATTGGTTTTCAGATGGCGCTTGGGGAATTACCGAGCTCGTTCATTCACAATTCGGCGGAGTCCCTGGTAGCGGCATGGAATACGGCCGTGAAGGGGGCTATTGACCAGATTGCGCCTTTGCGACATCTCCGCGGTGCTGGCCCCAGGAGGTCTCCTTGGTTTACCGAGGAGCTCAGGGGGATGAAGTGCCATAAGAGATGTCTAGAGAAGCGATGGAGACGAAGTAGATCCGGATCTGATCGAAACAGATTGAGCTCATTTATTAGAGCCTATCTGAAGGTGATTAAAGCGGCAAGATCGTTGTATCTCTCTGCTTTGATCGCTGCTGCGGAATCTCGCTCGGCCGCCCTGTTTAGGGTGACCCAGTCCCTCCTTAATCCGAGGGGCCTCCCTTGCAGGGTAGTGCCGAGGATTTTAACAACTGTTTCACAGACAAAGTAGCTCAGATCCGGGCCGACCTAGACTCCAATTGTGAAGCAAAGTCGACTGATAATGATTCAGTCGAGGTGACAGGGGCATGCTCTTGTCCGATCATCTGGGGCGAGTTTGAGGCTGTTACACCTGATGAATTTTGACCAACTATCGTCCGGTCTCTAACCTCCCCTTTGTGGGGAAGGTTATTGAGAAGGTGGTGGCACTTCAGCTCCAGCGGTCTCTGGAGGAGCCAATTATCTGGGCCCTCTGCAGTCTGGGTTCAGGCCCGGCTACAGCACCGAAACTCCTTTGGTCGCTCTGATGGATGATATCTGGCGGGCCCGGGATGGAGGCCAGTCCTCTTTCCTGGTGCTTCTTGACCTCTCAGCGGCGTTCGATACCATCAACCACGGTATCCTTCTGCGCCGGCTGGAGGGATTGGGAGTGGGGGGCACCGTGTTACAGTGGTTCTCCTCCTATCTCTCTGGTCGGTCGCAGTCGGTGTTTGTGGGGGGGCACCTCTAGGTTACTCCCGTGTGGGGTGCCTCAGGGGTCGGTTCTCTCCCCCCTACTTTTTAACATCTACATGAAGCCATTGGGTGAGATCATCCACCGGCACGGAGTGAGATACCATCAGTACACTGATGATACTCAGCTGTACATTTCCACTCCTGGCCAAATCAGTGAAGCGGTTGAGGTGATGTGCCGGTGTCTGGAGGCTGTGAGGGTCTGGATGGGTGCTAACAGATTAAGACTCAACCCTGACAAGACAGAGTGGCTGTGGGTGATGCCTCCCAAGGACACTTCAATCTGTCCTTCCATTACTCTGGGGGGTGAGTTTATAAACCCCTCGGAGAAGGTCCGCAACTTGGGTGTCCTCCTCGATCCACAGCTGACATTGGAACATCATTTATCGGCTGTGGCGAGGGGGGCATTTGCCCAGGTTCGCCTGGTGCACCAGTTGCGCCCTTATTTGGATCGGGAGTCTCTCCTCACAGTCACACATGCCCTTGTCCCCTCGAGGATCAACTACTGCAATGCTCTCTACATGGGGCTACCCTTGAAGAGTGTTCGGAGACTACAGTTAGTGCAAAATGCAGCTGCGCGAGCAATTGTGGGCCTTCCTCGTCGTGCCCACATTTTACCAACCCTCCGCATGCTGCATTGGTTGCCTATTGGTCTCCGAGCACAATTCAAAGTGTTGGTCATTACCTATAAAACCCTTTATGGCATTGGACCTGGATACTTACGGGACCGTCTTCTGCCACATACTTCCCTACGACCAGTGAGAGCACACAGGGTCGGCCTTCTCCAGGTCCCGTCAGCGAAACAATGTCGTCTGGCGGGTCGTAGGGGGAGAGCCTTCTCTGTTGTGGCGTCCACCCTCTGGAACCAACTGCCTCTTGAAGTCCGCATTTCTCCCACTCTCCTGGCCTTCCGAAAGAATTTAAAAACCTACCTCTGCCAGCAGGCCTGGGGATGATTGTTGATTGTGGCGTAATTGATGAGTATCTATGGGGTTTCATTTTTAATGTTTTTGTTTGGATTTATATTGAAATTGTTTTATGTATATGTTGTGAGCCGCTCCGAGTCTTCGGAGAGGAGCGGCATACAAATCCGAACAAAATAAATAAAATAAAATAAATAAAATAGAGAAGGAATTTTTGATGATGTAATCTGAGATAAATACTAAAGATTTTGTTATTGAACTATTGATTACCCAGTCGCCACGTTGCTTTCTAAATACTTAATTGTAAAACTGGAAAAACAATAAAAATTGTTATAAAAATTGCAGTATTGCAGGTTAATTTTACTGACTACTGACTGTCAGCATTTCAGCAGTTCGAGTCTCACTGGCTCAAGATTGATTCTGCCTTCCATCCTTCTGAGGTTGGTAAAATGAAGCCTGAGATTGTTGACTCTGTAAACCACTTAAAGAGGGCTGTAAAGCACAGTGAACTGGTATATAAATCTGTGCTATTGCTAAGAGCTACCTTTGTTGAATTTTCAGAATACAGAATAACAAAATTGGAAGGAACCTTGCAGTTCTTCTAGTCCAATGCCTTACTCAAGCAGAAGATGCTATACCATTCCAGACAAATGACTGTCAATGTCTTCTTAAAAACCTCTACTTCTAGAGGCAAGCCATTCCACTGCTTAATTTTGTCACTGTCAGGAAATTTCTCCTTACTTTTAGGTTGTTTCTCTCCCTGATAAATTTCCATCTGTCTTGTCCTCAGGTGCTTTGGAAGACAGGCTGCGCCTCTTCTCTGTGACAGCCTCTCAAATATTGGAACACTGGTACCATGTCACACTTAATTCTCTTTGTTAGACTAGATCAGCGGTTCTCAACCTGTGGGTCGGGACCCCATTTGGGGTCGAACGACCATTTCACGGGGGTCGCCAAACAATGCAGTCCGCCATTTTTCCCCCTTTTTCCTTAGCTGTGCTACTCCCTCTTATTCTATTGGCTTTTGAAAGCCAATAGAATAGACTCTCTTGAATAGAGTCTAATTCTATTAGCTTTCAAAGCCAGTAGGAATTGTCCAGGCTGTCTCTGCCCTGCTGAGCCCGCCAAAAGTCCCAGTCTGCAAACGGTGCTGCAAGTTGTCTGCAGTGAAGGTGAGCTGTGTAGAAGTTTCTACCCCTCCCTGCTGAGCAATTACTAAAAATGTAAGTAAAAGAGGGCCAGGGGTGGGAGGCCGGCGGGTGCAGGGAAGGTTGCTGGAGTGCGTGAGGCCCGATGGGTGCCTTACCTCCCTTGGGTTGGGCCAGCTGCTGGCCCAGCCGGTGGTCGCCCTGCGCCGTCGCTGCCCCTTGCCAGCTATGCCTCGGCCAGCGCAGGGGGCGGCACCACGCATGTGCGGCGCTCCCTGGCAGGGAAAGCCCTCAACTTACGACTGGTTGGGAAGTCCTCGACTTACAACCAGTTGGGAAGTCCTCGACTTACGACCGGTTGGGTCACAGCATTAAAAAGGTTGAGAACCACTGGACTAGATGTACCCAGTTCTTGTAACTGTCAAACATTTTGGTCTCCAGTCCCCTATTTGTTGTTGCTTTTCTCTGCATTTCTTCTAGAGTCTCAACATTTTTCTGTATCACGGTAACCAAAACTGAATACAGTATTCCAAGTTTGGTCTTAAAAAACAGTATAAAGCTGTAGTAAACTTAACCTGATCCTGATACTATCCCTGTTAATGCAACCTAGGACTGCATTTTTTGGCAGCTGCAGTTAACTGTTGGCTCATACTTAAGTGGGACTTTATCCTCAAAACACACACACACAAAAATGAAACTTTGATTTCAGGCTATGACAATTAACTTTGTTGTTATTGAAATGACTTTTATCTAGAAGAATTGTAAAGCAAAATTTGAGGCTGTAACTTTATTTTGTACTCTATTACAATGAAAAAGGTCACATCACTGATTTTTTTTCCTTTTACATCCTCACTCTCACCCATCTTTCTCCTTCCTTTCTGATCTTTGTTGCTATCTGAATATTGTTGTTGTTAGTTGCGAAGTCATGTCTGATCTATCGCGACCCCATGGACAATGTTCCTCCAGGCCTTCCTGTCCTCTGCCCTCTTCTGAAGTCCATTTAAGCTCATGCCTACTGCTTTAGTGACTCCATCCAGCCACCTCATTGTCTGTCATCCCCTTCTTCTATTGCCCTCAATCTTTCCCAGCATTAGGCTCTTCTCCAGTGAGTCCTTCCTTCTCATTAGGTGGCCAAAGTACTTGAGTTTCAACTTCAGGATCTGGCCTTCTAAAGAGCAGTCAGGGTTGATCTCCTTTAGAACTGACCGGTTTGATCGCCTTGCAATCCAGGGGACTCGCAGGAGTCTTCTCCAGTATCATAGTTCAAAGGCCTCAATTCTTTTGCACTCAGCCTTTCTTATGGTCCAACTTTCACAGCCATATATTGCAACAGGGAAAACGATGGCCTTGACTATACGTACTTTTATTGGCAGGTGATTGATGTCTCTGCTTTTTAGTATGCTGTCTAGATTTGCCATAGCTTTCCTTCCCAGGAGCAAGCGTCTTTTAATTTCTTGGCTGCCGTCCCCATCTGTGGTGATCTTGGAGCCCAAGAAGATAAAATCTGTCACTACCTCTATTTCTTCCCCATCTATTTGCCAAGAATGGAAAGGGCCAGATGCCATGATCTTGGTTTTCTTAATGTTGAGTTTCAAGCCAACTTTTGCACTCTCCTTCTTCAGCCGCATCAAGAGACTCTTTAGTTCCTCTTCACTTTCTGCCATTAGATTGGTATCATCTGCATATCTTAGGCTGTTGATATTTCTCCCAGCAATCTTAATTCCAACTTTTGATTTATCTAGCCCTGCCTTTCTTATGATGTGCTCTGCATATAAGTTAAATAGGCAGGGCGACAGAATACAGACTTGCTGGACTCCTTTCCCAATTTTGAAGCAATCAGTAGTTCCATGTCCAGTTCTCACTGTTGCTTCTTGACCCGCATATAGGTTAGAGCAGAGAAATAAAAATGTATGATAATTTATGTAAATAATTGTATATGTATGAGATATATAACACAGTACTGTTAAGGAAAAAATGTATTTTAAATTTGTTTGTTGTATTGTAAAAAAGGGAAAATATTTTTTTTTAAAAAAGAGACAAATAAGATGGTCTGGTACTCCCATCTCTTTAAGAACTTGCCACAATTTGTTGTGATCCACACAATCAAAGGCTTTAGTATAGTCAATGAAGTGGAAGTAGATGTTTTTCTGGAACTCCCTAGCTTTCTCCATGATTCAGTGTATGTTGGCAATTTGATCTCTAGTTCCTCTGCCTCTTCGAAATCCTTCCTGTACTTCTGGAAGTTCTCGATTCATGTACTGCTGGAGTCTAGCTTGTAGGATTTTAAGCATAACTTTACTAGCATGTGAAATGAGTGTAATGTTGCGATAGTTTGAACATGCTTTGGCATTGCCTTTCTTTGGAATTGGAATGTAAACTGACCTTTTCCAATCCTGTGGCCACTGTTGAGTTTTCCAAATTTGCTGGCAAATTGAGTGTAGCAATTTTACTGCATCGTCTTTTAAGATTTTGAATAGCTCAGCTGGGATACTGTCACCTCCACTAGTTTTGTTGTTGCTCAGCTTTCCTAAGGCTCATTTCACTTCACATTCTAGGATATCTGGCTCGAGGTCAGTGACCACCCCATCATGGTTATCAGCGATGCTAAGCTCATTCTTGTATAGTTCTTCTGTGTAATTTTGCCACCTCTTCTTAATCTCTTCTGCCTCTGTTAGGTCCCTGCCATTTTGGTCCTATATCATGCCCATCTTTGCATGAAATGTTCCCTTCATATCTCCAATTTTCTTGAAGAGATCTCTGGTTCTCCCTATTCTATTGTTTTCTTCTATTTCTTTGCACTGTTCTTTTAAGAGGGCATTCTTATCTCTTCTAGTTATTCTCTGGAATTCTGCATTCAATTGGGTGTATCTTTCTCTTTCTCCCTTGCCTTTCGCTTCCCTTCTTTCCTCAGCTATTTGCAAAGCTTCCTCAGACAGCCATTTTGCTTTCTTGCATTTTTTTTTCTTTGGGATGGTTTTAGTTGCTACCTCTTTTTTTTAATTTTTAAATTTAATTTTTTTATTTTTAAACCAACAAAACAAGACAAAACAAAACATAACACACATACACACACAGTATATATGCCTCCCCTTTTTTAAACAGCGATTTTATAACGGTAATCTTCTATTATTTACATTTCCCCCCCTTATTCTTCTTTAGAATATTTGTCCTTGTTGCCCCATTGTTTCTTATTTGCATTTTTCTTCCTTCATACTATACTTCATACTAAGAATACTACATATTATTATTATTATTATACATTATTATACACACATTTTCACTTTTGACCTTTCCACATTTATTCTTCTCTATTATTTCTAGTCTCCAACCAGTCATACCACTTGTTCCATATTAGATAGTACTCTGTGTCTTCCTTTTCTTTTATCTCTTTTGTTAATTTGTCCATCTCAGCACAGTCCAGGATTTTTCTTATCAACTTCTTCCTCTGATGGTATATTCTCATTTTTCCAGAACTGTGCATATGCTATTCTTGCTGCTGTTGTTATATGTAAGATTAAGTATCATATTTCTTTACTATATTGTCTATTTAAAATACCCAGCAAAAAGATCTCTGGTTTCCAGTCTACGGGTTGGTCTATTATTTCTTTGATCCATCTTCTTATTGTAGTCCAGTATTTTTTCGCAACTGGGCATGTCCACCATAAATAATATGTTCCATGTACTTTTTTACATTTCCAACATGTTGGTGAATTGTTCTGGAACATCTTGGAAAGCTTTGCTGGTGGAAGATGCCATCTGTAAAACATCTTCAACTGGTTTTCCTTGAATGCCGTTGACATAGTCAATTTTATGTTTATTTCCCATTTCCCCAATTCTATATTATATCCAAGTTTTTGCCCATCTAATCATTGTGTCTTTGACAACCTCATCTTCCATTTTATATCTCAATAGGTATTTGTATAAATTGCTAATTAATTTTATTTCTGTTCCATGTATAATTTTATCCAATTCTTGCAGCTTTTTGTATTTCATATAATTTTTTGTCCTCTGTATATTTAGATTGAATTTGTGTAAATGTCCACCAGTCAATCTCTCTGCCTATATCTTGTTCCAATTCTTGTTTTGTTTTCAGATTCCCCTGTTCATTTACTAATTCCTTGTATCTAATTATCTTATTTATACCCTGTAGGTTTGGGTATTTCAGAGCTTCTGTTGGGGATAACTACATTGCAATTCTTATATAATGTTTTTGTTTTATTTTTTCCCAAGTCTGTAGCAATGCATTCCTAACTATGTGTCTTTGAAAGTATCTGTGTATTTTATTTTTTTCGCCCCATAGGAATGCATGCCACCCTGCTTGCAAGTCATGTCCTTCTATTGTTAAAACTACCGTAGTATTTTTCAAATCCATCCAATCTTTTAGCCAAGTTAAGTTCAATGCTTCCTAGTATATTTCCCACTCTGGTAACACCAATCCCCCTTTATCTTTCAAATCTTGCAAGAGTTTTAATTTAATCCTGGGTTTTTTCCTTTGCCATATAAATTTAGTGACCAATTTATTTAATTCTTGAAAGAATGTTTTCCCTAATTTTATTGGAATAACTTGGAACAGAAATAATATTTTTGGCAATATATTCATTTTGACCGTAGTTGTCCTCCCTAAAAATGAAATTTGCAAATTTTCCCAATTTTCTAAATCTTTTTTTATCTGGTGTAATATTTTATCATAATTGTCCTCCTTAATCAAGGAACATTTCGCTGTAAGCTAGATCCCTAAATATTTTATTTTCTTGGTTATACTTACCTTTGTTTTATCTTCCAGTTCACTTTCCTGTGCCTCTGTAAGATTTTTGGTTATTAATTTGGATTTATTCTTCTTAATCTTAAGTCCGACTACCTCACCAAATTCTTCTATTTTTTTAATCAATTTATAGCCAATTTCTAATGGATCTTCCAAAATAAATACCAAATCATCAGCGAAGGTCTGGACCTTATATTCTTCCTTCTTAATTTTTAAACCCTTTATTTCTTGGTCCTCTCTGATTTTTGTCAGGAGTATTTCTAACAATAAAATAAATAGAAGAGGGTAAAGTGGGCATCCTTGTCTTACTCCTTTGGTTATATCAATTTTTTCTGTCATTTCCTCATTTATAATTATCCTAGCTATTTGTTTAGTATATATTTTCTCAACCATCGTTCCAAATTTTGTCCCAAAATTCATATAGTACAATTGTGTTATAATAAAATTCCAATTCAGATTATCAAATGCCTTCTGGGCATCAAGAAAAACCAGTTTAGTTGCTACCTCTTGTACAATGTTGTGAACCTCCATCCATAATTCTTCAGGCACTCTGTCTATCAGATCTAATTCTTTAAATCTATTTGTCACCTCTACTGTATATTCATCAGGGACATGATTTAGTTCATACCTGAGTGGCCTAGTGTTTTTCCCTACTTTCTTCAATTTAAGCCTAAATTTTGCAACGAGAAGAGGACCGGGGCGACTACCTTAGGTTTGGCATTTTCGATAAATCCCCTTTCTAAGTTTTTATTTATAAATCTTTCCATCTCCTCCTTCTCTTTAGGGCTCATGGAGTATAGTCTGGGCTTCAGGAGTTTTGCCCCGGGTTTGAATTCTATGGCACAATCTGTGGGTTGGTGAGGGGGGGAGCTCATCTGCCTGCTCCTCACTGAAGACTTCAGCAAGGTTTTGGTATTCCTCTGGTATTTCGGATAACCCCTTTTCCTTTCCCACCGATGCTTTCTCCATTCCTGGGCTTGATAGCGGTCTTTGGGGTATTAAGTTCACACGATCCCCCTTCAGGAAATTGAATTCTGCCATCCTCCAATTTAGGGGTTCCATTACTTTAGCCACTCCAGCCCTAGGATCACTGGGTATTCCATGCCTGGGGTCACTACAAACGTTACGTCTTCCTCGTGGTTCCCCAGGGATAGGTGGATTGGTAAAGTGGCTAGGGTAGCTGGCACCCCCTGCTATGGATCCATTTAATTGGCCGAACGAGATCGGTTGCTTCAGCCTCCTCACTGGGATGCCCAAGTTCCCCACTAGCGTCAGGCTAGTGAGGCAGCGGGTGCAGCCAGAGTCTATTAAGGCTTTCACTTTGACACCTCTAGGTGTGGAGGGGGCTAATATAGTCACTGTCTTTAGGAGGGGTGCAATGGGTCCACTTACCAGGGGTTCACCCTCCAAGTTGTCGTCCGAGATATCCACCGCCCCTGTGGTGTAGGCCGGAGTTCCTTCCCCGGTAGAGTTGGAAACTCCACAGCCTCTGTCGCCCTCTTGGCGGGTTCTCATGATTTGGCTGGGGACTTTCCTGATTTCCTGGCCAGTGATCAGTCTGGGTTGCATTGAGAGGCTTTCAAGTGGCACTCTATGGTGTGATGCCCCTCTCCCGCATTTGAAACAATCTGTTGACTTCTTGGCCATGGCCGGTGGTTTTGCTGGTTGGCATGTTGGCTCAGGAGGCGAGCAGCCCAATGGCTTTCCTTGGCAGTACCTCTTCAGTAAGTTGATCTCTGCTTCCTCCATCAAGACGTACCATTTGTCAAGTTGGTGTGGATCCCCTCGAGGCAGGCAAGCATCATACAGGTCGTAGTTTAGGCCATCTTTGAAATGGCTAAGGAGGATGTCTTCCAGCCAGTTCAACTTGTTGGTGATGGCCTGGAATTCTTCTGTATGTTCAGCTACCAGGCATCTGCCCTGCCTCACCATTTTGATTCTCTTGTGGGCCTTTCAATCAGGCAGGGGGTCCTTGAATTGCCTTCTCAGAGAGGACATGAAGCGGTTGAAGTCATTGAGCTCTGGGGCATTGGAATCATGCAGGTTCACCATCCAGTCTGCGGCCACCCCGTCCAAAGCAGATTGCACGATACGGATATGGGCTTTGTCACTGGGGATGTCCAGTCCATATTCTTCCATGTAACTAAGGACTTGGGTTAGGAAGAACCCCAAGCATGGCGGCTCCCCCCCTGAATTTTGCGTCAAGCGGCAGGAATCTTTGGATGGATTGATGCCTTTGCCTCTGACGGTGTTGTCTCCCATCCTGATTGCCATCTGCGTGTCGGTGGGGAGTGGGGGCTGCCAAAGTGATAGCTGCTGTCTCAGTGGATGTCCCTGGGACTACAGGTTCTGATCCCCCTTCAGTGTCTCTCCGGTTGCAGCCCAAGGTATTGGTACGGCTGCAGGGTTCAGGTTTTTCCTCCACAAGAGTTCTTTTCATCAGGTCAATAGCTTTCTCTAAGATCCAGTTAGAGTGCTGCACATGACCTCCTTCCTCTTCGCTAAGGTGCAGGGATTTCTCCATCTCTTGCTTCCATTCGGGTTGGTGGCTGTCTCGCCTCAGGGTCACCTTCCTTGATTTCTTTTCCCACTCGTCTTTCTTTCCAACGCCCATCAACCACTGAGGTTTGTGGTCACGCGTTTCCACCACTACTTCTTCTGAGGAGTATGATGTCTCGGATTCTGACAGCTGGCAGGGTCCCCCTTTCATGGTGGGTTCTTCCTTCCCTGCCCCATTGTCCGACACTGTAGATTTTGCAAAGTCCCCTGGTAAGGGTATTCCTTCCAGGTTGACTATTACTGCAGATCCTGTCTAATGTAAGGACCCACTTCAACACCACATCTTAAGACAACAGAACTCTTGGAGACAATTTCTTCCAACAGGAACTTTGATTAAGAGTAGTTGGTAGTGGGCATAATAGACAGGATCTGAGATTTCCTGCGCAGAGTGATAGATTAAGGTACCCCCAACTTAGACCCCACCCTATAGACAGCCAATCCCCAGGAGTTAAGTCCATCGTGGGAAAAGGGGAGATAACATCGGCCCATCTCCAGTTCATGCAGAGATGGACAGCGGCTTCTTCACACCTTCCTCTGAGAGCGTAGAAATAAACCAGGCACTGGGTTACATTCCTTATTTCCTCCCTTGTTCTAACTGACAGTTGAGGAAGATAAATTTCACAGAAAGACATAGCACAGGAAACAATTTGTTACATTGTAGCAGGCAGTGAACACTGAGGCAATAAACGAAGCAAAAGATTACATTGTAGCGAATAGAGGAAGCAAAAGCAATAACCCCACAGGTACATCCCCTCTCCCTTGGGAATATGGTAGAACTCAGGGAAAAATGAGATTTGTTTTTAAGTCAGAAGGGATAGATAGACATGAAATAGGAATGGGTTCTGACAAAGACAAAACAATTTATCTGTCAATTAATCATTTTATTTCAATCATTGACTGGTAAAACAAAAGTCACAACTGATTAGAGTAAATCAAGCTATAAAATCATAAAACAATAGAAGTGAAAATGAAAATGTAAGTTAATGTTTAAGAATTTTGAGATTTAAAAATTAAAGTAGTAAAATATGATGTACATGGTAACTAAATAATTGCTTACAATAATAGAATAGTAAAATTACGAATTTGGAATATATAGAATCATTATAGTGCTAAAAGTTATGGGAAAGTTGTAAATATTATTGCAGCTAAAGAAAATGTAGTAATATAATATATAAGGAAGGATAATACATAAAGCTTAATTATGGTTTCCAAACTGAAAGAATCCAATTATAATGACTATTTATCTGCACAGTTAAAATAACTCTGAAATTAAGACAAAAATAAGATTTAGCTGACCTGAAGGAAATGAAAATATTGATCAAAATTAGAAAATAAATGTCAGATGCATTTCAAATATTTTCAAATGAAAAATATCTATGAGGAGAAATTATAATGTATTTTAACCACTAAAACGTTAATATCAAGATGGAAAATAGTCAAGTGTTCTTTCATATTAAGAAGACTTGACTCTGAAAGACTATAGAAACTGGATTACATTAAAAATGGCTAATCATACCTAAATAAACATCATAATAAATATAGATTTAAAATTTTACACATTTTTGGAAGTCTGGCATTTTTCCTGAGGAATGACATGTTATAAAATAAAACAACTTTACCTATAATTCCATGATACTTAAAAAACTAATTATGTCCTATTTATTCATAGTAAATAAAATTTTGCTGACATGTTGTGATTGGACACATACATCAAAGGTCAAGAAGCAAACCCTTAAAATAGAATAGAATGTTTGGTCTGGTAGACAACAGTAGAATTCTATCTTTTCTAGACAATAATAATATTTACAATGCAAAACTCCTTCTAAGAATGTGTAACTTACAGGGTCCTGAGAACTGTATCAGGCTCTAATCAGCTCTTTGGAAGCACTTACCCAGCTGACCTCCACATCCATCCATCTTCCAATTTTCAATTTCTTGATGAAAAAGAAAGGGGAAACCTTTCAGTGGATCCTTTTCTCTCCAGCAAAATAAATGAAAATTGCTGTGTATCCATTACACTGGTAATAAATTTGCAGCCACTTTAAGCATTTCTACTGACAAAAATATCTCACATTTGAAAATTTTGAGCAAAAATGTGAGATTTTTAATAGGATACAGGTATCCAAACTAGTGGTATTTTGGCAGGCAAAAATCGATCTGGGAATATGAGAGTCTGAAATTCTTCAATAGGTGAAATGAGTTCAATTGGTGAAAAGGTTCATCCTTCAATCATCGTAGTCCTCACTCTGTCTCTAATCTTAGAATTGTATGCCAATATTAACAAAAGTACACCATGTTTCCCTCTACACAAGTCAGCTCTAAACATCTCTGCATTCTTAAAAAAAGGGAATTCTGATGTTTAGAAAGCTGATTAGATTTAAAACATGGGCTTTTTTAATTGGTATGCTCTCTAAGTCTCAGAGAAATTAGCATTCTTTGCAATTTGCTGAGGCAATGAGATTTCCACATGTGCAGAATAAGTGAACTGTTTCTGCTTTATTTTTTATATTTACAGAATAAAAAATGCAAACTGTAAAGTGTTGTTTCCTTGCATATGGCTATATTTGAAAAAAAATCATACTAATAAATGTATGTAACATCTATTTGGTAGTTTTGATACAAACTTTAATTAGTCTTTAAAATAAGGAATTCTCATGGGAATCTACTGCAACTTTTTAAAAAATCCACTATGATTTTGTGACTATTGACAAGCATCTCCATTATACTTCACTATTTTTTAATAGTAAAATTAACATTTTCTATCAAGCTTAAGCCAGAAGTATCATAATTTGGGTAGAACTTAACATAACAGTAAAATCTATTTACTTTACTGCAAAAACATTTTTTTTACATTTGGAAAAGTATTTTAGATTTGTTAGAAAAATGACAAAATAAGGCATCCTATGTAGTATGTATTAAAATAACAAATAAACCATGTTATAGGTTGAGGTATCCTTTTAATGTTGTCCTTAGTTCTACATATGTACATCCCTTTCTAATGAACTAAATCAAAAGCAAGCTTTTAAAAGTTTAACCTCAAAAAATGGCTGCAAAGTCATTTTGTTCATAGTGAAAATAACCAGAGAAAAGAGGATATTTTCAGAAGGTCTAAGTGAAACTGAATTGAAAATTATATGGAATGTATAATTTTACTTTTTCTGAAAAAAAAACTTATCTCCCATTCTTCCACCATATTGTCAGCTAATGTAGTTTTCGGAAAAATGAATACTATCTTTCTCAATCTCAGCTGATAAAAACCCAGTGATGAATACTCCTGGTATATTAGATGCTCATGACAGAGAACAAATAGCAATAACTTAAGCACAACTATATTTAAGAAGGAATGCAAGAAATCAAGAAATCATAAAATATCAAAAAGAAGAGAACGTATAGCTATTTAATCTTGTTTCTCCAGTCACCTTGGCTCAATGTACATAGAATAATTTCTTCATTACCAAAAGTCAGTTATACAATGACTAAGGCTGTTTCTTTGTGAGGTTTTAATTTATTTCAGAAATATTCTCCAAATCCTAATCTTGCTAAATATTAGTTTTAATGGACTCATAATATGAATGAGGATCTGGTATGCTCTTGTTGTGAACATTTTTTATTAGATATAGCCTGTAATGCTTTAAAATCCTGAAATAATAAAAAAGGAATAATAAGTACAATTTTTTAAACATCCTGTTGATTCAAGAGAATATTGCTAGTTATTATTTGATTTCTTTGGGAATAATAGCAATAGCAATAGCACTTAGACTTATATACTGCTTCACAGTGCTTTAGAGACCTCTCTAATCAGTTTAGAGATATTGCCTCCAACAATCTGAGTTCTCATTTTATCGACCTTGAAAGGATGGAAGGCTGAGTCAACTTTGATCTGGTCAGAATCAAACTCCTGGATGTCAGCAGAATTAGCCTGCAATACTGCATTCTAACCACTGTGCCACTGGACCACCAATATATTAATGAATAAAGCAGATTTATGGGAAAATCTATAAATGTTAAAGATCTTAATATTATATACTAAAACTTTGGAATTTGACTGTTAAACAAGAAGTATAGTTATATCAAACATAGGGAGGATATTTTAGTAACTTCTCAAACATCTGAAGGAACATCATGCGGAAGAAGATTAAGACCTATATATTTGTTATTTAATGAGAATGATGAGCTAGCACATCTCTGAATGAGTGGAGATGATGTGGGTATGACCAAAGGACCAGCAAGGAAACAATTCCCATGGAGTGTCTCCTTATAAGAAGAAAATAGAAGATTGTCTACTTTTTGGTGGCTGCTCCTTCCAAAGAGACTGCAGGATAGTGATTACCTTTGGTTCTGAGAGACAAAGGGAAGCCATCATATACTTATCTGTGGCAGAGCCTATTTAAGGATATTGGCTTTGCAAACTTCACTTTCTAATAACTTTTGGAAATTATCTATCTCAAAGCTAATAGACATCTTCAAAAAGACAAGTTTGCAAATCAAACTGCACCTAGTGAGTTCATTCTAGAACAAAGGAAAATGTAATAATAAATTTAAGAATTGAAAGACTATAAAATAAATGACAAAATCTTTTTTTAATTTAAAAAAATTATGAATAAATTAAGGGACCAGACAAATTTGGAATATTAAGAATTTTGCCCTAAGACTTCCGGTTTGCCATCGTAGCCTGGGCAGACACATGAAGGCGAGCTTCGTCTCCAGTGTCTGGTTTTATCCTGCTGGGGGACTCTTGAAGGATCAAAAGTTGCCCTGTAGGGGCAACGACCAAGAAGAGGATCTCCGCTGATTGTGGAAGGGCAGCAGCCCTTCCTCTTGATCTGGGGCATCTATTCAAACTGACAGGGGAAAGACCGGCCATAGTAATATGGCTCGTCACTAAGCTGCCAACAGCTGAGGTCAAATTTACTACCAAGCACTTTGAAAGCACGTGGATAAAACTGGGTGAAATCTTCTTTTCTCTTTACCCTAAGTACCTTCCTCCTATAAAAGCTCTTTGAAGTATTTTCCCCCTGTGAGGAGAGAGGGAAGGGAATTTCTATCCCACTCTCTAAGAATAGCGATGTCTGACTACCCAGGGAAATCAAAGCATTAAAAAGAACAACTTTAATCTAAGTGGTTTTATATATTTCTGAAACTTGGGGACCAAAAATTTTCCTGTTTTTACTGGAGACTCTTGTTTTTATCTACAAAAAAGAAATAAAATTGGAAAAAGAATTAGAAAAAATTGTGACTTAAAAAAAAATCCTTAAATGGCACCAGCGACATCTGGTGGTGAAACTTGGTATGGCAATTTGTTATTTCCCAAAAAGAGACTTGCCTCAAAGCCCAGACCTTGATAAGACCTCCTTGTCCTTGGTACTATCTCTGAAGACTTAGCTGCAAGAGAACAGCTGGGCAGCAAAATTGGCTTATTTGAACTGTGAATGTAAACCTTTACTGACTTTTGCTTAAGAAATAACTTTTACTAGAAAGACTATCCACAAAAAAGTGAAAGAGATGGATGAAGACCAGGAAAAGATTCTTGCTATGCTGAAAGCAATATATGTAACCATTCTTTTAGCTTGTGACAAAATGAGACTTAAAATAAAAGATCAAGATGCCAGCTCAGATGTACAAAGCCAAATTTTGACTACTACCAAAGCAGAAGATAACAGAAGAAGTGGGACAACCAAATATTAAGACAGAGGACTCAATTGACCAACAAATACAGCTGATGGAAAATCCAGAAAAGGAAGTAATAACACTGAAAATGGAAATGACTTTCTATATGAACCAGAAGGAATTTGAGAAAGAAGCAGAACAAATTGAATTGAAGACAAATATATTAGAGCAAGCATAGGGAACTGGAATAACAGGGGGACAATTTAATGAATACAAATGGGCTAGTCCTTCCAGAAAGCTGGCAATCAAATGGTCTCCGTTAACTCAAATAACATATATAAGAATAGAGGGAGATCTATTTGATGATTTAAAGGTGCTGATATGGAAGCCTAGTTGGCAAAAGAAGAAAACTAGAATAAGGTTGAAAAAATTGGGACTTTGACTCATTAGAGGGGATTTTATATTGCCAAATAGTGGGCTAAAGGGAGATGTTGGGACAAGGGGAATTTTGGTTATTAGATTTAAAATATTTGGAAATTAGTCAAAAATAAGGATTTTATTGGTTCAATATTTAGATCTAAAAGGGAAAAGAAAATTAAATACTATGAATGTGTTTGATTTATTGATTATTCCGAGCAATATACATATATATATAATGGTTTTTGATTTATTAAAGGAGATATTGGGTTATTAAGTAGATGATTTAATATGGTGGGAAATAGATAACTCTTAGGAAATAGAACAAGGTTATATTTAAATAGATAAAATGTGGATATTATAGTTTGTTATGTAGTGAAATAAGGGAAATTTTGGTTATCAAAAGTCTGAAAATTATAAATATCAAAGGTTAAATTGGAATATTTGGACCCTCAGCAGTCAGGATTCAGGTTCGGCTACTCCACGGAAACTGCTTTGGTCGCACTGACGGATGATCTCTGGTGGGCCCGGGATAGGGGACATTCCACTATCCTGGTGCTACTTGACCCCTCAGCGGCTTTCGATACCATTGACCATGGTATCCTTCCGCGCCGGCTGGAGGGGTTGGGAGTTGGGGGCACTGTTTTGCAGTGGTTCACCTCCTACCTCACTGGTCGGTCACAGTCGGTGTTGGCAGGGGGTCAGAGGTCGACCCCTAGGTTCCTCCCCTGTGGGGTCCCTCAGGGATCGGTCCTCTCCTCTCTGCTGTTTAATATTTACATGAAGCCACTGGGTGAGATCATCCGCCGACACAGGGTGAGATATTATCAGTATGCTGATGATACCCAGCTTTACATCTCCACCCCGTGTCACTTCAGTGAAGCAGTGGAAGTGATGTGCCGATGTCTGGAGGCTGTTAGGGTTTGGATGGGTGCTAACAAGCTTAAACTCAACCCCAACAAGACGGAGTGGCTGTGGGTTTTGCCTCCCAAAGATAATTCAATCCATCCGTCCATCAACCTGGGGGGGAGTTTTTGACCCCCTCGGAGAAGGTCCGCAACTTGGGTGTCCTCCTTGATCCATAGCTAAATCTGGAACATCATCTTTCGGCTGTGGCAAGGAGGACATTTGCCCAGGTTCGCCTGGTGCACCAGCTGCGGCCCTATTTGGACCGGGAGTCTCTTCTCACAGTCACTCATGCCCTTATCACCTCGAGGTTCGACTACTGCAATGCTCTCTACATGGGGCTACCTTTGAAAAATGTTCGGAGACTTCAGGTAATGCAGAATGCAGCCGCACGAGCAGTGTTGGGTCTGCCCAGAAATGCCCACATTTCGGCATCACTCCGCGAGCTGCATTGGCTGCCAATTGGTCTCCGAACACAATTCAAAGTGTTGGTTATGACCTATAAAGCTCTACATGGCATCGGACCAGGTTACTTATGGGACTGTCTGCTGCCCCATGAAACCCAGCAACAGGTTAGGGCCCACAGAGTCGGCCTTCTCAGGGTCCCGTCAGCCAGACAGTGTCGCCTGGCGGGGCCTAGGGGAAAAGCCTTCTCTGTTGCGGCCCCGGCCCTCTGGAATCAACTCCCCCCGGAGATCCGTATCGCCCCCACTCTCTCCGTCTTTCATAAACTGCTTAAGACACATCTTTGCAGACAGGCCTGGGGCAGTTAACATCTTGCCCCTAGCCAGTGTATGTTTGTGTGTATGTTTGTTGGATGACTGGCTTTTTAATTTAGGGGTTCTTTTTATATATATATTTTTATGTAGATTTCTATTTATGCTGTGAGCCGCCCTGAGTTTCCGGAATAGGGCGGCATAGAAATCCAATAAATAAATAAATAAATAAATAAATAAATAAATAAATAAATAAATAAATAATATAGACAAGAAATTAAAAATTGACTAAAATCAATAACAGGATATGGATTATTTATGAAGATAGAATGTAATAAGATATGTATAAGCTAAAACTTTATTGATAAATGTAATAATAATGTCCTTATTGAACTGATATAATTAGAAATGTACCAACCTGAACATGAGACAGTAATTGTTAAGGGAAAAAGAGAAGAAATATTTGATGTTGTAGCCCGAGATTTGTACTAAGATTTTGTTATTGAGCTATTCATTAAACCAGTCATCACGCTGCTTTTTAAATATTCAAATGTAAAATTGGAAAATTAATAAAATATTATATAAAAAAGAATTTTGCCATAAGACTTTAGAAATAATAAATACCTCCCTCGTGAGAACTAAATTACTCTGTCTACCCTAAATAAATCATAAGAGAAAATCAAGATTTTATGATTCCAGAAATTGGATACTAGAGGGGACTAAAGATTCCAGGCATAAAAAAAAGAGAGACAGGCTTGCCTTTTGCCTTTGGTCAACATTGCAACAAAATGACAAAAACGATATAACAGCTGAAATGCTCCAGGAGATATATGAAGAATGGGGTCAGGAAATAGCAGCTGTAATGTCAGCAATGGTCTCTGCATCTATGGATAGAATATGCCCAAAAGATATTTTAAAAAATGACTGATGTGCAAAAAAGAATATCTTAGAGTAGGGATAGGCAACACAAAACACTCAAAGAGCCACCTGGACCCATTTCTGCCAAAAACAAAACACTGGGAGCCGCAAAAACCCCTTTTTTCCAATTCCAATACATAATGATTTTCATTTTATTCCCAAACACTACATAAATACACAAATCCAGTGCATTCTTAATCTGTTTAAAATATCTATTCTAATAATCAGGTTTGGCTTCGCTATGCAGCTCACAGCTATGCAGCTCACCATCTCTAATCCCCCTGTAACTCAGACTAACCTGAGCACAACAAAGCCCCCACCCAAACAGAACACTCCCCCATCCAATCAGAGCACAGCCACCCCCCATCCAATCAGAGCACAGCCAAGCCAATCAGAACACACCTCCACCCAATCAGAACACAGCTGAGCTCCCAGCCAATCAGTTCAAACCCCCACTGGCAGTTAAAAGGAAGAAACAGCTACAATCACACATTGCTCTTAGAAGCACGAAGCCGAAAGCACCAGTCTGAAGATGACGAATGGGACTTCGTCGAAACGTCGCCAAGACACTTCAAATTCTACGTGGGAGAAAACCCGAAGAACCAAAGACCTACATACAAACACCCGCGAAAACCACAGAACACACACACACATATGTAGGTCTTTGGTTATTCGGGTTTTCTCCTCCTTCTAGAAGCATGAAGCCGAAAACACCAGCCTGAAGATGACGAATGGGACTTCGTCGAAACGTCACCAAGACACTTCCAATTTTATGCAGGAGAAAACCTGAATAACCAAAGACCTACACACAAACATCCGCGAAAACCTCAGAAAATGTCTCTCTCTCTCTCTCTCTCTCTCTCTCTCTCTCTCTCTCTCTCTCTCTCTCTCTCTCTCTCTCTGTGTGTGTGTGTGTGTGTGTTTTCTTGCTTCCAACTCTAAATCTTAATCCTTAAAACAGTCCATAAATCCAGTATTGCCTTTTAATCCATTACACAATTTTAAATAAAACAGTCCATAAATCCAGTATTGCCTTTTAATCCATTACACAATTTTAAATTTCTCTTTTCAGTCTAATTCTGGGTTTTTTCCTGTTCAAAACCCTTTTGATATCTAAAATGAAGATAACACTGCATATATTCTTTTTTACCTTTATTATAGGTATGTATGTATGTGTGTGGGTATGTGTGTGTATGTGTGTCTATGTGTATCATAAAGGTAAAAAAGTATATATGCAGCACTATCTTCATTTCAGATGTCAAAAGGATCTCTCTGTGTGTCTCTCTTCCTCCCTCCTTCCCTTTCTCTCTCTCTCTTTCTCTTTCCTCTTTCTCTTTTTCTCTTTCCTCTTCCCCTCTCTCTTTCCTCTCCCTCTCTCCCTCTCTCTCTTTCTCTCCCTCTCTCTTTCCTCTCTCTCTCCCCCTATCTCTCCCTCTCTCCAATCTTCTGTTCACCTGGCAAGCTGGCTTCAAGCTCTTCTCCAATAAGCTGGCTCTCTCCTCCCCTTCCTGCTTCCTGCAGAGACGCAGCAAAGGGAGGAGCCCCACCCAATAAGCTTTTCAGGTTGTAGAACAGGGTGAAGCCACTGTTTTTTACGCAAACACAGAGAGAGGGGGGGCGCAAGTGCCTCTCTCTCTCTCTCTCTCTCTCTCTCTCTCTCTCTCTCTCTCTCTCTCTCTCTCTCTCTCTCTCTCTCTCTCTCTCTCTCTCTCTCTCTCTCTCTCTGCAAATGGCAGAAGAAGCTGGGAGCCACAGGAGAAGGCTCAAAGAACCGCATGCGGTTGCCGACCTGTGTCTTAGAGGATCTACAGGATAATCAGTTGGATGTTTCCAGGTAAGGAAATATGACTAGATGAGCTAATTTTACTTTTAAGGATACACTAATAGAATCTTGCAAATCTGATAATACAAATCTCCTGCTGTTCTTTTACAACCTTTTACAAGATAGTATCCCTTGTCATACCCAAGGTCATTCCCACATATCTGTCAGAACCCATTCCTATTTCATTTCTACCTATCCCCTCAGACCTAAAAACAAATCTCACCTGCCCCTGGGTTCTGCCATACTCCCAAGGGGAGGGGGGATGTGCCTGCGGGGTTATTGCTTTCCCTTCCTCTATTTGCTACAATGTAACCTTTTGCTTCGTTTATTGCTTGTGTCCGTTGCCCACTACAATGTAACAATTTGCTTCCTGCACTGTATCTCTCTCTAAACTTTCTTCTCCCTGTCAGCTAGGAGAAGGGGGTAGAAAGAAATACAACCTCCAGAGCATGGCTTATTTCTCCGTTCTCAAAAGGAGGTGCGAAGAGCTGCTTGAACAGCATGCTACGACCGGAACTGGACCGATGTTATCTCCCCTTTGCCAAGATGGACTTAACACGTGGGAATTGGCCGGTTTGAACCGTCTGGATGAACTGTGAGGGGGGTTTGCTTGGGGACACTATAAAGTATCGATCTGCAAAGGAATCCCTCAGATATTGTCTATTATGCCTGCTATTAGCTACTTTTAATAAAAGTTCCTGTTGGAGAAAACCGTCTCCAAAAGTTCTGCTTTCTTAAGATGTGGGATTGAAGAGGGTCCTTACAATATCATTGCACTGAAACAAGCTTTATCAATAGTGATTGGTCTATATGTGCCAAATGAGGGGAAAAGCAACTTTTTTGAGTGTCTTATGGACCAACTCTTGCCTTTTTCATATGAAAACTGGCTTATGCTAGGGGATTGGAATGGAGTGACTTTGCCACTTTGGGATAGAACATCTACTAAAGGGATCAAACCATCCTAGGGCAAACTACCAAAGTCATTTTTTGAAATGATGGATAATTTAATGCTAATAGACTCATGGAAGCATAAAAATGGCTCTGCAAGAGAATATACCTTTTTCTCAGAAAGACACAAATCCTTCTCAAGGATTGATATGATATGGATCTCTAAAAACTTAGCAAATAGAATTTTGAAAGTTGACAAATCTTTTTTTGAACATAACCCAGTTGTATTGTTCCTTAGAAAAAAAAGTTTTGAGTTATAGATGGAGATTAAATGAATCTATTTTACAAAAGGAGACAATTGTAGAGGACTGTAAAAAGAAATTACACTAATACTTTGATAACAACTTAGGTAAAGGGACAGATCTAATAACTGTTTGAGGGGCTAGTAAGGCAGTTATGAGGGGCTATTTTATACAATACAATCGGTTAGAGAAGAATTTTTTTTTTTAAAGACCCAAAAGATACTCAATGCAATTAGACAGAAAGTAATTGATCTACAAAAGTCACCTACGGATTCTAAAATTTTGCACCAAATTAACTTACTACGTCAGTCCAAGAAATAGAAACAAAATTGAGTTATGTGAAGCAAAGACATTTTGAGTTTGCAAATAAACCAGGGAAATGGCTGGCATATAGATTAAGAAAGTAGAGGGGAAAGAGAATGATTGAAAAAAATTGTGAAGATAATAAAGTAATAACTGAAACGAACAGACTAAAAAATCTTTTCACAATTTTTATTCTAGTTTGTATAGGATGCAGAAATAGGTCAAAATAGATGAATATTTGCTCAGACAAAATTTGCCGAAACTTTCACAAACTCGGAGACAATTTATGAATGACCCAGTAACTTCCTTTGAAATATGAGAAGTTATAAGAATAATGAAATTAGGCAAACACCCTGGCCCAGACAGACTTACAGGCCAATATTATAAATGTTTTGAAGATGAACTTCTTCACCATTAAGGGATGTAATGAATGTTATATTACATTACATTACATTACATTACATTACATTACATTATATTATACCCCCAATATGGACAGAAGATAATATTGTGTTTCTTCTGAAGGAGGGTCAGGATGCCCCAACGATAAAGAATTACAGACCAATCTCATTATTAAATAAGGATTATAAACTATTTGCTGCAATTTTGGCAGCAAAGTAAAAAAAAAAGTTTTACAGGTATATATTCAGGATGACCAAGATGGCTTTCTGCCAAAAAAGACAGCTAAGGAATAACGTGAGAAGGGGCGTTGTCTTACCTGAACGCCTTTTCTCAGCATGAGGATGTAGAATCCACCGGTGGGTAATCACAGCCTTCCTGCTCAGCTTAGACTAGGTCAGAACTTTAGCCACGCCTCCTTCAGGGAGTGCCTTCTACTTCCAGTTTTGACAAGGCGAAGCTTCCATGACAAAGGTCTGATCCAATGGCTCCAAATAAACAACCAAACAACAAAAAACACCTGCCTAGACCAATAAGAGGAGGGTGTGGATTCTACATCCTCATACTGAGAAAAGACGTTCAGGTAAGACAACGCCCCTTCTCCATCATGAGAGGATGTAGAATCCACCAGTGGGACATACCAAAGCCCTCCATGTCCCTACGGGTGGGAGTCTAGGCTAAAATCTCATAGGAAGAAACAACCTGCTGCAGCACCCTCCTGCCAAATGAGGCATCTGCTGCTGCAAACCTGTCAATCTTATAATGCTTAACAAACGAGGAGGGGGAAGACCAGGTCACAGCCCTACAAATTTCCTCCACAGATGCCTGAGTAAGCCAGGCCGCTGAAGTGGCCGCACTCCACGTGGAGTGAGCCGTAATGTTTGACGGAACCGGAAGTGACAAGGAAACATAAGCCTTAGGTATACAGGCCCTGATCCACCTGCGAATGGTCGAGGAAGAAACCTTCTGACCCATGGACAATGGCTGAAAGGAGACAAACAACGCCTCAGACTTACGGAGGGCCAAAGTCCTCTTGACATAATGGAGAAGGGCCCTACGAACGTCCAAAGTATGCCAACGTCTCTCCAGACGGTGGGAAGGACGCAGACAAAAATTAGGGAATACGAGGTCCTGTGACCTGTGAAACCAGGAATTAACCTTAGGCACAAAAGAGGGATCCAAACATAGGGTGACCCTGTCGTCGGAGAAGGTGATCAGGTCCTTGTGAACTGAAAGAGCCACCAGCTCCGAAATCCGTCTAGCTGAAGTAATAGCTACAAGAAAGGCTACCTTCAGCGAAAGATAGCAGAGCGAACAAGACCCCAGGGGTTCAAAGGGCGGGGAAGTCAGAGCCTGCAGAGCCTTGGGAAGGTCCCAGGATGGGAAACGATGGACTACAGGAGGCCGAACTGTGACAGCCCCCTTTAAAAAGGCACACACAGTCGGATGTTGAGATAGGGGTTCTCACAGGAAAGAACCGTCTGTAAGGCTGCCACCTGCCTACGGATGGTGTTAAGCGCCAGCCCCTTGTTCATGCCCTCCAAGAGGTACTCAAGAATGTTGGGAATAGAAAAAGAAAGAGGATCTAAATTATACTTGCTGCACCAAGTGGAGAAATTCCTCCACGTGGCATCATAAATCCTGTTAGTGGAAGGGCGGCGAGAAGCCTGTATGACCGAAATGACTCCATCCGAAAAGGATTGCCTAATTAACCCTTCCCGCTCAAGTGCCAAGTGGCTAGTTGAAGTCACTGAGGGTCCGGATGTTGAAGGTTCCCCTGACTGAGAGACACCCGATGCAGAGGGAGTCTCCACACTGGCGAGAGCGACAGGTCTACAAGGTCTGCAAATCATGGACGCCTTGGCCAGTACAGAGCAATTAAGATCACCTCCGCTTCCTCCAGAAGCAACTTGTGGATCGTTGCTTGCAGCAATGGAAGTGGAGGGAAGGCATACAGCAGCCCTCGTGGCCACCTGCACCTAAGGGCGTCCGTCCTTCTGCTCCCCTTGCTGGAAACCTGGAAAGGAAAGGAAGCTGAGTGTTTGCCGGAGACGCGAAGAGATCCAGAAGAGGACGGCCGAACCTGTCCGAGATTTCCTCGAACAGAGTCGGATTCAGTCTCCACTCTGAGTGATCAACCATGACTCTGCTGAGCGAATCTGCCTGGTGATTCACCTCCCCCTAGATATGTTCTGCCTTGAGTGAACCTACGTGTGACTCTGCCCACAGGCCCAGATCCCTGGCCTCCTGCATGAGAGCCGCCGATCTGGTCCCTCCCTGCTTGTTCACGTGTGCCTTTGCTGCAACGTTGTCCGTCAGGACCAGAACGTGACACCCTGCCAGAAGGGAGGAGAAGCAAAGAAGAGCTAGGTGAATGGCCCTCAGTTCGAGCCAATTTATGTTGTGGGCCAAGTCCTGTCGTGACCACCTGCCCTGGGCTAGATGCGTCTGAAAGTGAGCCCCCCAACCAAACCGGCTGGCATCGGTGGTCACTGTAAGTCTGACTGGTTCCCTGAAGAATGTCCCCCTGGACATGGCGGACGAGGCCCACCATCGGAGGGACGAGAGTACCTGCTGTGGCACCCTGACCTTTCTTGACGACGCACTTTGGTTTAGTCTTTGAAAGGGAAGAAGAAACCATTGAAGACTTCTGGAATGAAGCCTGGCCCAGGGACGATCCTCATGCACGAGACCATCTTTCCCAGGAGCTGGGATAGCTGTACTAGAGTGACCAATCTTTGCCTTTGAATGAGTTGCATGAGCTTTCGGATGCTCGCCCGACACTCCTGGGAAAGATAAACCAAGCATGCATCCGAGTCTATGACCGCCCCTAGGTGTAACAGACGTGTTGTGGGAACGAGGTGACTTTTTTTGTGATTCACGGAAAAGCCGTGATCCTGAAGGGTGCGTAATGTGACCCGTAGATCCGCTTGGGCGGACGGAAGGGAGCTGGATAGGATCAATATATCGTCCAGATAACATTGGACGCGCACCAGCACCGCTAGCACTTTTGTGAACACCCGAGGGGCCGAGAATAGGCCGAATGGAAGGGCCCTGTATTGAAAATGCCGATTTGCGTGGCAGAACCGGAGAAACTGCCGATGCTCCTGCCTGATTGGAATGTGCAGATATGCCTCTGTCAGATCTATGGATGAAAGCAAGTCCCCTTTTCGGATGCTGGCCAAAATGGATTTGAGAGACTGCATTTTGAATCTTTTGTAGACCACAAAGTAATTTAGCCTTTTGAGGTCGAGAATTGCTCTCCAACCCCCCGATGCCATGGGCATGACAAACATGGAGTAAAACCTCTGTTTTTCCTCTCCTGGAGGAACCGGTTCTATGGCCTTTATTTCTACAAGATGATCTATGGCCAGGCTTAGCAGCCGTGCTTTTGATGAATTGCGCGAGACAGGGCATTTTATGAAGTGACTTGGTGGAGGGGAGTAAAACTCTATGGCTAGGCTGTAAGTTATGGTCTCTCTTACCCAAGAGTTGGTAGTGGTTGCCTGCCACACTTCGCTGAACAGCGCCAGGCGACCTCCAGTGGGACTGTCCCTGGCGTCACTTGGACTGCCTGTAGGGATGGCCCCCCGCACCTCTAAAGGGACGCTTTGATGAAAACTGGCCCCTGCCTGAGGTAGGGCGGTCCTGATAATGATCCTGCCTGGAGAAAAAGGATCGTGAGTTTCTGGGCCAATCCCAGGACTGCCCCCCACGAAAGGGCTGCCTCCACTCCCAGGAGCCGCCCTGGCGGAAACCCTGTCTGCGGAACTCTCACTGTGGCCGCCTGTCCAATTTTTTGGAAGGATGGGCTAGAATTTTCCTTTTGTCCTTATTCTCAATAATGTATGGTTCCAGAATGGATCCAAACAACTTGGAACCAGAATACTTAGAGGTGGACAGCTGCCACTTAGACTTCAAATCTGTCCTCCACAGTTTGAGCCAAAGAAGCCTCCGAGAGGCTACTGTTGCCCCAATCGATCTGGCCAAGTATCGAGTAGCGAACAAAGAAGAATCCGCCATGTACTCTGCCGCCATAAGCAGTTTGGTCAATGTTTGGTGAGTGCGTACCTGTTCAGGTGGGACACTCGATTGCAGTTCCCGAAGCCACATAATAGATGCCCTGGCAAAGAAGGAGACTGAGGTGGCAGCCCTGATCGACCAGGCCGAGGATTGATGAGCCCGATGGAGCGAGAACTCAATTTTTTTGTCCTCCGCTTTCATGGCCTCAGCCATGTCCTCTGGGATGGCAGACGTGGAAAAAAGAGATATTAGAGGCTCATCCACTGACGGCACCTCCAAAAGGGAGGCAAAGGGGGAGGAAACATTAAACAGCTTTTTCTCCATATTGTTTGGAGAAGGGACAGTCGCTAGTGACGCCCACTGGGACTGCACCGTGGCGCGAAAAACCTTGGGACAAGGAATCTGCGTCTCCTCCGACACCAGAGGGAGAAAGAGAGGATTGGAGTCATCCTCCTCATCCGAGGAAGCAGATTTAACCACCTTAGCTTTTGCTGAAAAATTTAGCGTAGCACAGGCCTTAAGAAGGAGGGAACGAAAGGAAGCGGGGTCGAATAAACCTGAGGTTGAAGCCTGTTCCGGAGCAGTGTCCTCATCTTCCGACATCGGTATGTCAGTCATCTCCAGGTCCACAGATCCGTCCTCTGCTACCTATGAAGAAGTCTCAGAGACACCAGAAGCTTGGGTAGCTGCCCGCCCCGTGCAGGGAGGGAGCGCAGATGAAGGCAAGGAACCTTGAGGGAGAAGACGACCCCTGGAGGAAGACATGAATTGATCAAACGCCTGTTGCATAAAGGAGTGGAATTGGTCAGACCACTGACTACGCTGCTCCCTGGTACTAGGCCCCGCCTCAACCTGGGCGGCTGCATAATCAAGGTGTTCAGGAGAAGATGGACTAGAGTGAGGGGAACCAACCTGTTCAGTTTGCTCCGGAGGAGACCATGGTCTAGGTCGCTGCCCAGATTCTAATTGAGGCTCAAAGGGAATAGGAGTGTCCAATGGGGTGGGGGAAACCACTTCAGCCCCACTGGCTCTGAGCCTCCCTTGGAAAACTCCCTTTCCAGTGCCTGGTGCCTCCTCGTGGCCTCTCGCTCGGCAGCCTTTGACAGCTCCTTAACCAGGTGCTTAGTTTTAGCCTTCTTCTTGCCCCCCCCGTTTCCAAATCAGTAGATCTGCCTTTTTGTGTAGTAGGGGGTGTGTGCCTGAGCCTTGGTATGCCTGGGACGAAGCACTGTCTGCCATGCTGTCTGGAAAATCCGGTAAAGGTATTCAAACAAAAGGGGGGGAAATTCCAAAGACACAGATCAAACAGGCAGAGAAGGGAGACCTACCCTAATTCTGCACTGGTGCAATGGCAGTCACAGTCAGACGATTTGCTAAATGCGTCTGCAAGGCCGGGTGACTAAAGGTCACAACCATATGCAACAGGTGGTATTAAATCCCCGGAGAACAGAAATTACTGTAACCAACACCTTGTAAACAAAGGATTGGCACTCCGGATAGCAAGCCGGATATTCTCTATTACTCCCCCCAGTAAGGCCTGAATACAGCAGGCACTGTGGCGGCAAAAAACCCAGGATCAATCTGCAAAACGGCCTTCACCAGCACCAAAGGCCTTCGGCCAGATCCTGGACCAAAAATGGCGGCCGCGCCTTACGAGAAAGGCTGGGACCGCACCCTTCAAAATGGCGGCCGCACCTTGCCAGAGAAAAGCCTGGGCTGCACCGTCCAAATATGGCAGCCGCGCCTGCGAGAAAAGGCCGGGGTCGCACCCTCCAAAATGGTGGCCTCGCCTTACCAGAAAAAGGCCTGGGCCGCACCCTCCAAAATGGCAGCCGTGCCTACAAGAAAGGCCGAGCTG
This sequence comes from Bothrops alternatus, assembly GCA_034064705.1. Taxonomy (NCBI): domain Eukaryota; kingdom Metazoa; phylum Chordata; class Lepidosauria; order Squamata; family Viperidae; genus Bothrops; species Bothrops alternatus. The sequence continues at coordinate 10,130,461 of JARGCV010000103.1, read as the reverse complement.
CACCCTCCAAAATGGCCACCGTGCCAGAAGAACGTGATCGGACTGCCTACAAAATGGCGGCCGCACCCAAAATCAATGGCGCTTGCACACACACACGCGGCTCCGAAAACAGCCGCAACCAGTCAAACAAGGAAAACGGCAAAAAAACCGTAAAAAGGGCAGTCGCAGATCACCCCACCCTCACGGGCACACGCGCTCTATATCCCCTTCCAAGGGAACAACACTTGCGATTGGTAGTAGCAGCAAGGCTGCTATCTGGGGAGGCCGCTTGTCTGTCTGAGAGAGGCGATGGGGAGAAACTGTAGAACGCTCCGGTGAGGAAAAAAACTTCGACGATTTGTCCCGGGCGGCGAACAGCGAGCCAAGGGAAGTCACCCCCTAAAGCTCCTGCGGCCTGAGCCTTGGAGGCCTAGGAACCCAAGGCCTACCTTACTGCAGCCAAATTAAACCTAACTAAATCAAATCAAGTAATTTGGAATTTAGAATGTTTGAGTCTAATCAATCAAGTAATAGAGTAAATTAAAGAAATCCAATCAAAAAAACGAATCCAAACTAGCCTAAACCGAGGAGCCACCAAATTTTGGTACTGCTGAGCTGTAGACTAGGTCAAAACTGGAAGTAGAAGGCACTCCCTGAAGGAGGCGTGGCTAAAGTTCTGACCTAGTCTAAGCTGAGCAGGAAGGCTGTGATTACCCACCAGTGGATTCTACATCCTCTTATGCTGGAGAATGGTTTTGAATACTTACACTCAGGCCTTTTTTTCTCATAGAACGCCCAGAACGGAGTTCCGGCACCTTTTTTGGATGGAACCTTGTAGGGTAGGCCAGGCGGGTTGTATGATATATGTGAGTTCCGGCACCTTTTTTTTTAAAAAGAAAAAAAGCACTGCTTACACTACTACAATGAACAACAGGCAGCTTTAATATTCCTAGATGCTGAGAAGGCCCCTGACAATTTAAATTGGGTTTTCATGTTTAAAGTTCTGCAAGAAATAGACTTTGGGGGGCATTTTATTCAAGGGTCAAAGCTATTTATATATTACAGCAAGCAAAAATTGTTATTAATGGTGATCTATCTAACTCGTGAAATTTGAAAGGGTACAAGACAAGGATGTCCGTTGTCTCCACTGTTGTTTATTTGGGTATTGGAAGTCCTGAATAGAGATATCAGGCAAGATGAGAACGGGCGTTATCTTACCTGAACGCCTTTTCTCAGCACAGGAAATGGAGAATCCACCAATGGGACATACCAAAGCCTCACTGTCCGTGCGGGAGGGAAGCAGTCAGGTCCGGTGTCACGTCCCTAGGTACCACTTGTTGGAGGACCCTCCGACCAAAGGTGGTCTTCGCAGAGGCAAACTTGTCTAGCTTGTAATGCCTCATGAATAGTGAAGGCGAAGACCATGTCACCGCCCTACAAACTTCCTCTATGGACGCCTGAGTGGTCCATGCCGCAGAAGTAGCTGCACTGTGCGTCAAGTGGGCCGTGACATGACGCAGAACCAGCAGGGAATGCGACTGGTATGCCCCCACAATGCAAGCTCTGATCCATCTGCCTATCGTTGAGGCAGACACCTTCCGTCCCTTAGAAGAATGATGAAAGTAAACAAAGAGGGCTTCAGAGGTGTGGAAGGCAGCCATCCGCTTGATATAGCAGCAGAGAGCCCTATGGACGTCCAGAGAATGCCATTGCCGTTCCACATCATGAGACAGATTAGGGCAGAAATCCAGAAGTACAATTTCCTGAGCCCTATGGAACAGAGTGTTGACTTTTGGAATAAAAGTGGGGTCCAAACGAAGGACCACCCGGTCCCAATGAAAAATGCATAGGTCATCCCTGATGGAAAGCGCTGCCAACTCAGAAATCCTCCTGGCAGATGTAATCGCCACCAGGAAGGTGACCTTGAGAGACAAGGATCACAGATCACAAGTTCTGAGAGGCTCAAAAGGCGGCCTTGTGAGGGCCTGTAGAACCAGCAGCAACTCCCAAGAGGGATACCTATGAACTACGAGGGGCTTGGTGTTGGTGGCACCTTTGATGAAGGTGCCTTTGACCTAATGGCACCAAGTTGTCACAGGTAAGTAAGGTGGAAAGAGACACCACCTGCCTGCATATCGTATTAGGCGCCAAGCCCCTGTCAAGACTCTGCAGTAAGTAGTCCAAGATTCATGGAACTGTTAAATCCGAGATAGTCAAATGGTGTCTTTTGCACCACTGATAGAAATTCTTCCATGTGGAATCATAGATAAGGTTTGTCGCAGGCCTTTGGGAGGACTGAATCATGGAGATGACGCCTGGTTAACAGGATTCCTCCAACATCATCCAGCGTTCAAGTGCCAGGCGGTTAACTGGAGCCACTGAGGGTCTGGATGATGGAGAACCCCTTGCCTGAGAGAAATGCGACCTGAGGGAATCCTTCATGGAGGAAACCTGGAGAGGCTCTCCAGGTCGGCAAACCACGGCCTCCATGGCCAATACAGGACCCCGAGGAGCACCTCTGCCCTTTCCTGCAGGAGTTTGTGGATGACAGCCGGAATCAAGGGGAGAGGAGGAAACGCGTAAAGCAAGGACCTCGAAGACCATCTGCTCTCTCTGCCCCTGGGGACGGGAATCTGGAGAACAACCTCAGGAGTTGGGAGTTCGCCGGAGAGGTGAACAGGTCTATGACCGGCAGGCTGAACCTGTTGGATATCTCCCTGAAGAGGTCCGGGTGCAAGCACCATTCTGAGTGGTCCACTGTTGACCTGCTCAGGAAGTCCGCCTGTCAGTTCACCTCCCCCGAGATGTGGTCGGCTCTGATGGAGGCAAGGTTGGTCTCTGCCCAGGAACCCAACAACTGGGCCTCGGCCATGAGGGTCCTGGAACGCGTACTCCCTTGCCGGTTCACATGGGCCTTTGCCGCCACATTGTCCATAAGGACCAGCACGTGTTGCCTTGCAACCCTGTTGCAGAAATGGTAGCGAGCCAGGTGTATGGCTCTGAGCTCCAACCAGTTGATGTTGTGCCTCAGGTCCAACTGAGACCATCGCCCTTGAGCCAACGGTGACTGGAGGTGCGCTCCCCAACCAAACAGACTGGCATCTGTCATAAGCGTGAGCCAAACGGGCTCCTTGAAGAAGGACCCTCTGGCTACCGCTGGTGAGGACCACCACCTTAGAGACCATAAGGTCTGGGGAGGGACCCTTACCTTTTGTTGGAGGAGCTGGTGCCCAACCTTTGGAAGGGGAGCAGGAACACTGGAGGTTCCTGGAATGTAGCCTGGCCCAGGGTACAATCTCTATGCACGATATCATCTTTCCCAGAAGCTGGGAAAGAACTGCAAGTGACATTACACGTTCCCTGCATACTTTGAGGACCAGGTTCCAGATACTGTCCTGACGTTCCTGGGACAGGTAAACCTGGCAGCCGACCATGTCTATGATGGCACCTAGATGTAGGAGCCTGGTCGAGGGAACTGTCTGGCTCTTTTCAAAGTTTACTGAGAACCCATGGTCCTGGAGGACCCTGATCACCAATATCAGGTCTGACTGAGCATCCTGGAGGGATGACTGGATGAGGATGTCATCCAGGTAGCATTGAACGCTTACCAGTACCAGTCTCAGGTGTGCAGGGAGCACCGCCAGGGTCTTGGTAAACACCCTCGGAGCTGATGACAGGCTGAACGGCAAGGCCCTGTACTGGTAGTGATAGATTATATAAGTGAACCTGAGGAACCGCCGGTGGTTGGGGAAGATGGGGATGTGGAGATACGCTTCCGTGAGATCTATGGATGTCAGCAAGTCCCCATTTCTTACGCTTTCCAAAATGGACTAGAGCATTTGCATTTTGAATTTCCGGTATGGAATACGGGAATTCAGACCTTTGAGGTCTAGAATCGCCCTCCATCCTCCCGAGGTCTTGGGAACCACAAACAGGATAAAATAAAATCCCCCGCCCCTCTGACCGGCTGGCACTGGTTCTATGGCCCTTATGTCTAAAAGATGACAAATCACCTCCTGCATGAGGCCCTTCTTTACGGGGTTCTTTGATTGAGGGCAAGAAATGAAGCATTCTGGAGGTCTGGACATGAATTCCAGGGATAGCCATGTTGGATGGTTTGCAGGACCCAGGAGTCTGTGGTGGTGGCCTCCCACTGGTGGGCAAAGAGGGACAATCTGCCCCCTATGGATGGGGCCGCCCGAGAGTCACTTGGACCTTTTAATGGGTAACCCCCCCAAAAGGGCCGCTTGTCCTGGTACTGTTGTCTAGGTCTGGAGCCCGATCTGTCAGATGGGTGATCCTGTCTGGCCACAAAGAGGTGAGGGGGCTGCACGGAGCCTGAACTCGCTCCAGACCAAAAGGACTGCCTGCGGGTGTAAGAATTGGAACGCCTGTCAGCGCGCCTGCTAAGGTGGGTCAATACCTTCTGCTTGTCCTTGTTCTTGGTCAGGTAGGGTGCCAGGGCCTCTCCAAACAGCAAACCACCCTGATAAGGGGCTGCAGCCAGACGCCACTTAGATTTGGTGTCAGCTTGCCAATGTTTGAGCCAGAGCATACGCCGAGCTGTAACATTGGAGGCCATGGTCCTGGGTGAGAACCTGGCTGCATGCAGAGTTGCATCGGAGACATATTCCGATGCTGCGACCAGCTTGCTCAGGTCTTGATGTGTGCATATGTCCTCCGGAGGCAACCTAGCTTGATGTTGACATAGCCAAAGGAGAGAGGACCCAGCGAAGAAGGATGCGCAAGTAGCCGCCCTTATGGCCCACGCCGCCGCCTGGTGAGACCTGCGGAAGCTCAATTCCCATCTCCTGTCCTCGGCCTTCAGAGTCTCGGCCATATTGCTGGAGAGTGTGGATGAGGACAAGAGGGGGGGCCAGGGATTCATCCACTGTTGGCACCTCCAGTGCGTCAGCCAAGTCTGGTGCAGCACTGAACAATTTCTTATCCGTTCCCCTCAGAGGAGAAAAGATGCCAGGGGAGACCCATTGCTTCCGAACAATGCTCAGGAAAAGAGATGGCCAAGGGACATGGTGTTGAGTCACAACTGGCCCAGAAAACACGGGTTCGGATCTGAAGCGGGTGCAGGGTCCGACTGAGGAATCCTATCGGGGCCTATATTGGCAGTTGTGCTGGCCTTGCAAAGCAGAGGCAAGAAAAGAACTGGGTTAAAAAGACCTCCAAATGGCAGGGGGGTCCGGGGGAGGGTCCTCCTCCTCCGACCATGGTATATCAGGTTGTTCGTAATCCGGAGGAGATGAGGCCCTGCAGTAAGAAGAACGGGATGGTGAGGGAGGTCCATGGTACTCTGGTGCTCCTGACTGGTGAGGGTAGGATGGGGGAAAAGATACCACTGATTTGGCTCTTGGCATGTGGTAGGACCTGGCAGCAAGCACCCAGTCAACTGCCTGAGAAATTAGAAATAAGGCGATCATCAGGAGGGATGGTTTTGGGCTCAGTTGCCCTGAGTCCAGCAGCCATGGGGGTGAAAGTCGCCTCTGGGGCTGAATGGAGGTTGGTGGATGGTGGGACCTTGATCCACCCCAGGAGAAGGGGGTGCGGGAATCCTCACCAGTGACCAGAACCCCTGGGCAGAGGTCGAGGGCCCCAGTGGAAGATCAAAGAACGAGGCCTCCACCTGTTCCGCCTCTGCCCTGGCCTGTTTCTGCGCTTTGGAGAATTCTTTTTCCAAAGCCTGGTGCCTCCTGCTGGCCTGTTTCTCTGCTAATTTAGAAAACTTCCTGCCAGAGATGGCCTTAGCCTTGGCCGTGATCCTGCCTACCGCCTCCTGGTTGGAGGATCTGTGCCTTTTCCGACTAGTGGATGGAGGTGAGGTATCCTTAGGCTGGGGAGCGGTGGTATCCTCCATCCTGAGGAGAGTTATCTCAGGAGTGCTGAGAGGTAACTCTGACAGTGGATCAATCGGCACGTAAGTAGTTGGAGCAGGGGAATGTTAATGTTCACTCTGCTCCCCTGGCCACCAGACTGGTAATGACCCTGGGGGGCTCAGTCGAGTCTATGGCCGCGGCAATGTCAGGTGAGTGATGACAGCCAGCTTCCTCGTAGGATGTGAAAGTGGTAACAAGGCCAGCAAGATGATGAGTGTCAGCACAGTATGCGCAGCGGGTGAATCTGCGGAGTTGGCACAACCACTTGCGTGATGATCGCAATACAATGCACAGCCTGCTAAATGGTGGCCAGTAGGGAGATGAGGCACCAGATTGAGGCGTGTTGGAGCCTAGTTTATGTGACCAACCTATCAGGACACGTAGTGTCCCCTCTAACCGAGCGAAAGACTCCCCCTGAGAAAATGACGATCTGTTTCAGGAAAGGGAGTCTGAAGGTGAACTGAGCTAGTCCCAATCCTGCCCTGATACCCGGCGAAGGAGAAAACTTTGAATATGTAGGCCATACAAGATGGCAGCCATAACTCTTCAGTTCCTCCCTCAGTCCCCCTATAGGGGGAAACAAGGCAGATTATGTGATAAAGTCAGGAATCCTCCCCCCCGTGCGCCCGTCGTATCTCTTGGACGGCAGCTGTGGCAGCCACACGTCCAAAATGGCAGCCGCACTGATGGAATTTCCACGGACCCAAGGGGGGTCTACAGGCCAAGGCCTGCATGAGCCTCGTGAGGCCTAGGGAATCATCTGGCTGCCACATGCCGAGAAATGGTCAATTTAGCTGCGGCGGATTGCCACGTGGCTTTCAAAATGGTGGCCGCAATGCCACGGCTGCAGGGAGAGCCTTCCGGTGCCTCCAGAGAGGCTGGACGCAATGGGGGCAAGCTGGTTTAGGCATGGTGGAGCACCACGTGACTTTCAAAATGGCAGCCGCAATGCCGTGGCCGCAGGGAGAGCTTCCCGGTGCCTCCGAGAGAGGCTGGAATCAATGGGGCTAGCCGGTTTAGGTGTGGCAGAGCACTATGCAGTTTTCAAAATGGTGGCCGCATTGTCGTAGCCGCAGGGAGAGCCTCCCGGTGCCTCTGAGAGGGGCTGGAAACAAAGGGGGGGCTCCTAGAGACAGAAGGGGGAGGGGTGTAGATTGCAGCACTAAGCGATAAAAAGGACAGTGGAAGCCTCCGCTCCTCCTGGGAGCTGGGGAAAGTAGGTCAAGCCTCCGACAGTCAGCTGTGGTAGCACTAAGCCCAGCGCTACTCAGGAGACTGAAATCTGATGAAGGCTAAGAAAATGGAGAATTCACCAATGTTTTTGTCTACCTTCCTGATCTAGGAGCTAAACTTGCACGTCTATCCTGGGCTGAGATCAAGTCGAGACTGGACGGGCGTGGCAAGTCCAGGACGGGCATTGCAAGTTTGACTGACTTGATCTAATGGACAGGAAGACAGAGTTAACCCATTGATGGATTCTCCATCTATTGTGCTGGAGAAAATAAAAGGTATTAATGTTAAGAAGGAAGTTTATAAATTGAAGGCCTTTGCTGATGATTTGATGACATTTCTGCAAGACCCAAAAAATAATATCGAACACTCGATGAGGAAACTAAATGAGTTTGGATCCTTGGCTGCTTTCAAAATTAATAAGCAGGAAACATCAATGTTGATTAAGAATATGACAGCACAGGATGGTGATATACTTTCTAAAAAGTGCAGTTTTAGGGTTGAGAAAAAGATGAAATATTTGAGGGTTACATTAACAAACTCAAACACAAACTTATTCAAAGATAATTATGTGCCTCTCTTGAATGGCATCAAAAAAGATTTATTAAGATGGGACAGATTGCATTATCATTACTGGATAGAATTTCTGTGATTAAGATGAATGTTTTACCAAAGATGCTTTTCCTGTTTCAAACATTAGCAATACTTGCAACTGATACTCCATTTAAACAATGGCAGAGGGATATCTCTAAATTTATATGGCAGGGGGAAAAATGAGAATTAGATATAAATTATTGCAAGATGCTAAGGAAAGAAAGGGTTTGGGTTTACCCAATTTGAAACTGTATTTTGATGCTTTTTGTTTGGTTTGGCTAAAAGAATGGGTAAACCTTCAGATTAAGAGGTTGGCATGATTACTTGTGGTATGATAAAGTTAAAGTAAATGTTGATTTTAATAACCATTTTACTAGGCGTACTATTTGGAAAGTTTGTAATAAACTTTCAAAAATTTGCTACTTTGGGTTTCCCCACAAGAAGCCTTTTTTAGAAAAGAAATGGTGATGATGTCAAATTGGTAGACCTACAGTAAAATAATATCTCAAATCCAAGGAGGAGCTAGAATCAGAAGGTCATGTTTGCCATTGGTTTACATATATGAAGTTGAAAGAAAGATGTAAATTAGATAAAAAGAATCATGGGTTTAATTTTGTTAAAAATGAACTGGAAACCCTACTGTGCAATAGTGATGAACATATTATTGCTAAAGTTTATAAAATGTTATTGAATTTGAATCTGGAAAATAAACAAGTAAAACATTGTATGATTCAGTGGGCAAGGAATTTTGGATATAATATAATGCTTGAACAATGGGAAAATATGTCAAATAAAGGATTAAAATTTACATTAAATTATAATTTAAAAGAAAATTTTTATAAGATGATGTACCATTGGTACCAGACAAGTTATCAAAAATGTATAAAGGTATTTCAAATGAATGTTGGAAATGTAAAGATAAAGAAGAGACTTTTTACCATTTATGGCCGACATGTGATAAAGCAAGAAAATATTGGAGCAGGATTCAAATGTTAATATAGAAAATTCTTAAAGTGAATATGGAAAGAAAACCAGAGACTTTTCTCTTGGGGCTAATGGGCAAAGATCAAAAAATATGGAACTTTGATTTTATATACGCTATGCATGTTGACAGTAGCAAGATTACTCTACACTCAGAAATGGAGGGCTACATTGATTGCCATAATGGAGGAATGGTTACAAAAGCTGATGTGGCTAGCAGAGATGACTAAACTAATCACTGATTAAAGAAAAGAATATGAACACTTTTATTGCCACTTGGAAACCGCTTCTAGACTTTGTGCTTGAGATGGAAAAAAATGAAATTTTGATTTTGGGTTTTACCCAATTAGATAGACTTGATGTTATTGAAATGGCTAGCTTATATTATTTATATTAAAAGTAAAAAGTAAAAAGTTGAGATTTGAAGTTGATATTCTACTTTGCTGCACTAAAAGAAGTCAGAATTCAATGCCTTTTTCTTCTTTTTTCTCCCTTACCTCACTTCTCTATTCCCTTTTCCCTTCCCCATGTTTTCCACTATTTACTTATTATAAACTAATAAAACTTTTAAAAAGAAAAAAAGAAACAAGCTTTATCTGATGCTGAAAAATTAGAACATAAAGATGGAAATACTGAAAAATGAACAAAATGGATTATAAGAGATGACAGTTAAAATAAAAAACAGTGTGACCTGGATAATGACTCCTTACTGCACTTACAAAAGAGGTTTATTAAAACCTTGAAAAAGCCTTTGGAATGGGAAAAGAATATCTGATCAAATTTGGATGCTTGGCAACTGGCATGTATTTATGATTGTTGCAGCACCAGGGGTCATGTGATTTACTTCTGACAAGCAAAGTAAAAGGGGAAGCCTGATTCACTTAACAACTATATCACTTAGCAATGGAAATGTTGGGCTCAGTTATGATTGTAGGTTGTGGACTACCTGTAATCAAAAACCTTAGTTATTCTGAAATATAGATTAACTGTACCCAAAGTAAAATAGATAAAATAAGTTTGAAAATATTGGAAGATAATAAGAATATGACAGGAAAACTGTATAAATTAACACAGCTAGCATGTCCAGGTTTTATACTCAACTCAAGTGAACACTTAAACCAGAAAGATATGCAATATATATTTCAAAACAATCTATTAAATCAATAATCTGCTATTAGATACATCATTTAAACATAATGCATAAATTAAAAATCAGCAAGTCAAACATGCAACATTTTTTTTATTGTTCTAGGTGTGTTCTCCTACATTTCTTTTCTTCTTTTTCTATCCTTAGTTTCTCTATGTTATCTGAAGCAATTCTTTCTTTAGGCATTTTACACTAAGAATATGGCATATTTCAATTATGTTACATTTGCTCAGCTTTATACTTCTGGATCATGTGCAGACAAAAATGATTTTGGAATGTACTTATTCAACTAATGACAGCATGTACCAATGAGGCTGGGGTTCAGCTGGGGGAGGGCTGAAGTGCTTATGCAAAAACATTTGCATCTGTTACCTACCATTTTTGCAGATGGGACAACACTGATCTGGTTCATATACAGGATCCACACAATCAGTCTGAGGACAAGCAGACACTGTGCACACTACTTCACCATTGGCTTCACAGCGACATTTCTCACAAGATGAAACCTAAAAATAAATCAAAGCATGTTAAGGTTAAGGTGCTGAAATGTAAGACTCTGCCTCAGCTGAATCTCTCAAGAAAGCAGAACTCTTGAAACTGGCATTATTTCAACAGGAACTTTCATTGAGAGTTAATGAAAGCAACAGAAGGCAGGCAGGATCTGAAAAGCCCGCAGAAATTTGCTAGGTTGCACACCAAAATTTAAAACCCCTCCCAACTGCCCAGTCCAGAAGAGCCAATCCAGAGGTGTCAAAATGTTGTGAGAATTCAGGACGGAGACAGTGATAAGATTTCCCAGGTATCTCTTCCATTGTGAAGCGGAGCAGATAGCCTGGGCAATTCCCTCCCCGTTATATTCCCCAGAAAGATACATCAAAGCGAAGAGGAACTGAGTAAACAAAGCAAGCTAAGCACAGTACAATAAAGTAGAGCTCCAAAGGTTTCCCCTCTCCTCACAATGGCAGAGATCTATAGGGACCTGACATGAAAATTCTTAACTCTCAAACTTTTTTTTCTGCTAGATCTTTGAGTTCCACCAAACTGAGAGAGAGAGAGTGAATATAGTTGCAGAATGGGGGTTTAAGGGATACATTTAAGGAAGGTATGTATATTTGAATTTATATTCTCGGTAGAATTATAAACATGCAAACTAAAAAAGATAAAACGAGAAGAAAAATAGTTGCTGTGTAACTACATGTGATCCTTATTTAATAATTATTCATTCAGGGACCATTTGAACTTATGACAGAGCTGAATGTATGGTACTTATGACTTGTCCTCATACTTAACAATGGTTGCAGCAACACAGCAATCATGTGATCACAATCTGGGTGCGCAGCACTTGGCTTACAATAATGACATTGTAGTTTATTTGTCAGAAGCATCACAATTAAAATAAGGCATACTATCTGACATAAAATTTAAAATATAAAAACAAGATTAAAATATGTGCAAATTAAACAGATCTTGTCTAGAAACTAACAACATTAGTTGCATTCTGTTGTGTTGCCTTGAGGGCCTCAAGTGTACACTGATTGGAGCATAAACAGCAGGTATACATACATGTTGTCTACATGTCACCAGAATTGCAAAGAGCAGAAGCAACTGGATAGCCCCATTTCTTCAGAAGGTCTCTGGATATTGTACCCTTGTACAGTCTATTCAATGATTTCTATACTTCCCAGTTTTCATCAGCCCCAAGTGCCAGCTCCTCCATTGCTTCCATCCAGTGTTGTTTCTTTGTAGCTTTTTATAGATCCATTTGCTTTCAAATTCTTCAAAGGCTTTTGTTAACCCAAGGAAGCTTTTCCTGGATTTTATTCTCTGCTGAGCTGGTTGCACGCCATGGAAAGGATGTTGTCTAGATCAGAGGTCCCCAACCTTTTGAGAGGTTTTTCTGTGGACCAGAGGGGGTGTGGTTTCATGTACTGCATCCCGTGGATGGGTCTTTGCTTTTTTGCATGGACTAGTTTTTGGCATGCTGCAGCCCAGTGCCAATCCACGGACTGGGGGTTGGGGACCCCTGGTCTAGATATTGATGATTTGAGTCTCTCTCTGTATGCTGCTGCTTCTCTGCAAACAGTAGGCAGGGTAATTCTGGCTAGGTGATAGATCTTATCTAGAAGGATTGGTTTAAGTAAGGCATCTGGTAATAATTCTGCTAGCTTCATTCAGAGCAACATCTACTTTTCCAGCATATGCTGATTTATACCAGACTGGGCAGGCATATTTGCCTGCTGAGTAGCAAAGAGCTAAAGCTTTGTCTTAAGGACCCTTGGTTTAGCACCTCAAACAGAGCCCATTAATTTCCTGACGATGTTATTTCATCCACTGACCTTCGTTTTAGTGTTGGTACAGTGCTGCTTATATGTAAGGGCCCTAGCTGGAGTGACTTCTAAATATTTAGGCTGTGGCAATGTTCCAATAACATCCCTTTCCATATAATATGCAGCCTACTTACTGCAAAAATGAAACGTACATACCTGAATTTTTGCTGCATTTGGTCTTAACTTGGTCTTAACTAGCACAATAGTATCGAACCAGCTTAATCAGGGCTTCAGTTAAACATTGATCAACTTCATGGATGAAGGTAAATATATGTGTCCCAGGATAACATTGTAGGTTCTAATCTGTGTCAGTCAATCTAGGTTGTTGAACCTTTTCAAATGTTTTACCCTGTACAGTCATTGCTTGATCATCAACATACATATATTTGTTGCCACCTTCACGAAGTGGCTGATAATTATGTAAATATTAAAAAAAAAACCTTGGAGCTAATGCACTACCCTATGGTTCCTCTATCTACTTTGCCTTCCTTGGAACTCCACAAAAACATACGATTCTGAAGCAGATTCTTTTTTCTTTCTTTTTCTTTTTATTATTATTATCTTGAAAATTCCATTTCTGTATTGAATAGTGTATTGTCTAGGTATACAAGTATTAGAATATAAAAATCATCACATTGACAATAATTTTATTAGAATATAATCATATACTAAGTAGCAATCATGTTGTTAAAAATAATATTTCCCACAATAACATTAATTGTATAACAATTAAAATATTTACTAATTCGTTATAGGTCTTCCTCACATAATCCACATTTTCTCATGTTTCCAACTTTCTAACCTCTGTTTTTATCAGCTAACCATTGTTAAAATAAGTCCCATGTTATATGGTATTCAGTTTCTTCTTTTTCTTTAATCTTTAACGTTAACCTATCCATTTCTGCACATTCCAGTATTTTTTAAATTATATTCTCCTCTATAGGGGTTCCTTCATTTTTCCAAAATTGTGCATATACTATTCTAGCTGCTGTTAATATATATAAAACTAAGTAAGTATTACCTTTATTATAGTTCCCTGGTAACATGCCCAATAAGAATATCTCTGGTTTTAAATCTATATGTTGCTTTATCATTGTGTCAGAATCCAATTATATGTCATCTCTAGTAATCGACTATGGAAAACCCCATTTCTGCCCTCTCTGGATTCTGCCATACTACGAAGGGGAAGGGGGATGAGCAAAGGGGTTTTGTGGCTCTCACTTCCTTCCTTACAACTTCAAAGGGACTGACTGTGGATATCACCAAAAGGACTAACCATAACAATAGGGCCCATCACCTTTCATGTACTCCTCTCTGAAGTCTCCCTTCCGCCAGCCGTGAGGAAAAAGGGGGTGGAAATATAACGCCTGGGATTGTCGCTGGAAGGACGGTGGGCTGGGGGGCTGCTTGGGACCACTTAAAACCTTGAATGGGAGGACTTGGGCCCCAGGTCGTCTAGAACGCCTGCAACCATCTTCTCTTAATAAAGATGCCTGTTAGAAGAAATATTCCAAGAGTTCTGTCTTCTTAAGATGCAAAGTGGGGTGGGTCCTTACATATTGCTTCCAACCATAAGTGTATTTTATTCCGATAATTTTTTGCTATGGGACATGTCCACCACATGTGATAATACAAACCTGGTATTTGATTACATTTCCAGCATTTAACAGATTTATCTTTGTACATATTTGCTAATCTTGCAGGTGAAAGGTGCCATCTGTAGAACACTTTATAAAGATTTTCTTTGTACGCTTTGACATTGTAAGTTTATAGTTTCTATCCCACAGTTTCTGCCATTTATCTAATTCTATTGTGTAGCCAAAATTCTTAGCCCATATTACCATTGTCTCCTTTACTTTTTCTTTTTTCCAATTTAGTACTTAATAAGTAATTGTATAACCTTTTAATTAATTTCTCATTTATCCTCATTACAATCTGATACAATTCAGTTGGTTCTTTATAAAAACCATATATCTTCCTGTCTTTTTCATATCTGGATTGTATCTGTAACTGTGGCCACCACGATAGGTCAATCCCTAGTCTATTAAGTTCTTGTTTAATTTTACGTTCCCCCTTTTCATTTAATATATCATTGTATCTTATAATTTTTTCCATATTAATTACATTTGGAAGTATTAGCGCCTCCATTGTAGATAACCAAACTGGTATTTTCAAATATTGTTCTTTAATTTTTGTCCATACTAGCAGTAACGCATTCCTAATGTCTTTGAAAGTAGCTATGTATCTCACTGTTCCCATACCATAAAATGTATGCCATTGTCCCAATTGAAGATTGTTACCCTCTAGCATCAACAATCTTATATTACTCAGATTAATCCATTCTTTCACCCATGGGAGTACCGATATTTGATAATATGGCGCCCAATCCAGAAGGCCAAAGCCTCCTCTATTTTTGGCATCATGTAGCATTTTTACATTTATTCTCGCTTTTTTGTCTTGCCATATAAATTTTAATATCTTTTTATTTAATTTTATTTAATTTTATTTAATTCTTCAAAGTATTGAAGAATAGTAGTAATGGGGGACTTTAGCTACCCTGACATCAACTGGGAGACAAACTTTGCACCAAGTGGAAGATCAAACAGATTCCTGACAAACCTAGCAGACAATTTGTCTTCCAAAAGTAGAGAAGGGAATAGAGGATTAGCCATTTTGGATCTAATTCTCACTAGCAGAGATGAAAAGATAGAAGGTGTTGAAGCCATAGGAATCTTGGGAGGAAGTGATTATGCAATATTGGAATTCAACATTATGGAAGCACAAACAATAGAACACAGTCAAACTATAGTCTTGGACTTCAAGAGACCTAATTTCAATAATCTTAGAGAGGGCTTGGAAAGGATTCCATAGATGAGAATCTGCCAGGGGAAAACAACTCAAGAAGCTTGGGAAATTTTGAAAAGTGAGATAATAAAAGCCCAGTCTAGCACAATACCAACAAAGAGGAAAAGTAACAGCTCTCAAAAGAAACCAGCATGGCTGGATAAATAACTCTCTGATAAATTGAAAGATAAAAAGGACAAGTATAGAAAGTGGAAAGAGGGGCACATAACTAAGTCAGAATATCAGCAAATAGCCCAAGCCTGCAAAGATGAAGTGAATTAAGGCTTGCGATCAAAGTAAAAAATAACAAAAAAAGCTTCTTTAACATGTAAAAAACAAGAAAAAAGTGAAGGAAATGATTGGTCCATTAGTGGGTGAGAGTGGCAAGAAGGTGACAAGCAACAGAGAGAAAGCAGAACTATTTAACTTGTTTTTCACATCTGTCTTTACAAAAAGGAAAAAAACAGACCAACCTATCAAAAATAGTGCCATAAAAAACAGAATAGAAACACAAGTTAAGATAGGCAAGAAAATGGTAAGTGAGCACCTGTCCAGCCTAGATGAGTTCAAATCACCAGGATGGGGCGTTGTCTTACCTGAACGCCTTTTCTCAGCATGGAGATTGAGAATCCACCAATGGGTTATCTTTGTCTTCCTGCCCAATCAGATCA
Source organism: Bothrops alternatus (assembly GCA_034064705.1). NCBI lineage: Eukaryota > Metazoa > Chordata > Lepidosauria > Squamata > Viperidae > Bothrops > Bothrops alternatus. Next base: position 10,114,800 of record JARGCV010000103.1, on the reverse strand, counting down.
AGTCAGCCAAACTTGCCATGCCCATCCTGGACTAGGATCTCCCAGTCTCAACGAGGGCGAAGCCAATGACTGACAGCATGACATGTTGGCTCACAGAACGTAATCCTAGGCCTAAAGGACCTGAGAGGGTGGGAGTGGATTCTCCATCTCCGTGCTGAGAAAAGGCATTCAGGTAAGACAATGCCCCTTCTCCAGCACAGGAGATGGAGAATCCACCAATGGGACATACCAAAGTGATCCCTGAGGAAGGGAAGCAGTCAGCTCTGGTGTCAGGTCCCCAGATGCTACCTGCTGGAGAACCCTCCTACCAAAGGAGGCCTCTGCAGAGGCAAACTTGTCCAATTTGGAATGGCATATGAACGGCGAAGGCGAAGACCATGTAGCCACCCTGCAAACATCCTCGATGGATGCCGGAGTGGTCCATGCTGAAGAGGTAGCTGCACTGCGCATCGAATGAGCCACGGCATGGAACCAGTAAGGAAGCAGACTGGTATGCCCCTGCAATGCAGGCCTTGATCCATATGCCAATCGTAGAGGCAGACACCTTCTGACCTCTGGAAGATGGGTGGAAGGAAACAAAAAGGGCCTCAGACTTGTGGAAAGCCGCTGTTCATTTGGTATAGCAACGAAGTGCCCTGCGGGTGTCCAAAGAATGCCATTGCCATTCCAGGTCATGAGACGGGTCAGGGCAGAAATCTGGAAGCACGATTTCCTGGGCCCTGTGGAATAGAGAGTTAACCTTAGGAACAAAGGTAGGGTCTAAGCGAAGGACCACCCAGTCTCGGTGAAAGATGCACAAGTCATCCCTGATGGAAAGTGCCGCCAACTCAGATATTCACCTTGCAGAAGTGATTGCACCAGGAAGGCGACCTTGAGAGACAAGGACTGCAGATCACACGTCCTGAGAGGTTCAAATGGTGGCCTGGTGAGGGCCTGCAAGACCCATGGCAGTTCCAAAGAGGGATACCTATGAACAACAGGGGGCTTAGTGTTTGTGGCACCCTTGATGAATGACTGTATCAACGGGTGTTGACCTAAAGGTGCTGCGGGGTCACAGGTAAGCAAGGTGGAAAGAGCAGCAACCTGTCTGCATATCGTATTAGGTGCTAAGCCCCTATCTAGACACTCTGGTAGGTAGTCCACGATCCTTGGAATCGTCAAGTTCGATAAAAGTAGGTGGTGTTTTGTGCACCACTGACAGAAATTTTTCCACGTGACATCACAGATGCGGTTGGTAGCAGGCCGTCGGGAGGCCTGGATCATGGAAATGACTCCTGGTGAGCAGGACTCCTGGGACAGAATTCTGCACTCAAGTGCCAGGCAGCTAACTGAAGCATTGGGGCCCCAGATGATGTAGGACCCCCTGGCTGAGTGAAACGCGATCCGGAGGGATCCTCCATGGGTAAGACCTGGAAAAACTCATGAGGTCTGGAAACCATGGCCTCCATGGCCAGTATGGGGCCACGAGAAGAAACTCTGTCCTCTCCTGTAGGAGTTTGCAGATGACCGCTGGAATAAGAGGAAGAGGGGGAAATGCATAAAGACCCTCTGGCCATGGAACCTGAAGAGCATCTGCTCTCTCTGCCCCTAGGGATGGGAAACAGGAGAAGAATCTTGGCAGTTGGGTGTTTGCCGGAGATGCAAACAGCTCTATCAACAGTAGGCCGAACCTGTCAGAGCTCTCCCTGAAGAGGTCCGGGTGCAGACGCCATTCTGAGTGGTCCACTGTGGACCTGCTCAAGATATCTGCCTATCGGTTTGCTTCCCCCGAGATGTGGTCAACTCTGATGGAGGCAAGGTTGGCCTCTGCCCAGGAGCCTAACAACTGGGCCTCGGTCATGAGGGTCCGTGATCGGGTACCCCCTTGCCGGTTCACATGGGCCTTTGCCGCCACATTGTCCGTAAGGACTAACACATGCTGCCTTGCAACCCTGTTGCGGAAGTGGCAGACAGCCAAGTGTGAGCTCCAACCAGTTGATGTTGTGCCTCAGGTCCAACTGAGACCATCGCCCTTGAGCCAACTGCGACTGGAGGTGCGCTCCCCAACCGAACAGACTGGCGTCCGTCGTGAACAGAACTGGCTCCTTGAAGGAGGACCCTCTGACTACGGCTCGAGAGAGCCACCACTTGAGAATGCAAGGTCTGGGGAGAGACCGTCACCCTTTGGTTGGAGGAGCTGGTGCCTAACCTTTGGAAGGGAAGCAGAAACCACTGAAGGTTCCTGGAATGTAACCTGGCCCAGGGAATAATCACTATGTACGATATCATCTTTCCTAGTAACTGGGAAAGGATGGCCAGTGTGACTACCCGTTTCCTGCATATCTCGAGGGCCAAGTCCCGGATACTGTCCCAACGGTCCTGGGACAGGTAGATTCGGCATTCTACCGTGTCTATGATGGCTCCCAGGTTTAAGAGCCTGGTCGAGGGAACTGTCTGGCTCTTTTGAAAATTTACCAAGAACCTGTGGTCCTGGAGGACCTTGATCACCAACCTGAGGTCCGACTGGGTGTCCTGGAGTGACGACTGGATCAGAATATCATCCAGGTAGCATTGGAGGCGGACCAGCACCAGTCTCAGGTGTGCGGCGAGCACTGCCAGCATCTTGGTAAACACTCTGGGTGCCGAAGACAGGCCAAATGGAAGTGCCCTGTATTGGTAATGATAACCCATATAACTGAACCTTAGGAACTGTCAGTGGTCTAAAAGAATGGGGATGTGGAGATACGCTTCTTTGAGGTATATGGATGTTAGGAAGTATCTGTCAAGGTTCCGACTAATGAAAGTTCAAAGAACTTTCAGACATGTTTATTCTAAAGCCTTTATTACAGTGTTACAAATTGACGGCACATCATGGACGTTTTATGCCAGAATCTGGCTTCCTCTTGCTGGCATCTAACTTTTCTTGCTAAACCCCTCCCTTATCTTGCAGTCAATAGTCACATTATCCAATTAGTGTGAAGGTCAAAGGTTTACTTCCTCTTTCTTTCCCGGGCTTTTTACCCCCCCCCCCACTCTAAGCTATGTATTAACCCAATAAATACCAGACAGTTTTGCATATTGTCAAAGCAAGAATATACAGTATTTGCAGCATTGACATCCGGCCCCACTTACAAGGACAGATCCTGTAAAGTAAACAAAAGCATATGTTAAGGGCTATCTTTTGGTTTGTTGGGGTTTTTCACATGAAATCTTTTGACCAATCTGTCAGCTTTCACTTACTAGATTTCACCCAGGTGGCTTCAGACAAAGGGTATCCCTTCCATTGTACTAGGTACTGCAATTTCCCTCTAAAGATTCTGGAGTGAAGAATATGTTTCACTTCATAGTGGGTCTGCCCTGCAACTACGAGGGGCCCAAGTGCCTTCTTTGGAGGAGATCTTAAAGTGGAGCCCCGATAAGGCTTCAACAAACTACAATGGAAAACTGGGTGAATTTTCCCTAAAAGTCTAGGCAGTTTGTTGTACTGTGACTGGATTGATGATCCTAACTATAGGGAAAGGCACCAAGAATTTAAGCCCCAATTTCTTACTAGGCAATTTGAGGCATAGATATTTAGTTGACAGATAGACCTTCTCCCCAACTTGGAATGTTCTTTGGGGAGTCCTCTTTTTATCAGCCTGCTTTTTATAAGTTTCAAAAGTCTTGTTTAAAGCAGTTTTTGTGTTTGTCCAAACTTCTTCCCACCCCCTTACCCACTGATCTGGGAAGCGGAAGGCAACTGAGGATATTCAGGTATTGGAATAAACTCTTTCCCTGTGGCCACTCTGAAAGGCGTGTAGCCAGTGCTGCTGTGCACAGAATTATTGTATGCCACCTCCGCAAAAGGGAGGAGATCAGTCCAGTTCGTCTATTGGTAAGAAACATAGCATCGGAGATACTGCTCCACCATTTTATTAGCAGCTTCTGCAGCCCCATTGGTGGCCAGATGAAAAGCAGATGATAACCCTTGAGATGATCAAATTAATGTAAGGAAATTTCTCCAAAATTTTGCTGTGAACTGCACCCCTCTGTCCAAAATTATTCACTTAGGGGCGCCATGCAGCCTGTAGATATGTTTCAGGAACAATTTGGCCAGTCGTTGGGCAGATGGAAGCCCTTTGCAGGCGATGAAATGAGCCTGCTTTGAAAACAGGTCTATTACCGTCCAGATGACAGTATTTCCACTACTTTCAGGTAGGTCCACTATAAAGTCCATAGCTATTTCTTCCCATGGTTGAGAAGGGTCTGCCATGGGTTGCAGTAACCCAGGGGTTTTCCCTGGGATCCTTTTCATTGTGGCACATACAGTACAACTTTTTACATAGTTCTCTACATCCCTTTTCAGACCCAGCCACCAAAATTGCTGGCGGGTGAGGTGTAAGGTTTTTAAATATCCAAAGTGTCCAGCCTGTTTTACATCGTGGCTGTGTTTGAGGGCATTAAGACGGAGCAATTCTGGTAAATATAGTTTCCCCCTTTGTAAGCCAAGCCATCCCTGCATGTTAGGGAGGCTTGATTATCTTTGAACCATTGGTCAGTGAGGAGCTCTCATTTTAATTTCTTCACTCTAGGGTCATCAAGATTGGGGACCCTGCGAGGTGCAAGTTGAGCAGCAATTTGTGGATTGGGAATAATTGTCTCGTTAACCTGCTCTCGTTCGCTCTTGTATTGGAGTAACCAGGATAGCGCATCAGCTAGGAAGTTCTTTCCACCTGGTATGTACTTTAGAGTGAAGTTGAAACAGTTAAAGTACTGTGCCCACCATACTTGCTTTGGGGACAATTTGCGGGGAGTTTTCAGTGCTTCTAGATTTTTGTGATCTGTCCATACCTCAAATGGCACCTTGCTCCCTTCTAGATAGTGTTGCCAGTTTAATAGAGCCCATCTAATCGCGAAGGCCTCTTTCTCCCAGATTGCCCACCTCCACTCGCTTTCAGTAAATTTCTTAGAGGTGTAAGCGCAGGGTTGCAGGATCCCATTTTTGTTCTTTTGCAGTAACATAGCTCCAACTGCCACATCGCTGGCATCGGCTTGAATCACAAAGGGTTCCTCTGGGCATGGGTGCTTTAGGGCCAGTTCAGCTGCAAATAGTCTCTTCAAATTCTCAAAAGCTGTTTGACAGTCCATTGTCCATACTAGTGGTTGGCCCGGTCATGGCTTCCTTCCTCCTTTCCCTGTTTTGAGTAATTCTGTAAGAAGTAGGGCAATTTCGGCAAAAGAGGGGATGAATTGACAATAAAAGTTGGCAAAACCCAGAAAACTCTGGAACTGTTTGCGAGTCTTCGGGGCTGCCATTCGATTATAGCTTTCACCTTGGCTGGATCCATTTCAATACCCTCGTTGGAAATTCTGTAGCCAAGATAGTCTAATCGGGTTTGGTGAAATTCACAATTTGACATAGAGTTTGGCATTCAATAGTTTCTTTAATACTTCTCTTATCAGCTTTATGTGATCAGTCATATTTGTGCTGTATATCAGAATATGATCAAGATACACCAAAACCCCTTTGTACAAATGATCATGTAGAACCTCATTAATCAACTGCATAAATACAGCTGGAGCCCCCTGTAGGCCAAATGGCATGACTTTGAACTGATAGCTCCCAATAGGATAGTTGAAGGCAGTTTTCCACTCATCTCCCTCTTTTATTCTTACCCGATAGTATACCTCTCTTAGTTCTAACTTAGTGAAGACACTCCCCTTAGCCAGATGGGTTAATAAATCCTTTAGGAGGGGGAGGGGGTATTTTCCACACTCACTGCGTTGAGACCCCCTGTTCAATGAACCCTCTCGCTAGGTTTTTGTTTACGTATTGCTGCATCTCCTCCATTTCGAGGGGGGACATAGCATACATCCTCGGTCGTGGGAGTTTGGCTCTGGGCACCAGTTCGATGGAGCAGTCATTGGGCCTGTGAGGGGATAGGGCATCACATTCTTTTTCACTAAATGCCTACGCTAGATCCCAGTATTCCTTGGGGGATGACTGGTTCATCTGAAGGCAGTGAGGCGGCTACATGCGCTCACTCATAGGGTGGCCTAAGATGCCCAACAACATCTGTTGAATCAATGGGATCAGGCCCTATAGGTAGTCTTACAGTTCTCATTCCTTTCTCCCACCAGATAAACGGCTTCCATTTGTCTAACTATACTAGCCCTAGGACCACCATCTCAGTCATTTTTGGAGCCACCAGGAAGCGAATAAACTCCCAGTGTGCACCTATTTCTAGGCGTAAGGGCTCAGTTACTTGTGTGACCAGAGTTCCTCCCAAGAGGGAGCCATCGGCTTGCTCAAACCTCATGGGTTTGAAGAGCAATTTTGCTCGTATGCCCATTTTCATGGCAAACGCCAGACTAATAATGCAACGGGTGCATCTCGAATCAATTAGTATGTTCAAGTCCATTTGTGCCCCAGACTTAGGGATTATAAGTTTGGCGGCCAGTGAAAAAGGTGGAATTTGTCGACTCACCATCGGGTCGTTCTCTCCTTCATCGTCGCTGTCAAAGGAGGGTAGAGCAGGGGCGGGTCCACCCGGAGTCCCGGTATCCTCCTGTGTGGGGGATGTAATCTGGGCGACCGGTTCTTGCGTGAGTCGACTGGACTTTTCTCTCGTTAGCCGCTGAGCAGGTTTCTTTCGTATTGCGGGTTCTGGTCTGCTCTGCAGTCGGGGGTAGGGGACTGGACAGATGGCCGCTCGGTGTCCTGTTTGTCCACACTGGAAACACTTGAAGGAAGGGCGTGTAGGTGGCCTGAGTTTCTCAGCCATTGCAGTAGTTGAAGGCTTTCATGAGGGTGATTGCTGTCTGGATAGCTCTTGTTGCTGCTCGGGTTCATGGGGGGGGGCTTCTTATAGCGAGAGAGCTTAACATCTAGCTTCACAGCTGTCTGGTACCAGTCCTGTATCCGATCAGGTACTTCTTGATAGATGCAGGCCTGAGAGAGGTGATTGTCTAATCCCTTGATGAAGTAATGGATGAGAGACTGCTCAGCCACCCCTCTATTCGACCTGCTATCCTGCGGAACTCTCGCACATATTCCTGGGCAGGTCTCCCGGCTTGTTTTATTTTGTGAATTTGTCCTGCTGCTTTGAGGCCAATGGATGGGTCCTCAAATCGTTCTCTCAGACTTAAGAGAAAGAGGTGGAGATCTTCCAATTGAAGGGCTTGCTCGCTATATAGATTGTTCAGCCATTCAGATGCTTCTCCCTCTAGGTTGGATGCAATGACATCAACCATGGCCCCTGGTTCTGGGTAAAGATAGGCCCAGCAATTCAACTGAGAACGCACTTAGTTGATGAAAAAAATCAGCTTCTCCGGGTCCCCATTGAAGGTTGCTTTGAAGGGTGGAGCCAATACAGGCTGCTGCAGGCCCCACCCTGGTTGCTGGTCTAGTCTCCACGCTTGTGGTGCTCCCAGTTGCTGTTGGCCCCATCCGACCTGCTGATCCAACGGCTGTTGCTGGGCTCTCTGCTGCTGGCCAGCGGGGGCTGGTGGTGCCCCCTGCTGCTGCAGGCTTCTCAGTGGTGGTTGTGCAAGTGGGGGTTGTAGTGGTCTCCTCTGCTGTAGGACTGCAGGGGGTGGTGATGCCCTCTGCTGCTGTAGGCCCCTCAATGGCTGCTGGACATGTTGGGCCTCCCTTATCCGCAAGCTCACCGGCTGCAGCTCCCCTGGCTTTGGCACCACCCCAAGCTGCTGCAAGGCCTCTATTAGTTGATGTAGGCTTAGAGATGGCTAACTACTCATCTGTGGGGCTTGCTCAATTTCACCTTGCTGTGGCTGTTCTCCCACCAGCTGCTGAACTCCTGGCTCCTGTACCACCCCAAGGCATTGCAAAGCCTCTATTAGCTGTGGTAAATTCAGAGGACATGGATCAGTCACCTGCTGGAGAATCCAATCTCCTCATTGTTGCAGAGGACTCAGACTGGGATTCCCCCTCTCTTCAGGGCTGGAGTCCCTGGCAGGAACATCTGCAATGGAAGGGCTGTAGGCTTCCCTCTGTAAGAATCTATTTCTGGTTTTCATCTCTGAACTTTGAAATCTTCCCAATGACTCACCATCAACTCTGCTATCGGTCCATTCTGCTTTTGAAGATTTTGCTCTCAGCTGGGAAATCTGCCAGACTCCTCTCTCCCCCGGCTTGCTGGCTGTCGCTTCCCTCCCCCCCCCGGGGATACAGTTACAGCCAGGGAACTGGCCTCAGGCAATCTTTCTTTCTCCATAATGAGATCTTCCCCGAATCTTTACCAGTTCCTCTCAAACATAGAGGCAATGGATGGAGTTCGGGACCCCAGGTCATTTGAAAAGAAATTTGGATTCTGGCATGATGTCAAGGTTCCGACTAACGAAACACTTCAAAGAACTTTCAGGCATGTTTATCCTAAAGCCTTTATTACAGTGTTACAAATTGACGGCACATCATGGACGTTTTATGCCAGAATCTGACTTCCTATTTCTGGCATCTAACTTTTCTTGCTAAACCCCTCCCTTATCTTGCAGTCACAAGTCACATTATCCAATTAGTGTGAAGGTCAAAGGTTTACTTCCTCTTTCTTACCCCCCCACTCTAAGCTATGTATTAACCCAATAAATACCAGACAGTTTTGCATATTGTCAAAGCAAGAATATACAGTATTTGCAGCATTGACAGTATCCCCTTCTTACGCTGCCCAAAATAGACTGGAGCATTTGCATCTTGAATTTCCGGGATGCAATGTGATAATTCAGACCCTTGAGGTCTAAAATTGCCCTCCATCCTCCTGAGGCCTTGGGAACCACGAAGAGGATGGAGTAGAATCCCCGGGCCCTTTGACCTACTGGCACCAGTTCTATGGCCCTTATGTTCAGAAGATGACGAACGGCCTCTTGCATGAGGCTCCTCTTTATGGGATTTTATGACCGAGGGCAAGAAATGAAACAACCTGGTGGACTGGACATGAACTCCAGGTATAGCCTGTGGTGAATGGTGTTTAAGACCAGGCGTCCGTGGTGGTGACCTCCCACTGGTGAGCAAAGAGGGACAGCCTGCCCCCTATGGGAGGGGACGTCCACAAATCATTTGGACATCTGAATGGGCATCCCCCCTGAAAGGGCCGCTTGCCCTGGTATTGTTGTCTGGGCTGGCACCCAACCTGTCCGCCTGGCGATCCTGCCTGGCCGTGAAGGGACGGAAAGGTTGGGTATTGCTGGGGCTGGCTCCTGACCAAAAAGACTATCTGCGGGCATAGGGGTTGGCCCTTCTGTCGGCCTGACTGGTAAGGTGAGTGAGAACCTTCCGTTTGTCCTTGTTCTCGGTCAGGTACGGTGATAAGGCATCCCCAAATAATTTGCCACCCTGATAAGGAGCCGCTGCTAGGCGCCATTTGGATTTGGCATCAGCGTACCAATGCTTTAACCATAGCATACAACGGGGCTGTTACTTTGGATGTCATGGCCCTGGAGGAAAACCTGGCCGCGTGTAGAGTCACATCGGAAACATATTCTGATGCTGCCACTAGTGTGCTCAGGTCCTGATGTGTTCAAACATCCTCTGGGGGGATCCTGGCTTGAAGCTGATGGAGCCAAAGGAGCGAAGACCTAGTGAAAAAGGATGCAGAAGTGGCAGCCCTGATAGTCCATGCCTCTGCCTGGTGAGTCCTGCGGAACGCCATTTCCCATCTCCTGTCCTCTGCCTTCAGTGTCTCAGCCATATCTCCAGAGATCGTGGATGAAGACAAGAGAGGGGCCAAGGGCTCATCCACTGTGGGTACCTCCAGTGTGTCAGCCAAATCTGGAGCAACACTGAATAGCTTTTTGTCAGTCCCACCTGGAAGAGGGAAGGTGCCAGGGGAGACCCACTGTTTTCGGACCACATTGAGGAACAGAGGACAAGGGACATGGTCCTGAGTTACTACCGGTTCCATGAACACCAGATCCACATCTGAATCATGTGCAGGTACTGATGGAGTAGCCTGATCTGGGCCAATGTGGGCCGTAGTACTGTCCTTATGAAGTAAGGGCAGGAAGAGAGAGGGGTTGAAAAGTCCGCCAAAAGGCGGTGGGTCCGAGGGAGAATCCCCCTCCTCCGACCACGTGGTGTCGAATGGTTAGTCATAATCTGGAGGAGATGAGGTCCTGCTGTATGAGTACTGGGACAGAGAAGGGGACCCTTGGTATCTTGGAGGTACTGACAGGGGAAGGTGGGATTGTGGAAAGGAAATCACCAAATCAGCCCTGGACATGTGTGATGTCATGGCCTTGAGTGCCCTGTCCCCCACCTGAGCAATTAGATCGTGAAAGTGATCCTCAGAGGGTAAGGTGTCAGTTTCGGTTACCCTAAGTCCTGCAGCCGTGGGAGTAAAGGTGGCCTCTGAGGCCAGACGTGGGACCCGCGGTATGGATAGTGGTTGGATTGCAGGAGGGGACGGGAATTTCCACTGGCAACCAGATCCCCTGTGCAGAGATTGAGGGACCCAGAGGTAAATCGAAGAACGAGGCCTCGGCCTGTTCCACCTGAGCCCTGGCCTGCTTCTGTGCTTTGGAGAATTCCTTCTCCAAGACCTGGTGTCTCCTGCTGGCCTGTTTCTCTGCCAATTTGGAGGTCTTTCTCCTAGAGATGGCCTTCGCCTTGGCCGTGATCCTACCTGCCACCTCCTGGTTGGAGGACGTATGCCACTTGCAGCCCGAGGAAGAAGGAGAGGCATCCTTGGTCTGGGAAGCCATGCTGTCCTCCATCCTGGTGAGAGTTATCTCAGGTGTACTGAGAGGGAACTCAGGCAGTGGATCGAATGGCGGGTAAAGTTAAAGGCAGAAGATGTTAGTGACCGCCTGCCCCCCTGGCCACCAGACCGGTAATAATCCTAGGGTCTGGTCACATTTACGGCCGCGGCAAAGCCACCGTGGTGACGACAGCCAGCCTGCTCATAAGATGCGCGGTGTTGACGAGGCCAGCCAGAGATAATTGTCAACACGGATTGCGCAGCGGGTGAATCTGTGGAGGTGGAAGAAAATGCTCATGTGGAAACCACAGTCCAATTCACGGCCTGCCAAATAGTGGCCAGGAAGGGAGAACACCAGATGAGGCCTAGAATTGGGCTCAATGGCCAGCATAGAAAAAAAGGGGGTGATTGGGGGGTGTATTCAGAATTGGCTTTTCGCCATCAGGGATACTCCAAGCATTGTCAATGTGCAATCCCCCACAAATACTGTGGCTGTCCAGGCCTGCAGGCCCTTGCAGCAGTTATGAAGGTCATTCAAAATGGCGGCTGCAGCCTTCACTGGCTCCCGTGTCGCAATGGACTGAATGCGAGGAAGAACTAAACCAGCCCTCCCCCCTATTCAAACAAACCTTCGTAAAGAGAGACGAGATGTTGTAGAATCACCCCCCTTTTGGGGGGCCTGTCCCTGTTTCAGTTGCTGGAGATGGCGGTAGCCATGTGGTCCACAAAATGGCAGCCACGTCAATCAGGGCCGATTTCCCAGCTACTACCAAAGGATCCGGCCTGTGTGCCTAAAAGAAAAGACTGCACTCACAAGCCTGCTGTAATGCTCAAAAATGAGAAGGGCCCCTCGAGGCATGACGAGGAAGGTGAGAGACGGAACTGCGCGGCTGTAAACAAACGCTGATCCGGTCATGCACATGTGCAGCGGAGCTGCTGCTGCAAGCTCCGATGAAGGGGAAGGCCGGGGGGAGAAGAGGGGAGGTGTCTTCTACAGCACTGAGCCCAGCGTTGTGTGTGTAAAGGAAAGGAGAACAGAATCCTCCGTTCTGCCCAAGAGGAGAGGAGAAAGTAAACCAGCAGTCAGACTGAAGCAGCGCTGATCCCAGCGCTGCCCAAGAGACTGTGGAGCTAAGGAAAATTCACCAAAGGGACTCTGATCTACCTGCCTGTGAGCCAAACTTACGTGTCTGTCCTGGGCAAGATCAAGTTGAGACTGGGAGGTCCTAGTCCAGGAGGGGCGTCGCAAGTTTGGCTGACTTGATCTGATTGGGCAGGAAGACAGAGAGAACCCATTGGTGGATTCTCTATCTCCTGTGCTTGAGAACAGATGGATTACACCCCAAGGTTCTCAAGGAACTGGCAGATGTGATCTCAGAACCACTGAACTGTATTTTTCAAAGATCCTGGAGCACTGGGGAACTACCAGAGGACTGGAAAAGAGCTGATGTAGTTCCCATCTTCAAAAAAGGAAAAAAATGGATCCAGGAAATTACAGACCTCCGTAAAGAGGTCAGCCTGACTTCAATACCTGGGAAGATTCTGGAAAAGATAATGAAAACAATGAATCAGCAAACACCTACAGGCAAACAAAGTCATTACTAAAAGCCAACATGGGTTTGTCAAAAACAGATCATGCCAGACAAATCTTATTGCATTCTTTGACCAAGTGACAAAATTAGTGGACCGAGGGAATGTTGTAATGATAATAAGTGTTAAAAAAGTGAACATAAGTCTCTTTTTTCAGTGCCATTGTAACTTCGGTCACTAAGCGAATAATTGTAAGTCAAGGATTACCTATACTAGATTTTCTGTAGCTAAGCTGCATGCTAAGATGTCATGCTTTAGGATCGTGTTGTTTAGTGATGCAAATTCCAATTCCAATTAAATGAGAACTATTCCCTATAGCAATGTTTCTAACAGTCTGCTTTGCGAAGAGAAGGTTTTTGTTATTGTTGCTCAGTGACTGGGAATCAGAAACTTTGTGACAAGGCTTTCTTGCTTTTTAGTATCAATCCTAGATGGAAAATAAACATAACCAAATGTATTTTAATATCACTAGTGTCCTGAAGAAAAGTTCTATTCTCAATGAACAAAATAGATTGATTTATAGAGGAATTATTGGGGAGAAAACCTTTTTTCTCATTTTAACTTTTCACATGTAGTTGACTTAGGACCACAATGGAGCTAAGACTTTTTGTCATGTTGAGGCACCATGACTTGATTTTATGACTGCTTTTATGATATTCATAAAATGAGTTACTGCTGTCATTTAGTGAATCACATGGTTGTTAAGCAAATCCATTCTTCCTAAAGGGCTTTTTCTATCAGAAACCAGAATAAAATATTGCAAATCACAGTCATGTGATTGCAGGATGCTGCAACCAGGTGTAAATGTAAGCTAGTTGCCAAACGCCTGAAATGCAATCATGTGACTATGGTGGATGTGTATAGCAATTGCAACTTTGAAGCTAGATCATAAGTAGCTTTTTAAAGTCCATTGTAACTTCACTTATTAAGTGCCAATCATAAATTGAGGGCCACCTGTAATAATGTCCTGACATACCATTTAAGAATAATTGCTCTATGATTAATGAGTCAGAATCAAAACATCACACACAATAACACTTTTATTTCCATTTGCATCAGAATGATTTCTGACAACAGTAGACCAGGTGTGGTGAACGGCAATAGACTGAGGACTGCCAATGGCAGTAGACTGGGTGCTGTGAACAACAGTAGACCAGGAACTGTGAATGGCAGTAGACTAGGTGGTGTGAAGGAGCGTTGGCTTACCTGAACGCCTTTTCTCAGCATGATGATGAAGAATCCACCAATGGGTTATTTCAGTCCTCCTGCCCAATCAGACTAAGATGTCAAGTTGTCATGCCTCCTCATTATCTGATGCTTCCAGTTTCATCAACGGCGGAGCCAATGACAACCGATGGATGTGGTGACTCTCAAGCAGGTTTAAGAAAAACAAGAAAGGAACAAGAATCCAACTCGGCCCTAACTGACCGTGAAATAAGGGAGGGCGTGGATTCTTCATCATGCTGAGAAAAGGCGTTCAGGTAAGCCAACGCTCCTTCTCCAGCATGATGACTGAAGAATCCACCAATGGGATGTACCAAAGCCACCTGAGTCCCTACAGGCGGGGGTCAGTTGGGACCGAGTCCCCAGATGGTGTGACTAATTGTTGTAAAATGCATCTGCCAAAAGCGGCATCGGCTGACGCAAATTTATCCAAACGATAGTGCCGAATAAATGGAAAAGGCGAAGACCATGTCGCCGCCCTGCAAATGTCCTCAATGGACGCCTGGGTAGCCCACGCCGCAGTCGTTGCAGCACTGCGGGTCGAGTGAGCCGTCACATGAGCCGGAACTGGCAATGCGAGAGAACTATAAGCGCTAGCGATACAGGCCCTGATCCACCTGCCAATTGTGGAAGCAGACACCTTTTGGCCCATTGAAGAAGGCTGAAAGGAGACGAACAGGGCTTCCGACCTACGGAAGGCTGTTGTGTGCTTGATATAGCATCGTAAGGCTCTTCTTACATCCAGGCAATGCCACTGCCGTTCCAAGTCAGGTGACGGCGTGGGCAGAAGTCCGAAAGGACGACCTCCTGTGCCCTGTGGAACACCGTATTAACCTTAGGAATAAAGGCAAGGTCAATCTGAGGACAACCCTGTCCTCATGAAAAGTACACAGGTCCCTTCTGATTGACAAGGCCGCCAGTTCCGAAATGTGCCTGGCTGAAGTAACCGCAATCAGAAAGGAAACCTTGAGTGAAAGGTGTCGTAATGAACAAGTCCTAAGAGGTTCAAACAGAGCTGAAGTTAGAGCCTGAAGAACCCGGGGAAGGTCCCAAGAAGGGTATCTATGAACCACTGGGGGTCTGCTGTTGGAGACACCCTTGATGAAGGATCTAATGGCAGGGTGACTGGACAAGGAATCCCAGGAATCCCAGGACAACACCGAAGAAAGGGCTGCCAGCTACCTGCGGATAGTATTTGGAGCCAACCCTTTCTTGACACCCTGCATTAAATAATCAAGGACCAAGGTAATGGTTACTCTTGATAGACTCACGTGACGCTTGTCACACCAACGACAGAAATGTCTCCACGTGTGGTCGTAGATACGGTTGGTCGAAGGACGCCTGGCCGCCTGGATCATATCGATCACTTCCGCTAAATATGACTCCCTGGTCAGCGTGCAGCGTTCAAGTGCCAGGTGGTCAATTGAAGCCACTGGGGTTCTGGATGTAGAAGGACCCCCTGTGTCAACCATACCTTGTTGTCTGGAATCCTCCACAGAGTGGAGGCAGAAAGACTTACCAGGTCCACAAACCATGGTCTCCTTGGCCAATGGGGAGCGATGAAGATCACCTCCGCCTGCTCCTCTAGAATCTTCCGGATAACTGCAGGAAGTAGAGGCAACGGGGGAAAGGCATACAGAAGGCCTCGCGGCCACCTGCTGCATAGGGCATCCGCCCCCTCTGCTCCCTGTGACGGGAAGCGAGAGAAGAACCTGGGCAGCTGAGTGTTGTGCGGTGAGGCGAAGAGATCCACCAGTGGGCGGCCAAAGCGGGCCGAGATTTCCTCGAAGATATCCGGGTGTAACATCCACTCCGAGTGGTCCACTGTCGACCTGCTGAGAGAGTCTGCCTGCTGATTTGCCTCCCCCGAGATATGCTCGGCTTTGATGGAGAGCAGGTTTTTCTCTGCCCATGTGCCCAATGGTCGAGCCTCTGTCATGAGGGACTTGGAGCGGGTGCCCCCTTGCCGGTTCACGTGGGCTTTTGCGGCTACGTTGTCCGTTAGGACTAGCACATGACGCCCCTTGACCAGAGCCTGGAAATGTCTTAAGGCCAAGTGTATCACTCTGAACTCCAACCAATTGATATTGTGGGTCAGATCGGATTGCGACCACCGACCCTGAGCTATCTGGTGTAAGAAGTGAGCTCCCCAACCGAAGAGGCTCGCATCTGTGGTCATGCAAATGCGACCGGGTTCCTTGAACAGAGAGCCCCTGCGAATGGCGGGGGATCCCCACCAGCCCAGGGCTAAACGCACCTGACGGGGGACGCGCACCAGTTGGGTGGACGTGTTGGAATGCTGTCTCTGGTACGGCAGCATGAACCATTGCTGGGCCCGGATATGTAGATGGGGCCATGGGACTATGGCTATGCATGAAATCAATTTCCCCAGGAGTTGGGACAGAGTGGTTAGAGACACTTTTCTGCTCCTGCATACCCTGAGCACCAGGTCCCTGATGCTCTGGACTCTGTAGTCTGACAAATACACATGACAGGAGTCTGTGTCTATCACTGCGCCTAGGTGTAACAGGCGGGTTGAAGGGGTCGTCTGACTTTTCTTGAAATTGATTAGAAATCTGTGTTCCTGAAGGACTCTGAGAGTGAGAGTCCAATCTGACTGGGCCAGGCAGGGAGATGGAGACTGTATCAGAATGTCGTCCAGATAACACTGGACCCTTATGGGGACTAGCCGCAGATGTGCTGCCAGTACCGCTAGGATCTTGGTGAAGACTCTGGGAGCTGATGAAAGACCAAATGGAAGTGCCCTGTACTGGAAGTGGCAGTTTAGATAGCAGAACCGTAGATACCTGCGATGTTCCGGGCAAATTGGAATATGAAGGTAAGCCTCCTTCAAATCTATTGATGTGAGGAAGTCCCCTCTCCTGATGCTGCCCAGAATAGAGTGCAGGGTCTGCATCTTGAACTTCCTGTATTGTAGGTGGAAGTGCAGGCCCTTGAGATCTAGTATAGCCCTCCATCCCCCCCGAAGCTTTGGGGACTACAAATAGGATGGAGTAATATCCCAGCCCCACCTGAGTGAGGGGAACCTCCTCTATGGCTTTGATGTTGAGGAGGTGACGAATGGCGTCTTCCATGAGTCCTCTTTTTACGACGCTTCTCATAGTCGGACAGGACACAAAGTGGTCAGGGGGAGTAGACCTGAACTCCAGAGTCAGGCCCTGTTTTCCGAGGTTGTGTTTTCCCATTGGTGGAAGAATAGAGCTAGCCTTCTGCCAATGGGAGGATCTCCTTCCGAGTCACTTACCATGGCGGAAGGGGCGACCCCCTCTGCCGCAGAAGGAAGACTTATGCTGGGGCTGATATCTGGGCTTGTCCCTGTAGCTAGGCCTATCATAGGGACGCTCCGTCTTGGGGACTGAGGTTCGGGAGTACTGCCCCTGTTCTGTAGAGGAACCAGTCCGAAAGGATTGACGACGACCATAGGGAGTGAAACGCCTGTTAAATTTCTTGGTGACGTGAGAAATCACCTTTTGCTTTTGCTTATTGTCAATAAGGCGTTAATGCGTCACCAAAAAGCTTACCTCCAGTGAAAGGAGCCGTAGCAGTGCGCCACTTATGCTTGCTTTTGGCCCTCCAATTTTTAAGCCAGAGCAGCCTCCGAGTAACTACACTGGAGGCTATGGCGCGGGCAGAATGTTTAGCTGAGAAGAGGGAGACATCAGCCATATATTCAGAAGTGGCTATGAGTTTGGTTAGGTCTTGGTGGATCCTAACCTCTTCCAGGGGAACCCAATCCTGCAGTTGTCTAAGCCAACTAATAGAGATCCTGGCAAAGAAGGAGGTGGCCGTAGCTGCCTTAGCAGCCCAAGCCGATGCCAAGTGGATCTTACGCAAGGAAAGATCAGACTTTTTGTCTTCTGCCTTAAGGGCATCGGAAACATCGGCTGGGAGGCTCGCTGTGGAGAAAAGCGGAGCCAAAGACTCATCTACTTTGGGTACCTCCAGTAGATCCGAAAGGGTCTTAGCCATATCTACAATCTTCCTTTCTGACGCTGCCTGAGAAGGCTGAGCTGCCGGGGATTCCCACTGTCCATGAATGTTTTTCAGGAACAGAGGGGGGCATGGGATCTGGAGATGGTTCACCACCGGTTCAGCAAATAGTGGATCCGTGTCCTGATCTGAGGAAGGCTGGGGAACAGGATCCACATCAGACTTAATCTTAACTGATGAACAGGCCCTGTATAGCAAGGAAGGGAAGACTGACAGATTGAAAAGTTCCGCCATTGGCTGAGGATCGTGAACAGGCTCCTCGCAATCAGACCAGCAATCCCCACCCTCGTCATAGTCCGAGCCCATTGAAGACTCAGAACCTGGAGAATGGGACGGGGAAATCATACCTGAGCGATCCAACGCAGGTCTTGCGGTGATGGCCAGCGAGGAAGGTCCGGGGACAGGTACCGTCTGCTGTTGACCTGCAGAAGTCATGGCCTGTAACACCGCTCTGGAAATCAAGTTGTGGAGCTGGTCTGAAGAGTACGGAGGCCGTGATCCCGCAGCCGTAGGAGTGAAGGCAACCGCCGGCGCCGATGACGGGCCAGGTAACTCCAGATCCTCCCCAAACAGGGGGGTCCTACCTGACCACCGGTCTGAGCTGGGACCTGCTGAATAATAGAAGACCAGGCTCCCGAAGAGGAAGATGAGCCCCCAACTCGGGTGTTGCGGGGACCAGGGGCATAGTACCATGGACTGCTGAAGATCTTTTTGCCCTTGAGAATTGCTTCTCTAGGGCCTTGTGCAACCGGTCGGCCTGTTTGTGTAGCAACTTCGCAAGTTTCCAACGGCTGAGGCTCAGTGGGTTCTGCCATGGTATTGAGAATGGTCCGGACGAGACTCCGAGACTAACTCGTTTCTGCAAGAGACGCGGTAGACCCCGCGCAGGGGACCGCACGTGGATTAGCATAGACTGGATCACTGGCAAACCAGACTCACGCTGCGCGCTTACGTGCACGTCACCTAGGCCCAAGGAATTTGTCCACTTGGCCTGACATCAAGGTGACGAAGTCACACGTGTCTCACATGTAGTGGCAATGGTCAGGATCTTGCAACCACTAGATGCAGAAAAGGCCAGACCCAGGCAAGCAGAGGTGAGCAGAAGCCAAGACTGGTGTTTCAGCAGCGCTTGCTCACTAAAATAATTATTCCCTCTAAAATAGTCAATCTGAAAAACAGAACTCACAAACAATCGCAGATCAAGGCAACGTGAAAGAAGCACAACTTGAAACCCAAATACAATGCTGATAAATACCTATACTCCTAGTTAAGGCTTACTGGACAGGTAAGTAGGCCTGGGAGCCTTAAGGGGATCCCAAAATGGCGACTGAGAGATCTGGGTGAAACCTGAGGGAATTGAGGCCAATAAAATGGCGGCCGCTAAGAATCCAGAAAGTGGGGGGGAAAGGATTTCAGCAGAGAAGCAGATAAAGTGATCAATACAACAACTGCTTGCCTGTTAGAGAAGGAAACGCTCGAACAACCCAGGCCTCTGCAATCCACACTTTAAAATGCCTGTGGTAATGGCGCAGCGCGCCTTCGCTGCACTGTTTTAAAAGGGCTCCGTTGCCCTGCAGCAAGCAATCAACCAAAAGGGAAGAGGGATCTGAGCCCTCCGAAGCTCACAGTAACGACCAGCTCGGCAAGAGAAAACCCTCTCGAGCAGAAATGAATTTAAAATGGTGGCCGCAAGGCTGCTTGCTGGCTGAATCCAGCCGAAAGGGAGCCACGCGACTACAAAATGGCGGCCGCGTGCAAACCACGCAGCAGAGAAACCTCCCCCACACACAGAATATGATTGCTCTCACAGCAGCCGGCTGAAATTTTGGGAGCAAAAAACAACAAAATCCCTACCCTCCCAGAACCCAGGAAAGGGAGAAAGGATTAAGCCTACAAGCCTCGAAGAAAGAAGGAAGGCGAGGGGGGAGAGGGAGCAGTTATAAAGAGTTCAACTCTACTCACTAAAACAGACAGGCAAATAGAGAAAGGAAAGGGAAAAACAGCTAATTCTCCTAGATATCAGAAGAATCCACCAAAGAATTAACTCATCTAGTCCAACCTGCATCCAAGAAGAGAGTTAGTTCTCACGTCCTCATGGGCAAAGATTAAGATGAAAACTGGAAGCACCAGATAATGAGGAGGCATGACAACTTGACATCTTAGTCTGATTGGGCAGGAGAACTGAAATAACCCATTGGTGGATTCTTCAGTCATCATGCTGGAGAATGACAGTAGACCGGAGACTGCGAACAGCAGTAAACCGGGTGCTGTGGATGGCAGTTGACTGGGTGCTGTGGACAACAGTAAACCAGGGACCGCAAACGGCAGTAGACCAGGTGCTGCAAATGGCAGTAGACTGGGAACTGTGAATGGCGGAAGACCAGCAGACCAGGGACTGTGAAAGGCAGCAGACCACTAGACTAGCGACTGCAAACAGACACAGACCAATAGACTAGGACTGTGAACAGAAGCAGACCAGTAGAACAGGGACTGTGAAAGGCAGCAGACCAGTAGGCCAGGGACTGTGAACGGCAAAAGCACAGCAGACTCTTGGGGGGGGAATTGATGCTATTTTGATTTGCAAAACATAGGATAGAAAAAAATAGGCATAATTACCTAGAACACAAAAACATGGCTAACAGCAAAGCACATCCACCAACCATAAAAGAGGGATTTTCAAACAACAAATTTATGGAACAGGCAACAGACACTATTGTGGTATGCAATACATGTTCCATGTATGTGTTTATGCCCAAAGAACACCCAAATTATACATGCATTAAATGTAAACTGCTACTACTAGTAGAGGAAAAAGTAAGGGATCTAGAGCTTGTACCTTTTCAGAGATTGTACCACTTTTAGGATATGGCAATATTCGAATACTACCAGTCACCTAGCAGGTGGGCATGGCCTGCTTCATACTACTCACTGGACACAGCTGACTCGAGACAGCTGGGTCAGAACGGAACAAGTTGCACCGGCTAACTCGATGTGGGAACAATTCAGTGTCCTACAAATTCCTCCCCTCCCCAAACTGCTAGCAGCCAAGCGCATGCATGTGCACATTCATACACATGCACACACACCACGTTCCAAGTTTGGGGACTTTTATCCACAGAGTAAGAAGAGGGCCTTTTCCCCAAGCCCAGGCATGATTGGCAATTTGCTAGCTCAGATGTGGATACAAGTCTCCAAGCTTGGAGTGTGTGTGTGTGTGTGTGTGTGTGTGTGTGTGTGTGTGTGTTCTTCTCCCAATCCCAGACATCATTGGTGTTTCCCTGTCCGGTGCTCCCTCCTGGCAAAGCAGAAGGAAGAGGACAACGCTCCTGTGTGTGGAAGCGTGGAGGAGAAAGTTTGCAAGAAGCCGTTTTCTCTGAGTCCAACTTCTGCCTTGACAGATCTCTGGAGAGCAAGAGGAGGAGGCAGGAGAACAGCGCTCACGGGTCCTGCACAAGGGAGGCTGGCCCTCCTGAATTCCCATTTTCACTCATGTGTAGTAAGGATGCTGGCTTGTTGGGGCAGCCTTCCCTCACATAGCTCCCTTGTCACCTCCTCCTCCTCTCCAGAGATCTGCAGGGGAGACAGAGATCTGGAGGGCAAGGTACAGCCTCAATATTGGCCACTTCTACCTCTCCATGCTCTCCTTGATTAAACATACATTATACATAAATTAAAACACAGCTAAAAATAAAACACAGTTTAAATTGCTAATTACAGCTCTTCATATATTTTCTGGAAAAACCACCTTTATTGATGTTAGTAAGGAAGAGCAAACCTTATTAAGGAACTCTTAAAAGGAAGGGAATTGAAGACCCCAAAAGATCTCATTCTTTCTAATTTGCCTTCCCTTTGAAACTTTAATTTTCATTATTTTATTATTATGTATTTAAGAAGATCAAAGGCCTCCGTAGCTCAGGATACTGATCTTAAAATCAGAACCCAGAAAAATTTAGTTAATCAACAATACAGCACTATGAAGAATGAAGATAATCTTTGAGTCCTGAGAGCATGCAGGTGTCAACTCAGAATATTAGTGGCACATCTAGAGGAGAAAGAGTTGCACTATATGTAAGAGAACACTACATATCTACAGAAATGCACATGATCCAAGACAAAATCTCTCCAGAATGTGTCAATATAAAAGAGAAAAAAAGTGACATTACCAGAGGTCAGTAATGGCGAACCTTTTAGAAACCGAGTGCCCAAAATATAAAATCCTAGTAAGACCACACCTGGAATACTGCAGCCAATTTTGGTCACCATATCACAAAATTAAGATGTTGAGAGTTTGGAAAAAATTCAGAGAAGAGCAACTAAAAGGATCAAAAGCCTGGAAACGAAAACATATGAAGAATGGCTGCAGGACTTGGGTTTGGCTAGTCTAAAGAAAAAAAAGGGGGGAGACATGATAGCAGTATTCTAATATTTGAGGGGCTGCCACATAGAAGAGAGGGTCACATTATTTACCAAAGCACCAGAGGGAAGGATGAGAAACAATGGTTGGAAACTGATCAAAGAGAGAAGCAACCTGGAATTAAGGAGAAACCTCTTGACAGTGAGGACAATTAACCACTAGAATAGCTTGCCCCCAGAAATCATGGGCGCTCCATCATTGGAGATTTTTAAAAAGAGGCTAGACATCCACTTGTCCGAGATGGTATAGATCCTTTTGCTTGAGCAGGGGGCTGGACTAGAAATCTTCCAAGGTCCCTTGCTCCAATTCTATTCTATTCTATTCTATTCTATTCTATTCTATTCTATTCTATTCTATTCTATTCTATTCTATTCTATTCTATTCTATTTCTATTTCTATTCTATTCTATTCTCAGGAACTGGAAGAGCATAAGTCCATATACTTCCCTTTCCTGTCTCACAACTCAATCCATAATCCTGTAATTTTCAGACATATCTTTTTCTCACAGTTCCTTTAAAAAACCCACAAGGTATACTGTAATTAGCAGGAAAAATAAATCTAGCACTTCTGAATTCTTTCCCCAACCTGCAGGTTGCTAGCAAAATCATCAAAGAATGTAATTATTGCTGCTAAAGGCAAGAATAAATAACGAATCAATTTTGCAGCTCTCTCCTGTTACTATATCCTCTTACCTCCAGAATGTGGGCTGGGATTGCACAAGGGGCTAGACTAAAATCCGGTTGACTAGTTTTCAGCCAGGTGTTCGGTACAGACCAATATGATTTTAATAACCCAGGAAAGGATAGGAAAACCCGAGGAAAACTTTGCAATCAATAAACCATGGTGGATTACTCTTGTTTTGCCCTATTTGATTCTCCTCCCCAGCAGCAGCCTATCGATTTTAGAACTGCATGGCCACAAAGATAGAGGTCTTCAGGACTTCTGGTTTCCCGTCATAGTAAGACAGAGCTCTGCCTCTCGCGTCTGATGTTGTCCTGCTGGGGCCTGAAAAGGATCTAAAGTCATCCCAGAAATGGAAAGGAAGAAGGAGGGAACCCTTGTAGATCACAGAGAGACAGCAGTCAATCCATTCGATCTGAATAAGCCCTCTGAACCAGCAGGTAAAAGACTGGCCGCAATATGGCAGCCAGTCGGAAGCTACTGACAGCCAGAGGAAAAAGCACCAACTAGCAAAATCTAAGCAACACATTTGGAACTGGGTGAGAGTATTTCTCCTGCTCTATTATTTTTTTTAAAAAAAACTTCCCTGGAGAAAAGAATCACAAAAAGTAAAGCTCCCAGAAAAGGGGGGGTTCTTGGTGCCCCTCCCCCTAGAAGAACGGTGGTGCTTTAACATCTTTGGGGAGAAAAATAGTCAAGTTTATAAAACTAAATTGGAAATAATTTAAAGTTGCAATACTGAAAAAATTGGGAGACTCAAAATATTTTGGAAACTTTATGTGCTTTAAAAAATATCAGACTGAACTTTTGAGAAATAAGTCCTGGTTGAAAGATAAACTTTGAATGACATCTAGTGGTGGAAAAGAGAAACAGCACTAAGACTTTTCTTTTTTTATTTTCCACTCTTGTTTGGAAAAAAAATTACGGTACCTTGGCTTGAAGCCTAGACAGAGATAGCAAGTAGGCTCTTTGATGTGCCTGAACTTCTCAGTCCTGCAGATTGCAGCTGGAAAAGAAGAACTCTTTGGGCTGTTTTTCTGCAGGATGGGTTATAAATATAAACTACTCTGAAGTCAGCTGGCTTTCCTAGATTATAAACATTGCTTGAGCTGCAATATCAAGAATTAGGCACAAGACTTCGGACACCCTATCACCATGGACACGTGGGAGAAAATCTGGGTGAGGAATGTAGAATTCACGAAATCGCAACACCTAAGGGAAAACTTCTACAAGATGTTCTATAGATGGCACCTAGACCCGAAAAAAATATCACTCATCTACCCGGACTCCCAGCCCAAATGCTGGAGGTGCGGGGACAGGGAGGCTACCTACTTTCATATATGGTGGACATGCAGAAAAATCAAAGCATTCTGGAGGAAGATATGGTGGACACTCCAAACTATTTTCAACAAGCGTATAGAATTTCTACCTCAGGCTTTTCTGTTAGGGATCACAAAGGATATCACTACCTCAGAGACAAATTTATTTTTGAACTTAATTACAGCAGCAAGATTGTTGGTGGGACAGTACTGGAAGAATCCGGAAATACCGCCTATTGAAGAATGGACTGTGAAAGTAACAAATTTGGCGAAAATGGCGAAAATATCAGCATACTTGAAAAACCGCTCCAATGAACAATTTGTGACGGACTGGAAACAGTGGATAGACTATATCCAAGAGAGACTCCAATCAAACAGAATGCAGCTGGCGTTTAGCTGAGGCTCGATGGGGGGAGGGAAGAAGGGTTAACAAATTAAATGTTTACATAAACTAACACCCAATGTTGAA
Source organism: Bothrops alternatus (assembly GCA_034064705.1). Taxonomy (NCBI): domain Eukaryota; kingdom Metazoa; phylum Chordata; class Lepidosauria; order Squamata; family Viperidae; genus Bothrops; species Bothrops alternatus. The sequence continues at coordinate 10,090,422 of JARGCV010000103.1, read as the reverse complement.
TGTATATGTTCTATAACTAATGCCTCTTAACATAATCTTAGGACTAATGTTGTTTGCTTTAATACTGTTAAAGCGGACTGAATCTCTACCTCAGGATATGAAATTTTTACCTCAGGATCTCTGGTTAGGGACCATAAAAGATTGCACTAGTAAGGGGATGAAGTCAATTCAGAAGCACAAACGAACAATATGCAACAGACTAGATACAGCAGATAGACCATATATAAGAGAAACACCAACCAAACAAAAGGTACTCGGAGTATACTTGAAGAGGGAAGGGAGGAGGGAAGAACGTTTACTAAAACAGATGTTTACAAAGATTAATACCTAATGTTGTACGCTAAGTTCTAGGATGATTGTTTAGCAATAGGATCCTTGGTTTAATGTTGATCACATTAATATGGAACCAGATAAGAGAAACACCAATCAAACAAAGTGTAACAGGAGTATAGTTGAGGCTAGACGCGAGGGGTGGAAAAAGGCTCACTAATTCAGACGTTTTCAATGACTAATACTTAGTATTGTATATCAGGTGCCATGATGATTGCTGCACAATATGTTTTTATGTTCAATGTTGATTGTTTTAATAAAAGAATTTTATATATATAAAAAAAGAATTATTCAGAAATATAAGAAATCTGATCTTTGGTTATTCTCTTTGGGAGAGGCCTTATGGATTATTAATTTGGAACAGTGGGGCCTTGAGGATTATAAATTTTGTCTGACTGATGATTTTGGTTTATTGAATAACTGGAGTTGGTGCTGAAAGACAAAAATAGATTATAATTTTTTTCTTCCCCTTTTTTTCTTTTTTTTATGGGGAACCTATTGGATTACAGATTTTTATTTTATTTTTTAAATGTTTTATTGATTTTTTAAAATTACATTTTTAGTGCTTAGTAAATAACATGTTATCTAAATTCACATATTTAACATTAACTTCTTCAATATAAATCTGTTCAGTACTGCGCAATCCAATATTTTTCCCCTGATCCTTTCTTCCCCATATTTTTTCCATTTTCCCCTCATTACAGTTACAATTCTGGTTACTATTGATGTATACAAAGTTAAATATAAACATCATCATATTTTACTAATATAACAATATCAATTCATAAATCAATATCCTGTTTTTCATGTTCTTATTAAGATTTAATTTCCCATCAATATTTGATATAACTTTGTCAGTTATGATTTTCTCAATATTAATTACATTTAGCAAAAAGTTTTATTCATGCCAGCCATCCTCTTATTTTCAAATTTCCCATATCAAAAGAAAAAAGAATGCTATTTTAATTCTAAATCATATATTTCATTATAAAAGTCTAATTATATCTAAGGGTAATCTGTTCTTTTAATCATATGCAAACCAATATTTAAACATGTAATGCCCCCTCTAATAGGTCAAGTCTTGTTTTTAAATCTAACTCTTGCTTTCTTTCCTTTGCCAAGTAGCTTTCCAAGCCAAGATACGGTATTTTGGGTATTTTGGTATTTTAGGTAGGGTATTTATTGGGGGGGGATTCTGCCCATTTATATTCCTTAAGCAACTCCCACTTTCCTTCTCCCTCAATTTCTCTTTTTATTTTTTGTCTCCCATTTCCCCTGGCAGCTCTATATTCCATTTTTTAAAATCTTCTTCCTTATCATCAGGGACGTTTTGCAGACCTAAGGGGTAAAGCATATTTTCCATTTTCGTTGCAGTATTTTATGTGTATATGGTAGTTTATATTTCCCTTCTTTTATCTCTTCTGTCTCTAGGTCCATTTCCTCTGCTTCATCTTCTGATTTCTGGTTTATTTGTTTATACTTTGTAGTAATTGTCTGGGAATTTTCTAGTTGCAGATTTAATTTGGAGATCTGCTCATTTATATTATCTAAATTTTATTTAGTCTTATTATAGTTTCTTTTTGTGTCCTCTTTGTGTGCGACAATTGTTTGGTGAATTAGTTGTAACATAGAGTATATATTTCTTTCTGAAAGATGTTTATTTTTTTTGAGCCATCATCTCTGGAGATCCTCTGGTATCACCAATCTTAATAAGAGTAGAACCAGTCCTAAAAGCAATATTTTGTAAAAAATCTTTTGTCTCAGGTGTCCAAGAACTGTCAGTCAGGCAAGGTTGTAATCCACAATGTTCAAAATGTTCAACCACCTAGAAAACAGCTCAAAAGTCTCTCCCAGCCAGATGTAGTCAAAAGTCAATTTTTTGTTTCTCTCCCAGTAGTTCTTGAGATTAAAAGTCCAAGCACAGTTAAGTGTTTATAGTCCAAGAAGATCAGGGTGATAAGTATGCCAAAGTATTTCCCTTTATTGCCAGCTGTTTTCCATTAAGCTAGGAGTCATCAAGCAGCCAGGAAGTTAGTTGTAGTGCTATACTCAAGTATACCACTAGATGTCATTCAAAATCCATTTCCACTCTTAAGACAAAGGATTAATTTCTTATATTTCACCTCAATGGTTTTTTTCTTCAAACAGAAAATTTAACAATTATCTCAGTTCTCAAATTTATCAAAGCTGTATCTTTATGTTACTTCCACTTCAGTATTATGTATTTCTGTCCCCCATAAAAGATATTAAAACACCACTTCTGTTCACGTTCAGAGGTTTTAGCTTCTTGGGAGCCTTTCCCAGGAAATTCAGTTGTAAAATAGTATAGAAAGGATGGATGTTCTCACCCAGTTCCAAACATGCTGTTTACAATCTGCTAATTGGTGTCTTTTCTTCTTCCGTTGTCAGCAGCTAATGCAGGGGTGTCAAACTGCCAGCCCATAGGCCGGATGCGTCATGCCAAAACTGTGCCACTCCATTGCTGGCAATGGAAAAAAAGGTCATGATATGTCACAACGTCACGTGATGTTGCAAGTTTGACACCCCTGAGCTAATGGCTGGCCACAGGAATGTAGCCAGTCTTTCCCCTGCCGGTTTAAAAGGCTTTCCTAAGATTGAATGGAAAGACCGCCATCTCTCCATGATTGACGAGGCACCCCTCCTTCTTCATCGCCTCTTCAGGATGACTTTAGGCCGTTTTAGGGCCCCCAGCAGGGTGAAATTGGACACAGAAGGCAGAGCCCTGCCTTCCTGCGTCTGTCTTGCCACAACGCAAAACCAGAAGTCTACATATTTTTATTTTCAAGATATAAGAAATCTCTCTTGGCAACTCTCTTGGGGGGAGGTCCTGTGGATTACTAATTTTACAGAACAAGACTTTTTGGATTACAAATTGGAGCTGATTGATAACGCTGGAGTTTTGGATAATTATTTGGAGTTGAGATTGAAAGACAGAACTGGACTACAGATTCTCTTTCCTCCTCTCTCCCTCTGTCTGGGGGAGCCTATTGTATTACAAAAGATTACAGGTAAAGACTACAAGAACTTTTTGAAATGAACTTAAAGACACATTGTAATATTGACTATAAGATTGAAGGTTTTGTATAAGATTGGTAACTGGGGAATATATTAGAACTGAGAAGGTCTGGAGGGTGGGAATAAAAATGAGTATTCCTAATCTATCTAAAATTAGCAAAAAATCATCCTCAGCACCATCTTCTACTACCCCCAGTCCTATGTATCAGAGATCAATTGATGCTATGTTACAGCAAGAAAAATCAATAGCTTCCAGAAGGAAATGCAAACCGCATTACAACTAATCCAGGAGGCTATTACTTCACACAAAGAAGACACAAAGAGAAATCATGAAGAGACAAAAGATAACTTTGATAAAATGAAGGAAGAAATTCATGACCTCTAATCCCAATTAGAAAACTTTCAACAGAAGATTACAAAGTATGAGTAAAGGATTCAGAAAGTAGAAGATAAATCAGTAGAAACAAATCAAAAGCTGGAAGAAATAAAAGATGAAAATCAAAGATTGGTACAGGCAAATAAAGAATTGGAAGACTTAATAATGGTTTTGGAAATGGAAAAGGCATCTCATTTTTTAATATTTCAGAACATAATAGAAGACAAGGAATAAGATCTTGCTGACTTGATGACAGAACTGCTGGCTGGAGTGTTGGAAATTGGAAAACTGTCAATGCTGCTAACATTGGATGTTCCCGTTTTGACAACTAATGTAAATGCAGCCATTTTCTCTATTCCTTTACAATGCTTTTCTTGCTTTAGAAATCAAGTGCAGCAAGGCGGGGAGGGTTGGAATGTAAGCTCAGCTAGCCATAACATAACGCTGTGGTGGGAACCCAAGGACAAGTAGATGTTTTGGCGGGCTGTGGAGTTAAGGAGAAAACCTGCACTTTAGGCTAATTGGGGAATGTGATTTATGACAGTTTATTGGGGTGGGAATTGCACTTTGTTACTTTGTACCAGGGGAAAGAGAATCTAGTTTTGGGGTTCAACTATGTAGTGCCAATACTTTGCTTCCTGAATAAAAGATTCTTTAAGGAAAACAATGCCTCGAAGTTCTTTTGCAGGATTTCATCTATCAGAACCATGACAAAAACAGGAAATGGAAGGAGAGATTGATCAATTATTTAGAGCCAATTCAAGTTATGTAAAAAGAAACAAAGTTCCTAGAGAGGTACACGTTAGATTTGTCAAAAAAATAAATAAGAGATGAGATATTGAGAACAGTCAGAGATGACCCATTGCAATACAAGGGAAAAGAAATTGTAGTCTTGAAACACATACCTAGGAGGACAAGGGACTCACAAAGAGACTATCAATTTTTGACCAAAAAATTAATTAAAAAAATAAATGAATTTTAGATGGCTGATGCTGGAGAGGATACTATTCAATTGGGATTCCAAAAGATACAGATGGGACTCTGTCTTTAAAGCTATGGAATTTTATGAGAGACATAGCACTTTCTTTGAAGAAGGAAGCTCAGAATTTCAACCAGAACGGGAATCTAGAAAACAGGAAGAGACAGCAATAGAAGGGGTGGCCAAACAAAGGGAAGAAGAGGGCACAGAAAACATAAATCAAGAAGAAGGAACAAAGGGGAAAGAACAGAGACTGAAAAGAACAACTAGAAGAACAAAACCTAAATATAACTGAAGAAGAGGGAAAAGGATAATGGGATTTTCTCAATGAATATAAATGGACTGAACTCCTCTTAAAAAGGAAAAAATATTTACACAATTACAAAATCTAAAAATGGATATCGTTTGCCTTCAATAAACACATATTAAAAGATAACATTATAAATTTCTGGAATGTCTGAAAAGGGGCGTTGTCTTACCTGAACACCTTTTCTCAGCACGGAGATGGAGAATCCACCAATGGATTTAGACTGTATTCCTGCCCAATCAGATCAAGTCAGCCAAAGTTGCCATGGCTGTCCTGGACCATAGAGATCCCAGTCTTGACACGAGCGTAGCCATTGACTGACAGTAAGACATTGTGGCTCACTAAAAACTTTAACTAACCCTAGGCCTAATGACCTACAAGGGCGGGAGTGGATTCTCCATCTCCGTGCTGAGAAAAGGCATTCAGGTAAGACAACACCCCTTCTCCAGCACTGGAGATGGAGAACCCACCAATGGGACATACCAAAGCCTACTGTCCCTGAGGGTGGGTAGTAGACTGGTCCGGTGTGGCACTTTGATGTAAAACTTGTTGGAGAACCCTCCTACTGAAGGAAGCCTCTGCCAAGGCAAAGCTATCAATCTTGTAGTGTTGTATGAAAGGAGATGATGAAGTTCATTTAACCGCCATGCAGACATCCTCAATGGACACCTGGTTGGCCCATGCCGCAGAAGTAGCTACACTCCTTGTAGAGTGTGCTGTAACACATCATGGAACCGGCAATGACTCAGCTTGATACGCCCCGGCAATGCACGCCCTGATCCACCTGCCAATTGTGGAAGAGGAAACCTTCCGTCCCCTGGAGGAAGAATGGAAGGATACAAAGAGGGCTTCTGATTTGCGGAACATCGCTGTCCGTGAAATATAGTACCGAAGTGCCCTACGGACATCAAGGCTATGCCACTGCCGTTATAGAGCATGCAATGGGTGGGGGCAAAAATCCAGAAGCACTATTTCCTGGGATCTATGGAACAGAGAGTTAGTCTTTGGGATGAAAGTAGGGTCGAGTCGAAGGACCACTCGATCCTGGTGGAAAATGCACAGGTCATCCCGTGTTGAAAGTGCTGCCAATTCTGAAATACGGCATGCCGACATGATTGCCACCAGGAATGCCACTTTGTGGGACAGATAGCGAACGTCGCACGTCCTCAGGGTCTCAAAGGGGTTTTTGGCAAGAGCCCAAAGGACCCATGGTAATTCCCATGAAGGGTACCTGTGCACCGTAGGGGGCCTGGTATTAGAAGCCCCCTTAAGGAATGAGCGAACTAAGGGGTGATATCCCAAAGACCCCACAGTATCGCAGGTGAGGACCATGGAAAGAGCAGCTATCTGTCTGCGCAAAGTGTTTGGGGCCAAGCCCCTCTCCAGGCCCTGTAACAGATAGTCCAGAATATGGGGAATCGTGAGTTCCAAGAGTGACAAATGACGACCAGAACACCATGATTGAAAATTCTTCCACATGGCCTCGATGAGGCCTGGATTGCAGTAATGACCCCTGGCGAGCAGAGCTCCTGTGTCAAGAGTGAGCGCTCAAGTGCCAGACGGCTAACTGGAGCCATTGGGGATCCGGATGAAGGATAGCCCCTTGACTGAGAGAGACCCGTTCCGGAGGAATCCGCCAAGGGTCCGCTAGGGAGAGATTCTTCAGGTGGCGAACCAATGCCTCCTTGGCCAATAAGGGGCCACCAGGAGTATCTCCACTCGCTCCCGAAGAAGCTTGCATACTACCGCCGGGATAAGAGGTAGAGAAGGGAAGGCATAAAGCAGACCTTGTGGTCATAGGCTCCGAAGAACATCCGTCTGTTCCACCCCTGGAGATGGGAACTGGAAGAAGAACCGAGGCAGCTGAGCATTGCTCAGGGGCGTAAAGAAGTCCAAAAGTGGAAGGCCAAAACTGGGTGTTGTCTTATCTGAACGCCTTTTCTCAGCATGATGGTGTAGAATCCACTGGTGGGTAATTTCAGCCTTCCTGCTCAGAGAGACTAAGTCAGAACTTTAGCCATGCCTCCCTCTGGGCGTGTCTCCCCAGTTTTTGACGAGGTGAAGCATCTCTGACAAAGTCCTATGCAATGGCTCCAACAAAAATAACAACACACAAGCCTAGACTGCCTAAACAGGGAGTGTATTCTACACCATCATGCTGAGAATAGGCGTTCAGGTAAGACATCACCCCTTCTCCAGCATGTTGGATGTAGAATCCACTGGTGGGACATACCAAAGTCCCCATAGGGAGGGAAGGTCTAGGCTGGTGTCTCCCGAGAAGAAACAACTTGTTGAAGAACACATCTGCCAAATGAGGCGTCCACCGCAGCAAACTTATCAATCTTATAATGTGTGATAAATGAAGATGGGGACAACTACGTCGCCGCTCTGCAAATCTCCTCAACAGAAGCCTGGGTAGACCAGGCCACCGATGTTGCTGCACTGCACGTCGAGTGAGCTGTGATGCGTGCAGGAACTGGAAGTGACTGAGAAAAATAAGCCTTAGCGATGCAAGCACTAATCCATCTACCAATGGTGGAAGAAGAGACCTTTCTGCCCATGGCGGAGGCCTGGAAGGAGACGAACATAGCCTCCGACTTGCGAAAGACTGAAGTTTGTTTGATGTAATATCGTAGGGCCCTGCGCACATCTAGCTTATGCCACTGTCATTCTAGACGATGGGAAGGATTGGGGAAGAAACTAGGAAGAACCAGATCCAAGGATCTGTGAAAACAAGTGTTCACCTTGGGAATAAAGGAGGGATCTAATCTAAGGACCACCCTGTCCTCGTAGAAAGTACATAGATCATCTCTAACTGAGAGTGCAGCCAATTCCGAAATCCTCCTGGCCGACGTGATGGCAATTAGGAATGCCACCTTCAAGGAAAGAAAGTGCAGAGAGCAAGACCCGAGAGGTTCGAACGGAGAAAAAGTTAAAGCGTGTAATACAGTAGGTAAATCCCAAGATGGATATCGATGCACTGTCGGAGGACCAGAATTGACTGCCCCTTTGAGAAAAGTAGTGACAGCTGGGTGTTGTGAAAGCAGACTCAAATTGTCACAGGTGAGAACCGTAGACAAGGCCGTGACCTGCCTACAGATGGTGTTGGATGACAAATCTTTGGTTATGCCCTCCAGCAGATATTCCAAAATATTGGGAATAGTGACTGAAAGAGGATCGAGTTTGTGCGAAATGCACCACTGGCAGAAGTTTCTCCATGTGGCATCATAGATCCTATTTGTCGAGGGGCGCCTTGAGGCTTGAATCATCGAGATCACCCCTGAGGAATAGGACTGTTTGGCTAAACACTCCCGCTCAAGTGCCAAGCGGCTAACTGAAGCCACTGAGGATCTGGGTGCTGAAGATCCCCCTGACTGAGAGCTACTTGGTCCGGGGAAATCCTCCACGGGGGTGAAAGCGACAGATCCACGAGGTCAGCAAACCACGGATGTCGCGGCCAATGTGGAGCAACTAATATTATTTCCGCCTGTTCCAGAATCAGTTTGCGGATGGTGGCCTGTAACAACAGAATGGGAAGGAAGTCATAAAGCAGACCCTCCGACCGCTTGCACCGAAGGGCATCCGTTGCCTCTGCCCGTGATGGAAACCTAGTGAAGAACTTGGGAAGTTGGGTGTTGGACAGGGAGTCAAACAGATCCAGACGTGGCCTTGCCAAACCTGTTCACAATCATGTCGAACAGCCTCGGGTCCAGGCACCACTCTGAATGGTCCACGGTTGCCCTGCTCAGTGAGTCTGCCTGTCGATTTGCCTCCCCTGATATGTGTTCTGCCCTGATTGAGCTCAGGGTGGACTCTGCCCACAGACCGAGGTTCAGGGCCTCCTGCATGAGAGCCCAAGATCGTGTCCCTCCTTGGTTGTTGATGTGAGCCTTGGCTGCCACATTGTCTGTCAGGATCAAAACATGTTGTCCCGACACTAGGGAGGAGAAATGGAGGAGAGCTAAGTGGACGGCTCTTACTTCCAGCCAATTGATGTTTTGCTTGAGATCCAACCGGGACCATCGTCCCTGGGCCAGCTGAGTCTGAAGGTGAGCCCCCCAACCGAACAGACTGGCATCTGTGGTCAGGGTGAGCCTCTGAGGCTCCTTGAAGATGGTCCCTTCGGTCATGGCTGATGAAGCCCACCACAGGAGGGATGACAGCATGTGATGAGGAAACTTGACCCTCCTGGTGGAGGCACTGAGGTTCCATTTCTGGAAAGGAAGGAGGAACCACTGAAGGTTCCTGGAGTGAAGTCTTGCCCACGGGACTATCCCCATGCAAGAGACCATCTTTCCCAAGAGCTGGGACAGCTGGACCAGAGGAACTAACTTCTCCCTCCGAACTTGGAAAACCAGCTTTCGGATGCTTACCCGACGTTCCTGGGAAAGATAGATCTTGTAAAGGTTGGAATCTATTAGAGCTCCTAGATGGAGGAGACGCTTCGTGGGGGTTTTCTGACTCTTTTTGAAGTTCACGGAAAAAACGTGATCCTGGAGGGTCTGTATGGTGACCATCAGGTCTGACTGTGCTAACTGGAAGGACCGGGACTGCACTAGTATGTCGTCCAGGTAGCACTGCACACGCACCGGCATCATCTGAAGATGGGCCACTAATACCGGCAGAACTTTTGTGAAGACCCTCGGGGCCGAAGACAGACCAAAGGGAAGAGCCCTGTATTGGTAATGTTGGCTTGCATAGCAGAAGCGCAGGAACCTGCGATGATATTGGAATGAGGAGGTATGCCTCTGTGAAGTCTATGGAAGAGAGGAAATCCCCTTTCCTGATGCTGGCCAGTATGGATTTCAGGGTCTGCTTCTTGAACCTTCTGTATACTAAGAAGCGGTTCAGACCCTTTAAATCCAGTATCACCCTCCATCCTCCAATGCTTTGGGGACCACGAACAGGATGGAATAGAACCCTTTTCCTATCTGATCCTGGGGAACGATTGAAACTCTAGAACTAGACCCTGTCTGATGATGTCTCTGACCCAAGAGTTGGTGGTGGTGTTCTCCCAGACCTCGTAAAACTGTGCCAGTCACCCCCTTATCAGAAAGTCCCCTTTGGCGTCACTTTGAGCGCCGATAGGGACGGCCTCCAGAGCCCCTGAAGGAACGCTTGGACTGGGACTGGCCCCTGGCTCCAATGTTCTGGTGGTTCCTATTGGCGATCCTGTCTTTGGGGAAAGGACCGCGAGCCTCTGGACCAATCCCAGGACTACCCTGCCCGAAAGGGCTGCCTCCATTCCCAAGAACCAGTGGGGCGGAATATCTGTCTGCGGTACTCCTGCTGTGGCCGCATGTCCGATTTTTTGGAGGGGTGCGCCAGGACTTTGTGTTTGTCCTTGCCCTCGACCACATGAGGATCGAGAATTGACCCAAATAAGTGTGTCCCACTATACTTGGCTGTCGATAGACGCCATTTTGACTTCAAGTCAGTTCGCCACTGTTTCAGCCACAGTAGCCTATGAGAAGCAACTGTGACAGCTATGGATCTGGCCTAACACTTGGCCGAATGAAGGGATGCATCAGCCATGTATTCAGAGGCTGCCACTAGTTTCACTAGTGTCTGATGTGCTCTAACCTGGTCAGGTGGAACGAGTGCCTGGAGGTCGTGAAGCCACATGATTGCCGCCCTCGCGAAGAATGAAGACCAAGTTGCCGCCCTTATGGCCCAAGCCGAAGACTGGTGAGCTCTTCTGAGAGAGAACTCGAACTTCTTATCCTCAGCTTTCAGGACCTCAGCCATATCCCCTGGGATGGCAAACGTAGAGAATAAAGAGGTTAGAGGGGCGTCAACTGCAGGCACCTCTAGTAGGGGTGCAAACGAAGGAGAAACGTTATACAGTTTCTTTTCCAGACTGCTTGGAGAAGGTGTGGTTGCTAGGGAAGACCACTGTTTCTCTACTGCAGTACGGAAGACTAGCGGGCAAGGAACCTGTTTCTGCTCTATGACCTTTTCCGCAAATAAGGGGTTAGATTCCTGCTCAATGGAGGTAGAAGGTTTCTCCTCTTGTATTGAGGTCAAATTAGCCGTGTTACAAGCCTTCAAAAAAAGAGATCTGAATAGGGATGGGTCAAACAATCCCGAGGATGATACCTGTTCGGGTGCTGCCTCCTCGTCCTCTGACATGGGCATGCCAGCTATGCCGAGGTCTACAGATCCCTCCTCCCCCAATTGAGAGGAAGTCTCAGATATGCCAGAACCAGGCACCGTATCACGTCCTGCCTGTGAAGGAGGACTAGTGGGAGGGGTTAACGGTTGAGAGGAAACCTGAGGACTCCTGGAGGATGACATGAATTGCACAAAGGCATGATGCATAAAAGCCTGAAATTGGCTTTGAGACCACATATCACCTTGCTCCTTGAAACTAGCCCCAACCACCATTGGAACATGTGTAATTTCATGGCCCTGATGGATTGAAGAAGAAGAGGAGTGAGGAGGACCTACCTGTTCGGTTTCCCCCAGAGGAGAACATGCCCATGGGGCATCCTGCGTAGGCGCAAAGGGTGGCTCAAACATGGAGGTGTCCAATGGGGCAGGGGAACCGCTTCAGCCCCACTGGACATGAGCCGCTGGGTTTTGGAGAATTCTCTCTCCAGCACCTGATGTCTCCTCGAGGCCTCTCACTCGGCTGCTTTAGAAGTCTCCTTGGTGGATAAGTGTTTGGTTTTGGCTTTTTTCTTCCCCCCTGCTTCCAAATCAGTAGACCTGCATTTTGATTGTGCAGGGGGGGCACCGGAGACATGTGTTGCCTGGGGCGAAGAACTGTCTGCCATTGCAGTCTAGATAGTCCCGGTTAGGGATATCCAGAAGTGGGGGGGACCCAAGGACGCAGATCAAAGGTCAGAGATGGAAAACCGATCCTCGCTCTGAACACTTTGCAATGGCAAATATAGCCAGACAGTCTCCTAGAACTGCCTGTCTAGGCCCAGTGGCGAAAGGCCACAGCTAAATAAAACAGGTAGTCAGAAAAAGGGAGATACTCCAACGCTCCTGTCATAGGTAATAAGACCTGTCCCTTAATGAGTGGTTACAATGATAAGACCCAAACAACAAGGGAGACCCTCAACAAAAAGATGTATATAAATATTATTATTTTCTTTTTTGTTTCTTTTTAATTATTTATCAAGTAATTACTCCCCCCATTCAGACCTGCCACTGCAGGCCAAGGCAATAAGCAAATATACAGGGCCGAAAGGCCTCAATGAAATCACGAGGCTCTACAAAATGGCGTCCGCCTTGTAGGGCTCGCAAAATGGCGGCCGCTAGATGACCACGCGGTCAAAATGGCAGCCGCACCTCTTCTGCCTCCAAAATCAAGTAAAACAGAGAAGAAAAAGAAGAAATCTCGCTTCCCCTTAATTAAGGCACTTGCGGTTTGAAGAGCAGCCTCCGCTGCGATCTCGAAGAAATGGCTGTAGAACGCCTCGTGGTGCTGATGATCCGGAGGCGAAGAGAAACAAGTAATAAGCAGCCGCTTGTTCCCCGCTGACCAAGCTGATTCTCGGAATCGCGGACCCGCAATTTTCTTTTCCGCACGGGTGGGCTTTGAAACTCACCCAAGGTAGCCTGCAGCCAGCGACAAGGGAGCCCCCCCAGAGCCAAAACACCCAACTCCTCTATCAAAAGGACAGAGTCCTTATTAAATTAAGCCAAATTTGAAACCAAATGTAAATTTAGTAATTGAAATAATCTAATCAATCTTGAATGGAAAAAAGGCAAATTAGAAAAAAACCTGAATTAATTAGTCTAGCTACGGAGCCAAGTTTTCTGCATCCTGCTGAGCTTGAGACTAAGTCAAAAACTTGGGGAGACACGCCCAGAGGGAGGCGTGGCTAAAGTTCTGACTTAATCTCTCTAAGCAGGAAGGCTGAAATTACCCACCAGTGGATTCTACATCCATCATGCTGGAGAAGGTGACAGATCTCTCTGAAGACCTTCGGGTGAAGGCGCCACTCCGAGTGATCCATTGTAGTTCTGCTCAGAAGGTCAGCTTGAGTGTTCGCCTCCCCTGAAATATGATTGGCCTTGATGGAGGCCAGATTGTGCTCTGCCCAAGATCCCAGTAAGAGAGACTTGGTCAGTAAGGCCCGAGATTTGGTGCCCCCTTGGCGGTTCACATGAGTCTTGGCGGCCACGTTGTCCGTCAGGACCAGTATGTAACATCCCTTTATCAGACTATGAAAGTGGTAAAGGGCTAGATGTATGGCCCGTAGCTCGAGCCAATTTATGTTGTGGCGAAGGTCTGAGTGAGACCAACGGCCCTGTGCCCGCTGCGAACAAAGGTGTGCTCCCCAGCCGAACAGACTGGCATCGGTTGTTAGTATTATCCATTCTGGTTCCCTGAAACATAACCCTCTTGAGTATGTATGGCAGCCATCACCTGAGGGAGAGCACTACCTGTTGTGGGAGTTTTATCCTTTGTTGGGAGGCACTAAGGTTTTGTCTCTGGAAGGGGAGCATGAACCACTGAAGTTCCCTGGAGTGAAGCCTGGACCACGGGACGATTGCTATGGCCGAGATCAACTTGCCTAACAGTTGGAAGAGACTGACCAGTGTTACTGTCCGACCCCTGTGTAGTTTGAGGATTGACTCTCTTATGCTGTTCCGGCGTTCTTGGGATAAGTACACCCGGCAATCCACTGTGTCTATGATGGCCCCAAGGTGCAGCAGCCTGATTGTGGGAACCATGTGACTCTTGGGAAAATTTATGGAGAACCCATGGTCCTGAAGCAGCTTTACCACCAGTTCGAGGTCCGTCATGGCTGACTGGATGGACGATGGCTGGATTAATATGTCATCCAGGTAACATTGGACTCTGACTGGTATCATCCGTAAATGAGCTGCCAGGACCGCCAGGACCTTGGTAAAGACCCTGGGAGCCAGTGAGAAACTAAATGGGAGAGCCCTGTATTGGAAATGGCGCCCCTTGTATGCGAATCTTAGAAACCGGCGGTGGGCGACAGAGATGGGGATAGGAAGATATGCTTCCATAAGGTCGATAGACATCAGGAAGTCCCCTTTTCTTACGCTTCCCAAGATGGGGCGGAGTGTTTGCATTTTGAATTTGCGGTATGCCAGACGAAAATTCAGGCCTTTGAGATCTAAAATGGCTCTCCATCCCTGTGACGCCTTTGGAACGACAAAGAGGATAGAATAGAACCCCCGACCTCTCTGGTCCGCCAGCACCGGTTCTATGGCCCGTATGTTTAACAGATGTTGAGCGGCCTCGTTCATTAGTCTCTTTTTTGTTCGGTTTCATGGGTAGGGACAAGATAGAAAACGAATTGGAGGGTTGGAAATGAACTCTAGGGACAGACCGTGACGTACGGTGTTTAGTACCCACGTGTCTGTAGTGATTGCCTCCCACTGGTGGGCAAAGAGGGAGAGTCTGCCCCCTATGGGAGGACTCGCCAAAGAGTCACCTGGATCGGCGGAATGGTAGGCTGTTCCCACGAAAGGGCCGCTTGCCCTGAAATTGCTACCTAGGCCTGTCTGTCTGTCAGACTGTCTCTCCTGTCTGTCCTGTCTGGCCAGAAAGGAACGTATAGGATGGGAGTAGCTATACTAGCTCCTGCACGAAATGGTTGCCGCCGTTGGTAATAATTGGACCGTTTGTCCGCTTTTTTTTTTTAGAAATATTTTTATTAATTTTTATGAAATTTTTAACAAAAGATAAAATAACAATTCAACTGTAAACAATTATGTACATATACAATTACCAAACAATCAAACAAAACTGCTCGGTACCCCCTCCCCACCACATCCTCCTAAAACAAAACTAACCCCCTCTTCTTCCCCTCTAACAACCTACTTATACCTTTCTCTACTTCCATCCCCTCCTCCCACCTCCATCCTCTCTCCCTCATACCTTCTTCCTACTTGCCTAACCTTCACTCCTCCTTCTTCTTCCAACCAATGTGGTGCCCAGAGGCCACCCGAGCAACCCCTTGCTACCTAAAAAGAAAGAAGAAAATATCCATCCCCAAAACAGTTGAAAAAACATAAGATAACTATTATTAAAACCCTCCCACCTCCCCCCCAGGCTTCCCAGAGTGAATACAGGGTAAAAACGCAAGAAACCCCGCTAAACTACTTATACATAATTATTTAACTATAAAACAAATATAATTCCTTTAATTGATATTTCTTCTGTGTATAATCTATCCATTTTTTCCATTCCATCAAAAATTGTTCATTTGAGTGGTTTTTCAAATATGCAGATATCTTAGCCATTTCAGCCAAGTTCACGACTTTTAACGTCCATTCTTCAATAGATGGTGTTTCAGATGTCTTCCAATATTGTCCCACCAACAGTCTTGCCGCCGTAATCAGATTCAAAATCAACTTAGTCTCTATGGTGGTACAGTCTTTTATAATACCTAACAAAAATAACTGTGGTGAAAATTCAATACGCTTTTTCAATATATTTTGAAGAATCCACCATATTTTTATCCAAAAAGCCTTAATTTTTTTACAAGTCCACCAAATGTGAAAATAAGTAGCGTCCATAGAATCACATCTCCAACATTTGGGTTGCATATTTGGATACATAAGTGATAATTTTTTTGGGTCTAAATGCCATCTATAAAACATTTTATAAAAATTTTCTCTTAAATGCTGAGCTTGTGTAAATTTTACATTTTTCACCCATATCCTTTTCCAACTTTCCATCATAATTGGATGTCCAAAATTACCTTCCCATTTAATCATACAACCTTTAACTAATTCATTTCCAGAATCAATTTCAATTAAAACATCGTGTAATCTTTTAATATGCCTAATTCTTTGATCTCTAACTTGTTGGATTAATTTTCCATCCTTTAGAGAAAAACCCATTTTAACATCTTTTTGCCATCTAGCCTGAAATTGCATATGTGAATACCAATTATGGGCTATTCCTTCTTCCCTTAACCTATCTAGTGATTTCAATTCTAAACTATTCCCCTCTTTAATTAAAAGCTTCTCATAGGGCACCACATCCTGGATTTATTGTCTATTCATACTCTCTATTGCATGCCTGGGAACTGTCCATAAAGGAATTTTACCATTTAACTTATAAGAATACTTTTTCCAGACACGCAACAGTGAATTTCTCAATAAATGTTCTTTAAAACCCCTATCCAACTTTTTATCATAAACTAAATACGCATGAAACCCATACAATAGTCCGTACCCTTCTATGTTCAATATTCTTTCATTAGTTAAATTAATCCAATCACTTATTGCTACTAGGACTGCTGCATAGTAATATAGCTTAAAGTTAGGCACTTTCAAACCACCTCTCTCTCTCTTATATCTTGAATAATTTTTAATTTAACCCTTGGTTTCTTGCCATTCCAAATAAATCTATTAATACCTTTCTGCCACTCCTCCAAATTCCCGTCCTTTTGTAACTAATACAATTGGATTATAGATCTTGTATTTTGATGGGAGATTGGAACGGTATTCTTGATGTTGGTTTGGATAAGAAAAAGATCTCATCTGTTCCTCAATCGTGCTCTATCTTGCCTAAATCTTTTTTTGATATTAAGGATGATTTTAATCTGTCAGACATATGGAGAGAAAGGCATGGTAGGGATCAAGAGTTTACTTTCTTTTCTGATAGACACCAATCATTCTCTAGAATTGATTTTATTTTAACTACTACCAGTGATTTTATATTAAGTTTAAAGAAAGTAAAAATTTTACCTAATGTATTGTCAGACCATAACCCGGTTATGATGGAATTAATGACTGGTCAGTTTACTAGAAGATCTTGGAGAAATAATGAAAATTTGTTTAAATATGAGGCAAATGTGGAAGAATGTAAAAAGGCCATGAAGGAATTTTTTATGTTAAATATGAACAGGGAAACGGCAATAGAAACTATGTGGGACTCTAGTAAAGCTCATATACATGGAATTTTAATTGAAATGAATATAAGGCATAGACGTAAACAAGAGGAAAAAAGGAGAGTGTTAGAAGCGGAAATAAAGAAAAAGGAGTTATTATTAATAAAGAAACCAGATGATAGTAATATTAAAGAAGGGTTAAAGATTTTACGGAAACAATTTGATATGCTGATGGCTGACCAAGTTGCCAGGAATCTACAATATGCTAAACACAATACATTTTTAATGCTAATAAACCTGGCAGATGGTTGGCTTATACATTAAGGAAAAAACAAAAATCCCGTATAATTGAGAAGGTAGAATATAAGGGGCAAGAAGTATTTCAACAAGAAATTATCAAAAAAGCTTTCCTAGAGTTCTACACCAAATTATACTCTGAAGAGAAGGTTCAAGAGAAAGAGATAGATGCCTTTTTAGAAAATCAAAATGTTTTGAAAGTTACACTGGAACAAAGAGATAGATTAAATGCACTGATTACATCAGAAGAAATTATTGCTGCAATTAAGCAATTGAAAATGGGAAAATCTCCTGGAACTGACGGTTTTACAGCGACTTATTATAAGTCGCTACAGGAAGAAATGGTTAAACCTATGAGAGAGTTATTTGTAAATATCCAAGAGGGGGGTCGGGTACCACCTTCATGGAAAACGGCTTATGTCTCCTTGATTCCTAAAGAGGGTAAAGACAATGTTCAAGTGGAGAATTTTAGACCTATTTCGCTGTTGAATACTGACTATAAGATTTTTGCAAAAATTTTGGCTAATAGATTAATGACAGTTTTAACTCAAATAATTCATCCGGACCAAACTGGTTTTCTACAAGGGCGACAGATGAAAACTAATGTTAGACAACTTGTTAATATATTAGAACATCTGGATAAACATATTCAGGTGCCGGCAGTTCTTATGTTTCTGGATGCGGAAAAGCCTTTGATAGATTGAACTGGTTATTTTTGAAAAGACTTGTAGTCAAGATGGGAATGGGGGACCAGTTTATCAACTCTATATCAGCAGTATATCAGAAACAAACAGGGCAGATTATTGTGAATGGTCAACTAACAGATTCATTTAATATAGAGAAAGGTACCAGGCAGGGTTGTCCTCTATCCCCTTTACTGTTTGTGTTAACTTTAGAGGTTCTACTGAACAAGATCAGAGCTTCAGATGAATTAAAAGGAGTTCAGATTAGGCAACATGATTATAGATTATGCGCTTTTGCAGATGATTTACTTGTGACATTAACGCAACCAATACAGTCAGCTCAGAGGTTGATGGAGATTATTCAAAACTATGGAAGAGTATCAGGTTTTAAATTAAATATATCAAAGACAAAAATGTTGGTTAAAAATCTAGGTGATAAATTAAAACAGGATTTGGAAAGAATAACAGGGTGTGAGATAGTTAAGAAAGTTAAATATTTAGGAATCTACATAGAAGCTTCAAATGGGAAATTGTATAAGAATAATTATGAACTTTTATGGAATAAAGTACAATTAGAGATGGAGAATTGGAAAAAATTACAATCATCAATGTTGGGAAGGATAGCTGCAGTCAAAATGAATGTATTGCCGAAATTTTTATTTTTATTTCAAATGTTACCAATACTTAAAAAGGATGTTTGTCCGCTTTTTTAATGAGGTGATTAAGGACCTTGCACTTATCCTTGTTTTCAGTTAAATAAGGATTCAACGCATCCCCAAACAATTTACCTCCCTGATATGGGGCAGCCGAAAGATGCCACTTAGACTTGGCATCTGCGTGCCAGTGCTTCAACCATAGTATGCGTCAACCAGTTATGTTAGACGCCATAGCCCTGGAGGAAAACCTGGCAGCTTGGAGGGTGGCATCTGATGCGTACTCTGTAGCTGCCACCATTTTGCTAAGATCCTGATGTGTACGGATACCCTCCACTGGGATACGGGCCTGGAGTTGCCTGAGCCAGCGGAGGGCGGATCTGTTGAAGAAGAATGCGGAGGTGGTCGCCCTAATAGCCCATGCAGCCGCTTGATGCGTTCTGCGACAGGTGAGTTCGTACTTACGGTCCTCTGCTTTGAGAGCCTCAGAGACATCTCCAGGAATGGCAGTGGGAGATACTAGGGGCCCGAATGGCTCATCCACCGCAGGCACTTCCAGTGCCTCCTCCAAATCCTTGGCCATGTTGTATAACTTTTTATCAGTATTACCCGGAAGGGGAAGGGAGGCGGGAGATGTCCATTGTTTCCTTATCACATTCAAGAACATGGAGGGACAAGGGATGCAGTGTTGAGCAGCCACCGGTTCAATGAAATTTGGATCCACCTCCAATTCTGCGGAAACGGTGGCTGTTGATGCAGAAGGATCAGGCCCTAGATGGGCTGTGGATGTGGCCTTGTGGAGCAAGGTGACAAAGAAGGAAGGATTGAAGAGGCCGCTGAAGGAGGGGGCTTCTGGGGGAGGCTTCTCCTCCTCAGACATTGGAATCCCTTGTTAAATATCGTGTGCATGGAGGGACGAACCCTCAGAGCAGGTAGACCCGGACGGGGAAGATGGGGCGTAATAGGTCTGAGGGACCGATTGGTGGGTAGGGGGCAGAGGGACAACCCCTGAACCAGAAGCTTGCGCCCTGGCATCAAGAGCACAGTCTACTGCTTGCGCTATCATCAAGGTGAGACAATCCTCCATAGGGAGGAGAATGGGCTCGCTTGGTCGGAGACCGGCCGCAGTAGGGGTGAAGGTCGCCTCGGGGGTCCCGTGATGGACCCATGTAGCCATGGATTAGGAAACCGGAAGAATTCCACCACTCCCATTCTGCGCAGGGGAATGAAATGACTCCCCCGTCGACCATATTCCCAGGGGGGAGGTTGGGGGTCCTAAGGGTAGGTCAAAAGTCAACCCCTCAGCTTGGGAGGTCTCTATCCTGGCCCTTTTTTGAGCCTTGGAAATTCTTTTTCCAGAGCTTGGTGTCCGGCTGACCTGCTTTTCAGACCTCTTTGAGGCTTTGGTGGTAGTTTTATCCTTGCTCTTAGCCACAGTCTTATCTGCACTTACCAGACCAGGGGAACTGGGATTTATTGGAGCCAATGAGGATGGTAAACTGCCCTTTGTGGTAGACATAGACTCCTCCATTCTCTGATACTACAGGAACATGATAGGGGGCCCCTGAGATGCAGAGAGTGTTATACACTGGATAAGGACAGGCGCACTAATGGGGACGCCTGGAATCCAGGTAAACCTGCTGCGTGGATATTGAAGGGTATGGCTTATTATATGGTTGGCATGCATATTTAGTTTATGATAAAAAGGTGGATAGGAGTTTCAGGGAGCACCTATTAAGAAGCGCTCTGTTGCGTGTCTGGAAAAAGTATCAGTATTTATTAAATGAAAAGATTCCTGTTTGGACGGTTCCCAGACACACAATAGAGAATATAAATATAGCACAAGTTCATGATGTGGTGCCCTATGAGAAACTCCTAATCAAAGAAGGGAATTTGTCATTATTAAAGCCCTTGGACATGTTAAGAGATGAAGGAATAGTTAATACTTGGTTTTTATATTTACAATTACAGACTAGATGGAAAAAAGACTTGAAGATGGGTTTATCTCATATAGATGAAAATTTAATTAAACAAGTTAGAGACCAAAAGTCTATGCATATTAAAAGATTGTATAATGTATTGATAGAAATTGATTCTGAAACTGAATTAGTTAAGGACTGCATGATAAAATGGGGACAAAAGTTTGGACAGCCAATTATGATGGAAACTTGGGAGAGTATCTGGGTGAAAAATGTAAGATTTACACAAGCGCAACACTTAAGAGAAAATTTTTATAAAATGTTTTATAGATGGCATTTAGATCCGAAAAAATTATCATGTACCCTGATTTACAACCTAAGTGTTGGAGATGTGAATCTATGGATGCTACTTATTTTCATGTATGGTGGACTTGTAGAAAAATCAAGGCTTTTTGGATAAAAATATGGTGGATACTGCAAAATATTTTGAAAAAACGTATTGAATTTTTACCACAAAAATTTGTTAGGTATTATAAAAGACTGCACCAAC
This sequence comes from Bothrops alternatus, assembly GCA_034064705.1. Classification (NCBI taxonomy): domain Eukaryota; kingdom Metazoa; phylum Chordata; class Lepidosauria; order Squamata; family Viperidae; genus Bothrops; species Bothrops alternatus. Next base: position 10,069,455 of record JARGCV010000103.1, on the reverse strand, counting down.
ATAGAGACGAACTTAATTTTGAACTTGATTACAGCAGCAAGACTGTTGGTGGGACAATATTGGAAGACGCCAGAATTACCATCTATTGAAGAATGGACTTTAAAAGTTATAAATTTGGCAGAAATGGCTAAAATATCTGCATATTTGAAGGATCATTCAAATGAAAAATATATGTTGGATTGGAAAAAATGGATAGAGTATATACAAGGGAAATATCAATCTAAGAAATTGTATTTAGCATATAGTTAAATTTTTATATGTTGGACTGAAAAATATAGTTAAATTTTTAATAGGATCTACATAATAATTTGGTGTAGTTTAGAGGGTTTTCTTGTGTTTTTACCCTGTATTCACTCCGGGAAGTCGGGGTGGGGTGGGTGGGGGGGTTTTATAACGTATTCAACTGTAATATGGTATAGGTATTATATAAGAACGATATATTTTTTGATAAAAGAGGGGTTGCTCGGGCGGCACCTCAGCACATCTGGAAGGGTAGTAGATTGAGGAGAGAAGGTTGGAGGGATGTAGGGAGGTGGTATGAGGAGGGAGGAGAGAGAGGGAGGCAGTGAGGGTGGGCGGATAGAAGTAGAGGTAGGGAGGAAGGAAAAGGGGGATGTGGTGGGAGGGTGCCGCCAGGCAATACCCATAGTTATTTTAATTATTTTAGTTATGCTTTGTTTTTTGTCTTGGAAAAAGTTCTAAACGATTGTATTCAGTTGAGTTGTTTTCAATTTGATTCTTTGTTATATTTATGATTATAAAATTAATAAAAAATTCTTTAAAAAAAAGAAAAAAGAACAGGTGCACGATAGGGGATGCCTGGAACCCAGCGATATCTGTTGCATGGATAAAAACAGGCGCACGATGGGGGACGCCTGGAATCCGGGAAGGGCTGTTATGGGTAAGAACAGGCGCACAATGGGGTATGCCTGGAACCCAGATAAGCTTGTTAATGATTTGGAAATCTCAAATCCAATGTGTCAGTGTGAGCAGGATAGAGCCGGGAGATACCAAGTTTGAAAAAATAAAACCCTAATAAAGACGGTGACCAAAGGAAGAGAGTCTGTATTGTTATGGAGATCTATACCAACAGTTTACTAGATCTGATATTTAACAAATCACAGTGAAAATCCAAGTAGGCCTCAACAATAAGCACCTGGAATTATCCGGATTCAATTGAAAACTGAAACTAATTGCAGAACAAGATGGCGGTCATCCCCAAAATGGCGGCCTGCTTAGTGACGGTGGACCTGCAGTGCGTCCTTGTAGACTTTCTGTCCAAGTCCGCCTTTCCTAATTTAATCCCCTTCGTGGTACTAGGGGAAAGTTCATTTTGAGGAGGAAGGAGCCCCTTCCTCCAAGCACAATGAGTGAGTTCTCCGAAAACTGGAACCATGTGGTCCAAGATGGCACCCGCGCATGAAAGAACGACTGTGCCTGCCTCATTTTAGGGGGCTCCATGGAAGAAGAACTGCTTAGCGTGAGAGCTCCCCTGCTTTTGTAGGAAACCATCTACCAAAACAGGAAAATTCAGCTAATTTAATTAACTGCCTCCCTCCTATGCCGCCTATCAGCTGATCATTGGTAGTAGTTGGGCGCGCAAGCGCACCTGCGGCCTAAGAGGGACGAACGTAGAGACCGAGCTACAGAGGCAAATAAATGGAAAATACCGACTTAAGAAGGCTTCAGAGCTGCAGCCGCAGCTTCCAAAAAATAGTTAAGGTTCCCTAAAAGGATCCTGAGCATGTCAGGACAAAAGGGGAACCTCCCCCCACCTACTGCGCAATGAATCATCGGACCTGCAGCCGCAAGCTCCAATCCCAAGGGAGACTGATCTGAGACCGGTTTGGAAATTAAGTTTAGGGACCCATGGGCAAGGATTATTGATCAGGTTGGAAGAGGGGAAGAAAAGAAAATGGAGTTCCCTCCTGGACACTCAATTTCTGTTCCCCCCCCTACTTAGAAATTTGTTGAAATTTGGAATTTAGGATGTTCCTGAATGGATTAATTGATAATAGAAAGCCAAATTCTATGCTAAATACAGCACAGCTCAGCAACTGGGGAAAAATCCACCAATGGAGACTGTACCTGCCTAAGAGCCAAACTTGCACGTCTGTCTTGGGCGAGATCAAGTCAAGACTGGGATCTCTATGGTCTAGGACGGGTATGGCAACTTTGGCTGACTTGATCTGATTGGGCAGGAATACAGTCTAAACCCATTGATGGATTCTCCATCTCCAGTGCTGGAGAATTGGGAAACTTTTCTTTTCATCAGCACAACAAAAGAAAAGAGGGGTAGCTTTATATATCAAAGAAACAATGAACCCCAAATAAATTTACGCAGAGGAAAAAAGAAGAATACTAATGGTGGAGATGATGTTAAACCAAAAACAGACATTGATGCACCGAATAACAAACAAGAAAAATTATATCAAAAATTACATAAGAAAATAGTGGAAATGGAATATGAAAATATTAGTTTAGTTGGAGACTTTAATGCAATTGTAGATGGAAAGCTAGACTACAGAAGTAGTAAAATAGGGGGAAAGGTAGGAACATTTCACTTAAGGCTTTTTTTTAAATGGCAGAAAAAATTTGTATACAGGATATGTGGAGAGAGAAAAATCCAAAGAAACCTCAATATACATTTTACTCAAGCAGGCACAAATCATGGTTTAGAATCAATATGATATGGATATCTACTGAACTAAGAATGAATATACAAGAGATTGAGATAGAAACTAATGTGTAGGTGGATCACAATCCAATAAAGATGATGTGGAGAGGAACAAAGAAAAAATTAAGATAGACTTTGAATCAATCTCTGTTGAAAGAGAAAGAATTTATACAAAAAGTAGCAAAGGAAATGGAATTTTTATTTAAAGAAAGTAAGAAAGAAGATACATCACCCTAAAACGTTGGGACACAGCCAAAGCATATTTCAGAGGATTGGCCATAACTCACATGGCGAAAAAGAACAAGGGGAAAAAAAACAAGAACAAACTAAGCTAAAGAAAGAATTATGAAATTAGAATTAGAACTACAAAGAGACCCACAAAAGAAGATGCTTAAAAAACAAATGGAGATAATAAAACACAAATTAAATTTAACAGAAGCTGAAGAAATGGCCCAACAAATTAAAACAGCAAAACAAAAGCTTTTTTGAAAATGCCAATAACCCGGGTAGATGGTTAGCCTATAAACTGAAAAAAAGAGAGAAAAAACAGATAAATAAACTGCAAGATATGAGGGGCAATTTACAATACCAAAATGATACAATAAAAAATAATTAAATTATTTTATGAAACACTTTATGATAAAGAAACTACTGAGGAAAAAAATAAGGCAATATATAGAAATGCTAACCTACCAAAAATTCCAGAGAATTTCAAAAACATATTAAATGAGAAAATAACGATGGAACTGACAGAAGCTATAAAACAGGGCTTTTCAACCTTGATAACTAAAAAAAGGGGGGATGTTGGGTTTTACTTATTAGATTCATTTGTTGTTATATAAATGGCTGGTTTATAATATTATGGAAAAGAAAAACGTTGAGGTTTGATGTTAATGCTTCCTTCTACTGCAACAGAGGAAGTCAGAAGTCAATGTCTTTTCTTTCCTTTTTCCCTTCTCCCCGATTTTTTCCTCCCGACTGTGTTCTACTATTTGCTTTTGTATTTTTGTATTTTATTCTATAATCTTATAAAATATTACATACTGTAGAAAAAAAGGAAAAAGTACCAGTTTTAATTTCTTTGGTGGCTGTTCCTTTGCTGGATCACTTTCTCTTTGCACTGACAAATGCATGATGAATTTATCCATGTTTAGTAATATGCACCACTACCAGCTAGCTCAGGGGTCTTCTAACTTAAGACTTGTGGACTTCAACTCCCAGAATTCCTCAGCCTTCATGGCTGGTTGAGGAATTCTGGGATTTGAAGTCCACAGGTCTTAGACCCCTGAGCTAGCTAGTTGGCCCTTCTTCCTCTCTCCCTTCTGAGCTCTTTTCACAATGTAAGAATGCACCCCCTCCCCCTATTCCTTCCCTGTACCTTTAAAGATACAGGAATCAAGTGCAAACCAAGAAAGGCTCACAAAATAAAGAAACACATAAACTCCCTTTTTTCATTAAGCTGCCTCAGGTGTGTCACAATGTTGCAATCCGAGACTAAAAGGCTCTGGCAATTGCAAAAAGCGTTAGCCTTAAATTAAGCCTGTTTATCTTCAAATAAAACTTTATAAAAGCTATAGACCAGTGGTTCTCAACCTTTTTCAGGTTGAGACCCCACTTGTGCCGCCCATGCATGCCGTGACCCCGACCTGGGCGTGCCTGTGCGCGCGCATGCGCGCACGCGACGGGCCGATCCGCGCATGCGCGGCGCGCGTGACGAAAGAAAAAAAAACCAAAAAATTTTTAAAAACAAAATGGCGGATCACGACGGGCCGATCCGTGTATGCGCGGCCGCGTGCGCCAGCCCGAACCGTGCATGCGTGGCGTGCGCGACAAAACAAAAACAAAAAAACAAAAAAAACAAAAAAAACCAAAATGGCGGACTGCAACGGGCTGATCCGCGCATGCACAGTGCGCGCGCGACGGCCCGAACCGTGCATGTGTGGCGCGCGTGCGACAAAACAAAAACAAAAACAAAAAAAACCAACAAAATGGCGGACCGCGATGGGCCGATCTGCGTATGCACAGCGCGCGCGCGACGGCCCGAACCACGCATGCGTGGCACGTGTGTGACGAAAAAGAAAAAAAAATTAAAAAAAATTAAAAAAAAACAAAATGGTGGACCGCGATGGGCCGATCCGCGCATACGCGGCGAGCACGCGACGGCCCGAACTGCGCATGCGCGTGACAAAAAAACAAAAAAAACACAAAATGGCGGACCGCGGTGTCCGGCGACCCCGCGAAATGCTCGTTCGACCCCAAATGGGGTTGCGACCCATAGGTTGAGAACCGCTGCTATAGACAGACTCAAGATAAGGGGGTAAAACTAATTACATTTGTTTAAAGGGATTAAGCCTATGGAAGTCAATACTTTGGACTCATTGCTAGCCTAAAATACAGACTAAAATATTCCAATAACCAAAGCACACAAACTGAGCCTCTGAATTACAAAATGCTGTAAAAACTGCACAAAAATCCTTATGGTAACCCAATGAAGCTACCAGCTGATCCAGAACTAAATAAACCACCTTCTTTCCAACATGCTCATCTGCTGGCTTTTCATTTCATCAGGGCTGATTGCATTCTCCTGGCTGGATAAAACAAACCAGGGGACCTTTTCTTCCAGCAACAACTGCTGCTTCTTCCCTGTTTCCACCCTGCCTACTGAGCTCCCCTTCTCTTTACCTGTTGTTTTTTCCCTTTCACACCAAAACCACCTCCATTTAAAGCCTCTCCTACCCCCCCCTTTTTCTTCAGTTCACCTCCAGATCCGTGCTGCCTCTGGAAGCACCAATCATCTGGAGCCACGACTGCTTCTGGGGATTCTGCTGAACACAGACAATCCTGCAGCTGCAGCTGCCTCTCCCTCAGGCTTGGGTTGCTTCAGCTCATTCCACTCCCCCGTTACACTTCTCTAGGACGATCACATACCACCTGCCATGTGGCAAAATATCACAGGTGGTACACGTACCACCAGTTGAAAATCCCTGCTTTTTGTGTTTTTAGTGCTTCCAGATTCTTGTGGTCGGTCCACACCTGGAAAGGAATTTTGTTCCCCTCCAGGAAGTGCCACCAGGTTAAAAGGGCCCATCGGACCACATATGCCTCCTTCTCCCAAACTGTCCACCTTTGCTCTGTCTCTGTGAATTTCCTTGATGTGTATGTGCAAGGCTGCAATTTCCCTTCATCATTTTCCTGTAGCAGTATTGCCCCCACAGCTACTTTGCTAGGATCAGCCTGAATCACAAAAGGCTTTTCAGTGTCAGGGTGCCTTAAAACTAGTTCTGCAGAAAATAGTCTTTTTAACCTTTCAAATGTGGTTTGACATTCTACTGTCCATTTCAGTGGCTGACTTGGCTTCAGCTTCCTCTCCCCAGCACACCGCTGGAATGCATGATGAAAGGATTTGATGAGTATTTCAACGATACCCAATATAGAGAGCCCTATCCCAAGGTAACAAGAGGTAGATAAAGATTTTTGTGTGAATTTCAATGGACCCATATGGATGTTGGATGGCCCCGAGGGAACTTTTAAAATGCAAATTATTGATGATCTCACTTCTCTGATAGCAGCAAATGAGGAGAACTATCCCAATCAGTTCTAATATATAGATCAGTGGGGGGATGCGGTGGCTGAGCAGGCTGATGATTTGCTGCAGTGTCAAGCTGAAATGGTTCGTTTATGTGTAATTAGACCAAAGGATAAAAAGCCAAAAGTTACATCTAAAAGACCTAAGGATGAGAAGGTTTCAGAGACTACACTATCTGATATAAAGAAAGAGATTAAAGTGGCAGTAGAGGAAGTAGTTTTTAGACCTCCTCCCTATGTGCCGTGTTCACCCCCCCTGCCTCAGATAGCAGCAGCAGCAGCTGCTGTGCCTGGGGGTATGAAATTTAGGGATAGGCAGCCAGAGGTGAGGCGAAGACAGAAAGGGGGGCTAGAAGCTTTTAAGGAAGAGGGAGCTTTGGAGGAAGCTCTCTCAGCAGAAGAAAGTGAGGGAAATGTAGGAGCAGATGCGGGGGTAGTTGGGTCTACTGGAGTAGTGACGAGATCTGCAGCAGCAAGGGCAGAGGCAGCCAAGCGAGATCTTATAGCACCTTTGAGGCAGGTAGACCAGGCAATGATGGATCAGCAAGGAGTAATACAGACTCAGTCAATGTTCCAATATGTTCCATTCACTACAACTGACTTGCTGAATTGGAAACAGCATTTTGATCCTCTTTCTATTAAGCCTGCAGAAATGGCTGATTTAGTTCAAACCATTATGCAGACTCATAACCCCACATGGCAGGATGTGCAGCAGTTGTTGAATACTTTATTGACCCCAGAAGAAAAGGAGAAGTGGAAGGCTGCTGTTATGAAATGTGTGAAAGAGAGGTTTCCGGCAGTGCAGAATATACAGCCTGAGTTAGAGGCTAGAGCACCAGAAAGAGATCCTGGATGGGATGTTAGGGTTCCTGCCAATTTGACTAAGTTAAAGGAGTATCAAAACCTGGTGGTGGAAGCTCTTCGTAAGGCTGGGAAGCCTCCGGTAAATATGTCTAAGCCTTGTTTAGTGATACAGGAAGCAGATGAAAGTCCAGAGAGTTTTTTGCAAAGGTTGATTGCAGCATATGAAATCTATACTCAAATAGATCCTAGGGATGTAAATAATGTGAGGAAGTTGAATGAGAGGTTTATCACACAAAGTTATGATGATATTAGGGAAAAGATGCAAGGATACAGAAGAAAACAGAATTGTTGGCTGTGGCATTACAGGGAGGCACAATACTAGGACCAAACCAGTGTGCTAATTGTGGAGAGGAAGGTCATTGGCAAAGAGAATGTCCGAAAGGGGTGATGAGAGGAAGATGTTGGAAAGGATGAGGACGATTTGGAAGAGGTGGATTAGGAAGAGGAGTGGTGTCTAGATTCCCCTTTAGGGGACGTGGATTTGGAGGAAATAGAGGGGGAAACAGAGGAGGAATGGGAAGAGAGATAGAAGGGATTGGATTGGCTGGAACTGGCTGGACCTCTTCCATACATAAGGACTGCCTGTGTCGGCAGGGTTCAACTCCCTTCTATTGCCCCTGGATGGGTGGGTTCCCAGGCTGTCTTAAAGGAGAGAACAAATAGAGATTTTGAAAAAAGTAAAAGAAAGGAACAGAACAGAGAGAGGAAAAATGAACAAAGAAACAAAAATGAGATCCTGCCCTCACCCATAATTAGAGTGCGTGTGGACAGAAGTATACTGGATAAAGTGATTGAATTGATAGATTAATGCATGGTGAGAGAAAAAATAAAAATGTAACCACAAACATGTTAGCCTGATTGAGCAGGTTATTATTCCTTGCTCATTCACGTATTCACAAGTGTTGTCTTTTTATATTTTGTAACCCCCAGGCTATGTAAGGAACAGTAAGTTGTAGACTGTTATGAAGTAAATAGGAAGGCAGTAGTATGTGTTTGCGAGGATATGAGAAAATGAAATGAAGAAGGTTTTGTGGAACAGTGCTGTGGGAGAGGAGCTCATGAAAGGAAGAAGGAAAAAAGTATGTGATTTACTTAAGAGAAGGAAAAAGAAAAGAGATACCTATTTAGTTGGAAGAATGCTGAATGGAATTAGGGGGGAAATTTCTGTGTAATCTTTTAAACATTTTTACAACATTTTCCATCTCCTTTGCTAGTTGCTATGGATATGGGGGTCTTGCTTACAGATATCAAGCCCTCTTATTCCCAGCAGGAATGTGCAAAGGCAGTGGTAGATCTCAAGGCAACTCTGCAGGATGGGTGGTACATCTTACCTGATAAGCGTGTTTTTGTCCCACAATCTTCTGCGTTGGCTCTGATTCAGGCATCCTATGATACTACCCACATGGGGAAGACAAGCTTAGCAGAAGCCATAGGAAGAGAGTATTTTATAAATGGTTTGGCAGGCATTGCAGCCTGGGGTTTTTCGCAGTGTACTATTTATGGTAGAATTAACCCTCGGCAAGGGCCTGCTTTACCTCCTGGAACAATACCAGTTTCCTATTTTCCTATGGATTCTGTTATGGTTGACTTTACAGACATGCCACGATATGGTTTGTATAAAGCTTTGTTGGTCTTTGTGGATAGATATACAGGGTGGCCTGAGGCCTTTCCTACAAGAACCAAACAGGCTAGAGCAGTGATTCTCAACCTTTTTCAGGTTGAGACCCCACTTGCGCCGACCATGTGCGCCGCGACCCCGACCCGGGCGCGCGCGCGCGCGCGATGGGCCGATCTGTGCATGCGCGGCGCGCGCAAGATGAAAAAAAAACCAAAAAATTAAAAAAAAATTTAAAAAACAAAATGGCAGACCGCGACGGGCCGATCCGCGCATGCGCGACGCGTGACGAAAAAAACAAAAAAAAAATTTAAAAAATCAAAAAGAAAAACAAAATGGCGGACCGCAACGGGCCAATCTGCACATGCGTGGCGCTCGCAAGACAAAAAAAAAAAACAAAAAAACAAAAAAATTTAAAAACAAAATGGCGGACCGCGACGGGCCAATCCATGCATGCGCGGTGCGCGTGGGACGGGCCGATCCACGCATGCGCGGCGCGCGACAAAAAAAAAATAAAAAACATAATGGTGGACCGCGACGGGCCGATCCGCGCACGCATGGCGTGCGCACGACGGGCCGATCCGTGCATGCGCAGTGCATGCGCGATGAAAAACAAAAACAAAAACAAACAAACAAAATGGCGGACCACGATGTCCGGCGACCCCCATGAAACAGTCGTTCAACCCCAAATGGGGTCGCGACCCATAGGTTGAGAACGGCTGGGCTAGAGAAGTCGCCAGATTACTATTAAAAGAATTAATTCCCCGGTTTGGGAGCCCTTCATTTATTTAATCTGATAATGGTCCAGAGTTCGTTCACCAAATCAATCAGGCAGTTGCTAAAGCGGTAGGATCTAAATGGAGATTTCATAGTGCTTTCCATCCTCAGTCAGGTGCTAACGTGGAAAGGATGAATCGCACTTTAAAAAAAGAAAATTTATATATTTAAATTTATATATTTATATTTATTTGGGTTTGTATGCCGCTCCTCTCCGGGGACTCGGAGCAGCTAACAACATATATATAACAATAAAATTACTAAGATTTGTACTGAAAGTCATTTGAAATGGCTGGATGCTTTGCCCCTAGCATTGTATGCTGTAAGATGTGCGCCTCGTCGGCAGTGTAAACTTTCTCCGTATGAATTGATGTTTGGTAGACCCCCCATTCTGTTGAAAAGGAATCTGGCCGGATGGCCTGATTTGGGTCATAAGGGGGGGAGTATGGGCTCTAGAAATGGTACAGGAGCTTAACAAGCAAGTGGAAAAACTAAAAAATTATGTCATTGAGCAAATGCCACCTAAATTGGTGACAAAGTATCATCCATTCAAACCAGGAGACAAAGTGTGGGTTAAATAATGGAAGAAGGAACAGTTAGAAGGACATTGGAAAGGACCCTATGAAGTAATAATGGCCTCTCCTCTAGCTGTGAAAATTGCAGAATCAAAGTCTTGGATTCATTGGACTAGGGTAAAAGCAGCAGCTGACCCCTTATGGACAGTGTCCAGGAATCCAGGGAGTCCCACAAAACTTACTTTTAAACGCATTTAATGGTCATTTTATTGTTTGTATAACAGATGTTGTAGTATTAAAAGGTGATTCGTGGACATCAACTGCTACTCTACTGGGATCTTACCGGCAATAGGTCCCTCTATGTACAGTAGTGAAGACCCTTGCTAAGCCACTCCGGAAGCTGGCTTTCTACGCACGGGAGAAGAAAGGATGAAAGTATTATTATTATTATCTTTATGTGGTATTATAGTGGCATGTAACAATGTTTGTGGTTTTTAATGCAGGACAATGGAGCAGACCAGAAGAGGCTCCTAATATTATTCAGTCCTATGCTATAGGAAATCGTAACTGTGATGGTAATCCCCCTCTTGGTTTTACTCCAGAATGTTGGAATGGTATTCTTCCCCATCCTTGTTTGTACCCGTATTCTTTTGATAGGATAGTTAAAGAAGCTTGTCTTATTAGAAGGCCTACAAATCCTGATGCCTGTTAATATGCTGGATATGTCCTATGAAAAGGCATATGTATAAAAGCACCTCACAAAAAGCCTTTACCCCTAGTGACATTGGATTGTGGACCACCCTTATTTTGGGGTTGGGAATGAGTTACCCTAGTCTCACAGTTAAGACCGGGATGGAAGGGGACTTGTGTGATATATGTAAATCCAGTGGAATTTGGAATTACTCTTCAAAAACCACGAAGGAAACGACCCCAACAGAAAAGAATAAAAAGGTCCCATATAAAAAAACCCAAACAGAATATCTAAAAACCAATAAACACGCATTCAATACATCAATCAACCACAATCATCCCCAGGCTTGCTGGCAAAGATGAGTCTTTAGGTTTTTCCGGAAGGCCGGGAGAGTTGGAGAAATGCGGACTTCAGGAGGCAGTTGGTTCCAGAGGGCGGGCGCCACAACAGAGAAAGCCCTCCCCCTAGGGCCCGCCAGACGACATTGTTTCGCTGACGGGACCCGGAGGAGGCCGACCCTGTGCGCTCTCACCGGTCGTAGAGAAGTATGTGGCAGAAGGCGGTCCCGTAAGTATCCTGGTCCCATGCCATGAAGGGCTTTATAGGTAATAACCAACACCTTGAATTGGGCTCGGAGACCAATAGGCAACCAATGCAGCATGCGGAGAGTTGATGAAATGTGGGCACAGCGAGGAAGGCCCACAACTGCTCGCGCAGCTGCATTTTGCACTAACTGTAGTCTCCGAACACTCATATAATATAATATAATCTATGGGTGCAATTGGCCAAGGTAGCCAACACCTCAAACTTTTGCCTTTCTGAAGCATATGACATGGAAAATTTGTTATCTACATGTTTAATATCTGTATGTGTTCCAGCCGCTGTGGCAAAGAATTATACGGATTTACGTAGTTATGTGATAAAGGATAATATAGGATATGAAACTTTGTATAACTGGGGGCATATTGCTAAGCATCTACCCTATGATGCTCTTGCTTTGCATACACCCATTGTGGCAGTTCCAGAAGGGTTACAATGTGCCCATATTAGTGGATGTGATCAATCTACTGCAAAACCTCAGCCTCATTGCGTAAAAGTAAGTCATGACAAGTTAAATTGCACATCTTTCCAATCTGTGTCCTTCAGCTTTGCCAACATATGGTTACCCCAAGGATGGTTTTTCACATGTGGCAAAGATACTTTTAATTATATTCCTGCTAATTTGAGTGAAGCTTATTGTTGTCTAAGCAGATTAACTACCTTTTTGCCAGATAGATCACTTTTTACTGTATCAAATGTTACACGGCATAAAAGAGCACAGGTTTTAGATGAAGAATGTGACTCTTCATGTGTTCTTTTGAATGAAGCTGAATATACTGCATTGGGGGTGTCATTAGTTCCTGCACTGGCTGTAAGAGCACACATTAATTTGAATTCTGGCTTGTAACTTGGCAAAGACCATAAATGCCACTTCTGTGGCATTATCTGCTATTAATCAGGAATTGGTGGAGCTTCGTAAAGCCATTTTGCAGAATCGGGCAGCTATTGACTACCTTTTGCTTCGTCAACATTTAGGGTGTGAATCTTTTGAAGGAATGTGTTGTTTTAATTTGACAGATCAATCCCAAGTTATCAAACGACAAGTTAAGATTTTTAATAATTTGGCATCAGACTTGCAAATTTGACTCTTTAGGTAGTTGGTGGAGCAATTTGTGGTCATGGCTCCCGATGGGTTTTATTGGTATTATCATGCGATATATTATTATTTTTATAGCCTTGCTTATTACTGGATGCTGCTGTATGCAATGTGTATTTTCATTAATGACTAATATCACATTACCAAAACGGATGTCTATATTGGCCGAACGGAAAGCAACTGCCCAGGTTTTGGCCTTGTGGGAGTATAATACAATGAATACTGCTGATCCAGAGATCAGTGAGTATGTTGTCACATGCGCAAGATGGAGGACGCTTTCCTGTAGGAGCAGCCGGGCTTCTGATGGGAAATGGCTAGAGACCCCCCCCAGGGGTTGAGAAACATCTGGGACCCCGGGGATTTTGGCAGCGGAATATCTTAGCCTTTCAGAGACATGTCTGCTGACTCCCTCCCTGCCGAGAATGGACGAATCTGGATGATAACAGCATATGTTGGGTGATGTTAACAGCGTACCCCCCCCTTCGGCCCGCGGCCTGCGATGAGGTGAGGAGCCTGCAGGGAGTCTGGATGGGAGGCCGCCGCGGAAGAGAGGAGTTTAGCGGCGGCTCCCTCCCATCCCCCTGCCTCCCATTATGCGAGCAGACGAAGGGACTGCTGAGAGGCTTTTGGCCACCGTGAAAGGGAACAGCTTGGCCCCTTCCTCCCTCCCTACTACCACATGAGTGAATGGCTGGGAAGGTAGCTGAGAGGCGTTGGCGCTGGAAGAGTTTGGCGCCCCCCCCACCATCATGCGAGGAGCCTGAAAAGAGAGGAGTTTAGCTACGGCCCCCTCCCCTCCCCCTCCCTCCCATTATGCGACTGGACGATCTGCGAAGGGACTGCTGAGAGGCTTCTGGCTTTGGGAGGCCACTGTGAAAGGGAACAGCTTGGCCCCTTCCTCCCTCTTTACTACCACATGAGTGAATGGCTGGGAAGGTAGCTGAGAGGCGTTGGCGTTGGCGTTGGGAGATCACTGCAAAAGGAAGAGTTTGGCGCTCCCCCCCCCACCATCATGCAAGTTGGTAGTTTGGGAGGACTGCAGAGAACCACAGGTGTTGAGGGAGCAGCATGGACCTGGAGGTGAGGGAAGCAACGCCGTTGAGATTGGACTGCCTGGCTCTCTAGCCAGACCCCATCGATGCACTTTATCTGACTGGCTGCGTACTCAAGAAGGACTCTTCTTGCATTGCGAGATTCCCCTCTCTCGCAATCATGGCCCTCTGTTTTACCAAGGGCCTATCTCGAGGACGGACTTTGGAGTCCTGAGAGATGGCATGTATTAAATAAGGGGCTTTGGGGTTTTTTAAACAAGTTTTTAATGAAAGTTTTAAGGGAGGGAAGGGGTGGGGAAGGGGTGTCTAGGGTGGGAGAAGGAATTGTTGGTGGTGAGCAAGAAGACAGGCCAGGCAACGGAAGGGGACGGAGTCCTGAGGGTGCGGATGGGGGGTTGATTAAGGCTAATGTAGTTCCTATTAGTACCGTAAGCGGGAGGGGCAGGTATAGCGGGAGCAGGGGGCCGTATCATAATAAGGGAGTGCGCACCCACTGTTTACAAGTGGTTGTGTGCTCCGACCCCCAAGGCTCAACCGGTTCTCGGGGTTATCCAGAACCACAGGGCCCTGGCTGTAGGCTGGTGCTGTGCAATGCCAGGTCTGTGGTAAATAAGGCCCCCCTCATTCAAGATTTAATTTTAGAGGGGGGAGCAGATCTGGCGGGTATAACAGAGACCTGGTTGGGACCAGAGGGCGGTGTCCCTCTGGTGGAAATGTGCCCACCGGGTTTCCTTGCATTCCACCAGCCGAGAGCCCAGGGCAGGGGTGGAGGAGTGGCGGTCGTGATTAGGGAAGATTTTAGGCCAAGGGAGGTCACTGTTCCTCAGACGGCGGGCTGTGAATCCCTCCTGGTGAAGTGGGACCTTGGGGGTCCGAGGGCGGTGTTGATTACGTACCTGGCTCCCTGCCACGTGTCAACCGCCCTGCCCAAGCTCCTGGACGTTATCGCCGCGGTGGTGGTTGAGGTCCCTAGGCTGATAGTTATGGGTGACTTCAACCTGCCGTCCGTGGGCAGGGTGTCCGGTGAGGCTCGGGAGTTCATGGCTTCCATGACAGCCATGGACCTGGCCCAGGTAATTCAAGGCCCCACACACACAGGGGGGAACACGCTTGACCTGGTTTTTGTCTCTGGACAGTGGCTGAGTGGTCAGAATATAGGGGATATAGTCATTGAACCCCTGTCATGGTCTGATCACTCTCTCCTACGCCTGGACTTTCTGACCGTTGCACCCCACCGCAGGGAGGCGGAACCGGTGAGATGGTACCGCCCCAGGCGGCTGATGGAGCCCGAGCGATTCCAGGCAGAGCTTGGGCCAATTCCTGAGGTTCGGATACACGACTCGGTCGAGGAGCTGACGGCAGCCTGGGATAGGGCTGCGGCCGGCGCTCTAGACCGGGTCGTGCCTTTGCGGCCTCTGATTCGGCGTGCGTCTCAATCGGCCCCTTGGTATAATGAGGGGCTGAGAGAGATGAAACGCCGGAAAAGACGCCTAGAGAGCAGTTGGAGATCGAGCCTTGCTGAATCTGACCGAACACTGGTAAGAGACCATATTAGGTCCTACCTAGCGGCGATAAAAGCAGAGAAGTGTTCTTACTTCACTGCTCTTATCGCGTCATCAGATAACCGCCCAGCCTCCTTGTTTAGGGTGACCCGCTCCCTCCTTCATCAGGAGGTGAGAGGAGACCCCTTAGAGGGTAGAGCTGAGGATTTCGGAAAATATCTGCATGATAAAATCGCTCAGATACGGGAAGGCTTTGATTTCAACTGGGTGTGTCCGGTGGGAGAGACGGAGTCCGGTCTTGAGACTGTTATCTGGGCTGAGTTTGACCCCGTGACTTCCGAGGACGTGGACAGGTTGTTTGGGGGACTTAGGGCGACCACTTGTTCATTGGACCCGTGCCCCTCCTGGCTGGTGCTGGCATCCCGGGAGGTGGTACGAGGCTGGTTCCAGGTAATTATTAATGCTTCTTTAAGTGAGGGTGTCTTCCCTGCCGCCTTGAAAGAGGCGGTAGTGAGGCCCCTCCTTAAGAAGCCTACCCTGGATCCAGCTGTTTTATCAAATTATCGTCCTGTCTCCAACCTTCGCTTTCTTGCGAAGGTTGTCGAGAGCGTGGTTGCCAGACAGTTCCCACGACACCTGGAGGAATCGTTATACTTGGATCCACACCAGTCGGGCTTCAGGCCTGGCTACAGCACGGAAACAGCATTGGTCGCGTTGGTGGATGACCTCTGGCGGGCCCGGGACAGAGGTTGTTCCTCTGCTCTGGTGCTATTGGACCTCTCGGCGGCTTTTGATACCATCGATCATGGTATCATGCTGCAACGGTTGGAGGGGTTAGGTATAGGGGGCACTGTTTTGCGGTGGTTCGCCTCCTTCCTCTCCGGCCGGATGCAGTTTGTGTTGACAGGGGGTCAGAGGTCGACCCCGAGACCCCTTGTATGTGGGGTACCTCAGGGGTCGGTCCTCTCGCCCCTACTGTTCAACATTTATGTAAAACCGCTGGGTGAGATCATCCGTGGTTTTGGTGTGGAGTACCATCTGTACGCTGATGATACTCAGCTGTACATTTCCACGCCGAACCACCCCAACGATGCTCTTGCCGTGCTGACCCAATGCCTGGAGGCCGTGCGGGTCTGGATGGGGAAGAACGGGCTCAAGCTCAACCCTTCCAAGACCGAGTGGCTGTGGCTACCGTCGTCCCGGTTTAGTCAATTGACTCCTTTGTTGTCTGTTGGGGGCGAAACAGTGGCCCCCGCGGAAAGGGTTCGCAATTTGGGAGTCCTCCTGGATTCACGGCTATCTTTAGAGGACCATCTGGCGGCCGTGGCCGGGAGGATGTTCTATCAGGTTCGCCTGGTACGCCAGTTGCGTCCCTTCCTAGACCGGGACTCGCTATGCACAGTTACTCATGCCTTCGTCACTTCCAGGCTGGACTATTGTAATGCTCTCTACATGGGGCTCCCCTTGAGGTGCACCCGGAGGCTTCAGCTGGCCCAGAATGCAGCCGCGCGGGTAGTGACAGGAGCGTCGTGGCGCTCCCATGTAACACCGCTCCTGCGCGAGCTGCACTGGTTGCCGGTGGTCTTCCGGGTGCGGTTCAAGGTGTTAGTGACCACCTTTAAAGCGCTCCATGGCATCGGACCCGGATACTTACAGGACCGCTTACTGCTAGCAAATACCTCCCGCCGTCCGGTACGCTCCCACAGAGAGGGCCTCCTCAGGGTGCCGTCGGCCAGACAATGTCGACTGGCGACCCCCAGGGGGAGAGCCTTCTCTGTGGGAGCTCCAACGTTTTGGAACGAGCTCCCCCCCGAACTCCGTACGATGACGGACTTACGCACCTTCCGTCGGGAACTGAAAACTTTCCTTTTTCAACAGGCCGGCCTGGCATAGAAGCTCCGGCTCCAACCGGGTGAAAATGTTTTAGGGGGATTGTGCAATTTTTAGGATTTTTGTAATTTTTATGATTTTAGGATTTGTATATATTGGGTTTTATAGATTTTATGGCCTAATTTGTTTAATTTATTTTTAAATATTTTAATTTTGTATATTTATATGTTTTTTAAATTTTAAGGCTGTAAACCGCCCCGAGTCCTTCGGGAGAGGGGCGGTATAGAAATTTAATAAATAATAATAATAATAATAATAATAATAATAATAATAATAATAATAATAATAATAATAATAATAATTGAGACTCATCGTCACTAATTGAGATAAGTCTCAAAAGGGGGGAATAAAGTGGGAAAATAACAAACTAACAAGTTAAACTAACAATTTATAACTGAAAAGGAAATATGGTTAAAGTGGCTGAGCTTGGAAGGAGGTTTCCTGTCTCACGAGATAAGTCTAATTTAGCTTTGCTGTATCAGGATTTATGGTGGGTACATCCTGTTTTGTCTACAAGCATATGATCAATGACCGCTGTCTGGTAACTGTTCACATGCATGGATAGGGAAGTATAGAATGTAACCATGTAAGGAATATTGTGTGATCAGGAAATGTATACGTATTATTGGCTATAAATATGTTGTGAAGACTACCCTTCGGGGTTCAGACCCCTTTGCTTGCTGAACCTGCGCAATAAACCTTTCCTTCTCCAGAAGAGCTGGCTCCTGTCTCATTATTCTATACTATAGTCCATGCAGAGACAAAGAGTCCCGTCTTTTTCTCGAAATAGCATGGGGGCTGCGGTCTTGGGCTTTGCCAGTTGGATAAAACCCCTTTCCAGGTTTTTATCTATGAACTTTTGCATTTCCTCTAGCTCCCGTGGGCTCATGGAATAGAGTTTTGGCTTGGGTAATTTTGCCCTTGGGAGGATTCTGATGGAGTAGTCCATGCGTCGGTGGGGAGGCAGTTTGTCAGATTTCTCTTCACTAAACAATTCTACAGTCCTGGTGAGGGGCGCAATGGGGAAACTTACCAGGGGTTCGTCCTCAGTTGTCATCTGATGAGTTGGGTGGCTCTCCTGTAGCTGTTGGAGTTTCCTTCCCCTGCTTTGATGGAGTTGGGAACTCAACGACCTCCATGCTTTTCACGGCCATCTCCTTCAGCTTCATCAGGGTATTCCCAGGCTTCCCGATCCAGGACATGGACAGACTTGGCAGTGCAGTCTCCTTCCTTTCCACACTTGAAACATTCTGTTGTCCTTGGGGTAGCTGGTGCTTCCTTCGTTGGTTCACGGGGTGGCTCTGCTGGCGATTTCCCCCAAGATCTCCCTCCGTGTCATTGTCTTCTGGCTTGATAGATCTCTACTTCCTGGGCCAGGATGTACCCGTCTTGGAGCCGGTCCGGTGTCCTTGAGGGATGCAGACATCATACAGTTCAGGCCATCTTTGAAATGCCCAATAAAGATATCTTCTGGCCAGTTCAGCTTGCTGGCCAGGACCTGGAATTCTTGAGTGTATTCCACCATGGGCCGTCGCCCTTACCTGACAGTTTTGATATGTTCTGGTGCTTTCCGATCAGCCAAGGGGTCTTCAAATCTGCGTCTGAGAGCTGCAATGAATTGATTGAAATTCTGCAGTTCTGGGGCATTGGCATTGTAAAGATCCACCACCCAGTCTGCTATGGTGCCATCTATGCTGCTTGCACAATCCGTATTCGGCTTTAATCACTTGGTATGTCACAGCCAAATTCCTCCACGTAGTTCAACACTTGGGTCGGGAAAAACCCCAGCCGCGCAGCTCCCCACAATACTTCACTCCTAGTGGCAGGAATTTTCAGATGGACCAATGCCCCTTTTTCGCCTGTGTCATTGGTCACCTCCATCAATTGGTGTGGCTTGCCTGGGGGGTGGCAGTGGCAGTAGCAATTGCTGCTGCTTCCATGGTGCTGGTGGAAGGACCTGGGACTGCTGATGCACACACACTCTGTCTGTTCCTTCGGCTAAACCTGGGTTGGTGGCTCCCCGGTATGGGTCGGCTTTCTTCTCCTTTATGGAATTAAAGGCGACTCTCAGCATGTCGATAGCTTGCTCCAGGAACCAGCTGGAACAGGGCAGTCAGTCGTCCTCATCTTCACTAAGGCAAAGCGACTTCTCCATCTCGACTTTTCAACCTGGCTGGTGACTGCCGCATCTGAGCATCACTTTCCTGGATCTCTTCTCCCAGTCCTCCTTCTTCCCGATACCCATTGACCACCTGGGGTTGTGGCGGCATTCCACAACCACTACCTCGTCCAAAGAGCTCGAGGATTGAGAACTGTATCGGCTGGGCTCTGCATGGTGGGAGAGCTCCCTTCCCATGGCAGGTTCTTCCCTCTCTGTTATGATATCAGACATTGTTTGCTTAGTCCCTGGCAAGGGTCTTCCTTCCAGATTGACTATTAATGTAGATCCAGCCGAATATTAGGGCCCATTTCAAAACCTCATCCCAAGAAAGCAAGACTCTTGGAACACTTTCATTCCAAAAGGAACTTTTATTAGGAGAAGCTGATAGCAGGCATAATAGGCAGGATCTCAAGGTTTCCCACTCAGATCAATAGATTAAAAGAGTCCCAAGTAAACCCCACCCCAATAGTTCATCCGGTCAGGTGTTAAGTCTGCTGTGGGAAAGGAGCTGATAATGGGGTCCATTCCCATGCTTGTGAAGATGTTGTTGGGTCTTCGCACCTTCCCTTCTGCAGTGAGAGATAAACCAGAGGGCAGGAGGCATATTTCTTTCTCACCCCAAGGTAACATCAAGGGACAGACAGTTCAAAGAGCAAGTTGGTAGAAACAACGGAAAGGATACGTTGTAGCAGAGCAGAGAAACATACCACAGAGCCTTCCCCCCTCCTCCTCAGGAGAATGGCAGAACCCTCAGAAACAAATGAAGAAGAAATTAAATAGATCTCTCCCCCAGGGAAAGAATGGGTTCCAACTTTTGATTCATCTAGCCCTGCCTTTCTCATGATGTGCTCTGCATATAAGTTAAATACTGGAATACTGCAACCAATTTTGGTCACCATTCTGACACAGGTCTTATTCAGCAAAATGAACTTTCATGTGGAGAAAACCAAAGTTTTACATTTAGGCAGGAAAAATCAAAAACAATAACTGTGAGAGGGACCTTGGAGTCCTAGTGAATGATCACTTGAATATGAGCCAGCAGTGTGCAACAGCAGTCAAAAAAGCTAATACAATCCTGGGTTATATAAACAGAGGCATAGAATCAAGATTGCACAAAGTATTAGTACTGCTTTATAAAACCCTAGTAAGACCACACCTGGAATGTTGTTGTTAGCTGCAAAGTCATGTCTGACCCATCGTGATCCCATGGACAACAGTCCTCCAAGCCTTCCTGTCCTCTACCATCTTCTGGAGCCCATTTAAGCTCACGCCTACTTCTTCAGTGACTCCATCCAGCCACCTCATTCTCTATCGTCCCATTCTTCTATTGTCCTCAATCATTCCCAGCATTAGGCTGTTCTCCAGTGACTCCTTCCTTCTCATTAGGTGGCCAAAGTACTTAAGTTTCAACTTCAACTGCCTTCTAAAGAGCAGTCAGGGTTGATCTCCTCTGGGACTGACCGGTTTGATCACCTTGCAGTCCAGGGGACTCACAGGAGTCTTCTCCAGCACCATAGTTCAAAGGCCTCAATTCTTTTGCACTCAGCCTTTCGTATGGTCCAACTTTCACAGACATACATGGCAACAGAAAAAACCATGGCCTTGACTATATGTACTTTTGTTGGCAAGGTGATGTCTCTGCTTTTTAGCATGTTGTCTAGATTTGCCATAGCTTTCCTCCCCAGGAACAAGTGTCTTTTAATTTCTTGGCTGCAGTCCCCATCTGTGGTGATTTTGGAGCCCAGGAAGATAAAGTTTGTCACTACCTCCATTTCTTCCCCATCTATTTGCCAGGAATTGAGAGGGCCGGATGCCATAATCTTGGTTTTCTTAATGTTGAGTTTCAAGCCAACTTTTGCACTCTCCTTCACGCGCATCAAGAGCTCTTTAGTTCCTCTTCACTTTCTGCCATTAGAGTGGTATCATCTGCATATCTTAGGTTGTTGATATTTCTCCCAGCAATCTTAATTCCAACTTTTGATTCATCTAGCCCTGCCTTTCTCGTGATGTGCTTTGCATATAAGTTAAATACTGGAATACTGCAACCAATTTTGGTCACCATACTACAAAAAAATGTTAAGACTTTCAAAAAAATTTAGAGAAGAGCAACTAAGATGATCAAAGGCCTGGAAGATAAAACATATGAAGAATGGCTGTAGGGCTTGGGTTTGTCTAGTCTAAAGAAAAGGAGAAATAGGGGTGACATGATAGCAGTATTCCAGTATTTGAGGGGCTGCCACAAAGAAGAGGGGGTCGAATTATTCTCCAGAGGACTAGAAGGCAGGAAAAGAAACAATGATTGGGAACTGATCAAAGAGAGAAGGGGCGTTGTCTTACCTGAACGCCTTTTCTCAGCATGGTGGTGTAGAATCCACTTGATTGGGTTATTTCAGCCTTCCTGCTCAGAGAGACTAAGTCAGAGCTTTAGTCATGCCTCCCTTTGGGTATGTCTTCCCAGTTTTGACGAGGCGAAGGATCCTGACAAAGTCTGACGCAATGACTCCAAAATACACAATAAAAAATGACAATACAAAAGCCTAGACAACTATCCAAGGGAGGGTGTGGATTCTACACCACCATGCTGAGAAAAGGCGTTCAGGTAAGACAACGACCCTTCTCCAGCATGGTGGATGTAGAATCCCCCTGATTGGGACATACCAAAGCCCCCCCCATGTCCCTAAGGGAGGGAAGGTCTAGGCTGGTGGCTGCCTAGAGGAAACGCCCTGTTGAAGAACCCGTCTGCCAAATGCAGCATCTGCCGTGGGAAACCTATCAATCTTATAGTGTGTAATGAAAGATGATGGAGACGACCAAGATGCCGCCCTGCAAATCACCTCCACAGAAGCCTCGGTAGACCAGGCCGCAGAGGTCGCTGCGCTGCGCGTGGAGTGAGCTGTGATACGAGACGGGACCAGAAGTGACTGGGATGCGTAGGCCCTAGCAATGCAAGCCCTGATCCATCTGCCAATGGTGGAAGAAGAGACCTTCCTGCCCATGGCAGAGGACTGAAAAGAGACAAACAGGGCCTCCGACTTGCGAAAGGTCGAAGTATGCTTTATGTAAACACGCAGAGCCTTGTGTACATCTAGCTTGTACCACTGGCGTTCTAGACGGTGAGAAGAATTTGGACAGAAACTTGGCAAAACTAAATCCAATGACCTATGAAAACCGGTGTTCACCCTGGGAATAAAAGAGGGGTCTAATCTAAGGACCACTCTGTCCTCATGAAAGGTACAGAGATCATCTCTGACTGAGAGGGCGGCTAATTCCGAAATCCTTCTGGCCGAAGTGATTGCAACTAAGAAGGCAACCTTCAAGGAGAGAAAATGCAGAGAGCAAGACTGGAGAGGCTCAAAAGGAGCAGGGTTAAGGCCTGCAACACAGTAGGTAGATCCCAAGAAGGGTATCTATGTACTGAGGGAGGACTAGAATTGGCCGCCCCTTTGAGAAAGGCAGAGATAGCTGGGTGATGTGAAAGCGGACCCAGATTGTCACAAGTGAGGACCGAGGACAAGGCCGCAACCTGCCTACAGATGGTGATAGTGGACAGGCCCTTGGAAATGCCCTCCAACAGATAATCTAAAATATTAGGGACTGTACTGAAAGGGGGTCCAATTTGTGTGAGATGCACCACTGGCAGAAGTTTCTCTACATGGCATCATAGACCCGGTTCATCGAAGGGCGTCTAGAAGCCTGAATCATAGAGATCACCCCCAAGGAATAGGCCTGTTTAGCTAGACTCTCCTGTTAAAGTGTCAAGCGGCTATTTGAAGCCACTGGGGGTCTGGGTGCTGGAGCTCCCCCTGGCTGAGAGCTACTTGGTCCGGAGGAAACCTCCACGGAGGAGACAGGGACAGATCCACTAGATCGGCAAACCACGGGCGTCGCGGCCAATATGGAGCAACCAATATTACTTCCGCCTGCTCCAGGATCAGCCTGTGAATGGTGACCTGTAATAGGGGAAGGGGAGGGAAGGCATAAAGCAGACCCTCCGGCCACTTGCACTGGAGAGCGTCCGTCCCCTCAGTCCCCCTTGCCGGATATCTGGTGAACAATCTGGAGAGCTGGGCATTGGACGTGGAGGCAAACAGATCCAGGCATGGCCTGCCGAACCTGCTCGCGATCATCTCGAACAGGCTCGGGTCCAGGTGCCACTCCAAGTGGTCCACAGACGCCCTGCTCAGGGAGTCTGCCTGTTGGTTTGCCTCTCCCGAGATGTGTTCTGCTCTGACTGAGCCCAAATTGGCCTCTGCCCATAACCTTAGTTCCATGGCCTCCTGCCGGAGAGCCCGGGAATGTGTCCCTCCTTGTTTGTTGATGTGAGCCTTGGCTGCCACGTTGTCCATCAGGATCAACACGTGCTTCCCTGACACTAGGGAGGAAAAATGAAGGAGAGCCAAATGAATCACCCTGAGTTCCAGCCAGTTTATGTTTTGTTTGAGGTCCACCCTGGACCATCGTTCCTGTGCCAAATGGTTCTGAAGGTGGGCCCCCCAGCCAAACAGACTGGCATCTGTGGTCAGGACGAGCCTGGAGGGTTCCTTGAAGATGGTGCTCTTGGACATCGTTGCAGAAGTCCACCACTAGAGGGATGAGAGAATGTGGGATGGAACCTGGACCCTCCTGGTGGAGGCACTGAGGTTCCGCTTCTGAAAGGGGAGAAGGAACCACTGAAGTTTCCTCGAGTGCAGTCTTGCCCAAGGGACTATCCCCATGCAAGATACCATATTCCCCCAGGAGCTGGGACAGTTGGACCAGAGGAACCGTCCTTGCCCCCCGAATCTGGGATATTAATTTCCGGATGCTGACCTGGCGTTCCAGGGAGAGGTAGACCCTGCAAAGGTCGGAGTCTATCAGGGCTCCTACATGAAGGAGCTGCTTTGTGGGAACTGTGTGACTTCTTTTTTTTTTTTTTTGAAATTCACAGAAAAGCCGTGATCCTGTAGGACTTGAATGGTGGTAGCCAGATCTGACCTTGCTAATCGTAGGGACTGGGCCTGGACAAGGATGTTGTCCAGGAAACACTGTACGCGCACCGGCTTCATCCGCAGGTGGGCCACCAACACTGCCAGGACCTTCGTGAAAACCCTTGGAGCCGAAGACAGGCCAAATGGAAGAGCCCTGTATTGATAATGCCGGTGTGTGTAACAGAAGCACAGGAACCTGCGGTGCCCCTGGGAAATTGGGATATGGAGATAAGCCTCCGTGAGATCTATGGAGGAGAGAGAATCTCCCTTCCTGATGCCGGCCAGGATGGACTTTAGGGTCTGCATTTTGAACCATCTGTAAACCAGAAATCAGTTCAGGCCTTTTAGGTCCAGTAACGCCCTCCATCCTCCTGATGATTTAGGGACCACGAACAGGATGGAGTAGAAACCTTTGCCAATTTGATCCCTTGGGACTGCCTCTATGGCCCTGATCTCTAGAAGGTGCGTGATGGCAGAGATGACCAATTGTGCTTTTGAGGGGTTTCGCGATACTGGACACTGTAGGAAGCGGTCGAGGGGAAGCGACTGAAACTCGAGAGCCAGACCCCGTCTGATGGTATCTCTGACCCAAGAGTCGGAGGTGATCTGCTCCCAGACCTGGCAAAACTGTTCCAGGCGTCCCCCTATCAGGATGTCTCCATTGGCGTCACTTGGAGCGTCTGTAGGGACAACCTCCTGAATCTCTAAAGGGACGTTTGGCCTGTGACTAACCCCTGGCTCCACTGTTCAGGTGGTCCTGTTGACGATCCTGTCTCTGAGGAAAGGAACGTGAGCCCCTGGGCCAATCCTAGGGCTGCCCTGCCTGAAAGGGCTGTCGCCATTCCCAAGAGCCAGAAGGGCAGAAGGACTGCCTGAGGAACTCCTGCTGAGGGTGCCTGTCAGACCTCTTAGAGGGGTGAACCATGACCTTGCGCTTGTCCTTACCCTCGACCACAAAAGGATCGAGGATTGGGCCAAACAGGTCCTTGCCGACGTACTTGGCAGTGTAAAGATGCCATTTTGCCTTTAGATCGGTTCTCCATTGTTTTAACCACAGTAGTCTACGAGAGGCCACTGTGGCGGCGATGGATCTGTCCGAACACTTGGCCGAATGTAGAGACGCATCGGCCATGTACTGGTGTACTCTGACCTGATCCGGGGGAACCGAGGCCTGAAGGTCGCGAAGTCACATGATGGCTGCCCTGGCAAAGAATGAGGCAGATGTCGCAGACTTTATGGCCAACCCCGAGGCCTGATGAGCTCATCTAAAGGAGAACTCGAACTTCTTGTCCTCTGCCTTGAGAGCCTCTGCAGTGTCACCTGGAGAAGCGGAAGTAGAAAACATAGGAATTAAAGGGGAGTCAACAGATGGAACCTCCAATAAAGAAGTGAAAGGAGGAGAAAACATTGTACAGCTTCTTTTCCATATTGCTTTCCTTTGGAGCGGAGGCCAGAGAGGACCACTGAGTCTCCACTGCATCCCGAAAACCCAGTGGGCAAGGAATCTGTTTTTGTTCAACAACCTTCACCGCAAATAAAGGATTAGACTCCTGTTCAGTGGAGATAGAAGACTTCTCCTCCTGAACTGAGGTCAGGTTGGTGGAGTTGCAAGCCTTCATGAGAAGGGATTTGAAGAGGGAAGGGTCAAACAGACCCGAGGCAGAGGCATGTTCTGGTGCTGCCTCCTCATCCTCTGACATGGGCGTGTCGGCTATGGCCAGATCCATGGACTCTCCCTCCCCTAATTGAGAGGAGGATTCAGAGATGTCCGAGGGACTGGGAGGGGGAGGTAATTGTTGGGAAGGAACCTGGGAACTCCTGGAGGAAGACATGAATTGAACAAAGGCATGATGCATAAATGCCTGAAATTGGCTGTGAGACCACATCTCCCCCTGATCCCTGGGAGCAGCCCCAACCACCATTGAAGCATGAGCAACCACAGGGCTCTGATGGATGGAAGGTGAAGAGGAGTGAGGGGGACCAACCTGTTCGGTTACCCCCAGAGGAGAACTGATCCACGAGGCTTGTTGCACAGGAGTAAAAGGAGGTTCCAGGGAGGAAGTATCCAGTGGGGCAGGGGGAACCGCTTCAGCCCCACTGGATAGGAGCCGCTGTGCTTTGGAGAATTCCTCTCCAGTGCCTGATGTCTCCTTGAGGCCTCTCACTCAGCTGCTTTTGAAGTCTCCTTAGTAGACAAATGTTTGGTTTTGGCCTTTTTCTTCCCCCCTGCCTCCAATTCAGTAGATCTGCGCTTTGGCTGTGCAGGGGGTGCACCAGAGACTTGTGTTGGCTGAGGCAAAGGGCTGTCTGCCATTGCCGTCTAGATGGATCCGACAAAGGGTATCTAGAGGTGGGGGGAACCCAGGCATGCAGATCAAGGTCAGAGATGGAGCGCAACCGATCCTCACACTGAGCCTTGGCAATGGCAGGGACAGTCAGACAGCAGTCTAATCCTGTCTGAATAGGCCCGGTGGCTAAAGACCACAGCTAACAGAAACAGGTGGTCAAGCAAACTCCCCACTCCAATCATGGGTCTGGAGACCTGTATCCAATACCAATCCACTAACTATTGTTCCTTAATCAACAATTATTATAATAATTATGTCTTATTTAATTCTTTTCAATAATATAACCACATATATATGGGTAAATCCGATCTGCCCTGTCAGCAAGGGCCTAGCCAAACAACAAGAATCCGGCCTAGCCGGCCTGAAGTACTCTAGAGGTCAAGAGGCATCCGCCTATACCTCTCAAACAGTTTTAACTGTGGATACAGAAAAAAATCCCCCCGTTCGGACTTGTCAGCACAAGTC
The DNA here is from genome assembly GCA_034064705.1 of Bothrops alternatus. Lineage (NCBI taxonomy): Eukaryota > Metazoa > Chordata > Lepidosauria > Squamata > Viperidae > Bothrops > Bothrops alternatus. Next base: position 10,042,650 of record JARGCV010000103.1, on the reverse strand, counting down.
AAGGCAAACTGCAAGAAATTTATTGGCCTAGTAGGCCTTGGACACCTAAGGGCCCAAAATGGCGTCCGCCTATGGGCCTCTCAAAACGACGACCGCCTGGTGACCACGTGGTCAAAATGGCGGCCGCGACTCCCGTATCTCCCCACAACGACAAGGACGACCAAAAGGGAGAAGGAAGACGAATTTCGGGCCAGGGCTGTTAAATGGAAATGCCCGCTTCCCCCCCCCATTGAGAGAAACTTGCGGTTTGGGAGAAGGCTCTGCCGAAATCTGGAGGGAAAAGGCCGTTGCCTGAAAACTGTGTTGCAATTCTCCTACTGCAGAGTGAAGATCTTTGAAGAAAACACTGGTAAAAGGCAGCGGAGGGCCGCAATCGCGGGAAGCAGCCTGGATCGGATATGGGAAGTACCCGAGGATCCGGCTTGAAGATGCCTAAAGGCCAGAAAGCCCTTTCAGAGCCCAACAGGGCTCCGATCCTCAAAAAGGACAGAGTCCTTGCCTAAATAGCCAAAACCAGAACCGTTTAAAATTTAGATAATTTGAAAAAATATTTTTTGAGAAAAAAACCAATTAAATCTAATTAAAAGGAAAAAAACCTGTGGAGCCAAAAAAAACCCTGCGTTCTGTTGAGCCTAAGACTAAGTCAAAACTGGGAAGACACACCCAAAGGGAGGCGTGACTAAAGCGCTGACTTAGTCTCTCTGAGCAGAAAGGCTGAAATAACCCAATCAAGTGGATTCAACATCCACCATGCTCGAGAAGCAACCTGGAATTAAGGAGAAACTTCCTAACAGTGTGGACAATTAACCAGTGCAATCAGAAATTGTGGGTGCTCCATCACTGGAGATTTTTAAGAAGAGTCACTGTCTGGACTAGAAGACCTCCATGATTCCTTTCTATTCTGTTCTGTTCTGTTCTGCTCTATTCAATATACGTGAGTGAGAGCAAGATACCTCAAATTTTCTGTAGGATTTGTAATACTATTTACCATTTTTAAATTCTGGATTTTTGTGTATATATCTTATATGCTGAAATATTGATAATGCTTAATAGGAAGAGACCAAATTGAATAAACAATATAGACATTTTGCAATTACAGAAAAATCAGAGTTACCATCATTAGTGTCTCCATTAGCATATATCCTCTGTACCAGCCAGGTATTTAAGACATTATTTCATTGTCTCCTTGTTTACCTTCCAAATTCTTGATCTGGTCATGCTTTGGGGTGTTTGGACTTTTAGAAAGAAAGGAATGCAAGTGCAGCACAGTACATGGAACAATAGTGTTGGAAGGGAACTTGGAGGTCTTCTAGTCCAAGCCCTTGTTTGAAGAGGAGACCCTATACCATTCAGGACAAATGGCTGTCCAATCTCCTCTTGAAAAACTGCAACAATGGAGAAGGGGCGTTATCTTACCTGAATGCCTTTTCTCAGCATGATGATGTAGAATCCACCGGTGGGTAATTATAGCCTTCCTGCTCAGCTAGACTAAGTCAGAACTTTAGCCTTGCCTCCTTCACGGAGTGCCTTCTGCTTCCAGTTTTGACGAGGCGAAGCTTCCATGACGAAAGTCTGACTCAATCGCTCCAAAACAAAAAACAAACAAAGACACCTGCCTAGACTGGTTAGAGGAGGGTGTGGATTCTACATCATCATGCTGAGAAAAGGCGTTTAGGTAAGACAACACCCCTTCTCCAGCATGATTGGATGTAGAATCCACCGGTGGGACATACCAAAGCCCTACATGTCCCTACGGGCGGGAGTCTAGGCTAGTGTCTCCTGAGAAGAAACAACTTGTTGCAGCACTCTCCTGCCAAATGAGGTATCTGCTGCTGCAAACCTGTCAATTTTATAATGCTTAACAAACGAAGAGGGAGAAGACCAGGTCGCTGCCCTACAAATCTCCTCCACGGAGGCCTGCGTGAGCCAGGCCGCCGAAGTGGCTGCACTCCGTGTGGAGAGAGCCGTAATGTTTGATGGAACTGGGAGAGACAAAGAAACATAAGCCTTAGCTATACAGGCCCTGATCCACCTGCCAATGGTCGAGGAAGAAACTTTCTGACCCATGGATGATGGCTGAAATGAGACAAACAACGCCTCTGATTTACGGAAAGCCAAAGTCCTCTTGACGTAATGGAGCAGGGCCCTATGGATGTCCAAAGTATGCCATCGTCTCTCCAGACGATGGGAAGGACGCGGACAAAAATTGGGGAGTACTAGGTCTTGTGATTTGTGAAACCAAGAGTTAACCTTTGGCACAAAAGAGGGATCCAAACGAAGGGTGACCTTGTCCTCTGAAAAAGTGCACAAGTCCTTGCGAACCGAAAGAGCTGCCAACTCCTAAATCCTCCTAGCTGAAGTAATAGCCACGAGAAAGGCTACCTTCAGCGAAAGATAGCGAAGCGAGCAAGACCCCAGGGGTTCGAACGGTGATGAAGTCAAAGCCTGCAGGATCTTGGGAAGATCCCAGGGACGGGAAACAATGGACTACAGGTGGCCGTACTGTGACAGCCCCTTTCAAAAAGGTGCAAACAGCTGGATGTTGTGACAAAGGAGCAAGGTTATCACAGGAAAGAACCATTTGTAAAGCCGCCACCTGCCTGCGGATGGTATTAAGCGCCAGACCCTTATTCATGCCCTCTAAGAGGTACTCCAGGATGTTGGGAATAGTAACAGAAAGGGGTTCTAGATTGTGCTTACTACACCAGGTGGAAAAATTCCTCCACGTGGCGTCATATATTCGGTTAGTGGAAGGACGTCGTGAAGCCTGGATGACCGAAATAACCCCTTCCGAAAAGGATTGCCTAATCAACCCCTCCCGCTCAAGTGCCAAGCGGCTAGTTGTAGCCACTGAGGGTCCGGATGCTGAAGGTTCCCTTGACTGAGAGACACCCGGTGCGGAGGGAGTTTCCACACTGGCGAGAGCGACAGGTCTACAAGGTCGGCAAACCACAGACGCCTTGGCCAGTATGAAGCAATTAAGATCACCTCTGCTCCCTCCCGAAGTAACTTGCGGATTGTTGCTTGTAGCAACGGAAGTGGAGGGAAGGCATAAAGCAGCCCCTGCGGCCACTTGCACCTGAGAGCGTCCATTCCCTCCGCTCGCCTTGCCGGAAACCTGGAAAAGAACCGGGGAAGCTGAGTGTTTGCCGGAGACGCAAATAGATCCAGGAGAGGGTGGCCGAACCTGTCCGAGATTTCCTCGAACAGAGCCGGATCCAGTCTCCACTCTGAGTGATCCACTGTGACTCTGCTAAGCGAATCCGCTTGGCGATTCGCTTCCCCCGAAATATGTTCCGCTTTGATGGAACCTAGGTGTGACTCTGCCCACAGGCCCAGTTCCTGGGCCTCCTGCATGAGGGCCGCCAACCTGGTCCCTCCCTGTTTGTTTACGTGGGCCTTGGCTGCTACGTTGTCCATTAGGACCAGAACATGGCGACCTGCCAGAAGCGAGGAGAAGCGAAGAAGAGCCAGGTGAATGGCCCTGAGCTCTAGCCAATTGATGTTGTGTTCCAAGTCCTGTTGTGACCACCTACCCTGGGCGAGATGTGTTTGAAAGTGAGCCCCCCAGCCGAACTGGCTGGCGTCGGTGGTCACTATAAGTCTGGATGGTTCTCTGAAGAGTGTCCCCTTGGACATGGCGGATGAAGTCCACCACCGGAGAGATAAAAGGACCTGTTGTGGAACCCTGACCTTTCTTGAAGACGCACTTAGATTTTGCCTTTGGAAGGGAAGAAGGAACCATTGGAGACTTCTGGAGTGAAGTCTGGCCCAGGGAATGATCCCCATGCACGAGACCATCTTCCCCAGGAGCTGGGATAGCTGTACTAGAGAGACCGATCCCTGCCTCTGAATGACTTGCGTGAGCTTTCGGATGCTCACCCGACGCTCCTGGGAAAGATAAACCGTGCATGCGTCTGAGTCTATGATCGCCCCTAGATGGAGCAATCGTTTTGTGGGAACAATGTGACTTTTTTTGTAATTCACGGAAAAGCCGTGATCCTGAAGAGTACGTAGCGTGGCCTGTAAATCCCCTTGAGATTTACAGGGAGGGAGCTGGAAAGGATCAAGATATCATCCAGATAACATTGGACGCACACCGGCAACGTGCGAAGGTGAGCCGCCAATACAGCCAGCACCTTTGTGAATACTCAAGGGGCCAATGATAGACCGAATGGAAGGGCCCTGTATTGGAAGTGTCGATTTGCGTAGCAGAATTGGAGAAACTGCCGATGTTCCTGCCAGATTGGTATATGCAAGTATGCCTCTGTGAAATCGATGGATGAGAGCAAGTCCCCCTTTCTAATGCTGGCCAAGATGGATTTGAGGGACTACATCTTGAACCTTTTGTAGACCACAAATTGATTTAGCCTTTTTAGGTCGAGAATGGCTCTCCAGCCCCCCGATGCCTTGGGCACGACAAACAGAATGGAGTAAAACCCCTGTTTTTTCTGTCCTGGAAGAACCTGTTCTATTGCTTGTATTTCTACGAGGTGGTCTATGGCCAATTTTAGCAGCCTCGTTTTGGCTGGGTTGCGTGAGACAGGGCAATTTATGAAGTGACTTGGGGGAGGGGAGTAAAATTCTATGGCAAGGCCTTGTGTTATGGTATCTCTTACCTAACTGTCGGTAGTCGTCGCCTGCCACACGTCGCTGAACAGCGCCAGGCGACCTCCAATGGGACTGTCCCTGGCGTCACTTGGACCGCCTGTACGAGCGACCCCCCTGACCCCTAAAGGGTCGTTTTGATTGAAATTGGCCCCTGCCTGTGTTAGGGCGGTCCTGGTAACGATCCTGCCTGGGGGGAAAGGATCGCGAGCTTCTGGGCCAATCCCAGGACTGCCCGCCACGAAAGGGCTGCCTCTATTCCCAGGAGCCGCTCTGCCGAAACCCCTGCCTACGGAACTCCTGCTGTGGACGTCTGTCCGATTTTTTCGAAGGATGGCTAGAATTTTCCGCTTATCCTTGCTCTTAATAATATAAGGTTCAAGAATGGACCCAAACAACTTGGAACCGGAATACTTAGAGGTGGACAGCCACCACTTAGACTTTAAGTCTGTCCTCCACTGTTTTAACCAGAGTAGCCTCCGTGAGGCCATTGTTGCCCCAATTGATCTGGCTGAGTATCTTGTGGCGAATAAAGATGAATCCGCCATGTACTCTGCCGCAGTGAGCAGCTTGGTCAGTGTTTGGTGTGTGCATACCTGTTCAGGTGGGACACTCGATTGAAGCTCCCGGAGCCACATGACAGAGGCCCTGGCAAAGAAGGAGACCGAGGTGGCGGCCCTGATTGACCATGCCGAGGATTGAGGAACCCGACGGAGTGAAAACTCAATTTTTTTGTCCTCCGCCTTCAGGGCCTCAGCCATGTCCCCTGGAATGGCGGAAGTGGAGAAGAGAGAGATTAGGGGTTCATCTACCGATGGCACTTCCAAGATGGAGGCAAAGGAGGAGGAAACATTGAACAACTTTTTCTCCATATTGTTGGGAGAAGGAACAGTTGCTAGTGATGCCCACTGTGACTGTACCATGGAGCGAAAAACCTTGGGACAAGGAATCTGTTTCTCCTCTGCCACCGGAGTGATAAAAAGAGGATTGGACTCCTCCTCCTCATCAGAGGAGGTGGGCTTAGCCACCTTAGCAGAGGAAAGGTTTACCGTAGCACAGGCCTTGAGAAGGAGAGAACGAAAAGATGCAGGGTCGAATAAACCTGAGGTAGATGCCTGTTCCGGGGCAGCTTCCTCATCCTTAGACATTGGGATGTCAGTCATCTCCAGGTCCACAGATCCCTCCTCTGCTACCTGTGAAGAGGTCTCTGAGATGCCAGAAGCCTGGGTTGCGGCCCGTCCCGTACGAGGAGGGAGCACAGATGAAGGCAAGGAGCCTTGAGGAGGATGACCCCTGGAGGAAGACATAAACTGATCAAATGCCTGTTGCATAAACGAGTGGAATTGATCAGACCACTGACTACGCTGATCCCTGGCACTAGACCCCGCCTCAACATGGGTGGCTGCAGAACCAGGGTGTTCAGGAGAGGATGGGATTGAATGAGGGGAACCAACCTATTCAGTTTCCCCCGGAGGAGACCATGGCCTAGAACGCTGCCCAGATTCCAATTGCGGCTCAAATGGAATAGGAGTGTCCAATGGGGCGGGGGAAACCACTTCAGCCCCACTGGCCCTGAGCCTCTGAGCCATGGAGAACTCCCTCTCCAGCGGCTGGTGCCTCCTCGTGGCCTCTCGCTCGGCTGCCTTCGACGGCTCCTTTGTAACCAGGTGCTTAGTTTTAGTCTTCTTCTTCCCCACCCCCACTTCCAAATCAGTTGATCTGCGCTTTTGCATTGTGGGGGGGGGGTGCCTGAGCCTTGGTATGCCTGGGACAAAGCACTGTCTGCCATGTTGTCTGGGGGGGAGATCCCAAAGACGCAGATCTTACTGGCAGAGAAGGGAGACCTACCCTAATTCTGCACTGAAGCAATGGCAGTCAGAGTCAGGTGAATCACTAAATTCTCCTGCTAGGCCAAGTGACTAAAGGTCACAACTAGGTACAACAGGTGGTATTAAATCCCCTTTGGACAGCAATAAACTGTAAATAACATCTGCTAAAGTTCTATACTAATACTAGTAATAAACACCCTGAAGACGAGTAAGGAATTTCACTCTCCGGAAGATCAATCCATTCACTCTTTCTCTCACTCCCCCCGGTAAGGCCTGACTCCGCAGGCACTACAATGGCAAAGCAGGTACAAGCCCTGCAGCTGAGCCTTCAACTGGCCACCGTGAATTTTGGTCGCAACCAAACAAAATGGCGGCCTTGCCTCTCGGAAAACAAAGGCGCCGCACCTCCTAAGATGGCGGCCGCACCAGCCAGACAGCCTTCGGACCTGTCCTCAAAATGGCGGCCGCACCTAAAACCAAAATGGTGGGCTCAATTCACACACGCGGCTCCGCAACGGCCGCCAACCTAAAAACCTTGAAAACAGCTATAACCAAGAAAAGGACAGTCACAGAGCCCCCCCTCTACGGGTATCGAGGATTGCTTTCCCCCACTCCAAGAATCACTTGCTGTTAGCTGTAGCAGCCGCGCTGCTATCCGGCAGAAAAAAATGCCGCGTCGTCCGTCCAATTGAATCTCCCCAGAGACACTCCTATGAGGGAGCTTTTGCCGAGTCTGCTCTGGCGGCAACTTAAACCAGCGAGGCCCTCACCTACTGCAGCCAAACCTGAACTTTAAACTTTTTTTAGAGAAATAAATCAATCAGACCAAATTAAAATCCAATGGAAAAATTTAGAATCATCAATTTAAATAAACTAACTAAATCCTACAATGCAATTCCTGACTAGGCCTAACTAGCTAAGGAGCCTCCAAATTTTGGTACTGCTGAGCTGTAGACTAAGTCAAAACTGGAAGCAGAAGGCACTCCCTGAAGGAGGTGGGGCTAAAGTTCTGACTTAGTCTAGCTGAGCAGGAAGGCTATAATTACCCACCGGTGGATTCTACATCCAATCATGCTGGAGAATGGATGCCTCTCCAGATTGACCACTTTGCAGATCTTGCTTAATGTAAGGACCTGCCTCAACTAATTCTCCCAAGAAAGCAGAACTCTTGAAACTGGCATTGTTTCAAACAGGAACCTTTATTGAGAGTTAGTGATAGCAGGAGAGCAAAGCAAGATCTAAAGATTTCCTGCACAAATTGCTACCGTACATTAAACCTTTCATCCACATAAATGCCATCCCAGAGCCCAACTGTTCAGTTTGCATCCAGCCAATCCACAGGTGCAAAGTTGTTATGGGAACCAGAGCTGATTAAGGGACAGGTTCCAGGCTCTTCACCAGATCTCATAACAGAGTGAATAAGGCAGGTGGCCCTTGGCATATTCCTTTTCTCCTTTCACATCCAAAAAGATACATCAAAGTTTAGAAAGAACAAAGTCAAGGAAATACATCCATAAGCCATCCTCCCAGTAGAGCAGGCCTCCCCCCTCCCACTAGAATGGCAGAGCTCCGAAAAGAAACATTGAAGGGGATTCTGACCAACCTCCTTGACTAGAGATGTGCTTCAAATACAAGTAAAACAACTTGTAAATAAATATGTGTGAGATAGTACAATATGATTATTAATAATGGCAACAGATAAGATCTTAGTTTCTAATTTCATGATCAACATGAGATATGTTAAACACTGATTTTAATGAGGACTGCTCCCCAAATTAGCTGTTGAGGTGTAAGAGGATTTGTTTTCTCTTATTCACATTTTACTGTTTCCTGACAGAGCTGGTTCTTTAGCAGCCTTGCCCCTGGATTTGAAAGGGGGCACTTAAGATTGATCAAAGATGACTTTTGGACAGCTGTTCAGCCACCCGGGAGGAGAATCTTGAAGACTGCAGCTCCCTGTGGAAATAGCTGAAAAGTCAATTGCCATCCTCCAACCACCAGCATGTTGTTGTAAGCATGCCAGGGCCTTTTTAAGTTCCCTTTTTGAACTTTTACTTTTTTCATATCTTCAAAAGTTAATTGGTTGGCTGAATGTTGATTTATTTCAACCCCTGCTGGATTCTTTGTTTCCTTTTTTACTTTCTTTCTTTGATTTATTTGATTACTCTTATCAATTTTTGCTGTCCGTATGGAAACATGGCATGTGACTTTCGATTTGTATTTTATTAACTTGAAAAAACTTTTTGGATCAAAAGGCTGACACCCAAGGGGGAAAACAGACTTTGGCTAGCAAGATGCAATCTTTAGCTGATTTTTTTTTTCAATTTGTTTGAATGTTTTCAAAGCAGCAGATTTGTAGGAAGAAATATAGACACAGAAATAACACAAATGGTTGAGAACATCGAGAGGAAATGTGTTTTTCCAGCTGTAGTCTGGCCAGGAAGAAATATAGATGCAGAAATCATAGAGCTGACTCCATACACCTTCTGGATATATAGTATATAGATATATAGTATTATATATAGTAGCAGAGAATTTTCTGGGTAGATGAGTGGCAAGTTTTTTTTTTTAAGGGATTTGATGGAGAGTGGAAAATGGGCTTCATACATCTAACTGATGAACAATTTATCTGTTTTGGGGAGAAAATAGATTGGCTTGGAGACTTGACTTATGATATTTAATCAATCAACAATTCACAAGAGATATTATAAAGAAGCAAATGTGTTTGGGTGTCAGGATTAATTAGTATTTGGGATGATTGAGGATTGAAGCCATAGTAAATTTTCTATGAGTTGATCACAATAACAGTTGTTAACAGAGGGTTTTGAAATTTCAACTTTGTTTTTTTCTTATTACTGTTTCCAATTTCTATTATTCTTATACTTTTACATAATATATTTATTATTGTTGTTTTTACTGTTAACTGTTTTATTATTAATATAGTTTATATATGATAGGCTAACAATTTAGTAGATTGGTAGTTTAACATTTTGAAATTCTTTTGGCCTGCTATGCAAGCAATGGGAAGCCAACATTTCTGTATTATACTAATCAGCATTCAACTAGGGAGGACATTAGGTGTATATGTGTTAGTTTTTTTAAGACACCTTTTTGTTAATGTCTTTTCTATTGTGTTTTCTATTGTGTTGTTTTTATTTTAAATATTTTGTTTTGTGTTTTAATCTTTTTTGACTAAATTAAAATTTTCTACAAAAAAAATCTGGTTTTAACTTGGCACTTTCTTAATCACAACTTTCAGCAAAGGTAAAAACATGAAGCCAAAAAGAAAAAAAAGTCCCAAATGAAATAAATATTTATATTAAGGAAATGATAGGTTCAAAACAGAGTACTCAATTTCTCTTACAGGATCCAATTATCACTCAATGCAAAATCTATGATAAGCCATTCCAATATTATGCATCACTTTACAAAGCTTTGATTTCCAAAGCTGTAGTCAGAGGATCTATAGGATTTGCAGGAAATTTTATTTTACATTATGTATCCTGCCTTTATCAGCAGTGAACATATGTAACTTTAAATACTTAAAAAGATTTAAAAAGCATTTAATATCTTCTACAATGCATTGTTTCATTTTGTTTAAAAGAAAAATCTTCATCAGGGTCCAGTCCAAGCTGGGAATAAACAAAATGAAGATTGCTTTAGAAAGAAGGTTGTAGTTTATTGAAGAGCAGAGCCAGACAGAAATGTTGCTCTGGGAAAGCTGACCACATATAGCTGGGAGTGGTGGGTGTTTATACCTTCTTGGGCTTTTGTGTTTGGAGTTGTTTCCTGTTCCTGTGGCATGAACTTTGTCCTGAGCCTTTGGGTATGTCCTTTTTGGTATTCTGATGGTGGTGGGTTAATCCTATTATGTCCTAAAGGTCATGCCCTGCTTCCCAGGGGCTGTGGCTGATGGCTATGTCTTGTGTTGGATTTTTTTGGGAGAGGGAGACTTGGGCTGTCTTTGCCTAAGATTTTTCATTATTCCTTTGGGCAATATAATATTCTGTCCTTTTTAATATTCCTCCCCCAAATATTTCCTTCTCTAAGAAGTAGGGTGGGTACTGATTTCCAACAATTTCGAATACCCATAAATTAGGATATATTGATTTTTAAAGTAATTTCTAAACACAAATGTTTCTCAAGATGAACATAATTTGTTTTTAAGAATTAAAACTCTTGTTCAAATAGCAATTGTCCCAGCAACACTTCATTCTCTCCAAAACCTGCACAATTTTTGTACTAATTTCTCTGAATATCTCATTAAAAAATTACACTTTCATCTCCTTCTCTAGCCCAGCTCCCTCATGATTTGATTCTGTGAATGTTGCAGGATTCTAGTGGCAAGGCTTTATTTTCCTTCATAACCCAAAAGATGCTTACAATTTCTTGATTCACGTAGCAAAATTGCACCAATATTTGGTAAAGTTATTAACAATAGGCAAGAAAACCTAGGCAACTTCTAACCACTGATTTATGAATATTGGATCCAAATGATTTTTTTAAAAACTCCCAATCTGTAAAGATTTACTTGGAAAAAAATTCCCTCAAATATACAGTATCTACTGGAAATTTTGATTGAAATGACTCTCATAGGAGGGGCCCAAGAAACAGAACAATATTGAGCACAAAGAAAAGGAGTATAAAAACCTGTTGCATGTTTTAATCTGGATCCACCTCATATGCACCCATATTTTGCAAATATGTTAACAAACTTTTGCTACTTTTGAGACTTCTAGTTAGGCGTCATGGCGTTGATGGACGCAGGAAGTTGGGCTCCATCTTCCGTGTTCGATTTTGTCCCGCTGGGGACCCTAAAAAGGGTTGAAAGTCACCCCAGAGAAGCGATGAAGGAGGGGACCCTCATTGATCATGGAGGAGTAGTGGCCCCTCCATTTGATCCAAGAGAAGCCCACCAAATCAGTGGGGGAAAGACTGGATACACTTCTGCGGCCAGTCAGAAGCTGCTGACAACCGAAGAAAATAAGCACTAACAAGCAACCTTTGAGCAATGTGGTTGGAACTGGGTGAGACTATATCCTCTCTTTATGATTTTAAGACTTTTTCCTGGAAAAAACCACCCAAAGCAAAGAATCATCTCTGATGATAGAGGGAAGGGAAATTGCCCCATTCCCTCAGGAAAAAAAAAGTGGCGAACTAATTGCTGGGGGGAAAATAGAGAAAATTACAAGATTAATTTGGAACCAATATAGATATATAATGTTGAAATTTAGGGACTACAAGTATTTTTGAGACTTTTTTAGAAAAGAGACTTGAAAAGTTTGCATTTAAAAAGCTGGAAGATGGCGTTAATGACATCTAGTGGAGAATTACGGCACTACAATTTATTACTAAAGGAACTTGACTTGAAGCCCAGACTCAGGTAAGACTTTGGTTATCTTTAGAAACTTTCACTTTTGAAGACTGCAGCTGGGAAAAAGGAAAAAACTCTTAGGCTACTTCTTTGTTGTACCTGGAAACTTTCACTTTTGCAGATTGCAGGTGGGAAAAGGGAAAAAACTCTTGGGCTGCTTATCTGTGTTGGGGGCCCTACTGGACTATAAAGACTACTTACAAAACCAAAATGAGTGTTCCATACTGTTGTGAGTGTCCCTAGACCAGCTTGGGAAGTGTCAGAGGATGAGGATGAGCAGCCAGGCCCCTCTGGGTGTTTTCCCCTCCCGGCAGCCGAGGAAGAGCAGCCAGGCCCCTCTGGGTATTTTCCCCTCCCGGCAGCTGAGCCAGACAGGGAGGAGATTTACAGGCAGTCTGGGTCAGATTCACAAAGTGAGGGGTCAGATTTGGATCAAGAAGATAGATGGCTTGATCCGAGATTCCGAAGGTTTGATAAGCGAAGGTGTCAGTTAAGTGGAAAAAGGAAGTAATGGGGGGAAGTGACGTATCGGAAACTATATTAGAAGGGGACAGAGAGACTACGCCTTTGTCACGAGCAACGTTAATCAAGGAGTAGCCTGATATCTGGAGCAGTGCGTTTGAATTCAGTCTTCTGATGTTTTGGAAATCTACGGAAGAATAATGAGGTATTGGACAATGTGATAAAGAAAGAGTGAGTTAATTGGAAGGTGTGGGAAGAGCATGTTTTAATCTAAATGTAAATAAATGAGACTTGGCTGTTCCTGCCAGCAAAATGCCAGCAGCGTGCTTTGAAGTGAATCCTTTTGAAATGTGTTAAATAAACCTCTTAAAGACATATTTATGTGGATTTTAATAAGCTGAGAGGGGCCAGACAGAACACATACTTAGCCTTAAATGGTAAAAAATCATTTTAATACCTGTCTCCAAAGATCCCAGCTTGATATACCAACAAGGAAATGCTAATGAATTTCAGAAAGAAATTATTTCTATGTTGAAATCAATCCAACAGACAACTGTATTATTTCATGATGACTAAAAATAATGCAAATGAGATAAAAGAACAATTTTCTAATCTAAACTTACAAATCCAGACAATGACTACAAAGAAGGAACTAGTATCCCACAAAACAGAAGGAAAATCAGAAGAAACAGATCCAAAGATAGAGGAACTAAAGGAAGGAATTAACAGACAGATTCAGGCAGATGAAAAATTAGAAGATGCAGTGATAACACCAGAAATGAAAAAGACACCTTACTTGTCAAGATCTTAGAACACATTTGAGGATAAGGAAGAAAAGCTAATCAAACGAAAGAAAAAGCTGTTAGGAGAAATGCTGAATATTTTTTTTAATTTTTTTATTAAAACAATCGACACTAAGTATAAGATCATATTAAGAAGCAGTCATCGTAAAACCTGCAATACAACACTAAGTATAAGATCATATTAAGAAGCAGTCATCGTAAAACCTGTAGTACAACACTAAGTATTAATCTTTGTAAACATCTGACTTGGTAAACATTCTTTACTCCTCACTTCAATCCTCAACTATACGCCTGTTACAATTTATTTGATTGGTGCGTCTCTTATCTATAGTCTATCCACTGTTTCCAGTCTATCACTTATTGTTCGTTCAAACAATCCTTCAAATGCATCAAAATTTTTCTCCATTTCTACCAATTGTATTACTTTCAGAGTCCTAACCTCAATATGCGGTGTTTCTGGCTTCCTCCAGTATTGGCCCACCCGCAGTCCAGCTGCTGTGACCAGATTCAAAACCATATTCATCTCAGTAGTAGTGCAATCTCTTATAATCCCTAACTAAAGATTCTGAGGTAGAAATTCAATAACCTGGGGTAAAAATTCAGTCTGCTTTTTCAATATTAAAGTAATCAACATTAAACATAAGATCATATTAAGAAGCAATCATCATAGAACTTAACATACAACAACAGGTATTAGTCTTTGTAAACGTCTGGTTTGGTAAACATTCTTCACTCCTCACGTCCAGCCTCAACTATACGCCAGATACATTCTATTTGATTGGTGTTTCTCTTGTATATAGTCTATCCACTGTTTCCAGTCAGTCAAATATTGTTCATTTGAGCGATCTTTCAAACATGCCGATATTTTCGCCATTTCCGCCAAATTTATTACTTTTAAAGTCCATTCCTCTATAGGTGGTATTTCTGGATTCTTCCCACCAACAATCTGGCTGCTGTGATCAAGTTCAGAAATAAGGTCGTCTCTGAGGTAACGGAATCTTTTATGATCCCTAGCAAAAAAACCTGAGGTAGAAACTCGATACGCTTTTTGAAAATGGTTTGGAGTGTCCATCATATCTTCCTCCAAAAGGCTTTAATTTTTCTGCATGTCCACCATACATGAAAATATGTAGCCTCCCCACTACCACACCTCCAACATTTAGGCTGGGTGTCTGGATAGATGTATGATAGTTTTTTCGGATCTAAATGCCATCTGTAGAACATCTTGTAGAAGTTTTCCCTTAGTTCTTGCGCTTTCGTAAAAACTACATTTCTCACCAAGATGTCCTCCCACGTTTCCATTGTGATAGAATGCCCAAAGTCTCTTTCCCACTTTACCATACAGTTCTTGACTAGCACAGTTTTAGAGTCTATGTCTATCAGAACGCTGTACACTCATTTGATGTGCATGATCCCCTGCTCTCTAATCTGTTTAATTAAATTCTCATCAGTCCAGGATAAGCCCTTCTTCCTGTCTTTTTGCCACCTAGACTGCAGTTGCAGATATGATAGCCAGGTACCTCCTATTCCTTCCTCTGCTAGCGTTGTTGGTGGCTTTAAAGAGAACCCGTTTTCTTCTTCCAGTACTAGTTTACTGTAGGGCACCACGTCCTGCCCTTGGGATATGTTTGTATCCCTATTGCATGTCCGGGGATCGTCCAGATCTCATCGTGTAGAAGGTATTTATATTTCCTCCAGACCCACAACAACGGGATTCGTAGTGGGTTCTCCTTGAAGTTCTTGTCCGCCTTTTTGTCGTACACCAAGTATGCGTGCCAGCCGAATAGAAGGCCATGCCCTTCAACATTCAGTATTCTTTCATTCGTCATATTAATCCAGTCGCTCAATACCACCAATGTTGCTGCGTGGTAGTACAGTTTTAAATTGGGCATTTTTAGTCCCCCTCTCTTCCTTGTATCCTGGATGATTTTTAGTTTTACCCTCGGTTTCTTGCCATCCCAAATAAATCCATTGATGCCCTTCTGCCAGTTGTCCAAGTCCACATCCTGTTTGAGTATGGGTAGCATTTGAAAGAGAAATAAAAATTTTGGCAAGACGTTCATTTTTATTGCTGCTATCCTGCCCAGCAGGGACAGTCGTAGTGCTTTCCACCTTTCCAGGTCTGCTTGTATCTTGTTCCATAGCACCTCATAATTATTTTTGCATAATTTCGCGTTCGTTGTTTCTATCTCTATTCCTAAGTATTTCACTTTCTTAACTATTTCACAACCCGTTATTCTTTCCAAGTCCTGTTTTGCTTTGTTGTCTAGATTTTTAACTAGCATCTTCATTTTTGATATATTCACTTTAAAACCTGATACCTTGCCATAGTCTTTCATTATCTCCATCAAACTCATTGCTGATTGTACTGGTTGCGATACTGTCACCAGCAGGTCATCTGCGAAGGCACACAGTCTGTAGTCCTGTTGTCCAATCTGTATGCCCTTTATGTCCTCTGCTGCTCTTATCTTGTTCAGCAGGATCTCCATCGTTAAGACAAATAGCAGGGGTGACAGTGGGCAGCCCTGTCTCGTGCCTCTTTCAATGTTGAATGAGTCTGTTAGTTTGCCATTCACAATGATCTGGCCTGTTTGTTTCTGGTAAATTGCCATTATGGAGTTGTGGAACTGCTTTCCCATTTTCATCCCCCGGGCCAGGTTCGTCAGGAACGGCCAATTCAATCTGTCAAAGGCTTTTTCTGCGTCCACAAACATGAGGGTAGCGGGTACCTGGTTGTGCCTTTCCAAGTACTCTATTATGTTCAACAGCTGTCTCACGTTGGTTTTCATCTGACGTCCTTGTATAAACCCCGTTTGATCCGGGTGAATTATTTTTTGTAATACAGTCATTAATCTGTTGGCCAGAACTTTTGTGAAGATTTTGTAGTCTGTGTTCAATAGTGAGATGGGCCTATAGTTTGCCGGTTGTGCATTATCTTTTCCCTCTTTGGGGATTAGAGAAATATAGGCTGTTTTCCAGGAGGGTGGGACTTGGCCTCCTTCTTGTATGTTGATAAATAGCTTTCTGAGAGGTTCTATCATTTCCTCTTGGAGATGCTTGTAATAGGTAGCCGTTATCCCATCCGTCCCGGGTGATTTTCCTTTTTTCAGTTGTTTGATCGCTGAGTGTATTTCCTCCTTCGTGATTGAGGCGTTCAGGGCATCTCGTTGTGTATCGATGAGTACCATTAGTTGTTCGTTTTGTAGAAACTTTTCTATCTCTTTATCCTGTATCTTCTCCTCGGCGTATAGCTTTGAGTAGAACTCGGTGAAAGCTTTCTTGATGGTTTCCTGTTTGAATTCTTCCTTGCCTTTGTACTCTATCTTTTCAATTATGCGGGCTTTCTGTTTCTTTCTTATGGTGTAAGCCAGCCACCGACCCGGTTTGTTGGCGCTACAGAATGTCTTGTGTTTTGCATATTGTATATTCCTTGCTACTTGATCCGCCATCAGCAGGTCAAATTGTTTTCTTAGTACCTTAATTCCTTCTTTTGTGGCTTTGTCTTCCGGTCTTTTTATTAATAGTTGCTCCTGTTTACTTATCTCCTCCTCTAGCTCTTTTCTTTTTCGTTCTTGTTTACGACGGTGTCTGGTGTTCATGTTCATGAGGATCCCGCGCATAAATGCCTTGCTGATGTCCCAAATCATTTCAATGGGTGTTTCATTGTTCATATTTATACTAAAGAATTCCTTCATGGCACTTTTGCATTCAGCCACCCCTTTCTCGTGTCTAAACAGGTTTTCATTGATTCTCCAGGATCTCCTCGATTTCCGATCCTGTCTTAATTCCATCCCTACCGGGTTATGATCTGTTAGTACTTTGGGTAGGATTGACACAGCGTTTAGGCAAACTAGCAAGTCACTAGATGTCAGTATGAAATCAATTCTGGAGAATAATTGATGCCTGTCGGAGAAAAAGATGAATTCTTGCTCTTTGCTGTGCCGTTCCCTCCAGACGTCTGTCAGTGCAAGGTCCTCCTTCATGTCGAAGAATGATTTAGGCAACTTGGAGTGCTTTTGTGGGTTAGGTTTGTCTTCTTCTTGTCCAGGGCAATCTCTATGACCCCGTTCCAGTCTTCCAGTATAATACACGATCTGTAGTTGAGTTGTATTAACTTCTTGTGTATCTTTTTGTAGAATTTTCCTTTTTGTTGATTTGGTGCATATATGCCCATCACCACGATTTTCTTGTCTTCCTGTGTCACTTCGATTGCTAGGTATCTACCCTGGGAGTCCGACTCTATTAGCTTAGCTATCACATGTTTCTTCACGTATATAACTATCCCATTCTTCTTTCCAGGCTCCGCTGCGATAAATTGTGTACCTAGTTTGTTGTTGATTAAATATTTCTGGTCCGCTGCTCTGATGTGTGTTTCTTGTAGGCAAATTATGTCATTTCTTCCTTGATACAGGTAGTGAAATATCTTCCTCCTTTTCTGGGGGGAATTTAGTCCGTTAACGTTCCACGTCAAATATTTAGTTGTCATCATCGGTTTCAGGATACTCTTGCAAGACCGCCTCTGCTCTATCTCCTGTTTTCTTCTTTGGTCTCATTCCCATGGTATCCAGGTTGGTGCTCATGTTGCGTAGAGGGATCGTGTCTTGCTGATCTGTGCGTTTGGTAGTGGATCTTAGTATCCTACCCTCTGCCGTCTGTCCTGTTTCCTTGTTGTTGTTGCCCTCTGTTCCCTGTGCCGTCATGCCTCGAGTTGGTCCATTCCTTTCTCTTGCTACTGCGTCGGTCTGTATTTCTGGGTGGTTTGCTCGTTGTTCTCGATCCCTTCCGCGTTCCAGTGGCCCTTCTGCGTCTTCTCTCGTAGTGGATTGAGGTCCATCCGACTTCAGTTCCTTTTCAAGGAATTCTCTGGCTTTCTGGACCGAGTTCAGGTAGTATCTTTTATTTTTATAACGAAGTGACATCCCCGTTGGGGCTTCCCATCGATATTGCAGAGTGCATAGTCTCAGTTCGTCGACCAGGAACTTGTAGTCCTTTCTGTCTCGCAGCATCGTCGGGGGGGATCTCTTTCAGTACCTTCACCTCCTGTCCCTCTATGTATAATTTCTTGTTGTAAGATGTGATGGAGATGAGGTTCTGGAACCCCTGTGTCGCAAAATGGATGACCACGTCCCTTGGTTGATGCCTGTTTGTTGCCGTCCATGAGCCTACTCTGTAGATTCTGTCGAATTGCCACGTGATCTCTGCTGTTTTCTTTCCCAGAAATGTTGCCAGGGCCTCTATAAAGGTTCCGAGCAGGCCCCCTTGGGTTTCTTTTGTTGTCTCTTTCCAACCTCTAAACCTGATTGCAGACGCCATTTGCCAGTATTGCATCATGGTGAACTGGTCTTGAGCCACCCCTTTCATCTCTGTTACCTGTCCCTCGACGTGGTTCTCCACTTCTTCCATCCTCTTTTCCACGTTCTCCCTGATCTCCTGGAGATTTTTCTCCATTTCCTCCCCTATTCTCTTGTAGTGTGCTTGCATTGCCACCTTCATTTGGTCCAGGTCTGCGGCCATCGCCCTGCGTTGTTCTTCCCATTTTCTCTCTAACTCTCTACCTTGGTCCCTCAGCATTTGTTTTATGTCTTTGCATCTTTCCTCCATCTTTTGTTCTGCCTCTACACACCTTCTCTCCATCCTTGTATCCATTTCCTCCAACTTTTTATCCATTCCATCCATCCTTATTACCAGCGTTTCTATTGTCTCTTTTAATTCTTGTATCATGTGTGCTGTTGGGCTGGCATGGGTGAGCAGATGGGTCTGAGGGCCTGTAGTTGGATGGGAGGGTGCGGGGATGGGTAAGGTGTTTCCTGGTGGTTTAAGAAGCTGGGCTGGGGAGGATGCAACTCCCTTTGTTTGTGTCAGTTTGGTCTGTTTGGAGGCCATCTTGAGCTTATCCTCCTGTTGTCCTGGCACTGTTTTGGTTTCCAAATTAGACCAGATTAGACACTAGACTGTGATCTGATGATGATCCAGTAATCTATCCTTTCAGGGGGGGAGGCTTTAGGGTTCAGGCAGTGCAGGGCTAAGAACCTGTGATCAGGCAGATCTGTGTTCAGGGAGCCTATTCAGTGCCTCTGCCTTGGCTTCCTCCTCTCTCTCCTCTGCCGGCCTGTCACTTCTCTTTGCACCTTTTTGGCTCCCTCTTGCTCCTCTTTCTTTGCCTTCTTCCCCAGATCACTTTCTGCTGTCCTCTGCTTGTTCGTGATTCCAGGTCTCTTCTGCCTTCCTTTTACAGCGGCCCAGGATGCCTTCTAGTCTTCCTCTTACGCCCACCTTCCTCCCTGGTAGGTTCTGCCCTCTTCAGTACCCCTGGCGCTCCCGTTCTGGAGGGTCTGGGGCACAGCGCGTGGGGTGTCTCTCCCCAGTCCCTCTGCCTTCCAGGGTACCCTTTTCCTGTGTCTTCCCCCGCCGTCTGCTTCCTTGCTTCTTCCCTCTTAAGTCTTCTCTCCTCCCCTCTATTGTTCCAGCCTGCTTACTTCCAGCTCCGTTTGTTTGTCTCCGCCTCTGTCCGTCGCTCCAGGCCTCTCCGCTGCTCTCCTGGCATTCCTCGCCCTCTTCGGCTCATCTGGGGGTCCTCTCTAGGTTAGGAGACCCCCCCAGCAGCCCTCGCCCCTCTTGCCGGTGTCTCTCTCCTCTCCCGCCTCGCTCTCGCCCATTCTCTGCTGCCCGTGGCCGCCTCCTTCTGTCCGGCAGCTCCGGCCTTCTCCTCTTCCGTTTTCTGCGCCCGGATCTCACCTCCACTTTCCCGGTCTTCCTTTCCCTCTGTGGCTCGTCTGGGGGTCGCCTCCGGTTCAGCCGGCCCTCCCAGTGGCCTCCGCCAGTCTCTCCAACATCTTTTGCTACCTTCTTTTCGCTCCTGCCGGCTCTCTCCGACTTCGGGGCCTCGCGGCCTGTTTGGGCCTGCCGGCCGGCTGGCCAGCCGCCGCCGGCTTCCTCGGCCCCGTCTGCTGCCTGTACGGGTCCCTCGGTGGCGACTTCCGCTTCGCTGGAACGTGCCGAGGGCCATCTTCGGGTGCGCCTACCTCTCCGTCGCTTTCCTCTCCCGGTATCCCGAAATTTTTGATAAAAGGTAAGTCCCGTTCCGGAGCTTTGTTAGAAAGGCTCCGGTCCTCGTGACCGGAACCGGAACTTCCCCAAATGCTGAATATTGACAAACAACAAATGAAAAGAAAAACTGAAGGAGGAAGATTAAGGCTGTTTAATGAATATAAATGGGTTGAGTGTTCTTCCAAAAATACTTCAATCAAATTCTCATTCTCATTACAAACAATGTATACAAAAACAGAGGAAAACTTACTTGATGATTCAAATGTATTGTGTCAACGCTGTTAACATTGGATGTTCTTGCTTTGACAACATATGAAGATGCAGCCTTTTTAATCCTTATGCTTTACTCTTAGAATTAGATGATGCTGGGGGAGGAGGAGGAATGTGATGGGAGTTAGTTAGACATAACAATATTGTACTAGTGTGTGTGAATTCAGAGCTGAAATAAGAGATGATAAGAATTGGTAGGTTGGAGAACAGGAGGGAAAGCCTTCATTTCAAACTAATTGGAGAATGTGATTTATGACTGTTAATTAGAGGAAGGAGTTATGTTTGATACTATGTGCTAAAGGGAGGGATCCAGATTTTGGCTTCAACTATGTTAGTGCCAAAGCTATGCTACTCCAATAAAGATTCTTTAAGGTAAATAATGCCTCAAAGTTCTTTGAAGAGTTTCATCAGTCAGAACCATGACATTAAGCCAAAATTTCCGAAATTTCCAAACTATCTAGGGGTCCCGAGCCCCAGTCATTGTCCCTAGACTTGAGGCATAAACTGACAAAGATTCGGGGACGATTTCATCATGGAGAAAAAGGAATTGTCTGAAACCAGCACTATGGAAGCAGCTGCTACCTCAGGGGGGAGGGGAAAGCGACAGCTAGTCAGCCGATGGAGAAGGAGCTTTTGCAGGCCTCCCAGCTGAGTGCAAAACCTAAGCAGCTAGTAGAGTGATCTGATTGTCAGATTGGGCCCAGACCAGTGGAGGCTCCAGATGCCTGGAGAGGGCCTTGCCACCATCAAGGGCTTGAAAGGCAGATGAGGTTGAGCTACCACAAAGGGATTCCCACATATTGCATTCTCCAGACCGGTGGAGAGTTACCAGATTGTCTGCCAATGAGGACTCGAGTGAGTGGAAATACCTGTCTGAAGAGCTAAAAATGAGGAGCGGAGATCAACTCCTGCTGAGAGAAGCCCCCAGCCCCTCCTTTTCAAATCAGACAGCCTTCCAGCCCCTGAAGTACCCTGCCAGAGCCTCCAGCCCCACAGAGAGAGACAGCTCCAGTTGCCACCCCTCCCAAAGCCCTAACTGCAGACGGCAAGATCAGGGCATGGGAAGTTGCTGGGACAACCAATCCGCAGACCGTTGTGCATATCGATCACCCGGTCTGGGCCCCCTTCAGCAATGAGGAATAGAGAAGACCCTGCAGGTGGGAAATCAGCATTCTCTGAGCCTGCAGCAGCTAATAGAGGCCTTGTAACAGCTGGGGGATGCAGAGGCCAGAAGACCAGCAACCAGTGGGAGGACAGCCGCAGCAAGGGGGATGGTCACTGCCTCCTAATGTACAGCAACCACTGAGGGTCCCAGAAATGATGGAGTTCCAACAACAACCCCCTCCGAGGCCGCAGAGAGCCGTACAGTAGTTGAGGATACCACAGCTCTCAGCAGACCAACAGTAGGGAAATGGCAACAGCCCCCGAGAGTGCAATCCCTGGGAATGCAGCAGCAGCCAGGGTGGGGGCCCCAGCAGCAACTGGGGGTGCAACAACCACAGGGGGGAGCCAAGCAGCCAATGATTTCTCCACCTTTCACCCTTCGATGGGGACCCGGAGAACCTGATTTTTTTTCTCAACCAAGTGCAATCTCATTTGAACCACTGGGCCTATCTCGACCCGGACCCAGCCGCTATGGTCGATGTGATTGCGTCCAGCTTAGAGGAAGAGGCATCCAAATGGCTGAACAACTTTTATAATGAGCAAGCCCCCAAATTGGAGGACCCCCATCTCTTCCTCCTAGAACTGAGAGAAAGATTTGAAAACCCATCCATTACCCTGAAAGCAGAAGAACAAATCCATAAGATAAAACAAGCTGGCAGGCCTGCCCTGGAGTATGTATGAGAGTTTTGCAAGTTAGCTGGTCAGATAGAGAGGTGGCCTCAGCAGTCCATAGTTCATCACTTCAGGGAAGTGTTGGACGATCACCTCTCTCAGGCATGCATCTATCGAGCAGTACCTGATCAACTGCAAGAGTGGTACCAGACAGCGGTAAGACTAGATGTTCAGCTCACCCACTACAAGAAACCACCCCCACCTGAAGCCAAGTAGAGGCCAAAGCAACCCAAACGGCAACCACCCCCCGAAAACCTCACACTGCTGTGACTGCTGAAAGACCCAAGCCAGCTGCAGGCCCACCAATCAAGTGCTTCTGATGTAGACAGCAGCGAGCAGCGAATTTCCCAGTCCTCTATCCCCAACAGCAGAGTAGACCAGAACCAGCAGCGAGAAAGAAACCTGCCCAGCAGCCAAGAAAACAGAAATCCAACTGGATCACACAGGAATCCGTTACCCAAATCATATCTCCCACACAGGATGACACTGGGACTCAGGCTGGACCCGCCCTTGCTCAGCCCTCTTTTGACAGTGATGATGATGTAGAGAACGACCTGATCATGAGCCAACACATCCCACCTTTCGCACTACCTGCCAAACTCATAATCCCTAAGTCGAGGGCACAGGTGGATTTAAAAGTGCTAGTTGATTCTGGATGCTCCCGATGCATCATTAGCTTGCCATTTGCCATGAAAATGGGCATATGAGCAAAACTGCTCTCCAAATCTGTGAGGTTTGAGCAAGTCGATAGCTCCCTGATGGGAGGGACTTTAGCCACGCAATTAACTGAGCCCCTACACCTAGAAATAGGTGAGCACTGGAAGTTTATTTGCTTCCTGGTGGCTCCAAAAATGACTGAGCCTGTGATCCTAGGATTAGCCTGGTTGGACAAATGAAAGCCATTTATCTGGTGGGAGAAAGGAATGAGAACTGTGAGGCTACCTATAGGGCCAAAAACCCCCACTGATTCAACAGACATTACAGGAAACTTTAGCCCACCTAATGAGCGAATGCACATGGCTGCCTCACTGCCACCACCAGATGGGGTGGGGGGACTGATGTTAGTGGAACGAATCGGGTTGAATGGATGGTTAGTTTATTGTTTTTAATGTGTTTAGTTTAAAGAGTGGGTGGGATAAATTGATCCTATGGATGAAGTTGTGGCTGAGTGGAATGAATGTGATGAACTGGCTAGGCTGCCTGGCGCGGCAAAGGCAGAGAGGAGGGGAGACGCTGGCTCTGGGGTGATAGAGGGCCAAAGTATACCGGTCTTGCTGGGGAGAGGCAGATATGGCGGGAGCCATAGGGTAGGCCATTCTCAGGGAACAAGAGCTCGCTGTTTAAAAGCGATCCCTTGCTCCGACCCTGTGAGTTCAACCCGAAGTACTGGTAATGGGCGAAATCCGGACCCTGGGCTCAGGTTGTTGCTGCTCAATGCCAGGTCGGTAGTAAATAAAGCTCCCCTCATCCATGATCTTCTCCTGGATGAGGAGGCCGACCTCGCATGTGTGACCGAGACCTGGCTGGGCACGGAGGGAGGAGTTCCTCTCTCTGAAATGTGTCCAGCCGGGTTTCAGGTATGGCACCAGCCATGACCCCAGGGAAGGGGGTGGTTCCCCTCCTACCTCACTGGTCGGTCACAGTCGGTGTTGGCAGGGGGTCAGAGGTCGACCCCTAGGTTTCTCCCTTGTGGGGTCCCTCAGGGATCAGTCCTCTCCCCTCTGCTGTTTAATATCTACATGAAACTGCTGGGTGAGATCATCCGACAACACGGAGTGAGATATCATCAGTATGCTGATGATACCCAGCTTTATATCTCCACCCCGTGTCATTTCAGTGAAGCAGCGGAAGTGATGTGCCGATGTCTGGAGGCTGTTACAGTTTGGATGGGTGCCAACAGGCTCAAACTCAACCCCGACAAGACGGAGTGGCTATCGGTTTTGCCCCCCAAAGATAATTCAATCTATCCGTCCATCAGCCTGGGGGGGGAGCTTTTGACCCCCTCGGAGAAGGTCCACAACTTGGGCGTCCTCCTCGATCCACAGCTAAATTTGGAACATCATCTTTCGGCTGTGGCGAGGAGGACATTTGCCCAGGTTCGCCTGGTGCACCAGTTGCGGCCCTATTTGGACCGGGAGTCTCTTCTCACAGTCACTCATGCCTTTATCACCTCGAGGCTCGACTACTGCAATGCTCTCTACATGGGGCTACCTTTGAAAACGTTCGGAGACTTCAGGTAATGCAGAATGCAGCCCCGCGAGCAGTGTTGGGCTTGCCCAGAAATGCCCACATTTTGGCATCACTCCGCGAGCTGCATTGGCTGCCAATTGGTCTCCGAACCCAATTCAGAGTGTTGGTTATGACCTATAAAGCCCTACATGGCATCGGACCAGGTTATTTACGGGACCGTCTGCTGCCTCATGAATCCCAGCGGCCGGTTAGGGACCACAGAGTCGGCCTTCTCCAGGTCCCGTCAGCCAGACAGTGCCGCCTGGTGGGGCCTAGGGGAAGAGCTTTCTCTGTTGCGGCCCCGGCCCTCTGGAACCAACTTCCCCCGGAGATCCGTGTCGCCCCACCCTCTCCGCCTTTCGTAAACTGCTTAAAACATACCTTTGCCGGCAGGCTTGGGGCAGCTAACATCTTGGCCCTAGCCAGTGTACATTTGTGTGTATGTTTGTGGAATGATTGTTTTTTCTTTTTTAACTTAGGGGTTTTTATATTCATGTATTTTACTGGTGATTTCTATTATGTTGTGAGCCGCCCTGTGTTCTTCGGAATAGGGCGGCATAAAAGTCAAATAAAATAAATAAATAAATAAATAAATGAGCCACTGATCCCCAATGAGTACCAGGATCTGGTGGAGGCATTTAGTGAGAAAGAATGTGATGCCCTGCCTCCCCACCGATTCAATGATTGCTCTATCAAACCCAGAATGTACGCTATGTCCCTCCTCGAAATGGAGAAGATACAGTGATACGTGGATAAAAATCTAGCGAGGGGATTCATTGAATGTGCCAAGTCTGCAGTGGGGGCCCCTGTATTGTTTAAAGAAAAAAAGATGGGTCTCTTCATCTCTGTGTAGACAATAAGGGTCTCAACTCTGTGAGTGTGGAAAATAAATACCTCCCCCTTCTAAAGAACTTATTAACCCATCTGGCTAAGGGAAGTGTCTTCACTAAATTAGACCTGAGAGAGGCATATTACCGGGTGAGAATAAAGGAGGGAGACGAGTGGAAAACTGCCTTCAACTGTCCTATGGGGAGCTATCAGTTCAAAGCCATGCCATTTGGACTACAGGGGGCCGCAGTCGTATTCATGCAGTTGATTAATGAGGTCCTACATGATCATTTATACAAAGGGGTTCTGGTGTATATTGATGACATCCTGATATTCAGCACAAATATGACTGATCATATAAAGCTGGTGAGAGAAGTATTAAAGAAACTATTGAATGCCAAGCTTTATGTCAAACTGTCAAAATGTGAATTTCACCCGACCCAATTAGATTATCTTGACTATAGAATTTCCAATGAGGACATTGAAATGGACCCAGCCAAAGTGAAAGCTGTAATTGAATGGCAGTTCCCAAAGACTCACAATCAGCTCCAGAGTTTCCTAGGTTTTGCCAACTTCTACCATCAATTCATCCCCTCCTTTGCCAAGAGTACCCTACCCCTTACAGAACTACTCAAAATAGGCAAAGGAGGAGGGAAACCGTGACCGGGCCAACCACTAGCATGGACTATGGGTTGTCAAACCACTTTTGAGAATCTAAATAGACTATTTGCTGTTGAGCCGGTCCTAAAAGACCCCTGCCCAGGGGAGCCCTTTGTAATTCAAGCCAACACCAGTGACGTGGCTGTCAGAGCTGTACTGCTGCAAAAGAACCAAAGTGGAGCCTTGCAACTCTGCACCTACACCTTGAAAAATTTACTGAGAGTGAAAGGAGGTGGGCAATCTGGGAGAAGGAGGCTTTTGCAATCAGATGGGCTCTATTAAACTGGCGACACTATCTAGAAGGGATCAAGGTGCCTTTTGAAGTATGGAAAGATCATAAAAATCCAGATGCACTGAAAACTCCCTGCAAATTGTCTCCGAAACAGGTGCGCTGGGCACAAATTGTTTCAACTTCACTCTAAAGTACATTCCGGGAGGGAAAAACTTCCTAGCTGATGCTCTATTCAGACTGCCCTAGTACAAAAGCCAGCATGAAGAGATTAATGAAGCAATTATCTCCAATCCACAAACTGCTGCTCAACTCATGCCTTGGTGGGCCCCTAATCCTGATGACCCTGGGGCAAAGAAAATAAAAAAAGAGCTCCTCACCGATCAATGGTTCAAGGACAATCAAACCTCCCTAACCTGCAGGGATGATTTGGCTTATAAGGGGGGAGGAAATTGTACTTGCCAGAAGGCCTCCATCTTAATGCTCTCAAACACTGCCATGATATAAAACAAGCTGAACACTTTGGATGTCTACATCTCATCTGCCGGCAGTTCTGGTGGCCAGGGTTAAAACGGGATGTGGAAAATTATGTCAGGAGTTGTACTGTATGTGCCACCATGAAAAGAATTCCAGGAAAACCCTCTGGGTTACTGCAGTCACTGACAGACTCTTCTCAACCATGGGAAGAAATGGGGCGTTGTCTTACCTGAACGCCTTTTCTCAGCATGGTGGTGTAGAATCCACTTGATTGGGTTATTTCAGCCTTCCTGCTCAGAGAGACTAAGTCAGAGCTTTAGTCATGCCTCCCTTTGGATGTGTCTTCCCAGTTTTGACGAGGCGAAGGATCCTGACAAAGTCTGACACAATGACTCCAAAATACAAAAAAAGTGACAATACGCAAACCTACACCTATATCCAAGGGAGGGTGTGGATTCTACACAACCATGCTGAGAAAAGGTGTTCAGGTAAGACAACGCCCCTTCTCCAGCATGGTGGATGTAGAATCCACTTGATTGGGACATACCAACGCCCCCCATGTCCCTGAGGGAGGGAAGGTCTAGGCTGGTGGCTCCCTAGAGGAAACAATCTGTTGGAGAACCCTTCTGCCAAATGCGGCGTCTGCCGCGGCAAACCTATCCATCATCAAAGATGATGGAGACGACCAAGATGCCGCCCTGCAAATCACCTCCACAGAAGCCTGGGTAGACCAGGCCGCAGAGGTCGCTGCGCTGCGCGTGGAGTGAGCTGTGATATGAGACGGGACCGGAAGTGACTGGGACGCGTAGGCCCTAGCAATGCAAGCCCTGATCCATCTGCCAATGGTGGAAGAAGAGACCTTCCTACCAATGGCGGATGGCTGAAAGGACACAAACAATGGTGGCCTGTAACAGCAGAAGAGGAGGGAAGGCATAAAGTAGATCCTCCGGCCACTTGCACCAGAGGGTGTCCGTCCCCTCTAACCCCCCTTGTCGGATATCTGGTGAAGAATCTGGGGTGCTGGGCGTTGGACGGGGAGGCAAACAGATCCAGGCATGGCCTGCCAAACCTCCTTGAGATCATCTCGAACAGCCTCAGATCCAGGCACCACTCTGAGTGGTCCACAGTCGCCCTGCTCAGGGAATCTGCCTGTCAGTTTGCCTCCCCCGAAATGTGCTCTGCTCTGATTGAGCCCAAGTTGGCCTCTGCCCATAAACCTAGTTCCATGGCCTCCTGCAAGAGAGCCCAGGAATGTGTCCCTCCCTGTTTGTTGACATGAGCCTTGGCTGCCACGTTGTCCGTCAGGACCAACATGTGTTTCCCTGACACTAGGGAGGAGAAACGAAGGAGGGCCAAATGAATCGCCCTGAGTTCCAGCCAGTTTATGTTCTGTTTGAGGTCCATCATCGTCCCTGTGCCAAATGGTTCTGGAGGTTGGCCCCCCAGCCGAACAGACTGGCATCTGTGGTCAGGACGAGCCTGGAGGGCTCCTTGAAGATGGTACCCTTGGACATGGCTGCGGAAGTCCACCACTGGAGGGATGATAGAATGTGGGGTGGAACCTGGACCCTCCTGGTGGAGGCACTCAGGTTCCGCTTCTGGAAGGGGAGAAGGAACCACTGGAGATTCCTCGAGTGCAGTCTTGCCCAAGGGACTATCCCCATGCAAGATACCATCTTTCCCAGGAGCTGTGACAGTTGGACCAGAGGAACTGTCCTTGCCCCCTGAATCTGAGATACTAATTTCTGGATGCTGACCCGGCGCTCCAGGGACAGGTAGACCTTGCAAAGGTCGGAGTCTATCAGGGCTCCTAAATGAAGGAGCCTTTTTGTGGGGACTATGTGGCTTTTTTTGAAATTCACAGAAAAACTGTGATCCTGTAGGATCTGAATGGTGGTAGCCAGGTCTGACCTCGCTAATTGGAGGGACCGGGACTGGACCAGGATGTCATCCAGGTAGCACTGTATGGGCACCGGCTTCATCCTCAGGTGAGCCGCCAACACTGCCAGGACCTTGGTGAAAACCCTTGGAGCCGAAGACAGGCCAAACGGAAGAGCCCTGTATTGATAATGCCGGTGTGCGTAACAGAATTGCAGGAACCTGTGATGCTCCTGGGAAATTGGGATATGGAGGTAAGCCTCCGAGATCTATTGAGGAGGGAAAATCTCCCTTCCTGATACAGGCTAGAATGGATTTTAGGGTCTGCATTTTGAACCTTCTGTAAACTAGAAACCGGTTCGAGCCTTTTAGGTCCAGTATTGCCCTCCATCCTCCTGATGATTTAGGGACCACAAACAGGATGGAGTAGAAACCTTTGCCAATTTGATCCCCAGGGACTGCCTCTATGGCCCTGATTTCTAGAAGGTGAGTGATGGCAGTGGTGACCAATCGTGCTTTTGAGGGGTTTCGCAATACCGGACAGAGTAGGAAGCGATCGTGGGGAAGCGACTGAAACTCGAGAGCCAGACCCCGTCTGATGGTGTCCCTGACCCAAGAATCGGTGGTGGTCTGCTCCCAGATCTGGTAAAACTGTTCCAGTCACCCCCCCAATCGGAATGTTCCCTATAATGTCACTTGGAACGCCTATAGGGGCGACCTGAGCCTCTGAAGGAACGTTTGGACTGTGACTGACCCCTGGCTCCACTGTTCGGGTGGTCCTGTTGTTGATCCTGCCGCTGTGGAAGAGATCGGGAGTTTCTGGGCCAATCCCAGGACTGTCCTGCCCGAAAGGGCTGTCGCCATTCCCAAGAGCCAGCAGAGCGGAAGGACTGCCTGCAGAACTCCTGCTGAGGCCGCCTGTCAGTCTTCTTGGAGGGGTGAACCATGACTTTATGCTTGTCCTTACCCTCGACCACGAAGGGATCAAGGATTGGGCCAAACAGATCCTTGCCGGCGTACTTGGAAGTGGAGAGACGCCATTTTGCCTTAGGTCAGTCTTCCATTGCCTCAACCACAGTAGTCTGCAAGAGGCCACTGTGGCGGCAATGGATCTGTCTGAGCATTTGGCCGAATGGAGAGATGCATCGGCCATGTACTGGGAGGCAACCACTAGTTTAAGTAGAGTCTGATGAACTCTGACCTGATCGGGGGGAACTGAGTCCTGAAGGTCACGAAGCCACATGATGGCAGCCCTGGCGAAAAAAGAGGCAGAACTTGCGACCTTTATGGCCAACCCCGAGGCCTGATGAGCTCGTCTGAAGGAGAACTCGAACTTCTTGTCTTCCGCCTTGAGAGCCTCTGCTGTCGCCTGGGGAGGCAGAAGTAGAGAACAGAGAAATTAAAGGGGAATCCACTGAAGGAACCTCCAATAAGGCACCAAAGGAAGGAGAAACATTATACAGTTTCTTTTCCATACTATTTTCCTTTGGAGTGGATGCCAGGGAGGACCACTGAGACTCCACTGCATCCCGAAAAACCAGAGGACAAGGAATCTGCTTTTGCTCGGTTACCTTTACTGCAAATAAAGGGTTCGCCTCCTGTGTGGCGGAGGTGGAAGGCCTCTCCTCCTGAACTGAAGTCAGGTTGGTAGTAGTGCAGGTCTTCAGAAGAAGGGATTTGAACAGGGAGGAGTCAAATAGACCCGAGGTGGAGGCCTGTTCTGGTGCAGCCTCCTCATCCTCTGACATGGGCATGTCAGCTATGGCCATGTCCACTGACTCCTCCTTCCCCAATTGAGAGGAGGATTCAGAGATATCTGAACCTGCACCTCCTGGCTGAGGAGGGGAACTGGGAGGAGGAGGCAATTGTTGAGAAGGGACTTGGGAGCTCGTAGAGGAGGACATGAATTGAATGAAGGCGTGGTGCATGAATGCCTGAAATTGGCTCTGAGACCACATGTCCCCCTGGACCCTGGGATCAGTCCCAACCACTGTTGGGACATGAGCAACCTCAGGGCTCTGATGTATGGAAGAGGATGAGGAGTGGGGAGGGCCTACCTGTTCGGTTACCCCCCGAGGAGAACCAATCCAAGAGGCTTCTTGCACAGGTGCTAAGGAAGGCTCCAGGATGGAAGCATCCAGTGGGGCAGGGGGAACTGTTTCAGCCCCACTGGATAGGAGCTGCTGTGCCTTGGAGAATTCCCTCTCCAGTGCCTGATGTCTCCTCGAGGCCTCTCGCTCAGCTGTTTTAGAGGTCTCCTTAGTAGTCAAATGCTTGGTTTTGGCCTTTTTCTTCCCCCTGCTTCCAATTCAGTGGATCTGCGCTTTGGCTGCACAGGGGGTGCATCAGAGACCTCAGATGCCGAAGGCGAAGAGCTGTCTGCCATTGCAATCTAGATAGATCCAACAAAGGGTATCTAGAGGTGGGGGGAACCCAGGCACGCAGATCAAGGTCAGAGATGGAGCGCAACCGATCCTCACACTGAGCCTTGGCAAATGGCAGGACAGTCAGACAGCGGACTACTCCTGTCCAATTAGGCCAGGTGACTAAAGGCCACTACTAACAATAACAGGTGGTCAAACAAATCCCCACTCCAAGAAACAGGTCTGAGGGCCTGTAACCAGTACCAATCCACTAACAAATACTGTAATAATAGGCTTAACAGATATAATCACATATATACGACTGCCCTACTAGCCTCAGGCCTAGTAAGCAACCAGAATTCCGGCCTAGCCGGCCTTAACCCACTGGAGATCAAAAGGCGTCTGCCTATACCACTCCAGCAGTTGACTGAAAATCTGAAGAAACAATCCCCCCATTCAGACCTGTCAGCACAAGTCAAGGCAAATTGCAGGGATAGAATGTGGCCTAGTAGGCCTAAACTCTAGGCCCCAAAATGGTGTCCGCCTGTGGGCCTCCCAAAATGGCAACCGCCTGTTGGCCACGTGGTCAAAATGGCGGCCGCGACTCCTTGATCACCCCACAACGATCCCTAATGACGAAGGAAGGATTTGGGGCCTGAACCTGTAGAACGGAGTCGCCCGCCTTTCCCCCTCCCAGCAGCGAGGGAAACTTGCGGTTAGAGGCTCTGCCGAAATCTGGAGGAACGCCGTCAGCAGCCCTCATGCCAGCTCCTCAGCAAGTAATCAGCGAGGAAAGTCAAGGTCAGCGAGGACCGCGCTCGCCTGAAGCCGCTCGGATCGGGTAATGAAGTACCCGAGAGTCCGGCTTGAAAGGCCTTGAAGGAGCCTGCAGGCCTGAAAGAGGAGGGGTGGGGTGGGGTAGAGCCCCTTCCAGAGCTCACGGAGCTCCGATCCTCAAGAAAAGGACCAAGTCCTTACCTAGTGGCCAAAGCAAAAAAAACCCCTATCAATTTTAGTAATTTGGAAAAAAATTTAGTCTAATAAAAAACCAAATTAGTCTATCTAAAAGGAAAAAAACTCTGGAGCCAATACAACCTGCGTTCTGCTGAGCCTAAGACTAAGTCAAAACTGGGAAGACACACCCAAAGGGAGGCGTGACTAAAGCTCTGACTTAGTCTCTCTGAGCAGGAAGGCTGAAATAACCCAATCAAGTGGATTCTACATCCACCATGCTGGAGAATACTATGGACTTTATAGTAGACCTCCCTGAAAGTAGAGGAAATACAGTCATCTGGACTATGATAGACCTGTTTTCAAAGAAGGCTCACTTCATTGCCTGCAAAGGACTCCCGTCTGCCCAACGACTGACTAAACTGTTCTTGAAACATATTTACCAGCTGTATGGAGCCCCTAAATGAATAATTTCAGATGGGGGGTGCAGTTCACAGCTAATTAATTGGATCATCTCAAGGTCTATCATCTGCTTTTCATCAGTCTACTTATGGGGCCACGGAAGCCACTAACAAGATGGTGGAGCAATATCTCAGATGTTATATTTCCTATCAACAAACCAACTGGACCGGCCTCCTCCCTTTTGCAGAGATGGTTTACAACAACTCTGTTCACAGCAGCATCGGCTTCATGCCTTTCAGAGTAGCCATAGGAAAAGAGTTCACCCAATATCTGAATACCCTCAAGCACCCTCCACTTCTCAGACACTTGATCAATGGGTGAGGGGGTGGGAAGTGGTTTCAAAAGCCACGAAAGCGTTTAAAAAAGACTTCCGAGACTTATAAAAAGCAGGCAGATAAAAAGAGAGCCCCTGAAAGAACATTCCAAGTTGGGGAAAAGATTTATCTGTTGACTAAACATTTACGCCTTAAATTACCCAGTAAGAAATTAGGACCAAAATTCTTGGGGCCTTTCCCCATCGTAAGGATCATCAACCCCGCCACAGCAGAATTAAAACTCCCTAGGCTTTTAGGGAGAATTCACTCTATGTTCCATTGCAGCTTGTTGAAACCTTTGCGAGAATCCACTTTAATACCTCCCCCCTAGAAGGCACCCGGACCCCTCGTAGTGGCAGGTCAAACTCACTATGAAGTAAAGTGTATTCTTGATTCTAGAATTTTTAAAAAGAAATTGCAGTATCTAGTACAATGGAAGGGATACTCGCTATCTGAAGCCATTTGGGTGAAATCTAGCAATGTGAAAGCCGACAGATTCATCAAAAGGTTCTATAAGAAACACCCTAACAAACCGAGAGACAGTCCCTAACATATGCTTTTGTTTACGCTACAGGATCTGTCCTTTTTGTAAGGGGTGCCCGATTTCAACACTGCTAACGTTGGATGTTTTGCTTTGACAACATATGAAGATGCAGCCTTTTTCTTTCTTATGCTTTACTCTTAGAATTAGATGATGCTGGGGGAGGAGGAGGAATGTGATGGGAGTTAGTTAGACATAACAATATTGTACTAGTGTGTGTGAATTCAGAGCTGAAATAAGAGATGATAAGAGTTGGCGGGTTGGAGAACAGGAGGGAAAGCTTGCATTTCAAAATGTGATTTATGATTGTTAATTAGAGGAGGGAATTGTATTTGATACTATGTGCTAAGGGGAGGGGAATCCAGATTTGGGCTTCAACTATGTTAGTGCCGAAGCTATGCTACTCCAATAAAGATTCTTTAAGGTAAACAATGCTTCGAAGTTCTTTGAAGAGTTTCATCTGTTGGAACCATGACATATTGACTTGGAAAGTTATTTGGCAAAGGAAAAAAGCTAGAGTAAGACTAAAGAAAATAGAGGTTTTGACCTATTAGATGGGATATTATACTATTAAATAGATGTTTCAATATGGTTAAGAAAATAGATAACTGTTAGAAATAAAAGTATTATTATAACTAGGATAGGATTTGTAACAAGAATATTATATTTTGTTATGAGATGGGAAATATGAAAATTCTAAAAGGGTTTGAATAAGGGAAGCCTTTGGTTACCCAAATATAATTTATTATGAGAAAATTACAAGCAATAGATACTTTGAACATTGAGGGGAAATTAAAATTTTTAAAAAGCGGGAAAAACAGGATATTGATTGAACAAATGGATTTTAAGTGCAAATGCAATTGAGATATGTTTTGGCTGGAAAAGTTATTATAAACCAACACTATCGATTTTATGTACAATACTAGAAAAATGTTATGAAAATATCTATATTTAATTGTATATGTATTAA
Organism: Bothrops alternatus; assembly: GCA_034064705.1. NCBI lineage: Eukaryota > Metazoa > Chordata > Lepidosauria > Squamata > Viperidae > Bothrops > Bothrops alternatus. The sequence goes on along the minus strand of JARGCV010000103.1, from coordinate 10,008,519 downwards.
CAATAACAAAAATTGTATTTGTCCAGTGTGGAAAAATGAATACCACTGGAAGAAGAGAAGATAAAGGAGGCACTGGAGGGGGTAGTATTGGAACTAGAATGAGAAAGTTAATATGTACCCCTGAATTACTAATGGACCCAGACAACACATTGTTTATTAAGTACTTATGATTGTTAAATTAGAAAATTAATTAAAAAAACACACTTTTGCTACTTTTTGGAACTGAGTTGCCTTTATTGCTTACCTATTTTCAAAAATTTGGAGATCCCACCTGTAGGATGCTAAGATACAGTCACTGGCATGTTTTGAGCAGAAGCTGAAGCTGTTGACAACTTCTGTCGTGTTTATTGCTTTTATATTCCTTTTACATACACAAGCTTTCTTAATCATTAGATGCTTGACAACAGTTTATTCATTGGAAAATTCTTTCATCTAACCAACTATTTTCTAGTTACATATTATATGGTCAACAACTAGATAAAGAATAAAGACAGGAAGATAGAAAAAAGAACTAAGCCTGTTATCTGTTTCAGTACATGAGGCATTAAGTCAAGGGGTGTTCCATGACCTTTTGGCTGCTTTACTGGAGCAAAGGGCTTAGGAGTAAAGGGTATAGAATTATGAGATTTGTGGGGGTGCAGAATACGGCAGTGTGGTGCACGCATGCTACCTCTACATCTCACTCTTTTCTATTTTATTAGTTAGGGCATTATCCTAAGCTGAAGTAGTTAGTAGGTCTTAATCAGGGGACATACAACCTTGCATTTGTTTATATAAAGCATAAACCTATTCCTGAGGCAAAGTTAATGGTGATTTAGTACGGAAAACTGAAGGACACCTTATTAACTAGAGAAAAAAGACATTGAATTAAACAACAACTGATAAGGATAGTCATATATGTGCATAATTAAAGGATACCTCTTGAAAGGAGGTACAATTTAAAATCCCTTGACTGACATGTATACAATGAGGTTTTTTAGGTGAAGTAGTACAACTGATAATTTTTGCACAAGTAAGATTTGTAGGAACAGCTACAATTGGTGTATGCAAAACGATAGCATCAAAGGGTAACATATAAGAAGCAGGACCCCAGTTTGACATAGTTGCATAATGAAATTCATTGTCTAATAGAAAATTGCTTAAACCAATATATTTTTTTTAAAAAAAACTGATGCTGGGACACACACAGGTATAAGACAGGTAAAGAGTAGATTTTCCATATCATATGATGCAGAAAGACAAAAGTCTGTCACTTGTGTGACATTAGCTAATTGCACGCAAATATTATACTTCATCCGTGATTCTAAAGGATGAAGTGGAAGAGCCTGAGTCCCCATACAGCAATTAAGAAGAAAAGAGAGGCAAAGAATGACTAAGGAATTTGCAGTCAAAACCGCAAATATGGCAGTGCATAAATTCTCTGGTATAGGCTCTTTCCCTTGTTGCTGCAGAACCTCCTGCGCTTTGGATGTTAGGTTCTTCACATTGCGCTAGGTCATTGTCCGGCTGCGATGGCGAGAATGAAAGGGATGCTGCACTGTCCGAAGGGTTACCTTCTTCATTTCTGGGATTCGGTTCGTGACTTGATGCCATGACATCTTTGGCTGGTCGCACACATCGGACTGGAATGGGGTGTTGTCTTACCTGAACGCCTTTTCTCAGCACGGAGATGGAGAATCCACCAATGGGTTTAGACTGTATTCCTCCCCAATCAGATCCAGTCAGCCAAAGTTGCCACACCCACCCTGGATCATAGAGATCCTAGTCTTGACGCGAGCGTAGCCATTGACTGACAGTAAGACGTTGTGGCTCATAACCCTAGGTCCAATGACCTACAAGGGCGGGAGTGGATTCTCCATCTCCGTGCTGAGAAAAGGCGTTCAGGTAAGACAACACCCCTTCTCCAGCACTGGAGATGGATAATCCACCAATGGGACATACCAAAGCCTACTGTCCCTGAGGGTGGGCAGTAGACTGGTCCTGTGTGGCACTTTGATGTAAAACCTGTTGGAGAACTCTCCTACCGAAGGAAGCCTCTGCTGAGGCAAATCTATCAATTTTGTAGTGCTGTATGAAAGGAGATGGTGAAGTCCATGTGGCCGCCCTGCAGACGTCTTCGATGGACGCCTGGGTGGCCCATGCCGCAGAAGTAGCTGCACTCCTTGTAGAGTGGGCTGTAACACGTCGAGGAACCGGCAATGACTCAGCTTGATACGCCCCAGCAATACGCCTGATCCACTTGCCAATTGTGGAAGAGGAAACCTTCCATCCCCTGGAGGAAAAATGGAAGGATACAAAGAGGGCTTCTGATCTGCGGAACGTTGCTATCCGTGAAATATAGTACCGAAGTGCCCTGCAGACATCCAGGCTATGCCATTGCCATTCTAGAGCATGCAATGGGTGGGGGCAAAAATCCGGCAGCACTATTTCCTGAGATCTATGGAACAGAGAGTTGACCTTTGGGATGAAAGTAGGGTCGAGTCAAAGGACCACTCGATCCTGGTGGAAAATGCACACGTCATCCCGAGTTGAAAGTGTTGCCAATTCTGAAATACGGCGTGTCGACGTGATTGCCACCAGGAATGCCATCTTGTGGGACAAATAGCGAACGTTGCACGTCCTCAGGGGCTCAAAGGGGGATTTAGTAAGAGCCCGAAGGACCCATGGTAATTCCCATGAAGGGTACCTGTGCACCGTAGGGGGCCTGGTATTAGAAGCCCCCTTAAGTAATGAGCGAATCAAGTGGTAATGTCCCAAAGACACCACAGTGTCGCAGATGAGGACTGTAGAAAGCGCAGCTATCTGTCTGCGCAATGTGTTTGGGGCCAAGCCCCTCTCCAGACCTTCTAACAGATAGTCCAGGATATGGGGAATCGTGAGTTCCGAGGATGTCAAATGTCGACCGGAGCACCATGATTGAAAATTCTTCCACGTGGCCTCGTAAATACAGTTTGTGGAAGGATGACGGGAGGCCTGGATTACAGTAATGACCCCTGGCGAGCAGAGCTCCCGTGTGAAGATTGAGCGCTCAAGTGCCAGATGGCTAACTGGAGCTATTGGGGATCCGGATGGAGAATAGCCTCTTGGCTGAGAGAGACCCGTTCCAGAGGAATCCACCAAGGGTCTGCTAGGGAGAGATTCATCAGATCGGTGAACCAATGCCTCCTTGGCCAATAAGGGGCCACCAGGAGTATCTCCGCTTGCTTCCAAAGAAGCTTCCGTATTACCGCTGGGATAAAAGGTACAGGAGGGAAGGCATAAAGCAGACCTTGCGGCCATGGGCTCCGAAGAGCATCCGTCTGTTCCGTCCCTGGAGATGGGAACCGGGAGAAGAACCGAGGCAGCTGAGCGTTGTTTGGGGACGCAAAGAGGTCCAAAAGTGGAAGGCCAAAATGTTGACAGATCTCTCTGAAGACCCTCAGGTGAAGGCACCACTCCAAGTGATCTACCATTATTCTGCTCAAAAGGTCGGCCTGAGTGTTCGCCTCCCCTGAAATATGATCGGCCTTGATGGAGGCCAGATTGTGTTCTGCCCAATATCCCAGTAAGAGCGACTCGGTCACTAAGGCCCGAGATTTGGTGCCCCCTTGGCAATTTATTTGAGCCTTGGCAGCCACGTTGTCCGCGAGGACCAGGACGTGACGCCCATTTACTAGGCTGTGAAAGTGGCGAAGGGCTAGATGTATGGCCCGTAGCTCGAGCCAACTTATGTTGTGGCGAAGGTCTGAGCGAGACCAACGGCCCTGTGCCCACTGCGAATGAAGGTGTGCTCCCCAACCGAACAGGCTGGCATCGGTTGTTAGTACTATCCAATCTGGTTCCCTGAAACTTGACCCTCGGAGCATGGCGGGTGATAGCCACCACGTGAGGGAGCGCACTACCTGTTGTGGGAGTCTTACCCTTTGTTGGGAGGCACTGAGGTTCTGTCTCTGAAAAGGGAGCATGAACCACTGTAGTTCCCTGGAGTGGAGCCTGGACCAGGGAATGATTGCTATGGCTGAGATCATCTTACTTAACAGTTGGGAGAAACCAGCAGTGGGCGAAAGAGATGGGGATATGAAGATATGCTTCTGTAAGGTCGATAGATGTCAGGAAGTCCTTTTCTTCCGCTTCCCAAGATGGAGTGGAGCGTTTGCATTTTGAATTTGCGGTATGCAAGATGAAAATTCAGGCCTTTCTATCCCCATGACGCCTTTGGGATGACAAAGAGGATATAGTAAAAACCCCGACCTCTTTGCTCTGCCTGCACCGGTTCTGTGGCCTGTATGTTTAACAGATGTTGAACGGCTTCGTTCATTAGTCTCTTTTTTGTTCGGTTTCGTGGGTAGGGACAAGATAGAAATCGAATTGGAAGGCTGGAAATGAACTCTAGGAACAGGCCGTGGCATACAGTATTTAGTACCCACACGTCTGTGGTGATGGCCTCCCACTGGTGGGCAAAGAGAGAGAGTCTGCCCCCATGGGAGGAATTGCCAGAGAGTCACCTGGATTGGTGGAATGGTCAGCCATTCCCGCGAAAGAGCTGCTTGCCCTGAAATTGCTGTCTAGGCCTGTCTGTCTGTCTGTCAGGATGTCTCTCCTGTCTGGCCGGAAAAGAACGTATAGGTTGGGAGTAGTTATACCTAGCCCCTGCACAAAATGACTGCCTCCATTGGTAATAATTGGACCGTTTGTCCACTTTCTTAATGAGGTGATTAAGGACCTTCCGCTTATCCTTGTTCTCAGTTAAATAAGGATTCAACAAATCCCCAAGCAATTTACCTCCCTGATATCGGGCAGCCGAAAGACACCACTTAGACTTGGCATCTGCGTGCCAATGCTTCAACCACAGCATACGGCGACCTGTTACGCTAGACGCCATAGCCCTGGAGGAAAACCTGGCAGCTTAGAGGGTGGCATCTGATGTGTACTCGGTGGCTGCCATCATTTGCTAAGATCCTGATGTGTACGGATACCCTCCGCTGGGATACGGGCCTGGAGTTGCCTGAGCCAGCAGAGGGCGGATCTGTTGAAGAAGGATGCAGAGGTGGCCGCCCTAATAGCCCATGCAGCCGCTTGATGTGTTCTGCGATAGGTGAGTTCGCACTTATGGTCCTCTGCTTTGAGACCCTCAGAGACATCTCCGGGAATGGCAGTGGGAGATACTAGGGGCCCCTATGGCTCGTCCACCGCGGGCACTTCCAGTGCCTCCTCTAAATCCTTGGCCACATTGTGTAACTTTTTATCATTATTACCTGGAAGGGGGAGGAAGGCAGGAGATGTGCACTGTTTCCATATCGCGTTCAAGAACATGGAGTGGCAAGGGATATGGTGTTGAGCAGCCACCAGTTCTGTGAAATTTGGATCCACCTCCGATTCTGGAGAAACGGTGGTTGTTGATGAGGAAGGATCAGATGGGCTGTGGATGTGGCCTTGCGGAGCAAGGTGACAAAGAAGGAAGGATTGAAGAGGCCGCTGAATGAGGGGGCTTCTGGGGGAGGATCCTCCTCCTCAGACATTGGAATCCCCTGCTCAATGTCGTGTGCACGAAGGGATGAACCCTCAGAGCAAGTAGACCCAGACGGGGAAGATGGAGCATAATAGGTCACAGGGACCAATTGGTGGGTAGGGGGAGGAGGGACAGCCCCTGAACTAGAACCTTGCGCCCTGGCTTCAAGAACGCTGTCTACAGCTTGCGGTATCAACAAGGCGAGACGGTCCTCCATAGGGAGAACAGGCTCGCTTGGTCAGAGACCGGCCGCAGTAGGGGTGAAGGTTGCCTCGGGGGTCCCGTGATGGACATGTGTAGCCGTGAATTGGGAAACTGGAAGAATTCCACCACTCCCACACTGCACAGGGGAATGTAAAGACTCCCCGATCAACCATATTCCCAGGGGGGAGGTTGGAGGTTCTAGGGGTAGGTCAAAGGCCAACCCCTCAGCTTGAGATGTCTCTATCTTGGCCCTTTTCTGTGTTTTGGAAAATTCCTTTTCCAGAGCTTGGTGTCTCCTGCTGGCCAGCTTTTCAGACCTCTTAGAGGCCTTAGCAGTAGTTTGGTCCTTGTTTTTGGCCGCAGTCTTATCTGCACTCACCAGACTTGGTGAATTTGGATTCATTGGAGCCAATGAAGATGGTAAACCACCCTTTGTGGTAAACATAGACTCCTTCATTCTCTGATACTTCAGGAACATGATAGGGGGTCCCTGAGATGCAGAGAGTATTATATACTGGATAAGGACAGGAGCACTAATAGGGACGCCTGGAATCCAGGTAAGGCTGTTATGTGGATAAGAACAGGCGTATGATAGGGGACGCCTGGAACCCAGCGATATCTGTTGCACGGATAAGAACAGATGCACGACAGGGGACACCTGGAATCTGGGTAGGGCTGTTATGAGTAAGAACAGGCGCACGATGGGGTACACCTGGAACCCAGATAAACTTGTTAATGATTTGGAAATCTCAGAATCCAATAAGCCTGTGTGAGCAGGATAGGGCTGGGAGACACCAAGTCTGAAAATACCAATAAAGGTGATGAACAAAGGGAGTGAGCCTGGATTGTTGTGGAGATCTATAACAATAGTTTACTAGATCTGAAATTAAATAGGTCACAATAAAATTCCAAGTAGGTCTCAACAATGTTCACCTGTAATTATCAGGACTCAATGTAAAAGTGAAACTAATTGCTGGACAAGATGGCAGCCGTCTCCAAAATGGCGGCCTGCTTAATGACAGTGGACCTGGAGTGCGTTCTTGTAGACTTTCTGTCCAAGTCCACCTGTTCTAATGTAATCCCCTTCGTCGGTAACGAGGGGAAAGTTAGTATTGAGGAGGAAGGAGCCCCTTCCTCCACTCACAATGAGCAGAGCCTGTCAAAATCTGGGACCACGTAGTCCAAGATGGCAGCCGCGTGTGAAAGAATGGACACACCTGCCTCGTTTCGGGAGGGTCCGTGGAAGAAAGACCGTCGTAGCGTGAGCGCTCCCGTGTTTGGAGAGATCCGTCTCCCAAACCGATAATTTTAGCCAATTTTGTTAATTTCACCCCTCCTATGCCGCCTACCAGCTGAGCGGTGGTAGTGGTTCGGCGCACAATGCGCCTGCAGCTGGAGAGGGACCATCGTAGAGGCCGAGCTACCAAGGCAAATAAAGGGAAAATACCGGGTTTAAGAAAGCTTCGGAGCTGCAGCCGCAGCTTCCAAAAAAAACCAGTTAAGGTTCCCTAAAAGGATCCTGAGCGCGTTGCAAAAAAAGGGCCTCCCCCCGCCTACTTCGCAATGAGTCACCGGAGCTGCAGCCACAAGCTCTGATATAAAGGGAAGCCAAGCTGAAAACTGGTTGGAAGGGGCATTGTCTTACCTGACCGCCTTTTCTCAGCATGATGGTGTAGAATCCACTGGTGGGTAGTTTCAGCCTTCCTGCTCAGATGAGACTAAGTCAGAGCTTTAGCCACGCCTCCCTCTGGGCGTGTCTCCCCAGTTTTTGATGAGGTGAAGTATCCCTGACGAAGTCTGACGCAATGACTCCAAACAAAAAAGTAACAACACACTAGCCTAGACTGCCGAAACAGGGAGGGTGTAGATTCTACACCATCATGCTGAGAAAAAGCGTTCAGGTAAGACAACACCCCTTCTCCAGCATGATGGATGTAGAATCCACTGGTGGGACATACCAAAGCCCCTCATGTCTCCATAGGGAGGGAAGGTCTAGGCTGGTGTCTCCCGAGAAGAAACAACTTGTTGAAGAACACGTCTGCCAAATGCGGCGTCCGCCGCAGCAAACTTATCAATCTTATAATGTGTGATAAATGAAGATAGGGACGACCACGTAGCCACCCTGCAAATCTCCTCTATGGAAGCCTGGGTAGACCAGGCCGCCGATGTCGCTGCACTGTGCGTCAAGTGAGCTGTGATGCGTGCAGGAACTGGAAGTGACTGAGAAAGATAGGCCCTAGCGATGCAAGCACTAATCCATCTACCAATGGTGGAAGAAGAGACCTTTCTGCCCATGGTGGAGGCCTGGAAGGAAATGAACAAGGCCTCTGACTTGTAAAAGACCGAAGTTCATTTCATGTAATATCGTAGGGCCCTGCGCACATCTAGCTTATCCTACTGTCTTTCTAGATGATGGGAAGGATTAGGACAGAAACTAGGAAGAACCAGATCTAGGGATCTGTGAAAACAAGTGTTCACCTTGGGAATGAAGGAGGGGTCCAATCTAAGGACCACCCTGTCCTTGAAGAAAATACATAGATCATCTCTAACTGAGAGTGCGGCCAATTCCAAAATTCTCCTGGCCAATGTGATGGCAATCAGGAATGCCACCTTCAAGGAAAGAAAGTGCAGAGAGCAAGACTCGAGAGGTTCGAACAGAGAAGAAATTAAAGCCTGTAACACCGTAGGTAAATCCCAAGATGGATAGTGATGCACTGTCGAAGGACCAGAATTGACCGCCCCTTTGAGAAAAGGAGTGACCGCTGGGTGTTGTGAAAGTGGACTCAAAACCCTCCCTGCACCCGCCGGCCTCCCACCTCTCACCCCTGGCCCTCTTTTACTTACATTTTTAGTAGTTGCTCAGCAGGGAGGGATGGAAACTTCTAGACAGCTCGCCTTCGCTGCAGACAATTTGCAGCACCGTTTGCAGACTGAGACTTTTGGCAGGCTCAGCAGGGCAGAGACAGCCTGGACAATTTCTATTGGCTTTTGAAAGCCAATAGAATTAGACTCTATTCAAGAGAGTCTATTCTATTGGCTTTCAAAAGCCAATAGAACAAGAGGGAGTAGCACAGCTAAGGAAAAGGGGAAAAAATGACAGACTGCGTTGTTTGGCGACCCCCGTGAAATGGTCGCACGACCCCAAATGGGGTCGTGACCCACAGGTTGAGAACTGCTGTCCTAGATGGAGGAGACGCTTCGTGGGGGTCGTGTGACTCTTTTTCAAGTGCACGGGAAAACCGTGATCCTGGAGGGTCTGTATGGTGACCATCAGGTCTGACTGTGCTAACTGGAAGGACCGGGACTCCACTAGTATGTCGTCCAAGTAGCACTGCATGTGCACCAGCATCATCCGGAGGTGGGCCGCTAATTCTGCCAAAACCTTTGTAAAGACCCTTGGGGCCGAAGACAGACCAAAGGGAAGAACCCTGTATTGGTAATGCCGACGTGCGTAGCAGAAGCGCAGGAACCTGTGATGACCCGGGAATATTGGGATGTGGAGGTATGCCTCTGTGAGGTCTATGGAAGAGAGGAAATCCCCTTTCCTGATGCTGGCCAGGATGGACTTCAGGGTCTGCATATTGAACCTTCTGTATACTAAGAAGCGGTTCAGACCCTTTAAATTCAGTATCGCCCTCCATCCTCCGGATGCTTTGGACCACGAACAGGATGGAATAGAACCCTTTTTCTATCTGATCCTGTGGCACTATTGCCCTGATTTCCAGAAGATGTGTGATGGCCGTGGTGACTAATTGCGCCTTGGTCGTGTTTTGCGATACTGGACACTGTATGAATCGGTCCGGGGTGAACAATTAAAACTCTAGAACTAGACCCTGTCTGATGGTGTCTCTGACCCAAGAGTCGGTGGGTGGTGTTCTCCCAGACCTCGTAAAACTGTGCCAGTCGCCCCCTTATCGGAAAGTCCCCTTTGGCGTCACTTTGAGCGACGATAGGAACGGCCACCCAAGCCCCTGAAGGGACGTTTGGACTGGGACTGGCCCCTGGCTCCAATGTTCTGGCGGTCCTGTTGGCGATCCTGTCTCTGGGAAAGGAGCGCGAGCCTCTGGGCCAATCTCAGGACTGCCCTGCCCAAAAGGGCTGCCTCCATTCCCAAGAACCAGTGGGGCGGAATGTCTGTCTGCGGTACTCCTGTTGTGGCCGCCTAGCCAATCTTTTGGAGGGGTGTGCCAGGACTTTGCATTTGTGCTTACCCTCAACCACATGAGAATCGAGAATTGACCCAAATAAGTGTGTCCCGCTGTACTTGGCCGTCGATAGGCGCCATTTTGACTTCAAGTCAGTTCGCCACTGTTTCAGCCACAGTAGCCTATGAGAGGCTACTGTGGCAGCTATGGATCTGGCCAAACACTTGGCCGCATGAAGGGAAGCATCAGCCATGTACTCAGAGGCTGCCACTAGCTTCACTAGTGTCTGATGTGCTCTAACCTGGTCAGGTGGAATGAGCGCCTGGAGGTCGCGAAGCCACATGATTGCCACCCTCCCGAAGAATGAAGACGAAGCTGCTGCCCTTATGGCCCAAGCCGAAGACTGGTGAGCTCTTCTGAGAGAGAACTCAAACTTCTTATCCTCAGCTTTCAGGGCCTCGGCCATATCCCCTGGGATGGCAAACGTAGAGAATAAAGAGGTTAGAGGGGCGTCAACTGCAGGCACCTCTAGTAGGGGTGCAAACGAAGGAGAAACGTTATACAGTTCCTTTTCCAGACTGCTTGGAGAAGGTGTGGTTGCTAGGGAAGACCACTGTTTCTCTACTGCAGTACGGAAGACTAGCGGGCAAGGAACCTGTTTCTGCTCTATGACCTTTTCTGCAAATAAGGGGTTAGATTCCTGCTCAGTGGAGATCAAATTAGCCATGTTACAAGCTTTCAAAAGAGGAGATCTGAATAGGGATGGGTCAAATAATCCCAAGGATGACACCTGTTCGGATGCTGCCTCCTCGTCCTCTGTCATGGGCATGTCAGCTATGCCCAGAACTACAGACCCCTCCTCCCGCAATTGAGAGGAAGTCTCAGATATGCCAGAACCAGGCACCCTGTCATGTCCCACCTGTGAAGGAGGACCAGTGGGAGGGGGTAACGGTTGAGAGGAACCTTGAGGACTCCTGGAGGAGGACATGAATTGCACAAAGGCATGATGCATAAAAGCCTGAAATTGGCTTTGAGACCACATATCACCTTGCTCCTTGAAACTAGCCCCAACCACCATTGGAACATGTATAATCTCCGGGCCCTGATAGATTGAGGAAGAAGAGGAGCGAGGAGGACCTACCTGTTTGGTTTCCCCCTGAGGAGAACATGCCCATGGGGCATCCTGCACAGGCGCAAAAGGTGGCTCAAACGTGGAGGTGTCCAATGGGGCAGGGGAACCACTTCAGCCCCACTGGACGTGAGCCGCTGGACTTTGGAGAATTCCCTCTCCAGCGCCTGATGTTTCCTTGAGGCCTCTCGCTCGGCTGCTTTGGAAGTCTCCTTGGTGGATAAATGTTTGGTTTTGGCTTTTTTCTTTCCCCCTGCTTCCAAATCAGTAGACCTGCATTTTGGTTGTGCAGGGGGGGCACCGGAGACTTGTGTTGCCTGGGGCGAAGAACTGTCTGCCATTGCAGTCTAGATAATCCCGGTCAGGGATATCCAGAAGTGGGGGGGAACCCAAGGACACAGATCAAAGGTCAGAGATGGAAAACCGATCCTCGCTCTGAGCACTTTGCAATGGCAAGTACAGCCAGACAGTTTCCTAGAACTGCTTATCTAGGCCCAGTGGCAAAATACCACAGCTAAATAAAACAGGTGGTCAGAAAAAAAGGAAATACTCCTACGCTCCAATCACAGGTAATAGGACCTGTCCCTCAATGAGTGGTTACAATTATAAGGCCCAAACAATGAGGGAGACCCTCAACAGCAAGGATATATATTTTTTTCTTTTTGTGTTTTATTTATTATCTACTAATTACTCTCCCCATTCAGACCTGCCACCACAGGCCAAGGCAATAAGCAAATATACCAGGCCGAAAAGGCCTCAATGAATCATGAAGATCAACAAAATGGTGCCTGCCTTGTAAGCCTTGCAAAATGGCGGCCGCTTGATGACTATGCGGTCAAAATGGTGGCCATGCCTCTTCGTGCCTCCAAAAGCAAGGAAACCAGAGGAAGAAAAGGGAAACCGACAGAAATTCTGAGCCAAGGCAAAGAAATCCCACTTCCCCTTTTACTAAGGCACTTGTGGTTTGAAGAGCAGCCTCCGCTGCAATCTCGAAGAAAATGGCCGCTGAAAGCCTCGTGGCGATGATGATCCAGCGGCGAGGGAAACAACAATCGGCAGCTGCCTGCTCCCCGCTGGCCAGCTGATCCTCGGAATCGCGGTCCCACGATTCCGCACGGGTGGACTGGAAAACTTCACCCAAGGGAGCCTGTAGCCAACAACAAAGGGCCCCCCCCAGAGCCTGAAGGGCTCAACTCCTCAGTTAGAAGGACAGAGTCCTTATCAAAATAAGCCAAATTTGTAATCCAAGATCAATTTGCTGTTTGAAATAAATCTAGTCAAATTTAAATGGAAAAAGCCAAATTAAAAACCTGAATGAATCAGTCTAGCTACGGAGCCAAATTTTCTGTGTCCTACTGAGCTTGAGACTAAGTCAAAAACTTGGGAGACACGCCCAGAGGGAGGCATGGCTAAAGCTCTGAGTCTCATCTGAGCAGGAACGCTGAAACTACCCACCAGTGGATTCTACATCCATCATGCTGGAGAAACTGTCGTTATTCCACCGGTGCATTAAATAATTTAGGGACCTTTTTGAAAGGATTATTCGTCAGGGTTGGAAGAAGGGGAGAAAAAAAGGAGCTCCTTCCTGATCTCTCCATTTCTGTTCCCCCCCCAATCAGAAATTTGTTGTAAATTTGGAAATTTCAGAATGTACCTGAATGAATTAATTGTTAATAGAAGGCCAATTCTGCGCTAAATACAGCACAGCTCAGCAACTGGGGAAAAATCCACCAATGGAAACTGTACCTGCCTAAGAGCCAAATTGCATGTCTGTCCTGGGCGAGATCAAGTCAAGACTGGGATCTCTATGGTCCAGGACGGGTGTGGCAAATTTGGCTGACTTGATCTGATTGAGCAGGAATACAGTCTAAACCCATTGGTGGATTCTCCATCTCCAGTGCTGGAGAACCAGAGAGGAGCAAGCACAGTAGCATAGCCTTGTCCCCAAGTTAATAAAGGAACTGGACCTAACCAGGTTTTATCAGGCAATTGCTGATAATATACCAATGGATTAGGGAGCACAGCTTTCTGCTGAAAGTGACGCTGGTAGGCAGTAGTGTTTTGAAAAGAAATATTCAGCTGATTTAAAGTTATTAAGACTTTATTAACTTGACGAGTTATCCATACCAAATTAGGTACCCTTGATCCCTTTTTTAATTAAGTAAACAACCTTTAAATGAACAATTGGCTCATTCAACAATAGCTTGGCCAGTAGAATTATAGGGAAGGCCATGACGAAGAAGAATATTCCATGTAGTGCAAAATTGTAGGAAGGAAGTGGAAGTATAAGGTGGGCCATTATCTGTTTTGATAACTGCCGGTTTTCCCAAAGCCGTAATAGCCACCATAAGAAGGGAAATGACGTGATTAGAGGTTTCTCCCCATTGGGGGGTTGCCCAGATGGCATCGGAAAAAATGTCAATTGAAATGTGAAGATACCTCCAAGGTGCTAGAGATGGAACGTGAGTAACATCGATTTGTGACAATTGATTGGCTTCTAAACCACGTGGGTTAACACCTGTGTCTCCTATAGGGGATATACCAACACACTGAGGACAAGCGGAAATGATATGTTTCACTTGGCTTAGAGGAATATGGCAGGATTGTGCCAGGCCAAGAGCATTTTGATGGAAAAAGGAGTGACTATAAAAGAAATCAGAAAACAAAGTGGATAATATATGAACAGCAGCATCCGCCTGAGCATTACCTTCTGAGAGAAGTCCAGGTAAAGAAGAATGACTTCGAATGTGTGAAACAAAATATGGATGAGTACGATCCTGTAATAAATGCCTCAAAGTTAAAAACAAAGACAATAAATTAGCATCTTGTCTGGGTGTTACATAAGCACCAGGTAAATTAACAATAAGTTGACAGACATAGTGAGAGTTGGAAATGAGATTAAATGGTTTTTGAGCAAAAGTGTGAAAAGCGAGAATAGCAGCCACAAGTTCCGATTGTTGTGGTGTGGCTGTTGACTCATCTCGATATGTGATTGCTCCTCTAGTCTTGCCGCCATCGGAAAATACAGTAATAGCATCAGACAAAGGCTGATTCGAAAGCAAAGAGGAAATATGAAAAGAGGAAATCATTAAGAATATAAAGCGAGGGTCTTTAGGTAAATGATATGAAATTTTCCCTATATAAACTATCAATGCAATTTGTAAAGCTTGACATGTCTGAAATGCAAATTCAAAATTAGATTTAGCAAGAGGAATACAAATGTCCACCAAGTCTGTGCCAGTTCGTTGAAGAGCCCGCAAACGGCCTTGTACAATTAAATCTGCTATAGCAAGAAAAATAGGCAAAACATTATGGGAAGGAGTATGTGGTAAATAAAGCCACTCAATACAATAAACCTGATTGTTCTTTATAGCAGAAAGGACTGCTGTAGGTAATTTCTCAGTGGGGAAGATTAATAAGGTTAGTGGAGAATTAAGAACAAGAATACGGTCAACGAATTTAGTTCTTATAATTGAATTAATTTGTTTAATAACACCTTGCACTGCCGAGGGAATGGAGATTACACCTGCAGGGGATTTGTCCTGGGTGAGTAATTCAAATAAGGGACTTAACAGACCTGTAGGTAAGCAGAAATAAGGTCTTACCCAATTAATAGTGCCCAAAATTTGTTGTAGCTTAACTAGCGAAATAGAAGGAGGTAAAGAATACTGTGTGTGGGCTTCCAGTTCCGGTTCACAATGGTGCGGTCGAGCAAACGGAGTCATCCCTTTGCCGATCGAGTTTCTCCTGCCAGTACATCCCTTAGAGGGTCGAAAAGACGCTCTGGAGGAGCATCTAGCATTGAGGAGGCTTCTCTGTAGTTGCAGAGGAGCAGCGGCGTCCTCTGTGCGCCGAGTATCTCCTTTGGGCCAACAGAGTAAAGATCGGCCAGTAAAATGGCCGATCAGTTAGCTGCACCAACCGCAAGCCACAAGATCAGCTAAGCAAACAGACCCACCGTGGAGACTCGGTGAGACTTTCTTTTACCTCTACTTTCTTTATGCCTGCAAAAAGTTTTTTTTTCTTTTGGAATTATTCCTTTTGATGAAACGGCTTCTTAAATGGGGGAAGAGAAGCACAAAGGATTAAACTTATTTTTGTTTTGATGACTGATTTTATTTTTGGATATTGGGATCCTCAAGAAAGTTTTTTATAATATTTGGAGAATATTGTTTGCTTGTACCTTTATGGTGTCTGGAAGGATTGAACATCTGATTACTTTCTGGGGGACACCTTTTGATAAACGTATTCATTGTACTTGCTATTTTTTCTTCGCTGGAAAGGCTTTCATTTTGTACAAAGGAAAAAGGCGAGGAAACTGGGAGGAGATGGATATTGTGATCGCTCTTTAAATATAATATCCTCTAAAAGGATAAAGACTTGAAAGATAATAAAGATGGAGGAAACTGGGATAGACTTTTACAAGTATATTCTGGCTAAAATTTTGGAAAATAAGGATGAAATAATTGCTTGTTCAAAAGAGATTTCTTGGTATCGACAAGGAAAAAGACAAGGTCTAAGTGAAACATCAGTTTATACACAAGAGGCTTGTACCTTGCTTACCGAGGTGAAAGAAGTAAACTCACAGTTGGACAATCAATTGATTTTGGAAAAAAGATTTGACATTAATGGACAAAGGACTTAAGATAAGGAACTAGATGATCTCACTTCAGAAAGACAAGTTGATCTGCAGACGCCATTTGAACTTGAGATAGAGGAAAAATTATGGGAAGAAGAGAAACATGTGATCAAAGAGGATGACATAAAAGAAGGGACTTTAAGTGAAATTTATTCAACGTTAAAAGAAAGGGGAAATGATGTTCTGCCACGAGCCATTTAGACTAACTATAACTTTTATATTAACTTAACAAAATGCACAATGGGAGGGGGTTTTTTTGGGAGTGTATAGTGTGGCAGGTGGAGGCCCGATTATGGAAACCTGTTTGGATTAGAAAGAAACCCAGAATAAGATATAAATATTAAATCTGATTATAGTAATGTGGTAATGGCATTATAGCGATCTGGATTGATTTGGACTTGGACTTTGTTAAAAGGGCTTTATATGTTTTTGATACTAGAGATGGTATAATGAGAAAAGAACTGAAATATGGGAAATGATGGAATTAATTATTGGAGATTTGGAGAAATAATGAAAAACAATAGAAGATTGGTGAGAAAGAGAAGAATTTACTTTTGGAGTTCATAATGCTTAATTAAAAAAAACACTTGGGGCACCTGAATAGTAAATGAATGTATTAGTTTAAGATTAAATATTGTAAAATTAAGAAAGCATGATACAGGATTTTTGGGATGGATAATGAATTTGTAAACTTTTATTGATTAATGAAATTTATATAGAGTGATATTCAATGAAAATTTGTTTTAGAAAGGTGTTAATGAGTCTATAATAATATAAATAGAGAATGTTAGTCTATTTTTAATTATATGATTTGGATGAAATGTTGTATTAGTGAATGAATTGGTTTTAGATATTGACTTGATTATAATGTCTTTAAATAAATGGAGTTCACTAAGCCTAAGTTAAATGTGAGAAGAAATATAGGTTTTTATAGATTAAAGATCTTTTTTTTATTAATGTAGACAATGGTTAGACATAGTAATGAATGAAAATGAAAATGTACTAATCTGATTATAATATTCTATATAGATAGAGAGGGAAATTTTTAAGAAATAATGGGTATATATTTACTATGTTATTGTTTGTTTTTTAAAAAATGGATCACCACATATTCACGTGGGTTCTTAAGATGTGTTGGTGTAAAATGAAAACTAATAAAAAATGTTTTGAAAAAAAGAAAGAAAACTGTGGAATATTAGGACTTGAATAACTTTGGAGGAGTTTGTGTTCTAAATACACATATGGCGAGCAAAGCTGTACCTTTTCAGGGGCAATTTGTAATCCACTGTCGGCTAGATCTACTTGAAGTTTGGAAAGCCAATAAGATGGGATGGAAGGGGCAACTATAAGACTATCATCCATATAATGATATATTAAAGCTGTTGGATGACGCTTACGAAAAGGAGCTAAAGCATTGGCTACAAAATATTGACACAAAGTGGGACTGTTCAACATTCCTTGTGATAATACAGTCCAATGGTAACAACAAGTGGGTTCAATGTGATTTATAGCTGGTACTGTTAAAGCAAATTTTTCTCGGTCTGCCATACACAGAGGTATGGAGAAAAAACAATCTTTCAGATGTGTGATCATCAATTGATGATCTTGTGGGATTAAATTCGGATTGGGAGTACCACATTGCAGAGCTCCCATAGGCTGAATATATGCATTAACAGCATGGAGATCATGTAGGAATCTCCATTTGCCACTTTTCTTTTTTATAACAAAAACTGGAGTGTTCCATGAACTAGTGGAAGGGGCAATTGTTGAGCTTGTAATTGTTCTTGAACAAGAATTTTTAAGGCTTGTAATTTGTACAGAGGAAGAGGCCATTGTTCCACCCAAACAGGTGTAGTAGTTAACCAAGTTAAGGGTAAGGCAAACATTTTATTCGTCGAAAGTGATGGTAGCCCCCCATTTACTGAACAAGTCTCGTCCCATAAGTTGACATGAATGTCAAGAATGAAGGGACGGAGTTGAACAGTTACAGTAGAATTGGGAAGACTTGCAGAAAGAAATTGTGTACTTTGTCATGCACCTTGTTGCCCTCCTACACCCCAAACACTAGGGCATGGGTCAGTGGGCCAAGATGCAGGCCAATCTTTAGCTGAAATCACTGAAACATCAGCCCCTGTATCAATTATGCCCTCAAAAGGCTTACCCTGAAAAAGGACTATCTGATGGGGTCGCTGGGTGATGATCGGGGTAGTTAATGCAATTATAATGGGATCCGTGGAACCAAACCCACTGTCCCCTCGATCCCTATCACGACCCCCTGCAGGGACAAAATAGGGCAAATGGAGTAATTGAGCAGGACTAGCATAGCATGGCAAAGTCTGTGGCATGTTAGTCCATAATTGAATAAAGATGACGCCTGTATAGTCAGAATCAATTTTTCCAGGGATTACAAAAATTTCCTTTTTTCCCATGCTAGATTGAGGCAGAATTAATCCAACATATCCAGAGGGGAAGGGATCAGAAAGTTGTGAAGGGACTACTTGTACCTCTCCTGGAAATTTGAAACACACTTCTTGTTGGATAATTAAATCTATCCCAGCACTCCCTCTAGTGGCAGCAGGGTATTATTAATTGCTGATTGAATTACTGAGGGGTCTCTGTTTGGACTGGGGCCAGAGACCAGCCCGCTTTGGCATTCATTAGCCCAATGAAAACCCTTATTACACTTAGGGCATTTTGTTTGTGGACGCCCCTCAGCAATATTTTGAAATGGTCGGGAGGCAGACATACCTCCCCCAGGATTTCTGTATTCCCATTTAAAGTGTCTAATTTTACCACAATTATAACATTTCCTCTGAGGTTTCTGAACTTTTGTAAGATCTGCAGCTAAGAGATTAGTTTGAAAAGAGGCAGTTCTTATATCCTGACATGCTTTAATCATTTCTGCCAAATCAGGTTGAGCTACCAATCCAATGATGGCCCGTTTACATTCAGTGGTGGTGTTTTCTTTAGCCAATTTCATGAGCAATTCAGATTGGGTATCAGGATTATCAATTTGTCATCTCAAGGCATCTTGCAGAGGATTAATAAAATCTGCATATGGTTCATTTGCCTTTTGACGAATATTTGAAAATGCTTGAGATGGTTTCCCAGTCACTGGAACTTTTCCAAAAGCTTTGTAAGCACATTCAGAGGATACTTGAAGAGTAGCAGTAGGCAAAACAATTTGTGCATTCACTGGAGTGAAAGCACCAGAGCCATATAACTGTTCTGGGAGGTAAGCACCTCCAGAAGTTGCAGCTCTTAATGCACACTGATGTCTAAACACACTATCCCATACCACATACTGATCTGGCATTAATAATATATGAATTGTTGTTTTCCAATCTTCCGGTACCAAAACATGATTCCTCATTGTTGCTTCTAACATGCCTTGTACATAAGTACTTCCTAACCCAGTATCTCTTATACCCTTACACAATTCTGTTAAGATTGCATATGAAAGCGGTCGATATTCTACCACTGGAGCTCCATTTGGAGCTACCTGTCCAGTCAAATGTACAGGACAAACTGAGAGCGTATCTGCTAGTTCCTGCATATCTCCCTCCTCTTTCGCCATTTGATCTTGTAATACATGGCGTATGGAAATATAAGATCTAGAATCCTTTTGCTCTGAAGGTGTCACATCCATCATGGAAGATATAGGAGCTGATGGAACTGAAACCTTTTCACGATCATAATCTGGAGAGCGAGTAAAGCTTAACTGAGATCGAGCTACTGCATCAGCCTCATATTTTTCCACTGCGTGGCGACATTAATGCCAACAATGCAAAACATCAACTGGGGCTCGGGGTTCTTGATGAAAGGTGTTGCCCATTCTTTCCCAATCCTTAAGTCAGAGCGTCCCCCGTTCAGGATACCAAGGACAGTTTTTCCCTATCTCACTCACTAGTTTCCTAATGTCCTTTTCAGGCATCATCATGCCTGATTTGTGTAAGAGAAACCTTAACTCTCTTACATGCTTTTGCTGGTGGTGAGATAGATTGCAACCCATACTTACAGTTTAAAAATCCCGGAGGATGAAGGTGCACCAATGGGTGTATTCCAGACGACGGCAAGTATGTTGGCTGTTGCTTTTCTTCAATGGGGGGGGGAAGTCCCTGTTCAGGGTGCCAGATGTAAGACGCTAAGAAACAGGCATGTTTTGAGCAGAAGCTGAAGCTGCTGACAACCTCTGTCGTGTTTATTGCTTTTATATTCCTTTTACATACACAAGCTTTCTTAATCATTATGCTTGACAACAGTTTATTAATTAGAAAATTCTTTCATCTAACCAACTATTTTCTAGTTACATATTATATGGTCAACAACTAGATAAAGAACAAAGACAGGAAGATAGAAGAAAGAACTAAGCCTGTTATCTGTTTCAATACATGAGGCATTAAGTCAAGGGGTGTTCCGTGACCTTTTGGCTGCTTTACTGGAGCAAAGGGCACAGGAGTAAGGGGTATAGAATTATGAGATTTGTGGAGGTGGAGAATATGACAGTGTGCTGCACGCATGCTACCCCTACACCCACCGAGATTCAGATGACTGAACTGGAGACCTTGGAAGGAGGGAGGAAGACATGTACCATTGAGTTCAATGGTCTCACCTGACCATGAGGTCTCCAGTTCTGTGCTTGCCATATATGGTTCTATTAAACAGTGGACATTAGACATCCAGAGGTCCAAAGGAAATCAGCCAGGCAACTATGTGCACGAACCAAGGTGAGAAACAAGGAGACTACTCAAAGTACCACCTTGGTGGTTGGGTAGGGCCTATATGTGTGGAAACCAAGTTTGATGGGTGTCTGAGACATACAACTGTGTGTGAAATGAGTTTGGAGTTTTAATCTACAGTTCTGTTCTTCCTGCGAGGGAAACAGCCAGAGACAAACAAAGCAGGTGGTTTGGTTAAACATAATGATTGAGTGTGGTCTCCAACATGGGAAATAGGGGCAGTAGAAGGACTGTAGATGATACCAAGGGGATGTCAGGAAACATTACACCCAATAGTCCTTTAGGTGGAATGTTGAGAAACTGGAAAAGAGTGGGGAAAAAAATAAAAAGAAAATGATACAGTACTGTTGTTTTAAATGGCCCAAACATCTTATTAAGAGCCCTGCTGTATGGTGGCCCAAATATGGATTGTGGGAAGACTGGGTTAGACAAGCCCTAAACATTTATGTAAATGGAAAGGAACCACTAGATCCAGAGGAATCTGCCTAGATCAGCAGTTCTCAACCTATGGATCGCGACCCCATTTGGGGTCAAACGACCATTTCACGGGGGTCGCCAAATGCCGCAGTCCGCCATTTTTTGCCATTTTTTTCGGCCGGCGCAGGGGGCAGCACCGCGCATGCGCGGGGTTCAGATGTTGTTGGTCTAAAGGTCGCATCAAGAACCCGATAGATGTACAAGTGGAGCCTCAAAATGAAACTGTCATTTTCTTGGTAAATACAAGGGCAGCTCAAACATCTTTAAGTTATGTACCTCCAGGACTTAAGATTTCAGTTAAAAACATTTTTGTCTCTGGAATCAAGGGAGAAACCTTTGAAGTATTGAAATTTGAACCCATTACCTTAGTGTATCAAAATAAAGAGGTTAAATTGGCTCCATCATATGTCCCAGAAGCAGGGACATCTCTATTAGGGTGAGATGCCATTGTTGCTTTGAAATTGGAAATAAAAGATTAAAGAGAAACTCTGAGGCAAATAAACAGACTCCCCTCAAACTGGCTAAGTTAACTGAAGAAGATGAAAAGGATATAAATTCACAAGTTTGAGTAAGAGAGGGAAATAGAGGATTACAGATTCCTCTTCTAAAAATCAAATTGGAACAGAAAGAGGATATAATGAGACAAAAACAATATGACATTTTCCTAGAAAGAAGAAGGGCTTGCAGCCTGTGACTTACGGCCTCTTAAAGGATGGGTGGATTGAGCCAAGTGTGTCCCCCTTTAATACCCCAGTGCTACCTGTTAAAACAGTGGTTCTCAACCTTCCTAATGCCGCGACCCTTTAATTCAGTTCCTCATGTTGTGATGACCCCCAACCCCCCATCCAGCTGGCCAGGGGGTATCAAAAACTTGACCAAAAAAAAGGAAAAAATGGGAAAGTATAGGTAGTCCTCGACTTACAACAATTTGCTTAGTGACTGTTTGAAGTTACAACAGCACTGAAAAAGCGAATTATGATCATTTTTCACAATTATGATTGTTGCAGCATCCCCAGGGTCATGTGATTTACATTCGGATGCTTGACAACTGATTCATACTTATGACATTCACAGTGTCCCAGGGTCACGTGATCAATGGCCAGGGGGCATGGCCAGTTGATCACTCAGGTTGCAGAGTGCCTTTGGGGGGAAATCTGTGAGTCTCTGTGATGGGACTGGGGTGGGTGCCTGCCTTCCTTCCCTCCATTCTCTCCCCTTGTCCCTTCCTTCCTTCTTTTCTTCCTTTCCTTCACCTCCTTTAGTCTCCTCCTTCCCTCCCTCTCCCATTGTCTCTTCTTTCTTTTCTTCCTTTCCTTCACCTCCCTTAGTCTCTTCTGCCTTCCCTCCCTCTTTCCCATTGTCCCTTCCTTCCTTCTTTTCTTCCTTTCCTTCACCTCCTTTAGTCTCTTCCTTCCCTCCCTCCCATTGTCCCTTCCTTCTTTCCTTCCTTTCCTTCACCTCCTTCGTAGTCTCTTCCTCCTTCCCTCCCTCGCTCTCATTGTCCCTTCCTTCCTTCTTTCCTTCCTTTTCTTCACCTCCTTCTTAGTCTCTTCCTCCTTCCCTCCCTCTCTCCCATTGTCCCTTCCTTCCTTCTTTCCTTCCTTTCCTTTCCTTAGTCTCTTCCTCCTTCCTTCCTTCCTTTCCTCTTTGTCCCTTCCTTCCTTCCCTCCCTTCCATTGTTCCTTCCTTCCTTCCCTCTCTCATTGTCCCTTACTTCCCTCCCTTTTCGTCCCTTCCTTCCTCCCCCCCTCCGTGCCCAGGAAGGGACAAGAGGAGGGGGACAGGCTGCCAGAGGCAGAGGAGAGCTCCGCCCACCTCACTTGCTCAGCTTTGCCAGAAAACAAGGCGCTTGCTAAGTTAGCAGAAGCCCCAGGATGAGAGCCGGGCTACAGTTGATTTGCGCTTCTACTAAATTAGCAAGCAGCATGTTTTCTAGCAAAGCTGGAGCAGGTTTGCTGGGCAGGAGCCAAGGAGAGCTGCTACAGCTGACCTGCTTCTTAGCTGCTCTGCAAAAGCACGGATCAGCTATAAAGGTTCGCCCCAATTCTGGACAAGAGGGAAGGAAGGACGGACGGAAGGGACAAGGGGAGAGAGGGAGAGAAGGAGGGACAAAGAGGGAGGTGAAGGAAAGGAAGGAAAAAAGGAAGGGACAAGGGGAGAGAGGGAGGGAAGGAGGGGCAAAGAGGGAGGTGAAGGAAAGGAAGGAAGGAAGGAAGGAAGGAAGGAAGGAAGGAAGGAAGGAAGGAAGGAAGGAAGGAAGGAAGGAAGGAAGGAAGGGACAATGGGAGAGGGAGGGAAGGAGGAAGAGACCAAGAGGGAGGGAAGGAAAGGAAGTTCCAGCCAGGAGAGGCTTGCCAGCCCGGCTGCCAAGAAACAGAAGAGTGCAAAGCCAAGGAGAAGAAAGTGGCGGTTTCCTCCCAAAGGGGGCTCCTTTTCTCCACCCCTTCCTTGGGTTTGTGGGGAATTTCTCATCACCAACGCTGACAGGTGCTCCTTCGAACCCGCCACGAGCTTTCTCGCCCCCTTTGCTTGTCCCCTCCCTCCCCCGCTTTTGTGAGGATTGTGGCGCCCTTGGGAAGCCAATCGTGCTTTGAAGGAAGCTTAGGAGAGGAGGAGTCCCTTCCTCCTTCCCTCTCTCTCTCCCTGTTGAGCCCCGGTGGGCTCGACATGAACGGGTGGAGGAGTCGAGGAGGGGCGGGGTGGCAAAGGAGACTGGCGACCATCGCCAGACCTCCCGGCTGACAAGCGCAAGTTCGGGGGTCGCCAGCTGATGGGCGCAGGAGTTGGGTACTGCAGCGGCCTCCCCTTCGCTGACCTGCGTGCACGACAAGAAGTCAATCCAGTTGCTGCACAATGAGTCTCTGGGGAGGGTGGGGCCTTGCTCTGCACCTGTGCTCTTCATGCACCCCCGGCAGGGCGCATTTGGTAGAGTTCATTACCTGTAGAACAGGGGTCCCCAACCTATGGGCCACGGCCAACTACTGGGTCATGGCCAACATCCCACTGGGCAGCGGGATAGGCTGGCAGTGCACGCACACTTGTGCACTCATCCACGTTTGCACTAGCGTCCACAGACCCAGCTAGCACATGCACAAACAGGGGCCGCTAGCACCATGTGGATTTTGTGGCCCATTTGCACATGTGTACAAGGGCTAGCGGCAGTGGCAGCTAGTGCCTGTGCGTATGCACAAACAGGGCCACTAGCCCTGTGTGGGTGTGCGTGGCCCCATTTCTGCATGCACATGCATGCATGCAAATTTCCCTCTAGGCCAGCATGAAAAGGTTGGTGACCTCTGCTCTAGATCAAACTTAATAGGATAGAAATCTAAAAGACCAACAAACAAAATTTACACAAAAAAGAAAAAGGGGAAGACCTGTAGCATTGAGATCCTTTCAGTGCATACAGTTTGACTTTACTGAATTCCCCCTCTTGGGCACCTGAAATATATTTTAGTTTCAGTGGACCATCTCATGGGATGGGTTAAAGCATATCCTTCTACTAAAGCTACAGCCTCAGTTGTTTCTAAAATTATATTAGAACAAATTATACCTAGGTATGAGATGATGAACATTATAGATAGTGATCAAGGAAGTTATTTCACTTCAAAAATGTTACAAGGAATAATGGAAGGCGTAGGAATTAGGTGAGAGCATCAATCTCAAATAGCATCCAAACAGTTCTGGGAAAGTATAACGAAAAAATCAAGCCCTAAAGCAGCAGTTCTCAACCTGTGGGTCGTAACCCTTTTGGGGGTCACACGAGCCTTTCACAGGGGTCGCCTAAGACCATGGGAAAACACATATTTCCAATGGTCTAAGGCAGGGCTTGTCAACTGCCTTCTCTCCCTCCCCCCCTCCGCTCCACCTTACTTGTTTGTGGAAAATATGCTGCTTGGCAGCAGTCTGCACGAACTCTACCAAATGTGCCCTGCAGGGGGCGCATGAAGAGCGCAGGCACAGAGCAAGGCCCTGCCCTCCCCAGACACTCATTGTGCAGCAACCAGATTGACTTCTTCTGGTGCACGCAGGTCAGCGAAGGGGAGGCCGCTGCTGCCCCCAACTCCTGCGCCCGTCAGCTGGCGACCCCCGAACTTGCGCTTGTCAGCCGGGAGGTCTGGCGACGGCTGCCGGTCTCCTTTGCCACCCTGCCCGTCCTCGACTCCTCCTCCACCCATTCATGTCGAGCCCGCCGGGGCTGGACAGGGAGGGAGGGAAAGAGGAAGGGACTCCTCCTCCTCCCCTAAGCTTCAAAGCAAGATCAGCTTTCCAAGGGCGCCACAATCCTCATGAAAGCAGGGGAGGGGGAGAAGCAAAGGGGGCGAGAAAGCTTGTGGCAGGCTCAAAGGAGCACCTGTCAGCGTTGGTGATGAGAAATTCCCCACAAACCCAGGGAAGGAGTGGAGAAAAGGAGCCCCCTTTGGGAGGAAACCGCCACCTTCTTCTCCTTGGCTTTGTGCTCTTGTTTCTCGACAGCCGGGCTGGCAAGCCTCTCCTGGCTGGAACTTCCTTTCCTTCCCTCCCTCTTGGTCTCTTCCTCCTTCCCTCCCTCTCCCATTGTCTTCCTTCCTTCCTTCCTACCTTCCTTCCTTCCCTTCGCCTCCTTCTTTGTCCCTCCTTCCCTCCCTCTTTCCCATTGTCCCTTCCGTCCGTCCGTCCTTCCTTCCTTCCTTCCTTCCTTCCTTCCTTCCTTCCTTCCTTCCCTCTTGTCTAGGATTGGGGCGAGCCTCTACAGCTGATCTGCGCTTCTGCAGATGTAGCTGCTCTCCTTGGCTCCTGCCCAGCAAACTTGCTCTAGCTTTGCTAATTTAGCAGAAGCCCGAATCAGCTGTAGCCCGGCACTTATCCTGGAGCTTCTGCTAACTTAGCAAGCAGCATATCTTTCGGCGAAGCTGAGCAAGTGAGCTGGGTGGAGCTCTCTTCTGTCTCTGCCTGTGCACAGGCAGGTTTGCCAGCAGCAAAGCCCCCAGCCACGCTGGCAGCCTATCCCCCTCCCCTTGTCCCTTCCTGGGCATGGAGGGGGGGAGGAAGGAAGGGACAAAGAGGGAGGGAAGGAAGGAACAATGAGAGAGGGAAGGAAGGAAGGAACAATGGAAGGGATGGAAGAAAGGAAGGGACAAAGAGGGAAGGAAGGAAGGGACAAGGAGAGAGAGGGAGGGAAGGAGGAAGAGACTGAGGGGAAGGGAAGGAAGGAAAGAAGGAAGGGACAATGGGAGAGGGTGGGAAGGAGGAAGAGACTAAGAAGGAGGTGAAGAAAAGGAAGGAAAGAAGGAAGGAAGGGACAATGGGAGAGAAGGAGGGAAGGAGGAAGAGACTAAGAAGGAGTTGAAGGAAAGGAAGGAAGGGATAATGGGAGAGAGGGAGGGAAGGAGGAAGAGACTAAGAAGGAGTTGAAGGAAAGGAAGGAAGGGACAATGGGAGAGAGGGAGGGAGGAAGAGACTAAGCAGGAGGTGAAGGAAAGGAAGGGACAATGGGAGAAAGAGAGGGAAGGAGGAAGAGACTAAGCAGGAGGTGAAGGAAAGGAAGGAAGGGATAATGGGAGAGAGGGAGGGAAGGAGGAAAAGACTAAGGAGGTGAAGGAAAGGAAGGAAGGAAGGGACAATGGGAGAGAGGGAGGGAAGGAGGAAGAGACTAAGCAGGAGATGAAGGGAAGGAAGGAAGGAATGGACAATGGGGGAGAGGGAGGGAAGGAGGAAGAGACTAAGCAGGAGGTGAAGGAAAGGAAGGGATAATGGGAGAGAGGGAGGAAAGGAGGAAGAGACTAAGGGAGGTGAAGGAAAGGAAGAAAAGAAGGAAGGGACAAGGGGAGGGAAATAAGGCAGGCACCCACCCCAGTCCCATCCCAGAGACTCACAGATTCCCCCCCACAGGCACTCTGCAACCTGAGTGATCAGCTGGCCACGCCCCCTGGCCATTGATCACGTGACCCTGGGACACTATGAATGTCATAAGTATGAATCAGTTGTCAAGCATCCGAATGTAAATCACTTGACCCTGGGGATGCTGCAACAATCGTAAGTGTGAAAAATGATCATAATTCGCTTTTTCAGTGCTGTTGTAACTTCAAACAGTCACTAAGCGAATTGTTGTAAGTCGAGGACTATCTATACTTTCCCATTTTTTTCCTCTTTTTTGGGTCAAGTTTTTGATATCCCCCGGCCAGCTGGATGGTGGGTTGGGGGTCACCACAACATGACGAACTGAATTAAAGGGTCGCAGCATTAGGAAGGTTGAGAACCACTGCCCTAAAGAATGTTTTGACGAAACTAATGTTATAGACTTACCTTCCCTGGAGTAAATGCCTATTTTTAGCCTTACTCCAATTGAAAAGTCAACCAAGGAAAGATGTGGGGTGACACCTTATGAAATATTATTTGGATTGCCACTCTTGGAGAACCGAAGAGAAATGCCCAGTTTTGAAACCAAAGATAAGTTTATAAAGAACTATATTCTGGAATTGTCTTTTGTTTTATCATCACTAAGGAAGTGATGATAAACACCACCTTTGGAGTTTGCAGTCCACAATAACCATATTGGAGACTGGGTCCTGATAAAAACTTGGAAAGACAAAAAACTCCAACCAAACTGACAAGGCCCCTTACAGGTGCTGCTGATCACGGAGACAGTTGTATGAACTGCTGAAAAAAGCTGGACTCATTAAACCAGAATAAAGGGACCAGTTGAGGCCCAACAGGCAGAATAGTGGAAAGTGCAACCTTTGAGCAACCCTCTCTGACTGAAAATAATAAAACAATAAAGTATATGATTGCTTTCAGGGTACAGGACACTGAAAAGAAGATTTTGACTCACAGGTGGATGGTTTTTGGAGAATAATTTACTGACTCTTTGCAGTGGAATTGAATCTGGATATTTATGTAAATATTGTACTGGTACTACCCTGGAGGAAGAAGATTTAAATTAGGGAAGGGAAATAGATCTGAATTATTTTATACCAAGATAACAGAAAAAATAATTTTAATTGAAGGGAAACTATTGGGGGGGAAAGGAATTAAAATGAATTACTTGATATAATGTCTGTTTGTATTCTATGTGGTTTATATGGTACAGGGAATAGGGAACAGGGCCTTTGATCAGAAGCTCCTTTGCTCAAAATCTCCATAAAACTGGCACTGTTAAGTTTACTATTGGAATTCATGAAACTACCAAACCTCAGGTAATCAAATTTAATGTATGCCATCTAATAAATTGTGGGGATTTGAGCAACCAAAATAATATGCAAATGAGGAAAAATATATCTGTCTGAAGGCAGATTGTTCCTTTTGGGGGGAATGTACGGTGGACAACAGAGACTAAAGGATGGACTTCTTATCCTAACTCTTATCCTGCCTAGGAAACCCTCTGCACCACAGTGCGGGAAGAAGGCATGCAATATAGTCAGCATGACCATAAAAAGTATAAAGCAAATAAATAATACTGTATATAGTTTGGGAATAATACAGCAGGAAAAGATCCTTCAGGATGTTGTTTCAGGATTGTGGTGATTAAAGCAAAAGGAACTAGCAAAAACATAGAAACAAAATGCCTCAGATTAAACCTTTTGCTCCACCCAATGATACCAAAGCAGTGACTATAGTGGAAATAGACAATTTGAAACAAACTTGTAAAATTGAAACTTGATATGGAAATATAAACGGCTGGGTAGAAAGGGTTAAATACACTGCACAGAGTTTGAATAAAAGTAATCACTATGCTTATGTTCAGGGGAAATATGTAACCCACGTAGTCCCTTCCCACTGGAATGGACTAAAAACCCAGAAGGCATAAGATGCATATTGGCTCCCTATCAACACAGAATGGCCTGGGGAAATGAAAGTTGTAAATCCCTTTCTCTCCTTTTTCCACCAGTAAAAACCCTAGATATTAAGAAACCACCTACATTCTTTGCAACCTATGGTAACCACATTGCATGTCTCAAAAGGCAAGGTGTGGATTCTGACCGGATGGTAGAAGAACTGGAAACATGTGTGGAAACAGTAGATGTAACCACAGCAGCTGAAAAAAAGAATTAGTCCAACATGGGCACTCCTAGAGCTGACTTATGGTGGTATTGTGGGGGTAAAATATTAAGACATATTCTTTCCCCAAATTGGGCAGGTACTTGTTCAATTGTCCAATTGGCTATCCCTTTCACCCTGGCATTTGAGAAAGGTAATAAAAGAACACCATAGAATAAAAAGAGATGTATTAGGAACATCCTTTGATGACAAAATCTATTTGGATGCTATTGTGATTCCCAGAGGAATCCCTGATGAATATAAGGTCAGAAACCAGATAGCCCCTGGGTCTGAATCACTGCTCTGTTGAGTGACTAACAAGATTGTAGATTGGATCAATTATATTATTATAATCAATTCATTAATTACATCAGAGATCAAAGACATAGCTGCACAACTAGATGCCACCAGTAGAATAACTTGGGAAAATAGAATGGTGCTAGATATGATATTGGTAAAGAAAGGAGGAGTGTGTATAATGTTAGGGTGTAGGTGCTGTACCTTTATTCTGAATAACACAGCATCTGATAGAATGATCACTAGGCCTTATAAGGCTTCACTATATTAGCAGAGGAATTGGCTAATAACTCTAGAATAGATACCTTCTTTACTGAGTGGCTCAATTCTTGGTTTGGAAAATGAAAGAGGGCTGTTCTATCATTAATGACTTCAGTAATAGCAGTATTTGGAATTCTGACAGCTTTAGGTTCCTGTATAATACCTTGTGTCAGAGGGTTAACTCAAAGAAACAGCCAAACTAAGATAATGCCCCCTAGAAGAACCCCCTCCCTATAAAGAAGCAGATTTAATGTGTATGAGAGAAGAATATGATCAAAATAGTGAAAAGCTATTACAACCATTTGAACAAAATTATGGCATTTATTAGGGTTTAGAAGGCAATAAAAAGAAGAAAAAAGGGAAATTGTGAAATATGAAATATTGCTTCTAAGTTTAATTGTAAAGAAAGTTAGGAAACGTTTTGAAAAATTAGTATTGTTCTTACAGCTAACAATGTGGTTCAGAAAAGTCCAGAAAAATAAGGAGAGGGGGTGCTTTCTGAGTAATAGCTAGGGATACTTTGCCCTATAGCTAGGGTGACTTCACCCTTTAGCTAGGGAATATTTGTTGATAGGCACTCTGGATAGGCTGTGAGCTTGTTAGTATCCAGCCAATGGGAAACCAGAACAGAACTGAGCACCGGGGGGGGGGGTAGAAGGGGTATAAAAACCTGTTGCCTGCTTTAATCTGGATCCACCTCATGTGCAGCCATATTTGCAAATTCGTTAATAAACTTTTGCTACTTTTTGGTACTGGAGTGCCTTCATTGCTTTATTGCTTACTTATTTATAACATATCTAAGCTAAAGTTTTGTTTTCCCTTTCCCCCCCCCCCAAGAAATGTAGTCTCGATCTAAATCCTTTTACAGTGTTTGTCCCTATTTTTCATTAAAATTGAAATAATGAAACCCCTTCAATGAAATGAAGTATGGATTTTGAAGGAATGATGAAAAGTAACAAATATCACATCACCTAGGTCACGGGTCAGCAACCCATGGCTCCGGAGCCATATGCGGCTCTTTCAGCTGTCTCCTGCGGCTCCCAGCCATGTGCAGTGCCAAAAAAAAGTGGGACTAAAAAAGTTGAACCAATCAATTCAAATTTCTCACAAAAAAAACCTCGCAAAGTTTGAATTGATTGGTTCAACTTCTTTGGTTTGTGGGACGCCGTCCGCTTGTTAAGCCCTGTGGGCTCAACATAGATGGGGGGGAAGACAACTCCAGAGGGAGGCATCCCCGCAGCCAGAAGCTGGCGGTCTGAGCAGAGCTGCACGGAAGACCTACTGGTCGGCGTGGGAGGCTCCAGCATTGCCAGTGAGCAAGGCCTGCCATCCGTGGCCCGGTTCCGCACCCCGACGACTAGCTGGACTGGCTTTCACTGCTTCAGCCCGGGGACACCAGCAGCATAGAAGGTGGTTTGGTGGCACTGCTGTGGGCAGGGCATCCTTGCAGCGGACAACTTGGGCCCAGATATTTCCCGCGACTCGCGGCTCGGGACCGGAGATGCCGTTGGCTCACGGCCCAGACTGTCAGCAGGAGAGAGGTGGGGCCTTTGCTTGTTGCTTATCAAGACTGTGCTCAGTTCGTGCTGCCCAGCATTTCTCATTCCACCGTCGCTCAGGCCCCTTTTTCACCACTGGAAACCACAGGGGGTAGTCCCACAGCAATGCCAACAGTCCGGGCTGTGCGCCACCCATGTCTCCAGTCCCAAACTGCGAGCTGTGGGAAATATCCGGGCCGAGTTGTCCGCTGCAAGGATGCCCCACTCACGGCAGTGCCACCAAACCGCCTTTTATGCCGCTGGCGTCCCCGGACTGGAGCAGTGAAAGTTGGTCCAGCTGGTCATCGGGGTACAGAACCAGGCCGCAGACGGCAGGCCTTGCTCACCGGCAACACTGGAGTTTCCCACGCCAACCGGTAGGTCTTCCGTGCCGCTCCACTCAGACTGCCGGCTTATGACTGCAGGGCTGCCTCCCTCCGGAGCTGTCTTTCCCCACTGCTTCCTCGCCCTCCCAGCGAAAGAACCCCAAAGAGTTGGAAGACGTCCTTTCTCCCACGTTCCGCTTCTCATCCTCTCTTTTCCAGGCATCCCTCCCAGAGCAAGCCAGAAGCCTCAAGTCCAGCCTCCCGCAGCAGGCTGAGATAGGCAAGCCCGAGCGGCCCTCTGCTGCCGCCTCAGAAGATTTGCCACAGCAGCTCCTTCTCCCCGTCGGCCTCTTCCTCCACTCCCTCGGAACCTTCACGCCAAAAGGTGGAAAGAAGAAAGTCCCAGAGAGGGAAAGCGTGGGGCGGGGGGAGAGCAGTCTTTTCCGAGGGGAGAAGCCAGGACGCAGAGCAATCCATTCCAGAGCTGGAGGGGGCAGGGTGGGTGCATGTGTCACCTTAGGCTCCAATCGTCAATCAAGCCCCATTGCATGCATGTGCACGCGCATTTTACAGTTCCCAGTTTTTTCTTTTGTGAGGGAAACAGGTCTAGGTGGCTCTTTCAGTGTTTCAGGTTGTCAACCCCTGACCTAGGTGCTAGGGATATTGGTTGTTTCTTAGCTTGCAGAATTTTTCAGAACTAAAAACAGTAACAAAAATTCATTCTTTCTATAGTTCCATTAGATTTGAAATTTTATTTATTTAATTACATTTTTAAAATCCCACCATTATTATTTTTATAGATAACTCAAAATGGCAAACACACCTAATACTCCTTCCTCCTCTTATTTTCACCACACCAACAATCCTGTAAAGGCGAGTCAGGTGAGAAAAATGACAGGGCCAAAGTCACCTAATTGGCTTTCATACCTAAGGTGAAACTAGAACTGTCTCCTGATTTCTAGTCTAGTGCTTTAATCACTAGACCAAACTTGCTTTCATCAAAACAAAATATATTGCATTGTCTCACCTCAATGCTGACTAACTACAGCAGTATTACCCTACTTCCTGAACACATATCAAGCGTTATTTGCAGAAAAGGAATCCTAAAATCTTGTTTTATAGGATTAAATAGTGGACATCACTGGAGATTTTTAAGAGGCTGGACAGTCACTTGTCTGAGATGGCATAGGTCCTCCTGTTTGAGCAGGGGTCTGGACTAGAAGATCTCCAAGGTCCCTGCCAGCTCTATTCTATTCAGTAATTTATTTATATGTAGTCAAAATCGTAGGGAACAGTTTGGTCATCTTTTAAATTTTTGGGATATTACTGCTGATGTTAGATTAGTCAAAGAATCCAGAAGAAACACCCCAAGGAGCAATGGCACAACCAGAACAGCAGCAGGAGAAAAGTGAACAAACAGGTGAAGGAGAAGGAACTGCTAAAGAACAAAGGATTACAAGATCGACTAGACCTAAATATAAGTAATGAAAGAGAAAATGGAGGCAAAGAACGAGATTTTTTCGATAAATGTAAATGGACTAAACTCCCCAACAAAAAGAAATAAAAGTTTTAGGAAACTTCAGAAATTAAATATAGATATAATTTGTTTACAAGAGACACATATAAAAAAACAACATTATAAATTTTTGGAACACCCCATAATGGGGAAGCTTTATCACACATCAGCACAACAAAAGAAACGAGGGGTGGTGATATACATTAAAGAGACAATAGACTCTAAATTAATATATTCAGACAAAGAAGGAAGAATTGTTATGGTTGAAATATACCTGCACCAAAAACAAATATTGTTAGTGGCAATTTATGCCCCAAATGACAGTCAAGGACAATTTTATCAAAGACTACACAGGAAATAGAAATGGAATATCAGAATATTTGTTTAATAGGAGACTTTAATGCGATAGTAGATGAAATAATGGACTATAAGAGCAGTAAAACAGGAAAACTTGGAAGGAGAAAATTGCCTAAGGCATTTTTTGATATGGCAGAAGAAATTGGAATTCTCCCCAAAATCGACAGTATACTTTTTACTCAAATAGCCATAAGTCCTGGTCAAGAATTGTTATGACTTCTGAATTAAAGATGGATATACAGGAAATTGAGATAGAAATAGGTACATGGGCAGATCACACCCTTTTAAAAGTGAGATGGAAAGGAATAAAAAAAAACCAAGATGGATTTTAAATCAATCGATATTAAAAGACAAAGAATTTGTAGATTTGGCTAAAAAAGAAATGGAATTTTTCTTTAAAGAAAACAAAGAAGAAGATACATCATTACAAAATGTATGGGGTACAGCTAAAGCATATTTTAGAGGTATAGCTGTAATGTACATGGCAAAGAAAAACAGAGAAGACAGCAATATTTAATATTAAAAGAAAAATTTAGAAACTTAGAAATAGAATTACAAAAAAATCCACAGGAAAAGACGGTGAAGAGAGAAATGGAAATAATAAAACATAAGCTCAACCTGCTGGACTCAGAGAAATTGGCAGAACAAATAAAAAGAGCAAAACAAATTTTTTTTGAAAATGCTGATAAGCCAGGAAGATGGCTAGCCTATAAGCTTAAAAAGCAGAAAGAGAAGAAAATAATATATAACTTAATAGATGGGAAAGGTTGTTTACAATTTAAAAAAGAAGAAATAAAAAAGATAATCAAGAATTATTATATGGAATTATATGGCAAAGAGGAGGCTACAAAAGAGAGAATTGCTCAATATTTAGAAGAAAGTAAACTACCAAAGATACCAGAGACATTTAAAGTCATGTTAGAAGAAAGAATAACAACGATGGAGATATTAGAGGCTATAAAGCGACAAAAGAATGGGAAAACACCTGGTCCAGATGGGCTACCGGTGGAATTCTATAAAAATTTACAAGACATATTAAGCGAACCACTGAAAAAGGTTTGCAATGGACTATTGTTAGAGGCCAAACTTCCAAATACATGGATAGAAGCAAATATTACTTTGATACCAAAAGATACAGATTTGACATATATCAAGAACTACAGACCGATTTCACTACTCAATGTGGATTATAAAAAATTTACTTCAATAATGGCAGAGAGACTGAAAAGATATTTAGTTGAGTTTATACATCCAGATCAAAACAGCTTTTTACCGAAGAGACAGATTCAAAATAATTTAAGGGTGATAATGGACGTATTAGAATATTATGAATTACACCCAGGGAAACAATTAGCATTAGTGTTTTTGGACGCCCAAAAAGCGTTTGATGTTTCTTGGCAATTTATGGTTCAACAATTACAAATAATGGATTTTGGAAAAAAACTTTATAAACATGATAAAAACAATATATAGTAATCAGACAGCAAAAGTGACAGTAAATGGAGATTACACTGAGAGCTTTGAGATAAGAAAAGGCACCAGACAAGGATGTCCACTATCTCCTTTATTATTTATCTTTACTTTGGAAGTATTAAATAGAAGGATAAGGCAAGATACAGAAATTAAAGGATTGAAAGTAAAAGATGAAACATATAAATTACAAGCATTTGCTGATGATTTAGTATTTATTTTAGAAGAACCTTTAGAGATGATTCCTAAACTATGGGGAAAGATAGAAGAATATGGAGAAGTGGCAGGATTAAAAATAAATAAAGATAAGACCAAAGTAATAGTAAAGAATCTTACAGATAAACAAAAAAGACAAATATTAGCGAAAACAGAGGTACAAATAGTGAAAAAAGTTAAGTATTTAGGTATTTACCTCCCAGCTAGATGTTCGTCAATAAAAGAAGATAATAACATAAAATTATTGAAGCAAATAAAATTAGATTTAGAAAGATGGAAAAATCTCCAATTATCAATATTAGGAAGAATTGCTACAGTAAAGATGAATGTCTTGCCAAAGGTTTTATTTTTATTTCAAACAATTCCGATAAAACTTGAGAAAATTTTTTTTCAAAATTTAAATTCATTGGTTTTGAATTTTGTTTGGCAAGGGAAAAAAGCTAGAATCAAAATGAAAACATTACAAGATGCTAAGGAAAATGGAGGTTTTGGGCTACCAGAATGGACATTGTATTATCAAGCCTCGGTGTTAACTTGGGTGAAAGAGTGGATAACACTTAGAAATAAAAGGTTATTGTATTTAGAAGGTCATGATTTACAATTGGGGTGGCATGCTTTTTTATGGTATGGGAAAAACAGAGTTCATAAATACTTTCAAAATCATGTCGTAAGAAATGCATTATTAACAGTATGGAAAAAAATTAAAGCTAAAATATATCTTAAAATTCCAGGGTGGTTGTCAACGATGGAGACATTTATTCATCCGAATTTAGTGGACTTTGAGAAAATATGGATATATAAAGATATTCTAGATATTCATGGGAAATTAAAATCCAAACAAGAATTGGAAAATTTAGGAATTAATTTATCTTGGTGGGCACATTTACAGATATTAAATAGATACGAAAAAGATGTAAAAATGTATGGATTTTATAAGGATCAAAATGTGTTCGATAAGATTTTTTTGACCACAGATGAGAAATTGATTAAGAAAATGTATAATTTCTTGTTAATTTTAGATATGGAAAGTGAACAAGTGAAAGAAACAATGATAAGATGGGCAAAAAATTTTGGTTATAACATAGAATTAGAAAAATGGCAAATGTTATGGGAGAGAAACTACAAATTAACAATGTCAATTTCATACAAAGAAAATCTGTATAAAATGTTTTATAGATGGCACCTGCCGCCAGCAAGATTAGCAAAAAAAATTAAAAATATGTCAGAAAGATGTTGGAAATGTAAACATGATATAGGCACATATTATCATACTTGGTGGACATGCGGAAAGGCAAAGGTTTATTGGAAAAATATACATATGTGGTTAGAAAAAATATTGGATGAACAGGTGGATTTTAAACCTGAACTTTTTCTATTAGGCATTACGCCTGAAAAGACTAATAAGCAGAAATTATACTTAATTCTACATATTACTACAGCAGCAAGAATAATTTTTGCACAATATTGGAAGAATGAAGCTTTGCCATCAGAAGAAGAAATAATCAGGAAGATTTTGGAATGTGTAGAGATGGACAGATTAACCATGAGGCTGAAAGACAAAGAAGACACAGACTATTATCAAATTTGGAACTTATTTTATACTTGGTTAGAGAAAAGAAGCAAGGATTAGGAATTGGATATGTATTAGTTTAGCAAATTTCAGACAACTTGTTGATTGGAAAACTTAACATATATTGGGGGGAAATTAATAAAAAAGATTGAAAAACAAAAGATTAGTCAAAGAATCACAGATCTATTTCTGTTGTTTTATTGTACAAATCAGACAGAGACTTCACATCTAATTACTTATCAACACAATTTTTCTTTATTCAGATTCTTACATATCCTAAGAAACTCAATTCTTGGTAAGCATAGCTAGAGATGATGGAGCCAGTTTAACAAAGAGTCCATCTTACACTATATAATATAGAGATATCCTGATTATTTATATGCGTGTTAATCTTATTTATTAAAGCAGATTTTCCACAAAGTTAGAGCAGACAATGAATATGGAAAGAGTGCATAATGAAAGTAAGAAAACTTTATGATAATCTAAATATGCCGTCATTTAGTCACTAGTTCATACTTGGGCTGGGACACAGTTGACTGGAAAAGATTAGACAAGCAGATAGAGCCAATTATATCTGGTATCTGAAGCCAACTTGATTTTCAATTTTACCATATCATTCCTTGCATAAGGAATTAGAATCTAGAACTTTCTTAAATGTAATTGTCAAAAAATATCCTTATAACTTTCCCCTCTTAAATTCTATTTTTTAGAGTCTAACTTTAAGAGCAGACACTGCCTGTCCACTAATCATTCATTTGGCTGGAGATCAAAGTAAAAATGCTAAGAAACAGTTTGGAAAGTTACACAGATAGTCCTCGACATAATCATTCATTTAGTGATCAATCGAAGTTACAACAGCACTGAAAAAAGTGACTTATGACTAGTTTTCATTTCAACCATGTCATCATCCCTATGGTCAAGTTATTAAAATTCCAGTACTTGGCAACTGGCATGTATTTATGATGTTTGCAGCATCTTGGGTTCATGTGATCACCATCTGTAATTTCTCCAACTGATTTCTGACAAGCAAAGTTAATGGGAGAAGCCAGATTCACTTAACAGCACTATGATTCATTTAGCAACTGTAATAATTCACTTAATAATTATGGCAAAACAGTTTTAAAATGGGGTGCAATTCACTTAACAACTACTTGCTTAGCAATAGAAATTTTGGGCTCAATTGTGGTCATAAATGGAGGACTCCTATACCACACAAAGGATTGTTGAAAATAGCATCACATAAAATATTTTAAATTTAAACTACTTATTGTGGCACACAAAATGAAAAATTTATCCACATACTAAAAATCTTGATAAAATCTTGATTAAAAATCAATCTATTATATTTTTGATCCATACTCAGTAACATAATTTCTATTTCATAAAAGTGAATTACAGAATACAGAATAATAAAGTTGGAAGGGTCCTTTCAAATGGAGCTTCTGTGCGAGCACGAATGCCCACCACTTCCACAGCCTTGTTCTGATCTGGAGTGTTGCCTATTCCTTCCAGCTTAGTGTCACTTGCAAATTAGATGAGTTCTCCTTTTATTCCCTCATCTAAGTCATTTATGAAGATATTGAAGAGTACTGGTCTTAAGACAGAATCTTGTGGTACCTCACTGCTTACTTCCTTCCATGTAGATGTAGTACCATTAAGGACTACTCGTTGAGTGTGATTTGTCACCCAGTTACAAATCCATCTGGTGGTGAAGCTGTCTATCCTTCATTTTTCTAATTTACCAAGAAGAAAATAATATAAAGTAATCTAATCTAAAGAATCTGAGCATATGCAATTAAAATAAAATTAAAAACTAACAGTAAAGAAGCACTTTGGCTCTTTATTAGTTATGATAACCATCATCCCAAATGAATAATCCAGAGAGGGAAAGAAGAAAACCATCAAGGTAGTGGTGCATATTAATAAATATGGAGAAATTCATCATACATTTGTCAGTGTAAAGGGAAAGTGATTCAGCAAAGGAACCGCCATCAAAGAAATTAAACCCGGTACTTTTTTCCTTTTTTTACAGTTTGTAACATTTTATTACATTATGGAATAAAATACAAAAATACAAAAGCAAATAGTAGACACAGTGGGGAGGAAAAGGGGGGGAAATGAGGGAGTGAAGGAAAAAAGAAAAGGCACTGACTTCCAACTTCCTCTGTTGCAGTAGAAGGAAACATTAACAATGAACCTCAACTTTTTACTTTTCCATAATATTATAAACTACTCATTTCTATAACAACGAATGAATGAAACCAGTAAAACCCAAATTCTCCCCTCTTTTTAGTCATCAAGTTTTTGACACCTTGCTAAGCACTTGTGGTACTCTAATATTGTTATTTCCTAAAAGTGGTACCATCTGCGAAAAGGTTGAAAAGCCCTGCTCTAGATTATTCCAGAATCTCTCTCTAGTATTCCCTATAGTGTTTTATGCAATCCAACTTTTTTACATGTCTGCCATTCCTTGGTTCCATTTCTAACTCTCATTCTTCCATAACTGCTCCTTTGCTCCTCAGAGCTTAGCAGTTTCCCCCCTTGCTGCAATTTACCAAAGACTGATCATTCCATTCCAATTCTCTACAAATAAATTACGGTATACTTTTCCAGTATTAAATAACATAATTACCCAAGAACCTAAGTTTAACCTAAAAATACGTTTCTGACTGAGCCCCAAATTGAAATTAATCAGTATGCCTGCAACTATAAACTACATTTATTAATTAAAATATTGCCCCTCTAGGAAGATTTACCAGCTATAAATGCTAAATTTGATTATATTTCCCATATTCTATCACTTTAATGTTAGCATTATACTACAAACCCCATAATAAGTGTGATACAGATTATAAAAGTCTGCCATCTCATTTATGAAGAAAATGATAAATAAATCAAAATAATGAGCTACCTAAATACAT
Source organism: Bothrops alternatus (assembly GCA_034064705.1). Classification (NCBI taxonomy): domain Eukaryota; kingdom Metazoa; phylum Chordata; class Lepidosauria; order Squamata; family Viperidae; genus Bothrops; species Bothrops alternatus. The sequence continues at coordinate 9,969,213 of JARGCV010000103.1, read as the reverse complement.
TTTTCCACAATTCTGTTTGTGGAAAATAATTGTGGAATACTTGTAGAATTTCTAGAATAAGTAAAAATTATCCTACCAGAGCAATATATTTTAATACCTGTAAAACATATTCTGATAACATAAGGCATCGATGCTACTATGAATGACATATCTAGAATTATGCGACTTCAGTAGCTGGTAGTGTATAAAATCAAGTATTTGAAACTGATCACAGCCTTCCTTGTTAAATATATTATTTCATTTAACATTGTAGGTTCTCTTTGTAGTACTTAAAATGCAAAAAGGATGTGATAATAAACTCACAACTGAGAATACACAAATCAACAGGAAGATCAGATCAACAATGAATGAACAACCTCTAATTCATCACAATCAGTGTTGCCTTACCATGAATTCTTCCAGTGTCCGATAGATTTTCCCACGGAAATCACAATAATTTTTACGTTCTTTGCACTGTGGACAGCATTGAGTAGTGTCAACATGAATACAGCGAGGGGGGAGTCTAGGGCATTCTGGCTGAATGCACAACGGGCCTTCTTCAGTACAGAGACAAGGGCATGCAGAGGGTCCTGGAGTAAACCTCTCCCCAATTGCATAAACAAAGCCACTCTCATCCACACAGCCTTTTCCACGGTAGTCTGGATAAATATATTCCTCTGGGGGTTCGGATGTAGTGTCAGCAATAATATCTAAGAGGGAGAAATCTTCAGCAGCAGGAAGTTCCTCTTGAATACCTTTGATCTGATTATGTGTTTCGAGGTTCCCAAACTTATTATTTGTTGCTTGAATATTCATAACCTGTTTTTGCTTTGTCCAAGATTCTTTATTAGAGTAATTTCTGTTGCCTTTGTTTTTCCAGTCCCTAGTGCCTTCTTCTCTTCCATTCATAGTCATTTCATTCATTTTCCCTGGTCCATGATTCTGTCTTTCCTGGGCTAATGATTGATACTTTTTTTCCTCACTTGTTTTTATCTCCTGCTTGTCTTGAGCCTTGGATAGTTTTTGCAATGGTGTAGTAGAATTACACAGAGCAGACATCACGCAGCATGTCACAAGAAGATAACTAAAAAGAGCCCCAATTGCCATTGCAGTATTAATGGGCATCATCTAAGGCATCTCAGATGGACAAAACATATTTCATTTAAATCAAAGGATGTCGGCCAGTCAATACACAGTCCCTGGGAAGAGATGAGTTAGAATACTTCAAATAATTCTGCATTTTTATATAGAAAACAGTATATATAGTCTTTATCCAGTATGTGTAAAAATGAAAAGCAGGCCAAGAAAAACACTGGTTCTTAGAGATTCAGTTTCAAATTATAGCATAATTATGGACTTGTTGAACACTCCTGCACAGACTGATGCTTTTCAACTTCAATTTCCCAATCTCAGAGTAGAATAAGAATCTACATCACTTAAACAGCTAACTAAATAACTTTTTAAAAAGAAGTAGGATGAGAAATTTGCCCTTTTAGTAATTATAAATTGCTGGGGAAGAAAGTCAATATAATGCTTAGATGTCAATACAAAAAAATTATTTCACAACAGTAATAAATTCTGACCAAGATGAGTTTACCTTTAAAATATTGGTTTTATTGTGTGAGTGTGTGTGTGTGTGTGCGCGCACGTGTATGTTTGAGACAGAGGGGGAGAGAAGTAATCATTGCTTTTTTGCAAATTGTACATAAACAAAAAAAAGAACAGAATTATCCAGAACATAGAACAATGTAGACATATACTATAAATTCATCAATATTTTAAATCTCTGCTTGAGCATTTTGTAACCGCCAAAACCTAGATATGAAATGGCATCTCTCTCTCTCTCTGCTAGTCAATGAGCAAAATTAATATTTTATTTGATATATATCTCACCCCAATATTCCTTAGTTCAAAAAGCATGTCTCTTTCTTGTAATAACCAATTATTCAATGAATATTTTTAATAAATATCCATCTATAGGCTTATTCACTATTTTACATGATCGACAGGGCGTTGTCTTACCTGAACGCCTTTTCTCAGTATGACGATGGAGAATCCACCAACGGGTTTTGCTTGTCCTCTGCCCGTAGATTAAGTCACACAATTTTGCTCCAGTCTTCCTGGGACCTCCCTTCCCCAATTCTCGACTGAGGCAAAAGTTGCTGACTATGATTCCGTTTGTTGGGTCAATCCTCTTCCCTGCACAGGACATGACTGGCCCTAAGGGTGGGAGTGGATTCTCCATCGTCATGCTGAGAAAAGGTGTTCAGGTAATTCAACGCTCCTTCTCCAGCATGACGAGTGGAGAATCCACCAATGCGACATACCAAAGCCTCACTGTCCCTGTGGGTGGGAAGCAGTATGGGCCTGTGTCCCACTTTCTGATACTACGCACTGGAGGACCCTCCTGCCAAATGAGGTCTCCGCAGATGTGAACCTATCTAACTTGTAGTGTCTTATGAAGGGAGAAGGTGACACCCACGTCGCTGCCCTACATATTTCCTCAATCGTTGCCTGAGTCGCCCACGGTGAAGTGGCAGCGCTGCAAGTGAAGTGTGCAGTGATTTGTCTGGGGACTACTAGCGACTGTCCCTGGTACGCCACTGCTATGCACTTCCTGATCCATCTACCAATTGTGGATGTTGTGACTTTTTGACCTGATGTTGTATGTGAGTGCAAAAAAACGAACAGGGCCTCTGATATGCGGAAGGGTGCCATTCGCTTAATGTATTGCCTTAGGGTCCTGCGAACGTCCAATTGCGCTCCAATTCATGGGAAAGTTGAGGGCAAAAATCTGGTAGCACCATCTCCTGTGTTCTGTGAAACAGGGAGTTAACCTTGGGAACGAAGGAGGGGTCCAAGCGTAGGAATGGGAGTAGGAACCATTGCAAGTCTCTGGAGTATAGCCGTGCCCACGGCACGATCGCTATACATGATATCTTTCCTAGTAAGCTGGACAGCGGGGCCAGTGTGGTGGTCCGCCTTCTTCGGATTAGTCTGACCAGGGTTCGAATGCTGTTCCTGCATTCTCGAGAGAGGTAGACCTATCACTGCTCCCAAATGAAGGAGATGGGTCGATGGGACCGTTTGAGTCTTCTGAAAGTTTATTGAGACCCCTTAGGCCTGAAGAACCTTTAGGGTCAGTGTTAGATCTGACTGTGCCGCCTGGATTGATGAGGACTGGATGAGAATGTCGTCCAGGTAACACTGGATGTGCACCGGAGTTGTCTGCAGGTGTGACGCAAGGGTTGCCAGAACCTTTGTGAACACTCTGGGGGCCGAGGACAGGCCGAAGGGAAGGGCTCTGTATTGAAAATGCTGCCCTGCAAAGCAGAACCTGAGAAACCTTCAGTGTTCCGGCAGGATTGGGATGTGAAGGTAGGCCTCCTTCAGATCTATGGACGTCAGGAAATCTCCCTTTCTGACACTTTCTAATATTGACTGAAGGGTCTGCATCTTGAACCTCCTGTATGCCAGGTAGCTCTTTAGATGTTTTAGATCTAGAGTTGCTCTCTACCACCACCCCAAACTCTTTGGGACTAAAAATAATATGGAGTAGAACCCCTGCCCGTTGCTCCTTCTGCACCGGCTCTATCACCTGGATGTCCAGTAGGTGCAGGATGGCCTCCCTGTGGAGTCTCCTTTTGGTTGGATCCCTTGACAGTGGACAAGGAATGAATCGGTTCGGGGGTTTGGAGATGAATTCCAATGAGAGGCCGAATCTGACAGTGTTTAAGATCCAAAGGTCCATGGTGGTGACCTGCCATTTGTGTGCGAAGAGGGCCAGCCTGCCAGCAATGGGGGAGTCCTCCCCACTGTCACTTGGATTTGCGAAAAGGATGACCCCCCCGCTCCACAAAAGGGCCGCTTTGACTGGAATTGTTGCCTAAATCTATCTCTGCTGCCTGTTCTATCGACCTGTCAGTCTGATCTGGGCTGATAGGGAGGGGAAAAAGAGTTCTGCTCTGGGCCTGCCTCAAATCGAAAAGATGGCCTGCGAGGGTAGGAAGAGACTCTCCTTTCCGTTCTTTTTGACTGGTAGGCCAACACCTTGTGTTTATCCTTGTTTTCTATCAGATAAGGATTAAGGGCCTCAACAAAAAGCTTGCCGCCCTTGTAGGGTGCTGCCGCCAACCTCCACTTTGCTTCAATGTCGGCTCGCCACTGTTGGAGCCACAGCATCTATGTGCAGCTGTGTTGTACACTATTGCCCTTGCAGAAAAGTTCGCAAGGATGAATCTGCCAAGAATTCTGCTGCCACCACTAACCTTCTCAAGTACTGGTAGGTTCTCTCCTCCGGGGAGGTTCTCGCCTGGAGTTGGCAGAGCCAGAGTAACGCAGTCCTAGCAAAAAAGGAATTAGAAATAGCTGCCTTGATTGCCCACACTGAGGCTTGGTGTGTCCTGCGGAAGGTGAGGTCCTCCTTCTTATCCTCTGATTTCAGGGCTTCTGCTGCGTCTCCAGTTACCGTGGATGGGGAGAAAAGCACAACTAGAGCAGTGGTTCTCAACCTTTTTCAGGTTGAGACCCCATTTGCACCGCCCATGTGCGCCGCGACCCTGATCCGGGGGTGCGCGCGCATGCGCGCGCGACGGCCTGATCCGCACATGCGCGGCACGCATGTGACGAAAAAAATTAAAAAAAAACAAAATGGCGGACCACGACGGGCTGATCTGCGCATGCGCGGCACGCGCGTGACGGCCCGAACCGCGCATGCACGGCGCGCGTGCGACAAAAAAAACCAAAACAAAACAAAATGGCGGACCACGACGGACCGATCAGCGCATGCGCGGCATGCGCGTGACGGCCCGAACCGCGCATGCACGGCGCGCATGCGACAAAAAAAACAAACAAAAAAACAAACAAGAAAACAGAATGGCGGACCACGACGGGCCGATCCACGCATGCGCGGCGCGCACGAGGCAAACAAAAAACAAAAAAACAAAAAAAAAACAAAAAAATGGCGGACCACGGTGTCCGGCGATCTCCGCGAAACGGTCGTTCGACCCCAAATGGGGTCACGACCCATAGGTTGAGAACTGCTGAACTAGAGGCTCATCCACTGTCAGAACTTCTATCACTTCTGACAAGGCAGGATCTATGTTGAACAGCTTCTTGTCTGTTCCCTCCATCGGTAGGAAAGATCCCAGAGCCCCCATATTATTCTGAATTGAATCAAAAAAGAGAGAGGGGGCAGGGAATAAATTGTTTTGTGTAGGTAGATTGGGAAAACACCCTGTCGTTTGTGACCTGACTAGTTGAAGGTCCCTCAATTTTGGCCGTGCTGCTGGCCTTCTGAAGCAGGAACTTGAATAGGATGGGATTAAATAGACCCATGAACAGTGGGAGGTCTGGGGATATGTCATCATCCTCTGACAGTCCCTGGTCTGTCTGTTCATGATCCTTGGCAGGAGACCGCCTGCCTCTGGAAGATCGAGAAGGGATGATTGAATCCTGGTATACAGAGGCTTCCTCTTGAGAGAGATGGGAACAACCTCTTGAAGTCACAGATCCGGCCCTGGAACAATGATGTCTTGAAGAGGCCATAGCCTCAATGACAGCCTGTGGTATGGTTATCTGAGGTACGAGGACCTGTCTCCGTCCCCGGGTCATCGGGCCCTTCACTAAGGGGGGATTTGATTGCCTTTATTGCATCAGCCTCTATTTTCAGAGGTTCCTGACTAGGCTTCATCGGGCCAAATATTTCCTCCTCTTTGTAAGTAGGTGGAACTAGACCATCCTTTGCTGTGACTTTCAGCCCTAGAAAACTGTTTTTCCAGGGCCTGGTGTCTACGCTTGGCCTCCTTATCCGCTGCCTTAGAAGGTCTCTTGCCAGAAATTGCTCTGGCTCTGATTCTGCCTGCCGCCTCCTGATTAAATGACCTTGACCTCTTGCACCCAGGAGGGCTGATGGAAGAATCCTGCGGTGATTGGGCAGTGTCTGTGTCTGCCATTGGCCAAAAAGAGATATCCCAGTTTAAGAACTGGGAGAAATCTCAATACAAGGCCCTGTGCAGGTTTAGGTCAGTGAACAATTGGATTCTGACCATTTCCTGTGTCTGTCTCCCCTTTCCTTCTATGAAGAGGTATTAGCTTGATTGAATTGATTTCTTTGATTTTGATTATTTTTTTAATTATTTTTTATTTAAAAGGCGTGTCTAAGGAAGTAGATGCTACTTGTGAATTGTCCTGAGCAAAAGGAGAAAAGGGCGAGCGATTCGAATGCTGCTCTCCCTTCCCTGCTGTGCAAACACGTGGAGGTAAGATGGCGACTGAGATTCTTCTGATCGCTCTCCACGGCTCAGCTGTTTATCAGGGAGGCTGGCAGAACTCGATTTGCGCCTGCCTATTGGCTGGGCTCCCAGAAAAAGGCTGCATGGTGAAATTAAACACTCCACCGGCCAGCGAAGCTCCAAGGCAAACCGCGGGAATCCCCTTGCTCTCCGTGGCTCAGCTGATCTCCGGGGGAAGCCCTATGAGTCGTATAATTTTCCGCGGCTCAGCTGGCTTCAGGGAACACCACAAAATTCTATTAGTTCCCCACGGCTCAAAAAAACTTTTGGAAAAGCCATGGGAGATCTAATAGCACCCGCAGATCAGGTGGCTTGTGGAAAATGAGTGGCTGAAAAAAAAACCTGTTAAAAGACTTAGATGCTCCTCTGAGAGGAACCCAAGTGATCTCTATAGAGGGAGGGGGCTGGGGGGTGTAGAAACAGCCCTCCCTTCGCCCTGGGGTTCACTCGCTGCTCGAGGAAAAATGGCACCCCGGCTCTTTTTTCTGCCCGACAATCGGCTGATTTTAAGAGCCTCACGGCAGCACTGCAATCATTCAGCAAAGGGAAAGGAACAAACGGCCGTTCGTCCTTTGCTCCCTCCCCCTCCCCTTGAAAACGAATTAAAATGAATTAAAAATATGACCTGATTCAAAAGAATTACTTCTGGAGCCAGATAATTCTATCTGAATGGACTGAGACTAAGTCGAGAACTGGAGAAGGGAGGTCCCAGGAAGTGGCGGAGCAAAATTGGCTGACTTAAGTCTACGGGCAGAAGACAAGCAAAACCCATTGGTGGATTCTCCACTTGTCATGCTGGAAAATGAACAATTCTACACAATTTCAAAATGTTCCCCTCAAAAACTACTATATGTTTTAATATATATATACTCAAAAATAATCATTTGAATCAATATTGGCAATATTTTCTGCTCTATATTGCTGAACCTTTGCTATAAATTCTCAATGGACATCTAAGTTAACAAAGATTTTTTTAAAAAAATCCATAAAAACTTTTTTTAGTACAGAAAAATCCTATTGTCTAACATTCAAAAAAAAGGAAGCAAACCTTATTACATATAAACAGATGCTGAGAAAAGGCAAGGAATGATTTTAAATAATCATAATAAATAGTATTACATTTAAGAATCTTTTCTTCAATTTCTAAATTTCAGCATTATGTAGTATTGTGTGCTCAGAAATTAAACCTGTTGTTCCATAAACTTATTCCTTAAGCAACTTTATGCAAAAACAAAAGCTTAAAACACAAAAATGTTTACTGCAGTGTGTAAACAGTTCCATATCCTGATGAAGGAAGTTCCATTGAGTCTTTCTTTTCAACAAGTCTTTCAAATTGAGGTACCGTATTTTCCGGCGTATAAGATGACTTTCTGAACTTTCTGAAAATCTTCTCAAAAGTCGGGGATCGTCTTATACGCCCAGTCGTCTTATACACCAGAAAATATCGTATTTTCCTGCATATAAGACTTTCTAAACCAGCGGTTCTCAACCTGTGGGTCGCGACCCTTTTGGGGGTCGAACGACGCTTTCACAGGGGTTGCCTAAGACCATCGGAAAACACATATTTCTGATGGTCTTAGAAACCGAGACATCGGTCCTCTATTCGACAGCCACCGCCCTCCTCCTCCTCCACCGGCTCCTCCGCCTCCAGGGCGCCCTTCTCCAACAGTGCCTGTTCCTGCCGCTGCAGCGCCATCGCGCGCGCCCCTGACGCCGCCCTGGGGTGGCTCAGTGGCTGGTCCGAGCCGAGCCGGGTCTGGGCTGCTGGTGGCGCTGCCGCTGGGCTGCTCTGCCGCTACCACCTAACCTGCAGTGCCAAGCCGGTCTCCATGCTTCCTGGTTGCCCAGCCACGCTCTGCCCCTGGCCGCCCTCCACGCCGCGTGGGAGCCTTCCCTGCGCCGCCTGGTCAGCTTCCCTTGCCGTCGGAGGCCACCTCGGCCCTCTGGTGCCCAGCGCAGCCGTGGGGCTGCCGGGCAGAAGCGACTCCTTCCCGGCTTGCCGGGCTCCAGGCCTCGGAAGCAGCCAGGGGCGGGGAAGAGGGCGAGGCAGCAGCAATGCCCGCGTGTGTGTCAGAGGCCAGCCGGCCAGGCCGGGAGGGGAGAAGTGGCGCCTTACGAGCGGGAGCTGGTGCTCCGGCCATGCCCCTCTTGCATGCGATGGGCTGTGAAGTGTAGAAAGGGGCTCCCGCAACCTCACCGCTGTGATGGCGCTCAGGAGGCTGGAGGGGCGGGCAGGTCCCAGGGGGACAGCTGGGAGAGGGCAAGAGATGCCAGGATGAGGATGGGGGGGTTCCAGGTTGGCGGGTGTGAGAGAGCAGCCGGCGGCTCCGAGGCGCACAGATCCTCTATGCAGCTTCCGAGGCCCTGGATGTGCCGCTGCTTGGCTCTCCACCAGGCTCTCCGCCAGAGCCTCCCCCCTCCACGTGCAACTGTGCGGAGCTGCTTGTGTGTCCTTGGCAGCGCCTCCCCTTCAATCTCCTTCCTTCTCAATCTCCTTCCTTTCCCATTCAATCTCCTTCCTTCTCCATCTCCTTCCTTTCCCCTTCAATTTTCCTTCCTTCCTTCCCCTTCCCTCCCTCCCAACATTTTTGAGCAAGGAAGAGTAAGCTTCTCCAGCAAGCATTGCTATATTGTTTTTGTGATTAATCACTATGCTTTAATTATGTTCAACTCGTAACAATGAAAATGCACTCTGCATATCAGATATTTACATTACGATTCATAACAGTAGCAAAATTACAGTTATGAAGTAGCAATGAAAATAATTTTATGGCTGGGGTTCACCACAACATGAGGAACTGTATTAAAGGGTCGCAGCATTAGGAAGGTTGAGAACCACTGTTCCAAACCATGAAAATCTTCTCAAAAGTCGGGGGTCGTCTTATACGCCATCGTCTTATACGCTGGAAAATATGGTACTCAACTTTTCAAAGGTGAGAGGGTGTTGAGGAGAGATACCTTAGGGAAATTAAAAAGAAACATTCATGGATTTGACTCAAAAATACTCCCCAGAATATGTTGTTCATCCTAAATTTTGCACCTAAATATTGAAATAATCCATCAGATTTGATGGAAGATGAAGCATTGCAACAATATATACAAGAGCACACAAGACTATATAAAGCAACCACTTTGCTGAAGTCATTTAACATATGGAATATTATACATGGACTAGCAAAATACATTAATATTTCACTTAGATTAGTAAAACACACAAAAAAATAAATGTTAAAAAGATCTATGTTCAAATACCAATGTCTAGGCCATTTGCTGAAGTTAAATCTGGATTTTGCAAGTGCCTGAGGAAATGAGATCTGTTTCTCAAAAGCTTATGCCTTGTAATAAAATGTGTTGTTCTGGAAAGGCTTTACCAGACTTCGTCTGATTTTTATCTGAGAACTAGATACTGCATCTTGAATTTCATTATGATAAAAACAGGATAGAAAATCTAGCAAATAATTTAAATAAAATGTTCATTGTCTTACTCTCTGTGAAGAGTCCCCCCCTCCATTTTGTATTCATCTTCATTATACAGCACAATCGACATGGCATTTATTTAAAAAAAAATACAACCAAATACCTATTTCAAGGAAGCTTGGTTGTGAGCTAACAGACAGAACCAAGGATAGGAGGAAAAACAGTATGCATCAATGCAGTTACACGGATTGTATCTTAACGTAAATCAATTAAAGGAAATAACCGCCTATGATAGCCTTGCAGCAATAAGCTCCTTGGTTAAGCTTAGAGCTTTGCCTCAATCGCTGCACACATACAAACACACATAGACTACAACTTTCCCGCTCCCCTCCACCACCACCCCCGAGTCCCCAGTGCAAAAGTTCCCGCTGCTGCGGGGACCCCAAAGGACAGGAAGAGCTCTTCCTCTCTTTACCTTTCATTGCATAGCCTTTACTAGGCAGATTTTTTCCTTCCCTTCATTCCAGACCGGTCAGCGATTGCTCCTCGGTTAGGGAAAGCAAGCAGCTCGTCTTTTGTCTCCCATCCTCCGTCCGGAAGGCAGAAAATCCGACCGGCGACTAAGGCCGCCACTCCCGCCCGCAGCCCACTTCTCTTCGTTTAAGAAGTGAAGCCTCAACCCGTTACCCGAGCGCAAAGATGGGCTCCTCCCTGGCGTTTTCACAATGCGATTTTCTCGGACCACGCTTGTCCCCTCCTTCCTCGATCCGCGTAAAGGTAGCCTGAAGAGCACTTTCCTTCGCTTTGAGTGGCTCCGTCCCTTACGCAGTCGCTTGCCGACGTCCGGGATTGCCGCCTGCTCTCGAAACGTAATTTGTTTCCCCATGGAAGAGTGATTTGCTGGGGTTGCCAGGCGTGAGAGAGCGCTTGCAAAAATGATGCCCGCAAATAGCTGTGAATTCAATAGCTGTGAATTCCTTGTCGCCTGCTCTAGTTCCCGCTTTCGTGAAGCGGCGGGAGAAGGTTTATTTCTGGCCGGGGACTGATGGCGATGATGAAATCGCCGTCTAATTTATACAGCACTTTGCACATTAGATAAGACGAGCAGAAGGAAATGTGAGAAACGCGGGAGCGCGGACAATGGCGTTTCTTTTTTTCTTTTTCTTTTTTAAAAGTTTCATTGATTTTTTTATTTTTACAACAAGGTGCTTGAGAAATAACGTGGTGATAGGGTAATCAATCATCCAAAAACAAAATCATACATATATAACTTAGGTTAAATCATTAGAAACTCCCTATTTCCCTCAAATAATACAATATATTCAAATTAATGTATTTTTCAATAAAATTCTATCAATCAGAACAATCATCAATAACATTTCATCTGTATAAATCCAAATCCTGTTTTTAAGCTTTACTATTGTCAGAAGTAAGTCTTCATCCTGGTTCATCCAAGCCGGGATAAATAAGCAAAATGGCGATTGCTTTGGGAAGAAGGTTACAGTTTATTGAAGAAGCAGAAAGATGGTCCTTGCAAGGAAGAGCAGAGAGGAAAGAGAGGAGACCTTGAGCACATTGGCAGTAGGTTTTTATACTCCCTCTAGCCTTTTGGATTAGTTTCCTGCTCCTGTGGCATGAACCTTTAAGCTATTTCTGAGTGTTTTTCTAGGCCTTGATATCTGTGGTTTAATCCTATTATCATATCCTGCTTCCCAGATGATGGGGCTTATGACTCCTAGAGTTTGGGTGGGGCATGCAGACTTTCTCTTTGTCTTCTTGAGTGCCCTGGCTTCAGCTTTCTGATGGTTCTACATCTGCATTTTTATGAGGCTAGCTCTTGCTTGGGGCAGAGAGATAGATTTGGGGCCAGGTTTGGTTTTAAAAAAATCTTTTTGAGGAAAAATATATTTTTCTGCCCTTTTAATATTTCCTTCTCTGGGCTAACTTCTCTCACTATTTACAATTACCATATTCCAATTTGGCTTTTAAATAAATATATTAACACTTCCTTTCTCTTTTTTTTTCCTTAGCATAATCCTTATCTATAAAATACACATATTATTTCAACCGTAACATTCTTATGATTTTCTACAAGTATTCTATTTTTTAATCTAGTAACTCATTTATTAATACCATTTCTTCTTTTATCAGAAATCTCTCTTATTCTCCTTCCATTACCAAATAGCTATCCTTCCTAGAAATAAGAATATTACTCCAAACAATACATTTCTACTCTATTTTAAATCTATAATCTATATCTATGAAAAACTCTTTTAACCCACTCAAAGTTTAAATCCGATCCAAATAATTGTTATATCCACAACAAGCATATTAATACAGAAAAGCGTCTTCTTACTAAGTTCACGTATTTGATTAATCTTTATTCAATCAAGATCTCTAAAGCCTTATTTAGCTGTCAAATAAAGTTTTAAATCACATATTTAAATCTAACTCTGACTTTCTTTCTGTGCCAGTCCGGTTTCCATAATAGAGCTTCTATATCGTCGAGTCTCAATATTTGAGTGAGGGTACTTATCAATACTTCAATCTGGGCCAAATTCTCTTTCCCTTCTTCCAATATCATCTGTATAGTGTAGACTGTTTCCATGTTATAGTCACAAGTTGATTATCCACAATGTCACTATTCTCAGTAATTCGTATCTGAAAGTCAGTTCCTGATACTTTTAACACTACAAGTGTTTCAATTAGAGTCGTTCTTTGCTCTTCAGAATTCTCCATAACTTGTAGATTAACACCCATTTGCTCAGTGACTTGTTCCTCTGTCTCTTTAAGTTGTGTATATTGCTGCATATAGGCCTCTTTAGAGCTAGTTCCTTGACCTGTAGATTGATCCATTAGGATTTGAGATTCAATTTGTGGTTCAGAGATGTCATCTTTAATATTTCTCCAAGATTTCATATATACTGTTGCTTCCAAAATTGCTTCTAATATAAGTTCATAATCAAGCTGTGGATGAAATTCCTCCATTTCAGTGGTGAGATAGTCTTTTACATTTTTAGAGGAGGCTATATTTACTAACAGTCAACACATACAAACAGTCAGGACTTATCCACCTCCACAATTACTAGTAAGCAACTTCACCACCCAGCTGTTTCATATCCTTTATCTTTTCGCTTTTATCATCATTTGAAGGTCAAACCCAACCTAAAAAAACAAAGAGGAAATGTAGTTGCAGTAATAATTTTTGCCACAAGATGCCTGTCAGAATCCAATTATATTTCGTCTCTAGTTATCGACTATGGAAAACCCCATTTCTGCCCTCTCTGGATTCTGTCATATGGTGAAGGGGAAGGTGGGGTGAACAAAGGGGTTTTATGGCCCTCACTTCCTTCGGTAAAACTCAAAGGGATTGAATGTGGATACCACCAAAAGGACTAAATCATAACAATGGGGCCATCATCTTTCATCTACTCCTCTCTGAAGTGTCCCTCCCACTGACAGTGAGGAAAAAGGGGGTGGAAATGTAACACCTGGGATTGTCGCTGGAAAGATGGTGGGGTGAAGTGGGGCTGCTGGGGACCCCTTAAAACCTTGAACCGTAGGGCTTGGGCCCCAGGTCCTGTCTAGAATGCCTGCAACCATTTTTTCTTAATAAAGGATGCCTGTTGGAAGAAATATTCCAAGAGTTCTGTCTTCTTAAGATGCAAAGTGGGGTGGGTCCTTACATTAGACAGGACCTTCAGAATTAGTCCACCTGGAAGGGAGAACCTTGCCGGGGGACTTTGCAAAAATTACCATGTCAGACTATGGAGCAAGGAAGGGAGAAAACTCCCCAGAAAGGGAGCTGCTGCCCCAACTGAAACCCTGCCAGATGTCGGGATCTGAGAGGTCAGATTCCTCAGGAGAACAGGTGGTGGAGACACGGGACCACAAACCTCAGTGGTCAATGGACGTTGGAAAGAAAGGTGAGTGGGAAAAGTAATTAAGAAAGGTGACCCTGAGACAGGGGGCCAACCAACCAAAATGGAAGCAGGAGATGGAGAAATCCCTGCACACAAGTGAAGAGGAAGGGAGCTGGGCACCGTACTTGGGCTGGATCCTAGAAAAAGCTATCGACCTGATGAAGAGAACTGTCAGCTCCCTAGGAGAGGAGAATTCTGAGCCCTATGGCCGCCCCAGCTCCTGGAGCCGCAAAGGGAGAGACACCGAGGGGGAAGTGGAATCTGCAATCCCAGGGACATCTACTGATCCAGTAGTCCCCACTCCCCGCCAACCCACAGATGGAGATCTGGATGGAAGACACTACCACCAACAACGAAGGCACCTGTCCATTCAAAGACTCCCGCCACTGGACGTGAAATTCAAGGGGGAGCCAACATGCTTGGGGTTTTTCCTAACCCAAGTCCTCAGCTACATGGAGGAATACGGGCGGGACATCCCCAGCGACAAAGCCCATATCCGGATCGTGCAATCTGCCCTGGACGGGCCGGCCGCAGTTTGGGTGGTGAACTTGCACAACTCCAATGCCCCAGAGCTCAACGACTTCAACCGTTTCATGACCTCTCTGAGAAGGAGATTTGAGGACCCCCTGGTTGATCACAAAGCCCGCGAAAGGATAAAAATGATGAGGCAAGGCAAACGCCCGGTAGCTGAATATAAGCAAGAATTCCGGGCCATTGCCAGCCAACTGAACTTGCTGGAAGACATCCTCCTTAGCCATTTCAAAGATGGACTAAATTATGACCTATATGACGCTTGCCTACCCTGAGGGGACCTACACCGACTTGAGGAATGGTACGCCTTGGCAGAGGAAGCAGAAATCGACATATTGAAGAGGCACTGCCGAGGAAAACAATGGAGCCGCTCACCGCCTGAGTTGACACGCGAACCAGTGAAACCATCAGCTACAGCCAAGAAGCAAATGGGGTGTTTCAAGTGCGGGAGAGAAGGGCATCGGGCTGTAGAATGCTGCTCAAAAGACCCCCAGCACAAACCAGACAGATCATTGGCCAGCAAATCCAGAAAGTCTCCAGCTAAGTCAAAAGAACCTGCCATGAGAATGATGGAGGCTGTGGAATCCCCCACCTCAGCTCATCAGGGGGAAAGAACTCCAGCCTACACCGCAGGGCTAGTGGACACGTCAGACGACAGCTCGGAGGGCGAACCCCTGGTAAGTGGACACATCGCATCCATCCTCAAGACATTGACTATATTAATTCCCCCCATGCCCGAAGCCATGAAGGTGAAAGCCTTAATAGACTCTGGCTGCACCCGCTGCCTCATTAGCCCAACGCTAGTGGGGAATCTGGGCATTCCATTGAGGAGACTGGAATAACCAATCTCATTTGGCCAGTTAGATGGGTCCATAGCAGGGGGGGTGCCAACTACCCTAACCACTTTACCAATACACCTTTCCCTGGGCAAACATGAGGAAGACATAACGTTTGTGGTGACCCCAGGCATAGAATGCCCAATGATCCTAGAGATGGAATGGTTAAAAAATGGAACCCCTAGGTGAATTGGAGGATGGCAGAAATCAAATTCCTGAAGGGGGACCCTATGGACTTAAAATCCCAAAGGGGGCTACCAGAATCAAGAACAGAAAAAGCATCCATGGGAGAGGAAAAGGGACTACCAGAAATACCAGAGGAATATAGAGACCCTGCTGAAGTTTTCAGCGAGTAGAAGGTGGATGAGCCTTCCCCATCAACCCACAGACTGTGCCATTGAATTCAAGCCTGGGGCAAAGCTCCCAAAGCCCAGATTATACTCCATGAGCCCAAAGGAGAAGGAGGAAATGGAAAGATTCATAAAGAAAACCCTAGAAAGAGGGTTCATTGAGCCAGCCAAGCCTAAAGTTGCTGCCCCGGTCCTCTTTAGAGAGAAGAAGGACGACTCTTTACACTTATGTGTGGATTATAGGGCCGTGAATACAATCAGTGAAAGCAACCTATACCCTCTGCCCCTCATGAAGGACATGTTGTCACATGTCCTCTCGAAAGGGAATTTTTTTTCTAAACTAGACCTAAGGGAAGCTTACTATTGTGTGAGAATTAAGGAAGGGGATGAATGGAAGACCGCATTTAACTGCTTCATGGGGTGCTACCAATTCAAAGTCTTGCCATTTGGATTACAAGGGGACCCCGCAGTATTTATGCAATTAATCAATGATGTTCTAAGGGAGCACCTGTTTAAGGGGGTCCTGGTTTACTTAGACAACATTCTTATCTTCACCAAATCAAAAGAGGAACATGTCAACCTAGTCAGAGCGGTCTTAAAGAAACTGTGAGCCACCCACCTATATGCCAAACTCTCGAAATGCGAATTCCACCAGGAAAGGATAGACTACCTAGGTTATCGCATATCCCCACAGAGTATTGAAATGGACCCTGAGAAGGTCAGAGCAGTATTAGAATGGGCACCACCCCACACAAGAAAGCAACTGCAAAGTTTCCTGGGCTTCGCAAACTTTTACCGCCAATTCATCCCCTCATTTGCCCAGATAGCCCTGCCCCTCACAAACTTACTAAAAATGAAGGGAGCATCCTCAGTAAAACCTAGCCAGCCACTAACATGGACAATGGAGTGCCAAGCAGCGTTTGAGAGATTAAAGAGACTTTTCTCTGCCGAACCAGTACCGAGGCACCCAGACATGGATAAGCCCTTCATAATACAGGCGGATGCAAGTGATGTGGCAGTAGGGGCTGTACTATTACAAGAAAAAGATGAAGGGGTATTGCAACCCTGTGCATATACATCCAAGAAACTCACGGAAATGGAACAGCACTGGCCCATATGGGAGAAAGAGGCATACGGGATACGTTGGTCATTACTCATGTGGCGCCAGTTCCTTGAAGGTAACAAAATTCCCTTCCAGGTGTAGACAGAGCACAAAAATTTGGAAGCCCTGAAAACACCCAGGAAGCTCAACCCCAAGCAAGCCCACTGGTCCCAGCATTTTCACCAGTTCCAATTTACACTCAAGCATTTGCCGGGGGGAAAGAACTTCCTGGCAGATGCACTATCTCAGAACACAATTCAAATAAAGCAATAAACTCTGCTTCCACTGTTGAAATAGCAACAGTTGTTTGTTTTCTGGACTTCCATCGAATCAGAGTCCCTCCAAACAATATTATAATCCCAGAATTTGATTTCCTTGTGTTTATGTCATTTGCATAGTCATTATCGACATAACACTTTAATTTCAATTCCTCAGTAATCTGTATTTGAAGACCCAAATTTATAGTTCCCTTTAAATATCTGAGAACCCTTTTTACACCTATCCAATGTAACTTTGTAGATGCAGCAGTAAAATGACTCAAAATGCTTACTGCACAAATTATGTCTGGTCTGGACCACTGTGATAGATATAACAAACTCCCGATTGCTGAGTGATATATCTCTTGATCACAAGTTTCACCTTTGTCCACACTTAAACTATTATAAAAATCCATACTTATGGGTGTGGGAGCAGTATTGCAATCTTTCATATTATATTTCTCCAATAACTGCTCAATTTTTCTCCTTTGACTGAGAATATAACCACCTTTTTCATTTTTCTCTATCTCTATACAGAGATAATTTTTTATTTCTCCCAAATTCTTTAATTCGAATTTCTTTCCTAATTTATCAGTAAATTCCTTGACTTGTGATGCATCCTTTGTGATGAAGCAAAGATCATCCACAAATGATAACAGTAGACAATTCCCTCCTTGTAACTGTCCAGTACATATACAATTATTAGCTTTGTAACTCTTAAATCCAAGACCCTTTAAAGCAGTATCTAAACAGATATTCCAGTTTCTGGCTGACTGCTTTAGCCCATAAATAGCCTTGTTTAATTTATACACCATGTTAGGTTTTGCAATTTCATATCCTGGTGCTTGGATCATATAAATTTCTTCCTCTAACTCAGCATTGAGGAATGCAGTTGTGATATCAAAGTGCCAGATTTTATGCTTATATTATGCTGCTGCCAACGCCAGTGCTAATCTTATACTCTCACTTTTCACAGTTGGTGCAAATACTTCATTGTAGTGCACATTCTTTAATTGTGAAAAACCTTGTGCTACTAACCTGGCCTTATACTGTACATCATTATTTGGCAATACCTTTTTCTTATATACCCATTTACAACCCACAGCTTTGGTTCCCTGTGGCAAAATCAGTGATTTAAATACTTCATGGTCTCCCATGGATTTCATCTCTTCATCCATGGCCTCATTCCATCTTTCTTGTTCAGCTTTTGGTAATGCCAACACCTCTTTATAACTTCTTAGCTCATACCATTGCAAACCTTTACCCTACTGGCAGAATACCTGTCAGGCGGAATTCCTTTATTACATCACTCTGACCTACGTGGTATTAACTGCTCCTGTGTCTCGAGTCTTTCTGGTTTCATGTCTTTTTCAGCCTCTCCTCCCTGAATATTAACATCTTCAATAATCATTTTTTATCATTAGATGAGTTATTGTCATTAAATAGATCACCGTCATTAAGTGGGACATACCCAGAATTTACATTAATTCTGTGCCAATTTTGTTCTGCAAAATTAGCAGACCTTGAAATTACAATTCTTTTACTTCCATTGCTAAAGTGATATACTTTTCACCCTGGCTCATAGCCCACAAACCTGAGCTTTCTTGCCTTTTGCTGTCCCTTTCTTCTGATTGTTTTCTGAATATGTACCCATGCAGTACTTCCAAAAATTCTCAAATGTGCAATGATGGCTTTCTCCCATATAGAATGGCATATTGTTGTATCTGGCCCTTCTCAGCTCAGTAAACTCCACATAAATATTTCTTTAAGAGTTTTATTTAACACATTTCAAGAGATTCACTTCAAAGCAAGCTGCTGGCATTTTGTTGGCCGGAATGGCCAAGTCTGATTTATTTACATTCAGATTAAACATGCTCTTCCCCCTTCCAATTAACTCACTCTTTATCTCTCATGTTGTCCAAGATCTCATTAATCTTCCGTACATTCCAAAAACACCAGAAAACTGAGTTCAAACGAACTGCTCAAGGTATCAGGCTACTCCTTGATTAACGTTGCTCGTGACAAAGAATTAGTCCCTTCGTCACCTTTTAATATAGTTTCCGATACGTCACTTCCCCCATTACTTCCTTTTTCCACGTAACTGACACCTCCGCCTATCAAACCTTCGGAATCTCGGATCAAGCCATATATTGTCCTGTTCCAAATCTGACTCATCACTTTGAGAGTCTGACTCAGACTGCATACAAATCTCCTCACTGTCTGGCTCAGCTGCCGGGAGGGGAAAATACCCAGAGGGGCCTGGTTGTGCTTCGTCATCCTCTGATATGTCCCCAGCCGGTCTAGAGACACCCACAACACATATGGAGTATTATTAATGGAGGAACTCCACAGCAGTCAATATGGCTTCTCCCCAATTGGTAGTCAATATGGCTTCTCCCCAATATGATCTGCTCATGCCAGAATCCTCTAATAGTGAATCTTTCATTGTTTGCAAAACACCATTCCTTCTTTCAGCTACACCATTCTCTGCTGCTGTGTAAGGATTTGTACGTCTGTGTCTTATCCCCAACTGCCCCAACCACTGTTGGAATTTAGTTGACATAAATTCAGTACCTCTGTCAGTTTGCAACTGACACACTTGTTGTCTATACCTTCTCTCTACAAAACTTACCCACTGTTTGAATTGTTGTAGCATCTCTGTCTTACCTCTAAGCAAGTAGCAAAACGAATACCTGCTATAATCATCAACCAGTGCATATTATGCTCCTCCCAAACTGGCTTGCATAGGTCCCACCAGATCTGCATGGACCAGCTCTGGAGCTCTTTTTGTTTGTCTTGTGCTATATTTACTAACTGGGAATGCCTTTGACTTCGATGCTGTGCATACTGCACAGTCCAAATATGTTTTGCATCCTTCAAATTTAGCCCTTCTGCAAACTCTTGCATTTGCTGCAAAATCTTAAAGCTTGCATGGCCAAGTCTTCTATGTAGAAGATGAACACATGAATCATGCTCTGCAACATTCTTAAATGTATGGGAACGTTGAACCTTTTGTCCCTGCAATACATATAGATTATCTTCCTTCATGCCTTCTGCACAAATATTCCCATTCCTTTTGATGAGACACTTTCCATTTACAAAAATGATCTCAAAACCTTGTTTGTCTAAATTAGACACACTTAACAAATTATGTTCCATCTCAGGTACACAAAGCACATTGGTAAACTTTGATTCCAAATATGGAATTTTTATATTGCCTCTTCCAATGACTTTTGCTTTCTGGCCATTTGCCAGAGCCACAGCTTCTTGTGCTACTGGAACAAACCTGCAAAATTATTCAGAGTTTTGACTTGCCCCACTATCTGTTAGCCACTTGTCTCTGTTGTTGCTATAACAAACTTTTGCAACACCAAAATGTTCCTTTTGCAAATCAGTTCTTTTTGTTTGCACAAATGTCTTTCGCTGCAAATTGTTCCTCTGCAAACAGTTCCTTTTCAGATGTGTCTATTTCTCCACAAATGTAGCAATTCTTTTCTCGTTGAACTCTCTGCTTGCAAAATGTTTCTTCTTCGGAGACTTGCAGTCTGGACCCCCTCCTCAGGAATTTCTCCTCGTGGCTGTTCCTAAAATATTGCTTTTCTTCTTCTTTAAGGAAACATGTCTTTAAGTCTTGCTCTTCTTTACACTCAAATATCACAGAAACTGTGTCCCAGGTTTTATCTAAACTGTTCAACACCAATAAAACCTTCTGGGACTCAGAGAATTTAATCCCACATTGTTCTAAGTCCAAAAATAAACGTTGTATTTTATTTAAATGCTGTTCCACAGATTCACCTGGTTGCAAACAGATCCTGTAAAGTTTTCTTGACAATTGTACTATATTGCATGCAGAAACATTCACGTGCACAGCTCTCAATTTCAACCAAATCTCCTTTGCAGTCTTTAAATTTGCAATATTTAGAAATTGTTCATCATCTAAATTCAAAATGAGATAAGCCATTGCTTGATCATGATTTTTCTGATCAGCAGCTGCAAATACTTGTGGTGGATTTTCTTCAATATACCACAGCTCTTTAGCTTTCAGGAAACATTCCATTTTTGCAGCCCATATAATGTAATTCTTCTAGCCCAGTGTTTCTCAACCTTGACAATTTTAAGGCATGTGGAATTCTGGGAGTTGAAGTCCACATGCCTTAAAATTGTCAAGGTTGAGAAACACTGTTCTAGCCCAAATGAGGCACACAGCTTTCCTTAAATTTCATTGCAGCCATTCTGCTAATTCTGCCTTGTTCTTATACTTTCTAAACACAGGCAATTTCTTCCAGCTTTAAATTACAATGCAGTCCTTAGTAAGCTCTGGGCCCATAACCTGTTAGAGAATTTTAATTTCTCTGTTGGTGAAAAAATAAATCAGAAGCTCTCACAGTTGACTGTATTTAGCTGATTCAAAATAACTTCTTTATATTCATATCAAAATATTTACAATACCATACATTCTTCTTTACAGCAACATAGCTCAATTGAAGACTTCTTACAGAGAGATACAGAGACAAACCTGAGACTGAAAATTCAGCTTCTAACTCAATACTTTTTGCACAGACTCAGTAGCACTTTTCTTCACATTGGCTGACTGAGTTACCACACGACTCTTCCTGCTCATGAATATTCCAACAGTATCCCAACAAGCCTGACTAACTTTTATAACTGTTTGTTTTCTTTCAGTTGGCTCTATCTTATTTTTAAGGGGGCAGGATGTCAGAATCCAATTATATTTCATCTCTAGTTATCGACTATGGAAAACCCCATTTCTGCCCTCTCTGAGAAACACGCGTGCCACCTAACCTCCATGTAACAGTTCAGATGGTATTGTAGGTAAATATTGCTCCCAATTCATTCATTTCTTTAAGTTATGCTCTCTATCTTTTATCCCCCTCTACCTTCAGGGCAAAACTATACTGGTTTCCATTTTTTTGCATTTAATAAAAAAGTAGAAAGAGAATATGAGAGAAAGAGAAAGATTCTCCCTCCCCCCAAATGATCCAGGAGTGTTGTGTAGAGAAGGCATGTAATTTCCCTGCTTTAATCCCTTCCTGTGCACTATGGGAAGAATATGCAATATTTGTAAATAGATGTAGAGAAGTACACTTTCTTTTTCCAACATGTACCTTGTACTAAGATACCTTGTACTTTTCAGTAGGTGATAACATTGGACCAAAATAGTTAAAATGTTACCAAATTTTGCTTAAGTGATCTTTCCCTACTTATACCTAACTGTAGCACAAACACTTTCTGGAAATACTGTGATGCTATCTTCATACTTTCATCACTGGTTTGAAAGTATTTTCCCAATTGCAAAGGCAACTTTAAAATGTAAAAATATGTTAAGTTTAATGCCCTACTACCTTGAAATAAGTGACTTCAATGACTTGAATTAGGCAAAGGAAGTAGGGTAGGATGAGCATTAATTTAATTAATCAGAATAGAGCTGAAAAGGACCTTGGAGGTCTTCTAGTCCATCCCCCTGCTCAAGCAGGAGACCCTATATTGTTTCAGAGAAGTGGCTGTCCAGTTTCTTCTTTAAAACCTCTAGTGATAAAGCACCCACAATGTCTGAAGGCAAGCTGTTCCACTGGTTAATTGTCCTCACTGTTAGGAAGTTTCTCCTTAATTCCAGCTTGCTTCTCTCCTTGATTAGTTTCCATCCATTGTTTCTTGTCTTGCCTTCAGTTGCTTTGAAAGTTGACCCCCTCTTCTTTATGGCATCCCCTTAAATACTGCTACCACATCACCTTTAATCCTTCTTTTCTCTAGACTGGAGATACCCAATTCCTTTGGAAAATAAATTGACTCCTGTATAAATGTCTTAGATGAGGAAATAGAAGGGGAACTCATCAAATTTGCAGATGACACTAAACTGGCAGAAATAGCCAATACCCCAGAAGACAAGCTCAGGATCCAAGACGTTTTTGATGAACTTGAACAACAAAATGAATTTTAATGTGGAGAAAAGCAAAGTTTTACATTTAGGCAGGAAAAATCAAAGGTATAAGTACAGATTAGGTGAGACCTGGCTCAAAAACAGTAACTGTGAGAGGGACCTTGGAGTCCTTGTGGATGATCACTTGAATATGAGCCAGCAGTGTGCAGCAGCAGCCAAAAAAAGCTAATACAATCCTGGGTTGTATAAACAGAGGCAAAGAATCAAGATCACGCAAAGTATTAGTACCGCTTTATAAAACCCTAGTAAGAGCATACCTGGAATACTGCAACCAGTTTTGGTCATCATACTACAAAAAAGATGTTAAGACTTTGGAAAAAGTTCATAGAACTAAAATGATCAAAGGCCTGGAGACTAAAACATATGAATAATGGCTGCAGGACTTGGGTTTGGCTAGCCTAAGAAAAGAAGAAACGGGTAACATCAAAACAGTATTCCAGTATTTGAGGGGCTGCTACAAAGAAGAGTTGGTCAAATTATTCTCCAAAGCACCAGAGGGCAGAACAAGAAACAATGGATGGAAACTGACCAAAGAGAGAAGCAACCTGGAATTAAGGAGAAACTTCCTAACAGTAAGGACAATTAACCAATGGAACAGTTTGCCTTCAGAAATCGTGGGTGCTCCATCACTGGAAGTTTTTAAAAAGAAACTAGACAGTCACTTGTCTAAAATGGTATAGGTTCTCCTGCTTGAACAGGGGACTGGACTAGAAGACCTCCAAGGTTCCTTCCAGCTTTATTCTATTCTATTTCTCCTTGTGGCAACCTCTCAGATACTGAAATACTGCTATCGTGTCCCCCTAGTCCAGTGGTGGCGAACCTATGGCACGCGTGCCAGAGGCAGCACTCGGAGCCCTCTCTGTGGGCACACATGCCATTGCCCCAGCCTCGCCTCCCCCCACAACCCCCTCCTCACCAGCAGCCCCCCTAGAGGAGAGCTGCCCCTAAGCGTGGCCCACATGGAGCAGTGCAACCAAGGACATGGCAGCCAGGCAGCATAGACAAGACTCTGCCCTCACGGCCCATCCTGCACAGTTGATGCTGTGGGGCACGGGCAGAAGGTGTGGCCACCATGGTGCTGCTTGGCTGCCTGGGCAATCTGTGGTGGGCCCTGGAGGCAGGGTGGGGGACGGAGCAGGGGCAGGCAGGGTGGGGGACGGAGCAGGGGCAGGGGATGGAGTGGAGTGGGGCCAGTTTTATGGGCACTCGGTCTCTAAAAGGTTTGCCATCACTGACCTAGTCCTTCTTTTCTCTAGATTGGCCATTCCCCAATCCTGCAACCATTCTTCATATGTTTTAGTCTCCAGGCCTTTAATCATTTTCGTTGCTCTTCTTTGCACTTTTCCAAAGTCTCAACATCTTTTTTATAATGTGATGACCAAAACTGGATACAGTATTCCACATGTGCCCTTATTAAGGCTTTATAAAGTGGTACTAATACTTCATGTGATTTTGATTCTATGACTGTAATTTATACAACTTGGTTGTATTAGCTTTTCTGGCTGCTACCACACACTGCAGGCTCATATTTAAATGATCGTCCACTAGGACTCCAAGGTCCCTCTCACAGTTACTCTTTTTTTAGTCAGGTTTTGCCTAATCTGTACTTGTACCTTTAGTTTTTCCTGCCCAGGTAAAAAACCTTGCTTTTCTCCAAATTAAATATTATTTTGTTGGAAAGGGCCCATTGTTCAAGTTTGTCAAGATCTTTTTGGATCCTGAGCTTGTTTTCTGGGGTGTTGGCTATTCCTGCCAGCTTAGTGTCATCTGCAAATTTGATGAGTTCCCCATGTATTCTTCATCTAAGTCATTTATGAACATATTGAAGAGTACTGGGCCTAAGACCGAACTTTGTGGTACCCCACTGTTTACTTCCCTCCATGTAGATATAGTACCATTAAGGATGACTCATTTTTTTCCATTTCTCCAATTCTATTTGTATCTTGTTCCATAAAAATTCATAGTTATTCTTGTACAATTTCCCATTAGAAGCTTCTATATAGATTCCTAGATATTTAACTTTCTTGACTATCTCACAACCCGTTATTCTTTCCAAGTCTTGTTTTAATTTATCATCTAAATTTTTAACCAACATCTTTGTCTTGGATATATTTAATTTAAAACCTGATACCCTTCCATAATTTTGGATAATCTCCATCAATCTCTGAGCCGACTGTATTGGCTGAGTCAATGTCACAAGTAAATCATCAGCAAAAGCACATAATCTGTAATCATGTTGTCTAATCTGTACACCTTTTAATTCATCTGAAGCTCTAATCCTATTCAGTAAAACCTCTAAAGTTAAAACAAACAATAAAGGGGATAAAGGACAACCCTGCCTGGTACCTTTCTCTATATTAAATAAATCTGTTAATTCCCCATTCACAATAATCTGCCCTTTTTGTTTCTGGTAAACCGCTGATATAGAGTTAATAATAATTCCCATCTTGACTATTAATTTTTCCAAAAATAACCAATTCAATCTATCAAAAGCTTTCTCTGCATCCAGAAACATAAGAACTGCAGGCACTTGGATGTGCTTATCCAAATATTCCAATATATTAATAAGTTGTCTAACATTAGTTTTCATCTGTTTCCCTTGTAAAAAACCAGTTTGATCCGAATGACAGTCTTTGTGTTAAGACTGTCATTAATCTATTAGCCAAAATTTTTGCAAAGTTCTTGTAATCCGTGTTTAACAAAGAAATAGGTCTAAAATTTCCCACTTGAACATTGTCTTTTCCCTCTTTAGGGATCAGAGAAATATAAGCTGTTTTCCATGAAGGTGGTACCTGGCCACCCTCTTGTATATTTACAAATAACTCTCTAAGAGGTTCCACCATTTCCTCTTGGAGATACTTATAATAAGTCGCTGTTAAACCATCAGTCCCAGGAGATTTTGCCATTTTCAATTGCTTAATCACAGCAATAATTTCTTCTGATGTAATCAATGCATTTAGTCTATCTCTTTGTTCCATAGTAATTTTCAAAACATTTTCCTTTTGTAAAAAGGCATCTATCTCATTCTCTTGTACTTTCTCTTCAGAATACAGTTTGGTGTAGAACTCTAGGAAAGCTTTTTAAATAATTTCTTGCTGAAATACTTCTTTCCCCTTATATTCTATTTTCTCAATTATACGAGATTTTTGTTTTTTCTTTTTTTTTTTTTTTAATAATTTTTTTATTAAAATTTTTATAAAAAACTTTTAACAATTATAACATAGTAACCTATTAACTCAACTGAAAACAAACAAATTACATAATAAAAATAAACAATACAAACTACAATTATCCATGTTGGGCAGAATAGCCGCTATTAAAATGAATGTATTGCCGAAATTTTTATTTTTATTTCAAATGTTACCAATACTTAAAAAGGATGGAAATCTCGATGAATGGCAGAAAGGTATAAACAAATTCATTTGGGATGGCAAGAAACCAAGGGTTAAATTTAAAATTATTCAAGACACAAGAGAGAGAGGTGGTTTGAAAGTGCCTAATTTTAAATTATATTATTATGCAGCAGTTCTAGTGGTTATAAGTGATTGGATTAACTTAACAAATGAAAGAATATTAAATATAGAAGGATATGGGTTAGTATATGGGCTCCACGCGTATTTAGTTTATGACAAAAAATTGGATAGGAGTTTTAAAGAACATATAATAAGAAACTCTGTCTTGCGAGTCTGGAAAAAGTATTATTATAAGTTAAATGGTAAAATTCCTTTATGGACAGTTCCCAGACACGCAATACAGAGTATAGGTATACAACAAATTCAAGACGTGGTGCCCTATGATAAACTTTTAAATAAAGAAGGGAATAGCATAGAACTGAAATCATTAGATAAATTAAGGGAGGAAGGTATAGCTCATAATTGGTTTTATCATGCACAACTTCAAGACAGATGGCAAAAAGATGTCAAGATGGGTTTTTCTTTAAAGGATGATGAAAAATTAATTATACAAATTAGAGATCAAAGAAAGATGCATATTAAAAGAATATATGATGCTTTAATTGAAATTGATTCTGGAACTGGATTTTTGTTTTTTCCTTAATGTATAAGCCAACCATCTGCCAGGTTTATTAGAATTAAAGAATGTATTGTGTTTAGCATATTGTAAATTCCTGGCAACTTGGTCCGTCATCAATAAGTCAAATTGTTTCCGTAGAATCTTTAACCCTTCTTTAATATTACTATCATCTGGTTTCTTTATTAATAATAACTCTTTTTTCCTTATTTCCTCTTCTAACACTCTCCTTTTTTCCTCCTGTTTACGTCTATACCTTTTGTTCAAATCAATTAAAATCCCACACATATAAGCCTTACTAGAGTCCCACACCATTTCTATTGTCGTTTCCTTATTCATATTTAGCATAAAAAATTCCTTCATAGCCTTTTTACATTCCTCCACATTTATGTCATATTTGAACAAATTTTCATTAATTCTCCAAGATCTTCTAGAAGACTGACCAATCGTTAATTCCATCATGACCGGATTATGGTCTGACAAAACATTGGGTAAAATTTTTACTTTCTTTAACCTTAAAATAAAATCACTAGTAGTTAATATAAAATCAATTCTGGAAAATGATTGATGTCTATCAGAAAAGAAAGTAAACTCTTGGTCCTTGCCGTGTCTTTCTCGCCATATATCTAACAAATTAAAATCATCCTTAATATCAAAAAAAGATTTAGGCAAAATAGAACGCGATTGTGGGACAGATGAAATCTTTTTCTTGTCTAAGCCCACATCAAGAATACCATTCCAATCTCCCATTAAGATACAAGACCTATAATCCAATTGTATTAATTTTTTATGTAGTAATTTATAAAATATGCCTTGTTGTTGATTAGGGGCATATATGCCCATCAAAAGGACTTTCTTGCCGTCTAGTAAAATTTCAATAGCTAAAAATCTACCTTGAGTATCTGCTTCTATTAATTTGGATCTTATATGGTTTTTAACATAAATAACAATTCCATTCTTTTTCTCTGAAGATGCTGCTACAAAATGTAAACCCAACCTATTATTTATCAAATATTTCTGATCCTGATTTCTAATATGTGTTTCTTGTAGACAAATTACATCATTTTTACATTGCTTCAAATAATGGAATATCTTCTTCCTTTTCTGCGGAGAATTTAAACCATTCACATTCCATGTCAAATATTTATTTGACATGACCGGATTGTGAAAGCTTTAGCAAGGCCAAATCAACTTGTTCCACTCCTTTCTTCTTAGGTCTTGCTCCCATGGCTTCCGAAGATGTAGATACAACTTGCTTTGTATAAGTTAGCTGTGCTTTTTCTCTTTGTTCCATATACTTAGTAGCTATACATGTGTGCCTTTGTTCTTTGGCCTTCTCTGCATCCAGAGGTTGAAAAATATCAATACTCTGCACTGACTGTTCAGCCAATACTCCTTTATCCAATTCTGATGCTGGCAATGGTTGTAGTTCCATAAGTTGTAATGATTCCATATCTTTTACAAGGTCTGCCCTTCTGGATCTTGGGGACGTAGATTTTCCACCCATCAATATGTTCTCAAAGAAGTCTTTCACTTTAGCAACTGAGGTCAAGCGGTATCTATTATTCTGAAAAAATAAAGAAATAAAGAAAGTCCAGTTGGAGCCTCCCGTCTATATTGTATCTCTCGTTTTTTAAGTTCCTCCATCAAAAATGCATAATCTTTCCTTGATCTCAACATTCTTGGGGGTATCTCCTTCAAAACCTGTACCTCTTGACCTGCAACACTTAGTTGTTTATTATAAGCTGTAGTAAGAACCCAATTTCTAAATTTTCTTGTACTAAAATATATCACAATGTCTCTGGGCAAGTTTCTTTGTGCTGCCATACGTGAATTGATTCTGAATATCCGCTCAATCTGCCAGGCAACATTTTGAGCTCCATCATCCAGAAAATTTGCCAAAGCTTCAACAAAAATTCTTCTTAAGTCTTCTTGGTTCTCCTTTGCAACCTCTTTCAGACCCCTAATTCTAACAGCCATCTGCATCTGATTATATTGTATCATAACAGCTTGATCTTGTAGATCACTTCTAATCTCCTCAATTTTTCCCTCCATCTCTGCTCCATATCTTCCAACTTCTCTTCAACTCCCAAAGTATAGTCCCAGACCCCTTTAATGGCCTCAACAATATCTTCTCTTATCTCATTGTTAAGGGTTTCTATCATGCCTTTTATTGTCTCCAACTCATCAGTTAAACCTTTTGTCTGTTCTTCCATCTTTCTCTTCAGCTTGTCAGTCATTATAGATAATGCACCCTAAAATTGGTTTGGCATGATTTGTTTTTAACAAACCTGGGCTGCCTACTAGTTATAACTTTATTTCTAAATGTTCACAGATCTGTTTTTTTATTATTTTTTTACAGTATCTTCTAGTATCTTCTTAGGCTGATTAGTCTATAGTTTCCTGGGTCTATTCCCCCCCCCCTTTTTGAAGATGGGAACCACAACAGCTCTTTTCTAATCCTCTGGTAGTTCCCCGCTGCTCCAAGATTTTCTAAAGATATGATACAATGGATTCTGAGATAATATCTATTATGTATTGAAATATATAAAGTAGTGCTAAGCCCTGTAAAATGAAACTAGCCTTTAGATGACCCTGAGTGTTAACTTCAACTGTTTGGAGGGAAACTTTGAACATTTATATTCTGGCAGGCTTATAAGTTTTGTGATTGTCAGAGTGTAAATTACAGGAAATTGCTTGTAGTTCTCCAGTTCCAGTTTGAGTCAATAAATAATGTAGTAATTGTGCCGGTCTGCTCCTTGTCTAATGAAGCCCACTACACAATAGTGGTGACAAGAATGGGATAATTGCAGAGGAGAGAGCTGCTGCTAAACAAGAGACTAAAATCACTGGATGTCAGACCAGATAAGGAGCCATGGTGGGATCACGTTCCCCAGCTGGCCTGCTAATAAGACACATTGGAGGCACAGATATAACTGAGGGCTCTGTCCCCAGGATTCCTAAGTACAAAAAAGCTCCAATCTCAGCAGTACAGGTATTAACCAGCACCACAGGGGCCTCCCCAAAATGGCTAAACTGGGAAGGTTCAACGAGTTCAATATTACTCATCCAGAACAGTGGAGCTCATACATTTCCTGAGCAGACAACTATCTCTGGGCTAACCAGATCACAGAAGATGGCCTGAAAATGGCAACCTTACTATGTGTCTGTGGACAAGCCACATTTGATATCACGGAAACTCTGATAGCACCGGCAAGTATAGAGACTGTGGCCTACGCAGACCTCAAGAAAAAATTAAGGGAACATTTTGAGCCTAAACTCTCAGTAATCGCCTGGTACCATGCATTCGAGCAACATGAGTTTGGGGAATCTGCAGCAGAGTTTGTGGCAGCCCTTCGCCAAGCTTCGCATCAATGCGAGTTCCCTGACCTGGAAGACCATCTCAGAGACAAACTCATTTGTGGTCTGCATAATAGAGAATTACAGCAGTGCCTGTTCGCCATGGAAAAACTGACCTTCAAAAGAAGTCATGGCGGATGAAGCTGCCAGAGGGGCAATGAAGACTCTCCAGCCACCTAAAACACACATCAGCCCCACAGTGATCCACCAAAGACCACAGAAGACTTGGGGGAGGCCAGTGAGAGTGAAGAAATTGATCATTTGTGGAGAGAGCCACCCAGATGGCCATGCTCCACAGAGCAAGCAACTTCCCCACAGAGCTGTGCAAGCTGTGGGGACAGCATAAAAAAGCAGAGTGCAGATTCTGCACAATAGTATGCCTTGCCTGTGTAAAGCAAGGGTACATTGCCAGAGTATGCAGAGGTTGTCAGTGGGAAACAAAACCTGCGACATGGCAGCACAAATGGCCCCCAGGACAAAACAGAGTTGAATACTGCTCAGGAAGACATAGCATCCAACGCACTGGGGCTCAATGTTCCACCAAAGAAAAGATAAGACTCCAACTAAGACTGCAAGGGGTCCCATGCTCCATGGAGCTAGATACTGGATCGGCCCTGTCCATTATCTCCTCCAGGATGTTCGACCACATTTGCAAACGTAGCCAATGGCGGCTTCCACTCAAATCATCGAGCTTATGCTAATGGACTTCCAAAATTGCCATGTTCCCGTAAGGGGAGAAGCTACCATTGGAGTACAATTCAGAGAGTTCGAGGGTGCCCTCAGCGTAGTGGTCATAGAGGGACCGCACACCAGCCTCATAGAACTGAACTGGTTCGAGGACCTGGCATCAGGGTAACGGGCATCCATCGAACACAAATAGCTGATCTAGCAGCAGTATGCCAACAATATGCTGACGTATTCAGCACAGAGCTGAGACATTTCACTCAACCTTGATCCAGCAATAGTCCCAATCCGATTAAAACCGTGCCAGGTTCCCTTTGTGTTGAAGCCTAAAATTGATGCCGGAACTAGATAAGCTGGTAAGAAGGGAGTACTCCAACCTGTAGGACTGTAGCCAGTGGGAGACTCCAATAGTGACCCCAGTTAAGCCTAATGGGGACATTCGCATCTGCACAGACTACAAGTGCCCATAAACAAGGCACTACAGCAGCATGCTTACCCTGTACCAGTAGTGAGCCACATCTTCGCCTCATTCCAGAGAGGCTGAATCTTCGCTAAATTAGACCTCACCAGGCCTACCAGCAACTACCGGTAGACGATGCTACCGCAGAAGCACAATCATCACACACAGAGGCGCATTCTGAGTGCGCCACTTGCAGTTTGGGATAAGCGTAGCAACTGGGTTGTTCCAAAGTATTATGGAATGAACACTGAGAAACATTCCTGGCATCTGCCCATATTTTGATGACGTCCTGATCGCTGGGGAGTCGGCGGAGGTCCTGGCGGAACATCTCCGTGTAGTACTCCAGCGTTTCTGTGAGGTAGGCCTAAAACTAAAAAAGGAAAAGTGCCAGATCGGTGTGGAATGTAGTAACTGTGCCGGTGTGCTCCTTTTCTAATGAAATCCACTACACAATAATATCTACCAACTCCTTCAGAACTCTGGGATGTAATCCATCAGGTCCTGATGATTTATATTCATCGAGGTCAGACAGGTATTCTCTTACCATTTTCTTGCTTATTTTAACTTTTATTTCTAGTCTATCTTTTACAGTTATGTTTTTGGTAGGTTGGGCTATAGTTTCTTTTTGTGTGAAGACTGATGCAAGGAATGAGTTAAGCATCTCTGCTTCTCTCTACTGCCTGTTACTTCCTTGCCATGTTCTCTCTTAAGTGGACACTGTTTCCTTGACTTTTTTGTTATTGATATGTTGAAAGAAACTTTTTAAAATTATCTTTGAATTTTGTTGCAAGTTTTTGTTCATTCTGAGCCTTTGATTTTTGTAGATTCAGGCTATCTGCTGATATTCTGCCTTAGTTATGTTTCTCTCTTTCCATTTTTTGTACTCATCCTTTTTTGTCTTTCAGTTTATCAGAGAGATCTTTGTGCAACCATGATGGTTTCTTCTTGGATTTCTGGTTTTTCCTTTTTAGTGGTATTGTGCTGGACTGGGCTTTTATGATTATATTTTTCAGTGTTTTTCCCATTCTTCTTGAGTTCTTTTCCCCTTTAGGATTTTTATCCATGACATTTTACTTAGGGTCTCTCTCTGAGTTTGTTAAAATCAGCTCTTTTAAAGTTTAAGACCCTGGTTGGGTTATATTCTATTGCTTGGGTTTGCATTATATTGAATTCCAGTATGACGTGGTCACTCTTGCCCAAGGTTCCATCAATTTCAATTCCCTTCTTCTCTATTAGTAAGAATTAGATCTAGTATAGTTTTTCCTCTATTTCCCTCCTCATTTTGGATGACAAAGTTGTCAGCTAAGTTGGTTAGGAATCTATTTGATCTCCCACTTGCTGCAGAATTTGTCTCCCAGTTGATATCTGGGTAGTTAAAGTCTCCCATTACTACTTTGATATATTTTCTATATACATTTGTTAATTGATTAGCAAGGAGTTCATCTATTTCTTCTGCTTGGTTGGGTGGCCTGTAGTATATGCCTATAGCAATGTCATTCTTTTTTCCTTTTAATATCGACCCATATGGATTCCAGGAGGTTTTCATCCTTGGTTTTGTGGATTTCTGTAGAGATGTAGTGATCATTTATATATAATGTAATTCCACCTCCTCTTTTGTTGGGTCTGTTTCTTTTGAATGGTTTGTATCCTTCCATCAGTACATTCCAGTCATAAGTTTCACCCCACCAAGATTCAGTAATGGCAATTATATCATATCTGCCTTTATGTACTAATATCTATTTGTTCCCTAAACTTTGAGCATTACTATATAGGCCAGGGGTATCAATCTCAATTTCATTGAGGGCTGCATCAGCATTGTGGTGCTCTCAGGGTGGCTGGGTGAGCATGGCCCACTGGGTGGGTGTGGCACCTCAACATTGCTCATGGGGGGATGCCTGTGAGGGCTTGACAGGGTTGGGGGAGATCCAGGGGATCTCTGGTGAGTGAGGCGGTGGGCAGGAGGCTCATCCTGCAGGGTGAGATGAGGCAAGGCAGGGGGCAGAGTGGGGGTGCTGTTGCCACAAGGCAAGGTGAGGCAGGGGCCAGGGCAGCTGCTGCCTGACACCATTGGCCCATGCACACAGAGGCCAGCGAGCACATGGGGACCAATGGTGTCCATCAGCAGTCACAGCCTGCCGGCCCTCTGGGACTCTTCAGCCCACTGTGAATACCAGGTCAGCCCTACAGCAGCGGCAGAAGAGGGGAGGGCGAGGGATGTGATGCAGACCGCCTGATGTGCCTACTCCATCCCATCTCATTTTGCTTGTGGTTGCAGAGCAGATTGCTGCTAGTCATCTCCTCGGCCCCGTCAGAAATCTTGCCCTTGGCCCATGCTTGGAGCCTGTTCCCCTCATGCACCTGATGGACCTTGACCCCACCTCAGGCTGCTGCTGCCAGCAGCTCGCACAGGCTCATTAGGCTGCTGCCACCACCCAGAGCAGCGGGCCTGCCCAGCATAAAAGTGAAGAGGCCAGCTAGGAAGCTCAAGTAAAGGTGATAGAGCATGGTCACGCCTAGCAAGCAAAAGGCCACCTTGAGTGGGGAAAGTCAGATTCCCATCAGCGCCATGGCTGCCCAGTCCCAGCCAGGATTGCGTGCTTCTCCCCCATTTCTGCTGGGCCTGGGCAGCCATGGTGCTGATGAGGATCTGGCTTTCCCTTTTGCCTGCTGGCTCTGGGCGTGCTCTACTACCTGTACTTGGAGCTTCATAGTCTACTGCTTCATCTCCTTCATGCTGGGTGGGCCAGCAGCTCTGGGCAGTAGCCTAATGGACCTGCGTGAGTGGCTGGCATCATGTGTCCCCCCAATTCTGAGTGCTGCCAGTGCTGCTGCAGTGCTGCTACTGGAGGGTCGGCCCAGTATTCCCAGCAGGCTATGCAGCCCCTGCTGCCAGACGCTGTTGGCCCCTATGTGCTCACTGTCTCCTGTGCACGCACCTTGGGGGCCACTGGGCTGGGCAGGGAGGGGGCCAGGGCAGCTGGGACCAGTCTCTTGCCTTCTCTGGGGCCTCCCCATGGGCCAAATATTGGCCAATTGTGGGCCTTGTATTTAACATGTCTGACTTGAGTCCTTTATTGATCTTGGGTATGTTTCTTGTATCTCTTACTTTATAACTGCGATTTCAATCCTTTCCATTTCATTCACCTTAGCAAGGGGTCAAAAACTTGATGATTAAAAAAGGGGGGGATTTTGGGTTTTACTTATTAGATTCATTTGTTGTTATATAAATGGCTGGTTTATAATATTATGGAAAAGTAAAAAGTTGAGGTTCGATGTTAATGCTTCCTTCTACTGCAACAGAAGAAGTCAGAAGTCAATGCCTTTTCTTTTCTTTTTCCCTTCTCCCCTTGATTTTTTCCTCCTTTTTCCTCCCCATTATGTCCTACTATTTGCTTTTGTATTTTTGTATTTTATTCTATAATCTTATAAAATATTACAGACTGTAGAAAAAAAGGAAAAAAGTACCAGTTTTAATTTCTTTGGTGGCTATTCCTTTGCTGAATCACTTTCCCTTTTCATTGACAAATGTATGATGAATTTATCCATGTTTAGTAATATGCACCACTACCAGCTAGCTCAGGGGTCTTCTAACTTGGCACTTTTAAGACTTGTGGACTTCAACTCCCAGAATTCCTCAGCCATCATAGCTGGTTGAGGAATTCTGGGAGTTGAAGTCCACAGGTCTTAAGACTCCTGAGCTAGCTAGTCAGCCCTTCTTCCTCTCTCCCTTCTGAGATCTTTCCACAATGTAAGAATGCACCCCCTCCCCCCATCCCTTCCCTGTACCTTTAAAGATACAGGAATCAAGTGCAAACCAAGAAAGGCTCACAAAATAAAGAAACACATAAACTCCCTTTTTTTCTTTAAGCTGCCTCAGGTGTGTCACAATGTTGCTGAAAGGCTCCGGCAATTGCAAAAAGCTTTAGCCTTAAATTAAGCCTGTTTACCTTCAAAGAAAACTTTCTAAAAGCTATAGACAGACTCGAGATAAGGGGGTAAAACTAATTACATTTGTTTAAAGGGATTAAACCTATGGAAGTCAACACTTTGGACTCATTGCTAGCCTAAAATACAGACTAAAATATTCCAATAACCAAAGCACACAAACCGAGCCTCTGAATTATAAAATGCTGTAAAAACTGCACAAAAACCCTTATGGTAACCCAATGAAGCTGCCAGCTGATCCAGAACTAAATAAACCCACCTCCTTTCCAACATGCTCATCTGCTGGCTTTTCATTTCATCAGGCCTGATTGCATTCTCCTGGCTGAAGAAAACGAACCAGGGGACCTTTTCTTCCAGCAACAAGTGCTGCTTCTTCCCTATTTCCGCCTGCTTACTGAGCTCCCCTTCTGTCTCCCTGTTGTCTTTTTTTCCCTTTCCCACCCAAACCATCTCCTTTTGTAGCCTCTCCTACCCCCCTTTTTCGTCAGTTTACCTCCAGCTCCATGCTGCCTCCGGAAGCACCAATCCGCTGGAGCCCTGACAGCTCCTGGGGTTTCTGCTGAACACAGACATTACTGCAGCTGCCTCTCCCTCAGGCTTCGGTCACTTTGGTTCATTTTCCTCCCCTGCTACACTTCTCTAGAATGATCGCATACCACCTGCCATGTGGCAAAGTACCACAGGTGGTACACGTACCACCAGTTGAAAAACCCTGCTATAGATCATGAAGTTTTTCCTCCTGCCCCCTCATTTTTAGTTTAAAGACCTCTTGATAAGATCAGCCACTCATTTTCTGAATATATTCTTTCCTGTTCTTGTGAGATGCAGTCTGTCCCTTGCCAGTAGCCTTTCCTCTAGGTAATGCAGACCATGATATAGGAAGTTGAAGTTCTGTTGATGAAACCAATTTTTAAGCCAGTAGTTTGTTTCTTAAATGCTTTGCTCTCTCATTGGAAGTTGGCCTTTTGTTGGAAGTATAGATGAAAACACCACTGTGCTCCTAATTTTTTAACTTTCTTCCCTAGCTGTTCATAATCTCTTGCTATTGTTTTCAGATTCATTATTTTATCATTAGTCCCCACAAGTAGGAGAAGGAAGAGATAGTAATCCATGGGGTTGGTTATTTTAGTAAGGTACCAGTTACATCTTTGATTTTGGCTCCAGAGAGACTATATACCTCCCTAGAGTGACTGCCTGGTCTGCCAACTATAGTTCTATTCCCCTAGGAATTGAATCTCCTATCACCAATATTTCCCTTTTTTCCCCTGGAATACTTTACTTCATGTCACAGGAATGTTGGGTTGTGTCTCTTTTTTAGAAGCTATTGATGAATGCTCTTTTGTGAGTGTCTGTGTATTTTGTTTCAGGGGGAGGCTATGAAAGCAATTGTTCAGTTCCAGAGGGGCTTCATTGGAGTGGGCTAGGGTAGATACCGTAGTAGGGACTTTGCTCTTGGCTGTTTGACATGTTTCCATCAGTCTTACTTGGTAGGCAACCTTGGCTCTTTTATGACTCGTGGACTTCAACTTCCAGAATCCCTGAGCGAGCCAGGAATTCTGAAAGTTGAAGTCCACAAGTCATAAAAGAGCCAAAGTTGCCTACTCCTGCTTTAGGTACATATATAGGCTCTTTTTTTTTTTTTACCAAAGCTGTTTGTTCCCTATCTATTTGGATGTACCGGTTTTCTTCTTTATGTTCATATATAGGGTCATATTTTTTTAGAACCTGTTTGCTCCCTGTGGTGTTTTTTTTTGGTGTATTCTTGTTTAAGTTGGGATTTCTCACCTTGCTCATTGAGTGGCTATAGTCACCTCTAAACCCTTCTAGTAATTCATATAGTTTATATTTGATACATACATAGTTTGAGTCTTCTGTGAGCATATGCAGAAACATATCGCACACTTTGAAGGCACTATAGTGTCAGCCTCTATCTCCATGACTTTTTGTTTGTTTGTTTGCTAAAAAGGTAAAAATTTCTAACAATTTAAATATTCTCCGTGTTGTGAAGTGTCAGTTTACAATAGTTTACAAGAGTTCTTGACCTTTCATTCTCTGTCTTGAAAAATTCATCAGTAATTTTCCTGTTTTAAATGTCTGTTTCTTTTTCTGTGGTTTTTTATTTTTTTTGCCTCTTAGATCATTACAAATTTAAAAATTTCTAAAGAATTAAAATGTTTTTTCAAACATTTAATTGAAATAAGGAATTGAAAAATTGAAAAAAAACTGAAAAAGGATTTTATAAAAAAATTGAAAAAGCATTTTAAAATGGAAAAAGATTTAAATATTCAAAAAATAAAAGAATTTTATACAAGACTGAAAAAAGAATTTTAAAAGTGAAAAAGAATTTAAAATTGAAAAAAGAATTTAAAATTAAAAATGATATTTAAGAGTTGAAAAAAGAAGATTAAAATTGGAACAAGGAATTTACAATTGAAAAAAGAAATTGAAAAATAAATTAAAAAATTGAAAAGGATTTTTTCTTAAGAAAGGGAAATCAAAGTTTTTTAAAATTTAAGAATTTACAAAGGTTTTTGGCCCTTTATGAAGTAATATGTATTTTTTTGTTGGAAGTATCAGGCTATTTTGTAGGAGATGCTTTGATCTCAACCCTCTACTCCCTGACTTGAAAGTTTATCCCTTTCCTACCTGTCCAAAAATGTTTTGTACTTATCCTTTTTTCTCTGCTTTCTTGCCCTTCAATTGCCTAGCCACTGTCAGGGTTTTCAGGTACAATGTGCCAATGCGGGCACTCTGCTTAGCTAGTCCACCATGCTGCTCTCAGTTGGTGCTGTTCTGCACATTGCTCTCAGCCACTGTTGTGGGCACTGCTGCAGTTGATCCTCTATGCTGCTCTCAGCTACTGCTGATCCATCACACTGTCCTTCGTTGTTCCTCAGGGTGCTTTACTCCTCTGCCATGTAGCTCTGCACTGCTGCTGCTCAAGGTCTGCTGTGCTGCTCACAGTCCCTGGTTTCTGCCACTTAGCTCTGTTTCACCACTGCTCATTGGCCTCCGTTTGCACCACACTGGATCAGTTCAAGTATCAGGCTGGGTTACTGGTCTGCCTCTCTGTTTCTCAGCTCAGCTATCTCTCCTTCTCTCATATGGGTTGCCAAGCTACCTCTCAGATGCGTCACCTCTCAGCTTGGCCACCTAATAGGGATGTCAGGTGTCAGCTGATGGGTTCCTTCCTGCTCAAGGATGGAAGGATGGAAGCATTCAGCAGTTGAAAAAGTCTTAAGTGGGGATTCTGCCTCAAGTCACAATGTAAGTGTCAACACTGCTAATATTGTAAATTCTTGCTTTGACAAAATATGCAGAACTGTCTGGTATTTTTAGAGTTAATTCAGATGATGGTGGGGGGAGGAGGAGAAAGATAGGACTGTGCAGAAAGAGAACGGAAGAGAACCTTTGCCCTTCCACCTGATAGGAGAATGTAATATATGACAGCAAATTTAGGGAGGGAACATGCTGATAAATTAATTGCTCAGGGGAAGAGAATTTAGTTCTTAGCCTCCCTTCGGTCGTGCTGACATGTTGTAACATAAATAAAAGACTTTTTAGGAAAACAATGCCTGGGAGTTCTTTGAAGTGTTTCATTAGTTGGAACCTGACCTCATGCTAAGAACTCAATCCTTTTCAAATGACCTGGGGTCCTGAACTCCATCCACTGCCTCTAGGCTTGAGAGGAGCTGGTAAAGATTCAGGAAAAGAAAATCTATCATGAGAAAAGGGAGGTTGCTTGAAGACCCAGCAGATGCTGATAAACCGGAGTGGGAAGCAACAGACAGCATGCTGTGGGAAGATGAATTTTGGCAGACAAATACAAATTGGTGGAGAGCTGCCAGGTCATCTGCAACTGAAGATTCGGGTGAGTCACTGGAAGGATTTCAAAACCC
Source organism: Bothrops alternatus (assembly GCA_034064705.1). NCBI lineage: Eukaryota > Metazoa > Chordata > Lepidosauria > Squamata > Viperidae > Bothrops > Bothrops alternatus. The sequence continues at coordinate 9,930,189 of JARGCV010000103.1, read as the reverse complement.
AGAAGTGAGAAGCAGAGGGCAGCTCCTGTTGAGAGAGGCCCCCAGCCCTTCCCTCGCAGATCAAACAGCCTTCCAAACCCTGGGGTCCCCTGCCAGGGCGTCCAGCCCCACACAGAGAGAGAACCCCAGCCTGGGCCCCCTACAGCAATTGGAAATTGTGCAACCCCCACTGATAGATGATCAGCAGCAGCTGAGCATACCACAGCTAATAGAGGCCTTGCAGCAGCTTGGGGTGGTGCAAAAGCCAGGAGAACAACAGCTGGTGGGCCTGCAGATGAGGAAGGCCCAGCAACAACCCCCAGTCGTCCAGCATCCATTCAGAGGCCTACAGCAGCAGGGGGCACCACCAGCCCCGCTGGCCAGCAGCAGAGAGCTCAGCAGCCGGTGGATCAGCAGGCAGGATGGGGCCAACAGCCCCAGTGGGGGCCGCAACAGCCTGTATTGGCACCACCATTCAGAGCAACCTTTGATGGGGACCCAGAGAAGCTGATTTTTTTTCTGAACCAAGTGCGTTCTCACTTGGATAGCTGGGCCTATCTCTATCCGGACCCAGGTGCCATGGTCGATGTTATTGCATCCAACCTAGAGGGAGAAGCATCCAAATGGCTGAATAATTTATATAGTGAGCAAGCCCCTGAACTGGAAGATCCCTGCCCTTTTCTCCTAGGACTGAGAGAAAGATTTGAGGACCCATCCATTGGCCTCAAAGCAGCAGAACAGATCCACAAAATAAAACAAGCCAGCAGGCCTGCCCTGGAGTACCTGTGAGAGTTCTGCAAGACAGCAGGTTGAATAGAGGGGTGGCCTGAGCAAGCCCTGATCCAACACTTCACTGAGGGATTAGACGATCACCTCTCAGGTGTGCATCTATCGAGCCATACTTCATCAGCTGCATGAATGGTACCAGGCAGAAGTGAAAGCTGATAGATTGGTCAAAAGATTTCATGTGAAACACCCCAACAAACCGAAAACTAGTCATTAACATATGCTTTTGTTTACATTATAGGATTTGTCCTTCTTGTAAGGGGGGCTGGATGTCAACGCTGCTAATATTGTATATTCTTGCTTTGACAAAATATGCAGAACTGTCTGGTATCTTTAGAGTTAATTCAGATGATGGTGGGGGAGGGGAGGAGAAAGATAGGACTGAGCGGGAAGAGAACGGAAGAGAACAGAAGAGAACCTGATAGGAGAATGTGATATATGACAGCAAATTTAGGGAGTAACATGCTATTAAATTAATTGCTCAGGGGAAGAGAATTTAGTTCTTAGCATCCCTTCGGTCGTGCTGACATGTTGTAACATAAATAAAAGACTTTTTAGGAAAACAATGCCTGGGAGTTCTTTGAAGTGTTTCATTAGTCGGAATCTGACAGTAAGTTTATTGAGTTTAACATTGTTTTGGGGTAAATTTCAGTTATCCAAATGTTTTTACACAAGATGGTGTCTATTAGAATAGCAATACTTGCCACTTAAGAAATTTTATATAAAGCAAATCCATCAGATTTGAAATCTGCATAATAATCATGAAAAAATAGATATCTGCTTCTTAGAAGAAACATCATGGAAATTTTAAACAAAACTTTAAATTTTAGAGTCATCACATTGTTCAGAAACATATGCTGCCAAGGTTATAAAGTATATCTCCAAAAGTTGATCATTATAAATGCTAAATGAAAAAAGATCGATGCCTTTGAACTGCAGTGCGGAAGAAAATTGTTGAGAGTACTTTGGAACAACATGAAGTTCAAATCATTCAATCATTTAGGTAAAACTAGAAACTGACTTGAAACACTAATAATGACACCATGGCTTCAGTATTGGGATACCTAATGCAGAATCAAGAGACTCCGTCACTACTTTAAATGGGGTGAACCCAGTGCTGCTATGTACAGAATTATTGTAGGCTACTTCTGCAAAAGTTCTGCCCAATTGATCTGCTGGTAGTTCAACGCACGTATTGCTCTATCATTGAGTTAGCTGTCTCTGCCCCCCCATTGGTACTCAGATGGAATCCAGAACTGAGCCCCTGTGAGGAGCCCATTAATTTGATAAATTCCCACCAGAACTTTGTGGTAAACTGCACCCCCTGGTCAGAGATGATGTGCCTTGGGACTTATATGTCTTTGATAATTTTTAATATTGGAATCCCAGGTATGGACATTTAAAGTCAATCAGATAAAAATAAAGAGCTCTGGAATGTAAGGTAAAAGAGTGAAGAGTGTTCGGAGACTACAATTAGTGCAAAATGCAGCTGTGCGAGCAATTGTGGGCCTTCCACATCGTGCCCACGTTTCGCCAACTCTCCGCATACTGCATTGGTTGCCTATTAGTCTCCGAGTGCAATTCAAAGTGTTGGTTATTACCTATAAAGCCCTTTATGGCATGGGACCAGGATACTTACAGGACCGTCTTCTGCCACATACTTCCCTATGACCGGTGAGAGCGCACAGGGTTGGCCTCCTCCGGGTCCCGTCAGCGAAACAATGTTGTCTGGCGGGCCCTAGGGGGAGGGCTTTCTCTGTTGCGGCGCCCGCCCTCTGGAACCAATTGCCTCCTGAAGTCCGCGTTTCTCCCACTCTCCTGGCCTTCCGAAAAAATCTCAAAACTTATATTTGCCGGCAGGCCTGGGGATGATTGTGGATTGACTGATGAATATGAGTGAGAGTGAGTGGGGTTTTATTTTATTTTTAAATATTTCTTGTTTCGGTTTATATTGTATTTATTGTTTTATATATATGTTGTTCGCCGCTCTGAGTCTTCGGAGAGGAACGGCATATAAGCCTAAACAAATAAATAAATAAACAAATAAAAGGCTTTTTTTATTAATTGCTGAGCTTTCGTTAGCAACCTGTTAACATCATCAGAGCAAAGGGCTAAATGAGAAGGGGGGAGTATGCACATAAATTTACATAACAGTTGTTTTGCAACCGTTATTTAACTGTTATGTAAATTTATGCACATACTCCCCCTTCTCATTTAGCCCTTTGCTCTGATGATGTTAACAGGTTGTTAACGAAAGCTCAGCAATTAATAAAAAAAGCCTTTTACCTTACATCCCAGAGCTCTTTATTTTTATCTGATTGACTTTAAACACACACACACACACACACACACACACACACACACACACACACACACATATGCTGCATAAACAATTTGGCTAAAGCCCAAGCTGTTGGGATTTTCAGGCATGCCACAAAATGTGCTTGCTTTGAAAACAGGTCAATCACGGTCCAGATTACAGTATTGCTGGAACTCTCAGGCAGTTCCACAATGAAGTCCATGGTTATCTCCTCCCACAGGCTGGTGAGTTAGCCACCGACTGCAACAATCCAGGATGCTTTCCTGGCAGTCTTTTCATGGACTACCCAGCAACATATTTCTCTACATCCTTGTTCCTCTTGGGCCACCAAAATTGTCTCCTGGCTAAGTGGAGGGTCTTCACAAAACCAAAATGGCCCATTGGCTTCACATCATGATACCTTTGCAAAATCTGGGTCCTCAGGTTAAGTGGCACATATAATTTCAGACCCTTTCAAGCTAGACCCTCTTTCATCGTCATATTCCCCTTATGGTTCCTAGATCAGTCATCTGTCAACTCTCAAAACGAAATTAGCTGAGGCCATTTTCTCTTCGTTTTTGGTTGCCACAGAATTGGGAGGGGGGATGCGTGTTTTATCTTAGACATAACAATAAGTTGTTCTGGGGGAATCAAGGTCATTGCTAACTGCATTTTGGTGGGCTGTAGTCTCCGTTACAAAGTCCGTGCAACTAGTTAATTGGGGAATGTAATTTATGACTCACTGTTGGGGTGGGAAGTTTAACATTACAACTTTGTAATCTTTGGGGGGGGTATTTCAGTTTTGGGTTCACTTTTGAACATGCTGTTATTATGTAGCCAAATAAAAATGTTCTTTAAGGAAATTCTTTTTTGCCTTGGAGTTCTTTTTTTTTGGTCTCATCTTTTGGAACCATGACATCATCTTTTTCCAGAGCTTCCCTCAGTTTTTGAGTGATCTCATTATCAGAGGGAGAGGTGGCAGAATTGGCCTGTGGTGCCTTGCACTGCTAACTGCTGTGAGGGAATGATCGAGTTAACTATTTCCTCCCACGAGCCATGAAAAGCTGCTTGAGTTTTTCAAAAGCTGCTCGACAGTCTGTAATCCAGTTGAGAGGCTGGTTCACCTTGGTTTTCAGCCTTTTCCCTTCCATTTTTAATAGCTTTGTAATAGGCAAGGCTATCTTTGCAAAGGAGGGGATGAATTGTCAGTAGAAGTTGGCAAACTCAAAAAAGCTCTGTCATTGCCTCTGGGTTTGGGAGCTTCCTACTTTAATATGACCCCGGGCAGCGCCTCTGCCCTACGTGGCTGCCCTGCTCGTGCCTGCTCTGAGCCCACAATCAGCGTACACAGCACCGCTGCCGCAGTTCTGCCCAGTTCTGCCGCTGCCATGCTGCTGCCCAACTCCGGCCCCAGGCAGCACCTTTGCTTTCTGCGGCTGCCCCACTCGTGCCCACTCTGAGCCTGCAATCAGTCTCTATGCTGCTGCCTCAGCTGCAGGATGGTGCAGAAGTCACACAACGGTAGCGTGTATCTGGGTAGCTCAGGGGAGAAGAAGGTGGGCTTCATGGGGCTGGACCCCGGTGCCCCCGAGTCCTCCCATGATGGGCCCCTGCTGGTTGCCAGCTCTGAGGGCAGCAGCAGCAGTGGCAGCAGCAGCAAACGTGGCTCGATCCTCAACAAGCCCCACTTGGCCATCAGCAGGAAGCCGCCCAAAAGGAACGCCATCTACCACAAGCTCCAGAATTTCCTCTACAATGTGCTGGAAAGGCCCCACGGATTGACCACACTTACATGTGAGTAAAGGTAGCCCTGGCTGGCAGATGGTCGAGCGGGGAGGTTGCGGCGCACTCGGCCCCAGCCCAGGTCAGCCCAGCCCCGGCTGGCTATCCACAGCCTCCCAACCATGTCACATCGAAACCAGCTGTTTGCCCCCTTCTGTCCAATGCCATGGCCATGAGGCCACGGAACAAGCCGGGCGGCAGTAAAAAACCAGTATACCTCCTCCCATCTCATTTTGTAGCCTCATGGCAGCAACATTGGGTGCGATGCATGACGCAGCAAATGATCGCGGCTGGAGTCAAACAGCCGCAACACGTGAGGCAGCAAATAGCCACGGCCTGAGGCAAACAGCTGCAATGCACAAGGAGGCAAATGGCCATGGCCAGAGGCAAACAGCCACGATGCGCTAGGTTGCAAATGGCCGAAGCCAGAGGCAAACAGCCACATAGCACTGAAACCGGCTGTTGCCACCTCTTGCCCAGTGCTGCTGCCATGAGGCCGTGGTATACTGGTTCCTTACCTCCGCCCGGCTTGTTCTGCGGCCTCATGGCAGCCAAATTGGGTGAGATGCGCAAGGCAGCAAACAGCCATATCGCGCTGAAACCAAGGGGCTGGCAGGCTGTGGCTGCTGATGGACATAGTTGGCCCCCATGCACTCACTGTGTGATATTGTCAAGCAGCAGCCGCCATGGCCCCTGCCTCGCCTTGCCTTGCCCTGTGGCAATGGCACCCCTGCCCTGCCCCCTGCTTCACCTCACCTCACGCTGCAGGACGAGCCTCCTGCCCACCGTCGCATCTGGCAGAGACCCCCTGGATCTCCTCCAAACTTGCCTGGCCCTCACAGGCATCTCTCCCCATGAGCAACATCGAGGTGGCCATGCCCACCCTGGCCATGCCCACCCAGTTTGCTGTGACCACTGCAGCCACGCCCGCCCAATGGGCAACACCACCCAATGGGCCACATCCACCCGGCACCCGATGATACATAAGTGGGTTTTGGGTTGCAGTTTGGGCACTCGGTCTCTGAAAGGCTCACCATCACTGGTCTATAGTTTTTTATATCTGGGTCAAATCTGAATCCTCTTTTGGTATCAAAGCAACATTTGCTTCTGTCTATGTATTTGGGAGTTTTGCCTCCAATAAAAGTTTCTTACATACATCTTTCAATGGTAAAATTAATGTATCTTGTAAATATTTATAAAACTCTGCCAGCAGTCCATCTGGTCCCGATGTTTTTTCATGTTTTTGTCTTTTTATTGCCTCTGTCAGTTCCATCATTGTTAATTTTTCATTTAACATATTCTTGAAGTTTTCTGGAATTTTTGGTAAATTATTTTCTTGCATATATTGAGTCATTTTCTCTCATGGAGTTTCTTCCTTAACATACAGTTTCTCATAGTATTCTTTAATTATCTTTTTATTGTTTTATTTTTAAATTGTAAACAGCCTTTTTCATCTACTAAATTGTTTATCTATTTTTTCTCCTTCTGTTTTTTAAGTTTATGAGCTAACCATCTTCCTGATTTATTTGCATTTTCAAAAAAGTTTTGCTTTGCCCTTTTAATTTGCTGTGCCAATTTTTCTGATTAAATTTAATTTATGTTTTATTATTTCCATTTGTCTTTTCAATATTTTCTTTTATGGGTTTATTTGTAGTTCAAATTCTAATTTTTTTAATTCTTCTCTTAACAACTGACATTGTTGTCTCTTTTCTTTATTTTTTTTTCACCATGTATGTTATCACTACGCCTCGAAAATATGCTTTGGCTGTATCACATACATTTTGTAATGTTGTATCTTCTCTTTTATTTTCTTTGAAGAAAAATTCCATTTCTTTTGTTGCTAATTCTATAAATTCTTTCTCTTTTAATATAGATTGATTCAAAGTCCATCTTAATTTTTTCTGCATTCCTTTCCACACCATTTTTAAAGGATTATGATGTGCCCAAGTACCTAATTCTATTTCAATTTCCTGCATATTAACCCTTAATTCAGGCATCATCCAAATCATGTCAATTCTAGACCAAAATTAGAATAAAATGTATATTGTGATTTTCCTGGGTCCATTTCTCTCCAAATATCTTGTACACCAATTTCCTCTATCATGTTAAAAAAAAGTCTTGGGTAATCTTTTTCTTCCTTGTTTCCCTGATTTACTGCTTTTATAATCTAATGTCCCATCTACTATTGCTTTGAAATCCCCAATTAGGCATATATTTTGATATTCCATTTCTACTATTCTACTATTCCATCTTCAAAAAAGGAAAAAAATGGATCCAGGAAATTATAGACCTATCAGCCTGACCTCAATACTTGGGAAGATTCTGGAAAAGATAATCAAACAACAAATCAGTGAACACCTAGAGGCAAACAAAGTCATTACTAAAAGCCAACATGGGTTTGTAAAAAACAGATCATGCCAGACAAATTTTATTGCATTCTTTGATCAAGTGATAAAATTAGTGGACCAGAGGAATGCTGTGGATATAATTTATTTGGACTTCAATAAGGCATTTAACAAAGTAGATCATAACCTACTACGTGATAAAATAGAAAAATGTGGGTTAGACAGCATCACCACCAGATGGATTCGTAGCTCGCTGACCGGCCATACTCAGTGTGTGGTCCCCAATGGAACTGCTTCTGCATGGAGGGAAATGTGTAATGGGGTGCCCCAAGGTTCTGTTCTGGGCCCAGTGCTCTTCAATATCTTCATCAACAATTTGGACAAGGGGATAGATGGGGAACTCATCAAATTTGCAGACGACACCAAGCTGGCAGGAATAGCTAACACTCCAGAAGATAGGCTTAGGATACTGGAGGATCTGGACAGACTTGAACACTGGGCTCTATCTAACAAAATGAAATTCAATGGTGAAAAAAGTAAGGTTCTACATTTAGGCAAGAAAAACTAAATGTACAGGTATAGTATACGGGGTACCTTGCTCAATAGTAGTAACTGTGAGAGGGATCTCGGAGTCCTAGTAGACAATCTTTTAAATATGAGCCAGCAGTGTGCTACAGCTGCCAAAAAAGCCAACACAGTGCTAGGCTGCATTAACAGAGGGATAGAATCAAGATCATGTGAAGTATTAATACCACTTTACAATGCCTTGGTTAGGCCACACTTGAAATACTGCATCCAGTTTTGGTCACCATGATGTAAAAAAGATGTTGAGACTCTAGAAAGAGTACAGAGAAGAGCAGCAAAGATGATTAGGGGACTGGAGGCTAAAACATATAAGGAACGGTTGCTGGAACTGGGTATGTTTAGTTTAATGAAGAGAAGGACAAGGGGGCACATGATAGCAGTGTTCCAATATGTCAGGGGCTGCAACAAAGAAGAGGGAGTCAAGCTATTTTCCAAAGCGACTGAGGGCAGGACAAGAAGCAATGGATGGAAACTAATCAAGGAGAGAAGCAACCTAGAACTAAGCAGAAATTTCCTGACAGTTAGAACAATTAACCAGTGGAACAATCTGCCTCCATAAGCGGTGAATGCTCCAACACTGGAAGTTTTTAAGAAGAGACTGGACAGCCATTTGTCCTAAATGGTATAGGGTTGCCTGGCTGAGTAGGGGGTTGGACTTGATGACCTCCAAGGCCCCTTCCAACTTTATATTATGATTATGATTATTATTTTATTATTATTATTATTATTATTATTACTACTACTACTACTACTACTGCTACTATTTTTCTGTAAAGGTTTTGGTAAAATTCTTCTTGTTTGTTATTTAGTGCATATATTACAATCAAAAGAATCTGTTTTTGATTTAAAAGTATTTCTACCATTAGTATTCTTCCTTCTTCATCTTCATAAATCATTTTAGAATCTATTGTCTCTTTAACATATATAGCTACTATTTTTTTTTTTTTTGAGCTGATGTATAATAAAGTTTTCCAAGTTTTGGATTTTCCAAAAATTTATAATGTGGGTTTTTTATGTGTGTCTCTTGCAAACAAATTATATCAATGTTTAATTTCTGTAGTTGTTTGAAAATTCTTTTTCTTTTTGATGGGGAATTCAATCCATTTATATTCACTGAAAAAATTCCATTTTCCTTCTCCATTTTGATTTACTTATATTTAGGTCTTGTTGATCTCGTAATCCTCTGCTCTCTTATTGTCCCCTCATCTTCTTGATTCATTTTCTCTTTTTCTTCTTCCATTTGTGTAATTGTTTCCTCTATTGTTTGTTCTGAGTGTTTCTGGCTTTTTCCATCTTCTTGTTAATAATGCGTTCTTTCTCCCAGAAATGCTCTATATCTTTCATCAAAATCCTCTGCCTTCCACACTGAATCCAATCGATATCTTGCATTATTCCAATTGATTAGAATCCCTTCTGGCATCAGCCATCTAAAATTTACTCCTTTTGCAATCAGCTTTGTAGTCAAGAAATGATATTGTCTTCAAATATCCCTTATTCTCTTGAGAATCTGTTTCAGCACTACTATTTCTTTATCTTTATATTATAATGGGTCATCTCTGACTCTTCCTAAAATCTCATCCCTTGTTGTTTTCTTCATAAATCTTACATGGACTTCTCTGGGCAATTTGTGTTTCCTTGCGTAACTTGAATTCATTCTAAATATTTCATCCACTTCTTGCTGCATCTCCAATCTTTCAATTTGTAAGGCCTCTGCTAATAGATTAATAATCACTTTGCTATATCTTCCTCTTTATCTTCAGGTATGTTCTGGAATCTCAAATAGTGTACAGCTTTCTCCATTTGCAAGGCAGTAACCGCCTCTTCTAAGTTTTGATTTGCTTGTTCTAATCTTTCATTCTCTGTCATTAGTGCTTTAGTTTTCCCCCCAGTATCTTCTGACTGATCTTCCACCTTCTAAATTCTTTGTTCATTTTTAAGAATCATTTGTTGATGAACCTCAAATTGTGTCTTTATATCACAATTATATCCTGATGACTCTTTTGCATCATTTCTTGCATTAGTTGTAAAGTTATGTGCATCTCTTTTTGGAGATTATTTGCCTTCTTTCCTTGTAACATTGCTTCAATAGATCCCTGACTTGTTGGACTAGATGTTCCAGAAGAGGGTGCAGAAACAGGTTTTTTTTGTAATTTTAGTGAGGTTTGGTGTACTCATTGTTCAATCAGGCAAATTTTGTAAATCTACATGGAGAAGAGAGGGAAAAAAAGAAAAGAAACAAGCATCACACTGCCGAGTGCCATAGCAAGACTCCAATCAGAAAATCGGACAGGGCGTCCAGGGGAAGCCAAGCAGCAAACCTACCAACCGCTCGAAAGATACTACCCTGAAGTCCTTGGAGGTCGTGGAGCTCCCCTGAGCCCCAAAGGCAGAAAGTAGAGCTCTGACCCCACTGGATGACGAGTTGAGAACATCAGAGAGTGATTATGATGATGATCCATTGGTAAGTGGGCCTATTGACCCCATAACCATGCCCATAGAATTGATAGTCCTGGGCACGGGCAGGAAAATATCCCTAACTGCTCTGCTGGACTTAGGCTGCATGTGGTGCTTGATAAATCCCAAGTTAGTTGGGAAGTTGAGGTCTCCCCTAAGGAAACTCAAGGACCCCATTGCTTTTTGTCAGCTTGATAGGTCCGTAGCTGGAGGCATCCTGGCCAGTTTTGTAACAGAACCCCTGGGACTAACCATGGAAAGCCACTCAGAGACTTTAACATTCATCACGGCTCCTGGCGTGGAATGGCCCTTGGTACTGGGGTTAACCTGGTTAAAGAAATGCCCTCCCTCAATCAACTGGAGAGAAGGCTGGCTAAATTTCCCCAGAAGGAGGGCGCCTCCCCCAGGGTTGCCTGCAGATAAGATGGTGGGTCAAAAAAAGGAACTTGTCTCTGCACTGAGTGAGCAAGAGCTTCAGAACATCCCAAAAGAGTACTGAGACCTAGCTGAGGTTTTCAGTGAGAAGAGGTTGGATGAGCTTCCCCCTCACTGACCTATGGACTGTGCTATTGAGATCATCCCTGGGGCTAAGTTGCCAAAGTTGAAGCTGTATTCAATGACCCCTAGGGAATTAGATGAGCTCTGCAGGTTGATTGACAAGAACTTAACCCAGAGTTTCATCCAGCCTGCCAGATCTGGGTGGCAGCCCCTGTCCTATTCACGGAAAAGAAGGATGGGTCTCTTCACCTCTGTGTGGATTATAGATCTTTGAATGTGGTATTAGTGGAAAATGTGTACCCCTTACTTCTCATGAGGGACATGTAAGCCCTCCTGTTGAAAGGAAGAAGTTTTTGTAAGCTAGACCTGCGAGAAGCCTATTCAATTAGGATTAAGGAAGGAGGCGAATGGAAGACTGCTTTCAATTGCCCTTTAGGCTGCTTCCAGTTTAGGGTGCTCCCGTTTGGGCTATAGAGAACCCCTGCTGTGCTTATGCAACTGATCAATGAGGTCCTCCATGAGCACCTGTATAAGGGGGTTTTGGTGTATTTGGTTGACATCCTGATTTACACTGAGACTAAGGCAGAACATGTAAAATTGGTCAAAGCAGTCTTGAAAAAGCTCCGAGCTGCTAGGCTGTATGCTAAACTTTCAAAATGTGAATGACAATCCTGTCCTTATGGAATTCACATTTTGAAAGCTACACATTTCTCATGAGGGGATAGAGATGGACCCAGAGAAGGTACAAGCTGTCATGGAATGGATTCCTCCCCACACCAGAAAGCAACTGCCAACTTTTACAGGCAATTTATCCCTGTGTTTGCTCAGATTGCACTCCCTGCCACAAACTTATTGAAAACTAATGGAGAGAGTAAACCAAAGCTTGGCAGCCATTGAAATGGACAATGGGGTGCCAAATGGTATTTGAGGAATTTAAGAGACTGTTTGCTGTGAAGCCTATCCTAAAGCACCCCAACCCTGAAGAGCCATTTGTAATTCAAGCAGATACCAGCAACGTTGCGGTTTGGGCGGTGTTGCTTGAAAAGAATGGAGGTTGAGTAGGCTCAATACTTCAACTGATTTGAGTTTACTTTGAAGTATATCCCGGGGGGAGGACTTTCTAGCTGATGCACTGTCCTGCTTGCCCCAATACAAAAGTTCCTGAGAGAAAGTGATGAACCCTATTATCCCCATGAGGCAATTGGCAGCACAGGTGACCACCTGACAGCAGGGGAAAAGGAATACCCCCCTTCCTGGTGATGTGTTCACATACCGTGTTTCCCCAAAAGTAAGACCCAACCCGATAGTAAGCCCTAGCTTGATTTTGGGGGGGGGTCTAATATAAGCCCTACTCCAAAACTAAGCCTTAGTTTTGGGGTTAGGCACACCCCCCAAAATCAAGCTAGCGTGGGGCTGGGGGGTGAAGCTGCCCCATGTGTCCTGCATCTGCTTACCTTACTGGTAGGGCCACCACAGCCAGGCTTCCCACACCCCAACACCTGTCTCATTGCTGCTTGATTTCTTCTGCAGCCACTTGCTGCCACTTGCTGCCGGACACCATGTGGTGCATTGTGCCATTGCTGCTGCTTGCCACTTCTGCTCCTTGCATGCTTCAGACTGCTTCTGCCTGCTCATGCAGCACTTCAGGCCACTTCTGCTCCTTGCATGCTTCAGGCCGCTTCCACTCCTCACACGCTTCAGGCTGCTTCTGCTTGTTCACACAGCTCTTTGGGCTGCTTGTGCTTGCTCATGCAGTGCTTCAGGGTGAAGCACCACATGTCCTCCTGCTGTGAGCAGTGGACACGGCCCAAAGCACTGCATGAGCAAGCAGAAGTGGTCCAAAATGTGTGAGGAGCGGAATCGGCCTGAAGCACCATGTGTTGTCCTGCCACGAACAGTGGCAATGGTGCCATGCGCCACATGGCATCTGGAGGCAAGTGGCAGGAAGTAGCCGCAGAAGAAATCAAGCAACAGCACAACAGGCGTCAGGGCATAGAAGGCCTGGCTGTGGTGGTCCTAAGGTAAGACACTCCCCCAAAATAAGACCTGGTGCCTCTTTTGGAGGAAAAAAATATAAGAGCGGTCTTACTTTCAGGGAAACATGGTAGTAGATGAAGCAGGAGCTACACACTGATGCATGGTTCAGAGTTCACCAAAGAGGGAAGAGTTTGCCTGAAAGGGGGGGAAACTGTATGTCTCTGACAGCCAATGACAAGTTCTACAGAGGAGTCACGATGCTAAGCAAGCCAGTCACCTTGGATTCTTAAAGATTTTGCACTTGACTAAATGATAATTTTTATGGCCAGGGATGAAGAAGGACATAGAAAACAATGTGAAAAGCTGTGCTTTGTGGGCCGCCATGAAGTGGAGGCCAGGGAAGAGTCCGGGATTGCTGCAGCAAGTGGCTGTTCTAACCCAACCTAGGGAAGAAATAGCCATGGACTTTATAGTCGAGCACAGTGATATAAGCCCACTTCACAGCCTGCTCCAACCTCCCATCAGCCCAGAGGCAGGCCAATATGTTTTTGCAACATATTTATCAACTGCATGGAGTGCCCAAATGAATAATTTCAGACCAAGGGGTTCAATTCACAGCAACATTTTGGTGTGAATTCATAAAGCTGATAGGGTCTTCCCGGGGTCTCGGCTTGGTTTTTCATCTGAGTACAGATGGGGCCGCAGAACAAGCTAATGTAATAGTGGAACAATACCTGTATTGCTGTGTCAACTATCAGCAATCTAACTGGGTAGAACTCTTGCTGTTTGCTGAGGTGGCATAGAATAGCATAGTGCATAGTAGCATGGGGCTCACCCCTTTTAAAATAGTCACAGGGTTGGAGTTTGTGCCAATGCCAGAATGCCTGAGAGAAACCCCTTCATCGGTTACACTGAATGAATGGGTGGATTCCATCAAGAGTACCTGGAGTAATGTGAAAAAAGCTCTAGATAAGGAAACAGAATCAGAAAAAACAGGGAGACAAAAAAGAAGCTCCCTAAGGAACGTTTCATGTGGGAGATAAAATGTATCTGTCTATCAAATACCTGAAATTGAGAATCCCCTGCAAGAATCTGGGGGAGAGAATTTTGTTTTGAAGAAATTATGAAAAATAAGGAGGATGAGAAATTGGTTTATCTGAAAAGTAGTAACACAGTCCATATATGAAATATTTGGGAAGAAGGTGTTTCTTTACCTTTAACCCACTGAAACTGAAGCTAGAGATTTACTTACATGGTTTTCAAAATTCTGTATTTATCTCAGGCCAAAATTATTATTTTTAACAGAGAATTTTTTTTAATTTATTGTAGATATTTCCATATGCAAGACTTTAGAGTTGTACACAACCATCATTAAATATATGTTCATGTTCTTGTTTTCTTGCCAGCTATGTGAGCTTGACAAATATTGAGAGACTGTAAGTAAGCCAGCCTTATGGTGTGTGGTTCTTTAATATATTATCTTGCTTATTTGGATTGAGATGTACTAATGAAGTTTATTTATATATTTATTTTAAAAATTATATGGCTGCCCACATTCCATGTGACTTACAGAAATAAAACTCCAATACAAAAGCCAATAAATCTCTATTTCCTTGGTAACAACAATTAAATAAACTACATATCACCCAAAGGTTCCCAATCTCATTGACAAAAGCAATTAAAAGACTGTCAAAGTGCAGGTCAGAATTATTTCTGCAGGGATAAAATTCCACAGAAAGGGAGCCACCATGGAGAAGGCCCTTCTTCTTGATCACACCAGGTGAACTTTAAGAGGAGACCATTCTTCCCCATTTTGTTGAGATGGATATATATTAACTGGGAAAGGATGGTCCTTAAAACAACCTGGCCCCAGGCCATGTAAGGCTTTAAAATTGACAACCAGCACCTTGGTTTGGACTTGGCAGCAAATCAGCAGTCAATGCATTTCCTTCAAGAGAGGTGACATGTGTGCAAATCTAAACTTGCACAGAACCATTTGAGTCACCACATTTTGAATCAGTTGAAGCTTCCTAATACTTTTCAAGGGCAGACCTATGTAGATCATATTGTAATTGTCAAGATGGAAGGTGACTAGGGCATAGATGACTGTAAGCAGGATATAAGACCTTCAAACTATCTATTCATTTCATTTTATTTTTGGGTACTGCCATTCTTTTGGGAGGAGGGAGGTTTTGCTCTTTGGAGAAGGGGGAAGCTCTGTGGGCTTGAAGATGTATTTCCTTTACTTTATTTTTCCACCTTTGATGCATCTCTCTCAGTGTGAAAGGGAGTAGGAATGTGCCTTGGGCCATGTGTCTTATCACTGCTCCTCTGAGAAGAGACCGGAAGGAACATGGAATGCCTGAGAACTGCAGTTTTATCACTCTGGTTCCCATAACAACTACTCACCTGTGGATTTGCCGAAATCACACTGAACTGTTGGGAACTGGAAAGGGGTTTGAAAGGGGAGTTTTAGTGTAACATTTTGCATGGGATTTCTTCAGATCATGCTCTTCTGCTATCATTATGCCCCAATAAAAGTTCCTTTTGAAACAATCCAGTTTCAGGAGTTATGCTTTCTTGGGATTGCTAGCTGAGGCAGGACCTTACATTAGGCAAGATCTGCAAACCTGGAGAGGCACCCACCCTACCGTGGGGACTGTGTACAGCATATCGCTCCATGCAAGACAGCAGGATGAGATTGAGTGCTGGGAAGAATTCACCACCAAGACTCACCCTGAAGACTCCGGATGGATGGAGGAAACAGCTACCATGGAAGAATCCACAAGGCCGAGGTGGTCGGTTGGCTTGGGAAAAAGGGAAGACTGGGACAGAAGGGCCCAATGAGTAAACTGTCAAGGTTCTGACTAATGGAACACTTCAAAGAACTTCCAGACATTGTTTATTCTAAAAAGTCTTTAATTATATGAACACAGTGTCGGCACAGCATGGATGGATGCCAAGATCTGAATTTCCCTTCCTTTGCATATAACATTCCAGGCTATTCCCCTCCCCTATTTTGCTGTCACAATTCACCTTTTCCAATCAACCTAGAGGGCAAAGATTCACTTTTGTTCCCTTCCCGCGCGCAGTCCTTATCTTTCTCCTGCCCACCCACCATCTGAATTAATTCTAAAAATACCAGACAGTTCTGCATGTCTTGTCAAAGCAATAATATCCAATATTAGCAGCGTTGACATCCGGCCCCCCTTACAAAAAGGATAGGTCCTGTATGTGAGCAAAGGATATGTCAGGGATTATCCCTTGGTTTGTTGGGGTTTTTCTTATGAAACTTTTTGATGAGTTGGTCAGCCTTCACATCATTAGATTTCACCCAAGTAGCTTTGGACAGCAGGTACCCCTTCCATTGTACTTGGTACAATTTCTCTTTAAAAATTCTGGAGTCAAGGATACGTTTTACTTCATAGTGAGTCTCACCCGCTACTACGAGGAGTCCGGGTACCTTCTTAAGGGGAGGCTGTCACGGTTCTGACTAATGAAACACTTCAAAGAACTTTCAGGCATGCTTATCCTAAAGCCTTTATTACAGTGTTACAAATTGACGGCACATCATGGATGTTTTATGCCAGAATCTGACTTCCTCTTGCTGGCATCTAACTTTTCTTGCTAAACCCCTCCCTTATCTTGCAGTCACAAGTCACATTATCCCATTAGTGTGAAGGTCTAAGGTTTACTTCCTCTTTCTTTCCCGGGCTTTTTACCTCCCCCCTCAAAGCTATGTATTAACCCAATAAATACCAAACAGTTTTGCATATTGTCAAAGCAAAAATATACAGTATTTGCAGCATTGACAGAGGCCTTATGATGGAGCCCTGACAAGGTTTTAACAAATTGCAATGGAAGACAGGGTGAATCCTCCCTAAAAGCCTAGGGAGTTTCAATTCTACTGTGACAGAGTTGATGATCTTTATGATGGGGAAAGGCCCCAAGAATTTTGGTCCCAATTTCTTGCTGGGCAATTTGAGGCATAAATATTTAGCTGACAGATAAACCTTTTCCCCAACTTGGAATGTTCTTTGGGGAGCCCTCTTTCTATCAGCCTGCTTTTTATAGGTTTCAAAAGCCTTTTAAAAAGCAGTTTTCATGTTTCTCCAAACTTCTTCCCACCCCCTCACCCATTGGTCAAGTGTCTGGGAAGCGGAGGGCACCTGAGGGTATTCAGGTATTGGCTGAACTCTTTTCCTGTGGCCACTCTGAAAGGCGTGTAGCCGGTGATGCTGTGCACAGAATTATTGTATGCCACCTCTGCAAAAGGGAGGAGGTCAGTTCAGTTCATCTGTTGGTAGGAAACATAGCATCTGAGATATTGTTCCACCATTTTGTTAGCAGATTCTGCAGCCCCATTGGTGGCTGGATGAAAAGCAGATGATAACCCTTGAGATGATCCAATTAATTTAAGAAAACTCCTCCAAAACATCGCTGTGAACTGCATCCCCCTGTCCGAAATTATTTGCCTAGGGGCACCATGTAGCCGGTAGATATGTTTCAGGAACAATTTGGTCAGTCGTTAGGCAGATGGGAATCCTTTGCAGGCAATGAAATGAGTCTGCTTCTAGAACAGGTGTATCACAGTCCATATGACAGTATTTCCTCTACTTTCAGGTAAGTCTACTATAAAGTCCATAGCTACGGTATTTCTTCCCATGGTTGAGAAGGGTCTCCCACCGGCTGCAGTAATGCAGGGGATTTCCCTGGGATTCTTTTCATTGTGGCACATACAGTAAAACTTTTTACATAGTTTTCCACATCCCGTTTCAGCCCCGGCCACCAAAATTGCCGGTGGGTGAGGTGGAGAGTTTTTAAATATCCAAAGTGTCCAGCCTGTTTAACATCGTGGCTGTGTTTGAGAGCATTAAGATGGAGGGCTTCAGGCAAATACAGTCCCCCTCCCCTCTAATCTGGTGAAATTCACATTTTGACAAATTGGCATAAAGCTTGGCATTCAATAGTTTCTTTAATACTTCTCTCACCAGCTTTATGTGATCAGTCATATTCGTACTGTATATAAGGATATCATCAAGATACACCAAAACCCTTTTGTACAAGTGATCATGTGGGACCTCATTAATCAACTGCATGAACACAGCTGGGGCCCCCTTTGGTCCAAATGGCATGACCTTGAATTGATAGCTCCCCATAGGACAGTTGAAGGCAGTTTTCCACTCATCTCCCTCCTTTATTCTCACCCAGTAATATGCCTCTCTCGGGTTTAATTTAGTGAAGACACTCCCCTTAGCCAGATGGGTTAATAAGTCCGTTAGGAGGGGGAGGCGGTATTTGTTTTCCACACTCACAGCATTGAGACCCTTATAGTCTATGCAGAGATGAAAAGGCCCATCTTTTTTTTCTTTGAACAACACAGGGGCTCCCACGGTAGATTTGGCCCATTCAATGAATCCCCTCACTAGGTTTTTGTTCACATATCACTGCATCTCCTCCATTTTGAGGGGGGACATAGTGTACATTCTCGGGTGTGGGAATTTGGCTCCTGGTACCAATTCAATAGAGCAGTCATTGGGTCTGTGAGGGGGCAGGGCATCACATTCTTTTTCACTAAATGCCTCCGGTAGGTCCCGGTATTTGCTGTGGATGAGTGGTTTGCCTGGCGGCGGTGAGGCAGACATGTGCACTTACTGATTGGGTGGCCTAAGGTGTCCCATAACGTTGGTTGAATCAGCAGGAGGTTTAGGCCCTATAGGTAGTCTTACAGTTCTCATTCCTTTCTCCCACCAGATAAATGGCTTCCATTTCTCCAACCAGGCTAGCCCTAGGATCACAGTCTCAGTCATTTTTGGAGCCACTAGGAAACGAATAAACTCCCAGTGCTCATCTATTTCTAGGTGTAGGGGCTCATTTAATTGCGTGACAAGAGTTTCTTCCATCAGAGAGCCATCGGCTTGCTCAAACCTCACAGGTTTGGAGAGCTGTTTTGCCCATATGCCCATTTTCATGGCAAATGGCAGACTAATAATGCATCGGGTGCATCCAGAACCGACTAGCACGTTTAAGTCCATTTGTGCCCCAGACTTAGGGATTATAAGTTTGGCAGGCAGTGAAAAAGACGGGACCTGTCGACTTTCCATCGGGTCATTCTCTCCTTCATCATCACTGTCAAAGGAGGGTAGAGCAGGGGCAGGTCCACCCGGAGTCCTGGCATCCTCCTGTGTGGGGGTTGTAATCTGGGCAACAGGTTCTTGCGTGACCCGGTTGGATTTTTCTCTTGTTAGCCATTTGGCAGGTTTCCTTCTCGCAGCTGGTTCTGGTCTGCTCTGTAGTTGGGGGTAGGGGACTGGGCAGTTTGTTGCTCAATGTCCTTCCTGTCCATACCGGAAACACTTGATTGATGGGCCTGCAGGTGGCCTGGGTCTGTCAGCCATCGCAATAGTTGGAGGTTTTCCTGGGGTTGATTGGTGTTTGGGTTGCTCTGTCTGCTGCTTGGATTCAGGTGGGGGAATCTTCTTGTAGTGGGTGAGCTGAACATCTAGCTTCACTGCTGCCTGGTACCATTCTTGCAGCTGATCAGATACTGCTCGATAGATGCAGGCCTGAGAGAGGTGATTGTCTAATTCCTCAATGAAGTGATGGATTAGGGATTGTTCAGGCCACCCTCTATTTGACCTCTGTCTTGGGAAATTCTCACATGTACTCCAGGGCAAACCTGCTGGCTTGCTTTATTTTGTGGATTTGTTCTCCTGCTTTGAGATCAATAGATGGGTCCTCAAATCTTTCTCTCAGCTCTATGAGGAAGAGGTGGGGGTCCTCCAATTTGGAGGCTTGCTCATTATATAAATTGTTCAGCCATTTGGATGCTTCTCCCTCTAGACTGGATGCAATCACATCTACCATGGCCCCCAGATCCGGGTAGAGATAGGCCCAGCAATTGAAATGAGGACACACATGGTTGAGGAAAGAAACCAGCTTTTCTGGATCCCCATCGAAGGTTGCTCTGAAAAGTGGTGCAATTATAGGCTGTTGGGGCCCTCACTATGGCTGTTGCTGCTGGCCCTATCCTGGCTACAGATTTATGTCCAGGGGTTGCACGTTTGGGGGCTGTGGCCAATCTCCTTGCTGTGGTCATTCTCCCACCAGCTGCTGATCTCCTGGCTTCTGCACCACCCCAAGCTGTTGCAAGGCTTCTATTAGTTGCGGCAAGCTCAGAGATCATTGACCATGTACCTGCTGGGGAAGCCAATCTCCCCATTGCTGCAGAGGCCTCAGACTGGGATTCCCTTTCTCTTCAGGGCTGGAGTCCCTGGCAGGGGAAGACAGGATCTGAAAGGCTGTCTGGTCTGCAATGGAAGGGCCTTAGGTTCCTCTCTTCAGGAATTGATATCTGCTTTTCACCTCTGGGTTTTGAAATCTTTCCAGTGACTCAAAACTTAAGTGGCAGGCAATTCGTTAGCTCTCCACCATTCTGCTTTTGTCTTTGAAGGGGGCAAGGCTGTTTTGAAGT
The DNA here is from genome assembly GCA_034064705.1 of Bothrops alternatus. Lineage (NCBI taxonomy): Eukaryota > Metazoa > Chordata > Lepidosauria > Squamata > Viperidae > Bothrops > Bothrops alternatus. The sequence continues at coordinate 9,910,010 of JARGCV010000103.1, read as the reverse complement.
CTCCGGAGTCTGACGACCAAATCAGTTCTCTTAATTTCTTTGGTCCTGCTCCCAGCTGGGAGATCTGCCAGGGTTCTTTCCCCCCAGCTTGCTGGCTGTTGCTCCCCCCCGGGAAGCTGCTGCTGCCGGGGTGCTGGCCTCAGGCAATCTTTCTTCTTCCATAATGAGATCTTCCCCGAATCTTTGTCAGTGTATTCCTTTAGTTTAGGAACAGCGACTGGAGCCCGGGACCCCTAAATGGTTTGAAACGTTTGTAGGTCTTGGCATGGTGTCAAGGTTCTGACTAATGGAACACTTTAAAGAACTTCCAGATATTGTTTATTCTAAAAAGTCTTTAATTATATGAACACAGTGATAGCACAGCATGGATGGATGCCAAGATCTGAATTTCCCTTCCTTTGCACATAACATTCCAGGCTATTCCCATCCCCTATTTTGCTGTCACAATTCACCTTTTCCAATCAACCTGGAGGGCAAAGATTCACTTCCGTTTCCTTCCCGCGTGCAGTCCTTATCTTTCTCCTCCTCCTCCCATCATCTGAATTAACTCTAAAAATACCAGACAGTTCTGCATATCTTGTCAAAACAATAATATCCAATATTAGCAGCATTGACATAAACTTTACCCAGGGCAGCTGAAAACAGGCCTGGAGGTGTGAAATGGCATTACTTGTTCTGACCCCACTCCCTGAACACAACAGATGCACTAATAAATCTCCAATATTCCTTTTATTCAAGAACACTAACAGTTTTATACTGCCAACTGTTCAAGTCTTTAGTTGCCTCCAAACAATGGAGCTCACTCTCTTTTCCCCTGCAGGGGTCTCCCAAAACCCAGAGTTAATCTCTGTCTCTCACTACACTTGCAGCAAGAGTCATTCAGGCAAGCTGGCTTTATTCCAACATAAGACACACGCACACACTCAGAAGGCGCTCCAACTTCCAGCACCACAGGATCCAAGGAAAACTCTGGCAAGTTTCCAAACAAGAGTCAGGAGTTCCAACTAGAAATGGCTGACCAGCAGGAAGACGAATAGTTGTCTGTCAAACCTATTTGTCTCCACCCCTGCCTTTTATCCACAACTGAGGGTGGGGCTCTGTTAGCAGCGATGACTCTTTTGCCCCAAAGACCAGCCCATAGCCTCTCGCTGTTCTCCTCTCCTCAACCTCCACTGCTGCCGCACATCAATCACTGGCCCCATATGATCCTCCTCTCCTGAATCACTTGCTTCAAGGCATGGAGGTCTCAGCTCCACTTCTGTCCCTGGCTGCAACAGCTCCATTCCTTGATCCTCATTGGAGCTTTCAGATGGCCCTGATGCTGGGCCCAGCGCCCACTCCTGTGCTTTCTCCTCTGAGTCAGCCATGAAGTCCTCCAGTGGCCGACAGCCCACAACACTACTCTACAATGATGAGGAAATTGAAGGGGAACAAGACCCAACTGACCAGATCCTGAAACAAGCAATGCACTTCATGGTGGAAGCCTTTCAGGATTTAAAGGCAAAATCTGAATGGTGCAGAGAGAAAAATGAGGAATGACTCAAGGAGGCAGTGTAGGCAAGACTGAGTCAGTAACTACTGAAACTGCAATGGGAGCAGCTGGTTCTACTGAGACTCCAGCCAGCTCTCAGCAAGCTGACCCTGTGGGGGTGAACATCCCGCAAGCAGCCATTGAAAGACCCCTGCAGCCTGGACAAAAATTGGTCCCCCTTTGGGTGAAATTTGACAGTCTCCCAACAGCTAGGAGTTTTCCTCACTCATGTCCTCCTCCTCCTCAGTGAGGAAGCTAAAGTCAGGGTTGTCACCCTGGTCCTAGAAGGTGCTGCAGCCTGGTGGATGGTAATCCTGCACAACTCTGATGTCCCTGAGTTCTGAAACTTTAACTGCTTTATGACTGTCCTAAGGTGGCATTTTGAAGATCATCTGGCTGATTGGAAGGCATGACACCACATAAAGATGGTAAGGCAGGGATGCTGTCCTGTAGCTGAATACACGGAGGAGTTCTGAGACCTGGCATGCTGCCTCAACTGACCAAAGAATATCTTGGCGAGCTGCTTTAAACATGGGCTCAACTATGACCTATATAATGCCTGCATCTCCTGTGGAGCCCCAGCCCACCTGCATAACTGGCTGAAGAAGTGGAGATGATCAGAATTGCAACCAATACTGGTCCGGCAAGGTTTGGAAGCGATGTCCACCAGAGAAGAAAGGAGAGGCAGCCAAATCCACAACTGCTCAACCACTTTCTTCAAATGTGGCAAGGAAAGCCATCATGCTCTGGAATGCCACATAAAAACCCCGGTCAAGAAAAGAGACTGTCTGTCTGGAGGGAAACCAATGAAACCAGTTCAATGCCTAAAGGACATGGCCCTGAAGAGTGTGGAAGACCGTTCCATCCTACCCCAAAATTAGGAGGGGAAATTCCAACTTCACTGGAGAATGAATTGGAGATGTCTGAAAGTGACTACGAAGATGACCCCTTGGTAAGTGGGCTAGTCACGCCAGTAATAATGCTCACGAAGATGACCCCTTGGTAAGTGGGCTAATCACGCCAGTAATAATGCTCAGTTCTCCATCAGACACCCGTGTTAGTGACATTGGCATTCTTGTAGACGGTCCCTTTCCTCCCTATGCTTTCTACCCCTCCCCCTTCAACTATGGCAAATTGAGTAGTGCTAGATGTTAGCAGACATCTTAGTGATTCAACAATATTGTAGTAAGCTAACTTTGACAATTTCAAAGTTAGCTTACTACAATTAGCTATGCAACAAGACTATTCAGCTTACTATGCCAACAAGGCTACAGAAGTTGCTATAAGTATTGTTGCCCAACCAGGCTACATATTCACACAATACTCACATACATTCTCAATACAGGTGATCAGGTTCAATGGTGGGATTCAAATATAGGAACAACCAGTTCCCTGTGTCGATGCCGCTTCCAGAAGTCCATTCTGGGCCTGGGCAACAAAAAATTAGCTACCGGTTCTGGCAAAGTGGTATGAACTGGCTGAATCCCACCACTGATCAGACTGCATTAGAGTGGGCTGGGAAGCAGACTCAGCATGTCCCCTACTCCAACCATGGTCATCTCAAACTTTGGGGTCTAGGTTCATTCCAGTCCTCTTTATACCCAAACTGTTTATTCAGAATTCATATGCACATCAGGTTATGTTGTGATTCCATGAAAAGTGCAATCCATTACATTACTTAAACCCACTAATGTTCTACTTGGTATCACCAACAATAAATCTTTCCTTATCAGTAGTACACATTTTCCAGCAACATGAATTTCCCAGTGAGTTCATGAAAAGACTAACTATGGTTGTATTATAGGCCATCTATGTTCATAACTTATATTTGTGATGTATTCATAATATATAACATATAACAGTATTCTAAATTATCATAAAATTCTAGTGATTTAGAGATCATACTTTTCACTGAATTCAGGTGCTATTTTGAGAAAGACCTCTTCTTTTGGACTTTTAGAAGATGCTTTTCACTTTTAGATACCCTACTTTAGCCTAATTCATTACTTAACTTTGGTTTCTCGTTAAGCTTAAGGAAAGACTGTTCTCATACAGGTAACCACTATTTTAACCTGAGTTAGCTTTCACAAACATACAAAAGTTTGGTCATCCCTGGTAAAATTGTATATTTCAATGACTCCCTAAGCCAGCGGTTCTCAACCTTTTCCGGGGCTTGACCCCGGCCTGCATTGGCATGTGCGGCGGACAGCCCGCATTGCAAAGGGGAAAAAATGGCGGCCCCCCAAAAAATGGCTGACCAAAAAAAAATGGCGGGCCCACATCACGCATGCGTGGTGCGACGGCCCGCATCGCAAAGGGAAAAAAATGGCGGACCCAAAATTTTTTTTTAAAAATGGCCGACCAAAAAAAAAATGGCGGGCCCGCATCGTGCATGTGCAGCGCGACAGCCCGCATCGCAAAGGGGAAAAAATGGCGGACCCAAAAAAAATGGCCAACCAAAAAAAGAAATGGCCGACCAAAAAAAAATGGCGGGCCCACATTGCGCATGCACGGCGTGACGGCCCGCATCACAAAGGGGAAAAAATGGCTGACCAAAAAAAATGGCCAACCAAAAAAAATGGCGGACTGCGGTGTTTGGCGACCCCCGTGAAATGGTTGTTCGACCCCAAATGGGGTCACGACCCACAGGTTGAGAACCGCTGCCCTAAGCCAATAGAAGATGACAAAACCTTTACATGGTACAAAGTGAAACATGACATATTTGAACATGTTATTTATATGCAATTGTTTATTGTAGGTATATCTCTTGATTTGGATTTAGAGAAAGATTGCTCCCATAGAACTATCTGCTCCTGTAGCTTTAGTTACTACTGTCATATTTGATTGGACCCCCTCATTTAAAGGCTTGCAAGCAAGAATGAGTGCTGTTGGTGGGGAGGACCAACAATAAAAGATTCATTAAAAGTTATATAAAAAGATCTGCACTATCTGCTTGTCAGCTTCCGAGCAAATTTAGTCAGTGCACTAATGTACAAAGCTTAAAAGAACTTGGGAACAGTTCCTTTGAAGGATATCTGCAATTATATCAGCCTCTGAAGCACTTACATTCCTTCAGGGAAATCCTGTTCTCTACTTTGCAGCTTACACATTGCTGCTTGATTGCCAGTCAGGGGATGGACTTCTGCAGATGTGTATTATTTTTTTTGTCTCTGTATGTTTCTCTATATAATATCTGAGTGCAGTAGACAAAAATTAGAAAAAAAATAATGATTCATAACTTTCCAGTCATGATGACCTGGAAAAATTATTTGAAACAAACGAGTGGATATTAATTAGGACGGTGTACAGCAGGGATGTCAAACTCAATTTCATTGTGGGCCACATCAGTATTGTGGTTGCCCTCGGGGAGGCAGGAGGCAGGATGGCTGTGGTCTACAGAGTGGGCGTGGCCAGCTCAACATCACTCGCTTCAGGGGTGCCTGGGGAGGACCAGGGCAGATCTGAGGGTCTCTGGCAGAGGAGGATGGGACTGGGGCAAGCGCTGGGATATGGTCCCTCCCACCCTCTGTCCCATCCTCCCTTCCTTCCTCCCTCCCTCCCACCCTCCATTCCTTCCTCCCTGTTCTTCCTTCTTCCCTCCCTTTTTCCTTCCCTCCCACTCTCCCTCCCTCTATTCCTCCATTCCTTCCTTCCTCCCTCCCTCCTTACCACCCTCCCTTCCTTCTTCCTTCATTCCTTCCTTTACCTTCTCATCTTTTTCCTTCTCCTGTGCTCAGGAAGGGGTGATGGGAGGGGGAGAGATTGCCAGCACTAATATGCTGCTGCAGGCCATTCCTATACCATGTGGGCAGGCGGGGGCGGTCCCATTGAAAGGGATGCCTTGTGGCTTCGAGGCTGGAGATGCTGGTGGGGTGTGTGGTGCTGATCTACAACCTGGCTGTGTCCATCAAAGCCAGAACGTGCTCAGCCTAAGACCCACTGGAACTAGCAAGGACCTGCCCTGCCACCTCTGCCCTGCCACCTGGGTGTGTGCACAGGAGACAGTCAGTGCGGGCATCCTGGTGAAGTCAGCCTGCAGGGCAAGACAGCCAGCAGGGACGCTGGATTCTACTGGCGTGCACACCCAGGGGATAGGGTGGGGCTATCCCGTGGATTTAAGGTTGAGTGCATTCTGGGTTTGATGGACGCAACCAGGTTGTAGATCAGCACCAACCACCCCCCAGCACCTCCAGCCTCGCAACCATGAGGCTTTCTTTTCACTGTTACAGACCCTCCCCCATGTGGGATAGCAAGACTGGCGGCAACAGGGCAGTGCTGGCAATTTCTCCCCCTCCCATCACCCCTTTCTAAGCATGGAGGAAAGAAAGATGCAAGCCAAAAGGAGGGAGAGCGAGGTAGGAAGTTTATTCTCTGGAGAGAGAATAAAAAGCCTTTTCGCTAACTTCCTACCTCGCTCCCTCCTTTTGGCTTGTCTCTCGGGGAAAAAAGAAAATAAAATCTTCCCCCAGTCAATCTCCTCTTCCCCTTTAAAAATCCCTCCCCAAGAGCCCCGCTCCGCCGCTAGCCACCGTGGAGTCTGCCAGAGCTTCTGACCTCTCTGCTGAATCTGCAGAGCTCTGGCAAAGCCTCCCAGCCAGCACCGACACCCCCCCAATTCCCCTCTCTGCTACACTTCCTTCCCATCTCTTTCCCTCCTTCATGCTCAGGAAGGAGTGATGGAAGGGGGAGAGATTGCCACCGCTGCCATGTTGCTGCCAATCTTGCTATTTGGGGGGGGGTCTAGATTCTGAGTCAAGAACTCTGTCCTCCAAGCAGAATGACACCTATGATCAATTGTCTCACTCATAGTCCTTTTGGACTGTTGAACAGATTTTAGGGGAGGGGAAACCAGTTGCTCTAATTATCCATCTGACCATTGCTCAGATCCTTTTGGTGCAATTTTTCTTTTAGATGATTTGTAAAAAGGAGCTGATTTCATATTTTTGATTCAACCTATTCTTATTCATATTTACTTAATTTTCCTTTAGTTCATTATCAACTGAAGCTTCCAGAAATGATTGAAAACATCCAGTGATGGAGCACTTACAACCCAAAGAGGCAAGCTTTTCCACTGATTAATTGTTCTTACAGTCAGAAAATTTATTTTTACTTCTAAGTTGTTTCTCTCTTCGGAAAGCTTCCAAAGTTTTACTCAACTATCATGTACGGTATTTATTTTGTAATGCAACTGTTTTATATTTTTATGATGTATGATGCCCAGAGTCACTGACTGAGGCTGATGGACAAACATAGTGTAGAAAATAACTAAAAAAAGAATAAGCCAAAAATTTAAAGGCAAAAAACAAGGAAAAGAACATTTTGTTAGATTTCCTGCCTTGAATTTCTCTTGCCAGTATTTTTATTCTTTCTGAACCATGCACAAATTTACTCAAATAAGAATGTGATGGAAATGCCTGATTGTAACCTTTAATCTACGTAAGTGAGAAACAGTATATAGACATTTTATGAATAACCATTTCTATATTTTCCTACATTCAGCTTTTCTTTGCCAAACAAAGAACTACAAGGTCTGTGAGTGGAGAAAATGTGAAACCTTTAGTTTTAGAAAATGAGAGCTAACCTTCACAGCCTTGACATATAGATTTGTACCCATAAGTAGACTGAGTTGAATCAGTTTATTTTTTGTCTTATTACACTACTGTTCAATCCAGTATGCTATCCTATTACAAATATTAAAGACAAATACAATTGAGACTAGAACTGATTAATACCTTTAACTTCCATGAAAGGGATTTATGCTTCTGGTAAGAGAAGCAGAGGAAAAGACATAATACTGAATGATGATGATTAATACACAATTGACACTAGCAGAAAAGTCTTGTGGGTCAAAACAGAGCAGTGCAGTGGTTACATTGTTCTGCTATTGTTGGGTTATGTAACTGCATTATTTAATAGTCACTATGATGCAGATGGGATTTTGGCAATGTCATAGTAAATCAGACATGAGTGAGTAATTCTGGTTCTGTTCAAGACAGAAATAACTGCTTCTTTCTTCCTAAGCAGCTGAATAAATTTGTATTGTTCATTTAGGAACTATAAAGAGCAACTCTTGTTCCAAATGCTCATTATTTTAGTGTTTAAATATTTCACTACTTGTCTGATTTATCCATTTGCATGACACATGAATAAAAAGAATGTAGTAAATATTTCAAATGTTTAATGTAAAAATAAGGCACAATAAATCCATTTATGTCAGATATTTTTGAGTCCCTTCTCTTACCTGAAATGCCAAGAAAAATGCACATACACATGCATATCTGTGTATGAATTATATAATTCTGTAAATCATTATAATCCTATGTATGAATTATATAATTATGTGACAGCAACTGGAGAGAAAAATACTTCAGAATGCAGTCCTAAAAAATAATGTGTACAAAGTGTATGTATAGTGGTCTTATATTTGAGCCAGTTTTCCTCAGAAAGAGTGGAAATATTAAATCCAAATTTAAACAAATTGAAAAAGAAATAGCTATATATTAGTAGAACATAGAGTATAGAATAACAGGGTTGGAAGGGACCATGGATATCTGGTTGAGCAGGAGATTTAATATTTCAGTCAAATGGTTATCCAATCTTAAAACCTCCAGTGATAAAGCATCCATTTCTGGAGACAAATTATTCCACCAATTAATTGTTCTCACTGTCAGAAAATTTTTCCTTAATTCTAGGTTGTATCCCTCTTTAATAATCTTCCACCCTTTAGTTTTGTACTGACCTCAGTTGCTTTGGAGAATAGTTTGACTCCCTCTTCTCTGTGATAGCCCTTCAAATATTAGAAGACTGTTATCATGTCATTCCTAGTCCTAACTCCTAACTCTAGTCTTCATTAGACTAGGCCTATTTAGTTCCCTTATCATTTCATCGTACAGTTTAGCCTCCAGACTCCTGATTATCTTTGTTGCTTATCTATGTACTTTTTCTAGAGGTTAAGATCTAGAAAAAAGATGTTCTTTTTCATATCGTGACCAAAACTGGATGCAGTATTTCAACTATGGTCTTACCAGTCTGGCAGTTCAGCAGTTCGATTTTCACTCGCTCAAGGTTGATTCAGCATTCCATCCTTCCAAGGTCAGTACACTGAGGACTCAGATTGTTGGGGGCAATATGCTTACTCTGTAAATCACTTAGAGACAGCTGTAAATCACTATGAAGCAATATATAAATCTAAGTGCTATTGCTACTTGTGCCAAAATAAAGCGGTATTATCACTTCATTTGATCTTGATACTGTCCATCTGTTGATGCAGCTAGAACTTTTCAGCAACTGCAGCATACTGCTGTCTCATATTTAAGTGGTTGTCCATTAAGACACTGAGAGCCCTCTCACAATGTTGAGCCAGGTATCGTTCTGTACCTGTGCATTTGGGTTTTCTTGCCTAAGTGTAAGGCTTTTCTCATCACTGAACTGCATTTTGTTGGATAAGGCTCAATGTTCAGGTCTGTCAAGAATCTTCTATATCTTTTTTGTTAAATAAAATGCTTAATAAAATATTTTTTAAAAAGAGGCAAAAAAAGAAAAACACAAGATATTGAAGGAAAAAGTATCTTAAAAATAAATAAAAAAGATTACACATATATACATAATATCCCTCCTAGCTGAATGTTGATTAATATAATACAACCATGTGAGTTGATTAATATAATACAACCATGTGTTCACAACCACCCCTTGTGAAATAGGTCACAAGAATTTTAAATTACAAAACTACTAAATCTATATACTAATTATTAGCCTGTCATCTATATTAATAACAAAATAGTTAGCAGGAAGAACAACTAGTCTTACTAGATTTGAAATGTATTTGAATGCTTGGTCTTTGGTCTGGCTAAAAGAGTGGGTGAACCTCCAGAATAAAATTCTACTTGATTTAGAAGGTCATGAATTAAGATTTGGATGGCATGGTTATCTGTGCTATGACAAAGTTAAAGTAAATGTTGATTTTAACAATCACTTTGTTAGACAGGCCATTCTACAAGTTTGGAATAAATATAAAAGAATGTTTTCTACAAAGATGGCCCTTTGGGTTTCCCCCCAGGAAGCTTTTTTCTTAAAAGAAATGATGGCAAAGCTGGACTGATGGACTTATGGTAAAATAATATCTTTTAATTTTGGTGAGCCTATCCTCAAGTCTAAAGAAGAATTAGAAAGACATGTCTGCCACTGGTTTACATATTTACAACTGAAAGAGAGATTTAAATTAGACAAAAAGAGCTATGGGTTTGACTTTGTTAAAAATGAATTAGAAATTCTACTAGTATTGATAAACATATCATTGCTAAGGTCTATAAAACGTTATTGAATTTGAATTTGGAAAATGAATATGTAAAATATTGTATGATTCAGTGGGCAAGGATCTTTGGACATATGTAAAGCTTGAACAAGGGGAGAATACATGGGTGAAAGGTTTAAAATTTACATTAAATTACAATTTAAAAGAATTTTTTTATAAGATGATGTACCATTGGTTAATACCATTTATCAAGAATGTATAAAGGTATTTCAAGTGAATGCTGAAATGCAAATGTAAAGAAGGGACTTTTTATCATTTATGTTGGACATGTGATAAAGCAAAAAAATATTGGAGTAAGATTCATATTCTAATAGAGAAGATTCTTAAAGTGAATATAAAGATAAAACCAGAAACTTTTCTTCAGTTTAATGGAAAAAGATGAGAACAATTTGGAACTTTGATATACATAAATATATATTGATAACAGCAAGATTACTTTATGCACAAAAATGGACGAATGCTTCAATCCTGACAATGGATGAATGGTTGCAAAAAGCTGATGGAGTTAGCAGAAATGGCTAAATTGACTGCTTTGATAATAGAAAAAAAGGACAAGTACTTTCTACTTGGAAACCACTTGTGGAGTTCATGCTTAAGGTAGGTGTGAGATTTAAAACCCCCAAATTCGATACTCAGAATTTGGAGACAAGTCTGGTTAACAAAAACAAAGTTTATTGGCGAAAAACATGAAAATAAAAAAAAGAAAAGCGGTTGCAAGCATGGCCTCTTAGACCCTTTCCAAATGGATTGAGTTCAAAGAGCGCAAAAAGCAGTTTTCAAGCTATACATTTTATACCCTTTTACAATGTACGCCATGCCTAAGAAGCTCTCCCAACTCCCCTTTCTTTTCTTAGGTCATTCTTTCATGTTGTTTTACACTTTGAAAAGGTCATCCTGACAATTTCTGTCCATCCACTATTATCTTATCTTGTTTCTTTGCCATTTTCACCTTGGGTCCATGTTCCTCTCTTCCAAGGCATAAGTTCCTGTCTCCTGGGGAGCTTTTAGCAAGTCATATTTCATCGTCTTTACTGATTACCATTTGTGGTCACTTTGCATAGGCAGGAAACAGCAAACAGATAGTTTTACACCTTGATATTACATTTGGTACAATTTATAAAAGAATAACCTTTATTTACTGCCTATATAGGGAAAAATGAAACTTTGAGTTTTGGTTTTATTGATTAGATAGATCTATTGTTATAGAAATGGTTAGTTTATACTACTATGTAAAAGTAAAAAGTTGAATTTTGATGTTATTTCTTATTCTACTGCACCAAAGGGAATCAGAAGTCTTTTCTTTCCTTTTCCCTTTTTCTCTACACTTTTCTCTTCCTTTTTCCCTCCTCTATTTTTCCTATTATTTGCTTTTGAATTTTTGTATTTTATATTATAAACTAATAAAAAGTATTGACATGGAAAGCAGAGGGGAAAAATGAATAACCTGACACTGGGGGGGGGATAAAACTGTTTAGCAACATGCAATCTTTAGCTGAATTTTTTTCTAAAAGGTTTGATGTACTCATAAGACCATGGAAAACATTGCTACAACAGTAGTGGAGACTTCAGTACCTTGGAGAGAGATTTCTATGGATTTTATTGTAGAACTGCCAGAACACAGTCATTTGGGTGGTGACTGACTGTTTTCTGGCACTTTATCCTGTGCTGGAAAATCCCTACCACTAAAGCTCTGGCAAAACTATTCCATTATATATATTGCTTGCATGGAGTTCTGAGTCACATAATTTCTGATAGAGGGATTCAAATCACTTCAACGTTCTGAGGGTATTTTTGGACCTTTTGGGGACAGAACAAGGCCTGAGTTCTAGTACCATCTACAAATGAATGGTGGGACAAACAAACAAATTCAATTCTAGAACAATACCTAGAATGCTTTATTAACTACCAACAAGACAATTGGGCTAACCTCTTGCCATTTGCTGAGGTGGTCTATAACAATACTGTACACTCCAGTGCTGGTTCCCCCATTAAAGGAATGGATTAATCAGTTAAAAAATACCTGGCCAGTGATTCATAAAGCATTATACAATGTTACCCTCAGTTCAGGGTAACATTGGAGTCTCTCTCTTCCCAACCTTTGGATTTACCGACTCCAAGGGACCATCTGGCTCGCTCCTCTTTGTCGGACGGCCCAGCCTCTTCCATCTCCCTGGACAGGCCTTTTTCGCCTTTCAATCATTGAAGGTCTCTGGACCATTTCTCTGATGGGAACTCCTCCATTTGTGAAATAGTTGCGGCTCCCCCAGTAGCACAGTTGCATCTCTGGGTTGAGCATCGTGCAGACCTCACCTTCTGTAACAACCCACTTCAACTGTTTTCCCAAGAATTCGAACTCTTGAGGCAATCACTGCTTCAAACAGGATTTTTTTATTTGGGGATCAGTAACAGTGGAGATCTGAGGTAAAAGTTCGTTAACACCATTTAGTCACCCAAGCCGTAAAACCCCTCCCACCAAAGCCGCATGTGGATTTGAATTGTATCCAATCAGCTGGCATCTCAGGGCGATCAGCCATTGCTTTTGGCATGCAACTTTCTGGCTTCGCTGACCTCCGGCTTGTCACATTCGTCTTCAGAGAGCTACCATACCCTTTCCTATGGCAATCAGGAAAAGGAAACAGAACTAGTGAGCAAATACAAACATGCAAGTAACGCTGGGTTCCCCCTCCTGCAACAGAATGGCAAGTCCCAAAGATGGAAGGACAGAAGGAAGGTAAGTAAAATAGGGAACCGTTTGGGACCTGACATTGCAGTAAGCTCCCATGCCCCTACCCAATAGAATGTCAGAACCTGAAAAAGAGAAGAGGGGAATAAGGGAAATGGGGTTCTGACACTTATGCTTAGCTAATTGGATGGATAACCTGAAAACTACATGGGGAAAGGTACAGAAAGCACCAAATAAGGCTAGGGAATTGTATAAGAGGCAAGATGAATGGAAGCAGGCTCTCAAACAGACTTATAAGATTGGGGATTGGGTGTACCTGTCTATTCAGTATCTCAAGCTGAGGCAGCCTTGTAGAAAACTGAGTCCTAAGCACATAGGACTTTTCTCAATTGTGAAAGTCATTAATCCAGTAACTGTGGAACCACAGTTGCCAAAAGATTTGAAGTGAGTCCACCCAGTGTTCCATTGCTGTTTGCTGAAACCGTTCAAAAGATCTAGCTTAAGACCAGATGGAGAGAAACCTCCTCCTACTATATTGGTAGATGATGAGAAGCATTATGAGATTAAAAATATACTGGACTCAAATATTTTTAGGGGAAAGTTATAGTACTTAGTCCAGTGGAGATGTTACCCCTTAGCTGATGCTGAATGAGTAAGAGTTCATAACATTAAGACTGACAGACTAATAAGAAAGTTGCCTGATAAATACCCTCATCATCCAAGAGAATAATGTTTGAATGTTTATTTAATTGTGTTTACAATTTTTCTATATATACCCTTTTTTCAGGGGCCTGGCATGTCAAGGTTGAATTGCTAAGATGTCTGCTAACTAACTATCACTACTCAATTTGCTATAGAAATAGGGGGAAGGATAGAAAACATGGGGAGAAAATGGGAGTCTAAGAAGCTATCTGTGGACCATGAGAGTCTGCAACAATGCCAAAGTCACTAATGCAGGTGTCTGATGGAGAAATGGACCATTCTTGTAACAAATCAAAGACACGTGATTAAGCAGTATGAACACTCAGTGGGTGGGGGTTAAGGGAAGCTATTGTTAACTAGTCAGATTTTTGCATAGGAAAAATCAGAGCTGGTTTTGCTTCTTCAGTTTCAAGGTATGTATTCAATAAAGTTTCTCTTTTATGGCACTTCAAAGCCTTGAAGATTCCTTGATTTGAATTTGCTAGTTGGATGGTTAACAGCAATACTTTAATCACTTCAATTTCACCCTAAACTACATCCCAGGAAGGAAAAAAGTTCAGCTGATAGCCTGTCTAGAATGCCTCAGTATAATAGCTCAAAGCCAGAAATAATCAAACCAGTCATTCCTTCCCACCAACTAGCAGCAGCACCAGTAACCACCAAGGCACAAACAAAAGTGAATGCCCCAAAAACAGAAGGGATTGAAAGGAGCCCTGGAGAGAGATGATTGGTTCCAAGTATATAAGGTTGAATGCACCATAAAATATGGTTTGACATGGGTGGGAGCTAAACTGTATGACCTGAAAATCCAGAGATTGTTAATTCTAGAGAAAAGCCATGACTTGGTTAAATGTTTCATTTAGTCAAATGACAGTTTTGGTGGCTATCTCTGAAAAAGAACATTGAAGGGTACATGGCAAGATGCCTAGTATGTGCCTCAGTCAAATGACGGTAAGGGCTCTTTCAAAAAGTAGTGGAGCCTAGTGCTCCATGGAAAGAAATCTCCATGGACTTTATTGTGGAATTCCCTGAGAGCTCAGGAAATACAGTGATCTGGGTAGTAATGGATATATTCTCCAAACAAGTACATTTGCCAAAACATCCCATTCTCCTGTGCCTTAGCTAAACTTTTTGTTCAAGATATCTAAGGATTGCATGGGGCTCCACAACAAATAATCTCCGATCACTAAGTAGAATTCACCTCAAAGTTTTGGCAGGAGTTTCTGGGACTTTTGGGACCTCCAGGGATTAAGCTCCAGTCATCACCCCCAAACTAATGGAGTGTATGAAAGAGTCAATGGGTTCTAGTGCAGTATTTCAGGTGTTATGTAAATGACCAGCAAGACAACTGGATGGAGTTCCTCTTATTTGTCAAAATAGTGTACAGTAATTCCATCTATAGCAGCACAGGCTTCACCCCATTCAAACTGGCCATGGGCCAAGAAACAGGTAATACCAGAATTACCTCAATACCAGAATCAAGCGCAACATTTAAGAGAAAATTTTTATAAAATGTTTTATAGATGACATTTGGATCCGAAGAAATTATCATGTATGTACCCTAATTTTAAACCTAATTGCTGGAGATGTGATTGTACAGAGGCTACATATTTTCATGTATGGTGGACCTGTAGAAAAATTAAGGCTTTTTGGATAAAAATATGGTGGATAATGCAAAATATTTTGAAAAAACGTATTGAATTTTCACCACAGTTGTTTTTATTAGGTATTATAAAGGACTGTACCACCATAGAGACGAACTTAATTTTGAACTTGATCACAGCAGCAAGATTGTTGGTTGGACAATATTGGAAGAAGGCAGAATTACCATCCATCGAGGAATGGACTTTGAAAGTCATAAATTTGGCGGAAATGGCTAAAGTATCTGCATATTTGAAAAATCACTCAAATGAAAAATATATGTTGGACTGGAAAAAATGGATAGATTATATTCAAGGGAAATATCAACTTAAGAAATTGTATTTATCATATAGTTAAATGTTTATTAGGATTTATATAATAACTTAGTTTAACTTAGTGGGTTTTCTTGTGTTTTACCCTGTATTCACTTTGGGAAGTCAGGGGGGTGGGTGGGTTGGGGGGGTTTAATAAAAAATTAATAATGTATTATAATGCACTCAACTGTAATACTTGCAATATATATGGACGATATATTTATTGATATAAGAGGAGTTGCTCGGGCAGTACCTCTGGACCACATCTGGAGGGGGTGGAAAGTGAGGAGTGGTTGTAGAAAATTGCTAGAGGAGGTGAGGGACGCCTATAAAAAGCAAGCAGACAAAAAACGCATGAAGCCTAAGATTTTAATGTAGGGAATCAGGTGTATTTATCTACCAAGAACTTGCAATCCAGGCAACCCTCGAAAAAACTGGGGCCCAAGTATGTTGGGTCTTTTTCCATTAAACAGTTGATTAACCCAGTCACAGTAGAACTCAAACTCCCCAGATCACTAAGGCACATCCACCTGATTTTCCACTGCAGTCTGCTGAAGCCTCAGGTGCTCTCTCCCCCCCCATGCCCAATGCCACAACCTCCACCTGAGCCTCTCATGACTGAAGCATTTTAAAGTCAAAGACATTTTGTTCTTCCACAAGCACCATGGGAAAATCCAGTACTTGGTGTGATGTCTCCCTTGGGCAACTCCTTAGATTCCTCTTCATATGTCAGCTCAGGGGAGGTTGAGCCCATTCCTGGCACATCAGGAACTAGTTGATTGATGGCTCTGAATGGCCATCTGAGATTTAGAGGCTTCAGCTGGGAAAGGTTTACAATAGCAGATGACCAGTGAACAGGAGGAGGAACTGCCTTCTGCACCTGATCTGAGAACATGCAGGGCAGAGAAAAGGCAGGAGCAGTGGAAACAGCCAGACTACTCAAGAAGAAAAAAACCCACCCATCTGAATGGGCTGCACCAGAAATCTGGCTATTTATTACACCAGACAGATGGACACATTGCTGGGAACGTGTTGATTTTCTAGCTTTTTATTTGATCGTTGTGACTCCTGCTTCGCTCTGGATTGACACCATGTTTGAAATTGTAGCTTCGAGCCTCTGAACTTTTCTTGCCACATGAGTTTTACTAGTGATATTATTTTGTTTGAGCAACTTTCAATTGCTTTGTGGACTAGTAGGCCTTTGCTCTGTGGACTAATCTTGGCCTGCTCATAGCTGGACTTAATTGGGACAGTTTTTAGTTTTGGTGAAGGGAATTGCTAGGGAATATTAATAAATTCACTAAACTATAATTAAGTGCATGTGTGAGTGAGTGGGGCAACATACCTGGTGACATGGAACTTTCCCCCTTCCAAAACAGAGTGGGTGGAACTTAAAAATATTAAAGTTGCCAAACTCCTTAAGTGCTTCCACAATCAATACCCTGACAAACCAATGGTTCCCCCCTCTCTCTTTCTCTTTCTCTCTCTCTTTTCTTTTGCAGGACTAACATCTTTATCAAAGGGGGCAGCATGTCAGGATCTCCACTGTCAGCCTGGCACCTTGCTGGGTTCCTGCCATCAAAGAGGACAGGAGGGGGAGGCATTTGGGGCAATCCACACTTGTGTATCAAATGGTGGTGGGGAAAATGGAAAGAGGGAAGTGACAATGGAAGAAGTCCAGATCACCAAACTGGCTTGTACCAAGATCTTCAAGGCTGTTTGACCTGAGAATGGAATGTTACCAGTTTCACATCTCAGAGTTTCTCAAAACATCTTACTGGCATCACATTGGCTGACCAGGGGACTGATCATGGGGGAAGGATTGGAAGTTGGAAAGAATAGCTTTGTACTTTTGTGCAGGAACCCCCAATGTGAACTGACTTTGTTGCAACCAGTTTTTTCAGGAAAAGTTCCTTTGCTTCAATTAAATGGAGTCACAAGTCCTTCTTTCCTGAGAGGGCAAATTGGGACAAATCTGACAAAAATGGAGTGAATGCTAGGGAGCAGGCTTACTTTATTTAATCTTTATAAGCTTGAAATTTGATTTTCTTGTGGGCAATCTTACATAGGCTATATTCCTCTCTTGTATACACAAGGAGCATACATACCCAAGCTGAGGAATTTTGACTGCTTCATGACAGCACTCTGCAGTTGATTCAAGGACTCCCGGCTGACTGAAAAGTGAGATAATGCATCAACACCAAGGAGTTTCGTGATCTGGCAAGTCAGCTCAATGACTGGCCCAAAAACATCCTCATCAGCTGCTTCAGAGATAGATTGAATGATGACAAGTACAATGCCTGTGTCTCCAGGGGGCCACCTGCAACTCTCCATGACTAGTATGTCCTCATAGAGAAAGTGAAGATCGATCAAGCACGCAACAAGTACCGAGCAGCTTGGCCATGGAAGAAGTCATTCCTAGAGAAGAGGGAAACAGTCAAACCACCAGCTCATCAGGTTCACTCTACTGCATATTTTAAGTGCAGCCAAGAAGGGCCTAGAGTGGCAAAGTGCAAAGCCAACCAGCCAACTAGGAAAGCAAATCCCAGTTCTGTGGTGAAGGCCACCAAGGCACTGCCATGGGCCAGAGAAACTGCGCTGAAGGGAGTGGAGGTCATTGACCTCATCATCAAAACAGGTGGAGGGAACTCCAATCTCACTAGACAATAGCCCAGGGGTTGACTGGCACAGACTTTGACGATGACCCCATGGTAAGTGGTCAAATTACACTTGTTATAATCCCAATAGAACTGAAGTTTCAAAATCTGGGACTAAAAGCTAAGTTAAATGGCCTGCTAGACTCAGGTAAACCCAGCATTAGTTGAGAAACCTGGGATCCAGCTAAAGCAACTCAAAGTCCTGATTGCTTTCTGTCAGCTAGATGGCATAATCATGGAGGGCATCTCAGCTACTTTTGTCATTGAATCCATAGAGATGCAAATGGGGGCCTATTCAAAGACTTTGAGCTTCATAGTAGCACCTGGGATGGAATAACCCCAGTGCTAGGGCTAGCCTGGTTAAAGAAATGGGACCCCTATGTAAACTGGAGAAGGGGACTATTAAGATCAGGACAGACTACCCCTCCCAGAAGGTGAATGTCCTGATGCACAAATCAGGAGCAGTCAGTCACATAGGGGAGATCCCCACCACCACCATACCTAAGAAATATTGAGACCTCAGGAATGTGTTTAGTAAAAAGGGGTTAGATGAGCTTCCTCCTCACTGACCTATGGACTGTGCTATAAAGATCCTACCAGGGGCCAAGCTATCCAGACTGAAATTGTATTCTATGAACCCATAGGAACTGGAAGAACTGCAGCTGTTTATTGACAAGAACCTGGCTTGAGATTTCATACAGCCAGCACGACCCAGGGTGGCAGCTTTGGTTGTGTTCTGAGAAAAGAAAGATGCATAGACTATAGAGGGCTCAATGCAGTGTATGTGGAGAACATCTACCCTTTGCCCCTAATGAAGACATGCTGGCCCACTTGGCTAAGAGCACAATAATTACAAAATTGGACTTGTGGGAAGCATATTACTGAATGAGAATCATGGAAGGGGATGAGTAGAAAACCACTTTCAATTGCCCATTTGAATGTTTCTAGTTCAAAGTACTCCTTTTTGGGCTACTGGGAGCCCCTGCTGTATTCCTAGGGTTAATCAACAAAGTTCTGTATGAGCATTTGTACAAGAGGGTGCTAGTATATTTGGTGATATTTTAATTTACACTGAAACAAAAGTGGAACATATAAAGTTAGTGAAAGCAGTCCACCAGAAACTAAGGGCTGTCAAGCTATATGCTAAAATCTCTAAATGCAAGTCCCACCAAAGCAAAATAGACTAATTGGAATATTGCATCTCACAAGAGGGGATTGAAATGGACCTCAAGAAGGTTAAACTGGTATTGGAATGGGCTCTGCTCTGCATTAGAAAGCAGCTGCAATGTTTCCTGGATTTTGCTAACTTCTATTGGCAGTTCATTCCATCATTTGCCCAAATTGCTTTCCCCATTACAAATCTACTAAAGATTAAAGGTGGGGACAAACTGAAACCCAGTCAACCTCTAAAATGGACAATGGAATGCCAGGCAGCATTCAAGAAGCTCAAGCAACTGTTTGCAACTGAACCAGTCCTAAAGCATCCTGACCTCGGTGCGCCATTTATTATTCAAGCTGATGCTAGTGACAGAGCAGTAGGAGCAGTGTTATTGTAGCAAAATGAGAGTGGTCAGCTGTAGCCATATGCTTACACTTCTAGGAAACTATTTGAAACCAAACAGAGGTGGGCTGTTTGGGAGAAGGAAGCATACATGGTGAGATGGGAACTCCTATCTTGGAGGCACTTCCTAGAAGGGAGCAAATACTTTCTTAGGTCTGGACTGACCATAAGAATCTGGAACCGTAAAAACCCCTATGAAAGTGTCCCCAAAGCAGATGATATGGGTGCAGTATTTTACTTGTTTCAATTTCATGCTGCGTAATCTCACAGGAGGAAAAAACTGATGCCCTGTCACGTATGCCTAAATATAATTGCCCAGAAGTAGAGATAATTAAACCAGTACTTCTGTCTCACCAGCTAGCTGGCCAAGTAATTACCCGAGTACAGGTGAAGAGAAAGGCCACAATTGACAATGGAATGACCATGACTTTTAAAGCAGTATTGAAAGAAGAAATGTGGTTTCAAAATCATGCTAATGTTTGCTCCATCCAGGATGGACTAGCTTGGGTAGGCAGCAAATTCTATGTGCCAAAAACTCAGAGATTGATGGTGTTGTAAAAGGGCCATGACTCTAAAGTGGTAAAACACATTGGTTTTGTGAAGATTTTGCATTTAATAAAATTACAATTTTGGTGGCCATCCCTAAAAAAGGACACTGAGAGCTATGTGAAGAATTGATTTGTGTGTGCTGTGGCTAAACAAAGACAAGAGAAACCCCAAGGCTTCTACAAACTGTAGCAGAACCTTCAGCATCCTGGAGAGAGATCTCTATGGATTTTATTGTGGAGCTCCCTGAAAGCTCAGGAAATACAGTTATATAGGTCATGACTGATTTTTTCTAAACAATTACATTTTGTCCCATGTCCAAAGATTCCATTAGCACAGGGGTTGGCCAAATTATTTTCCATTATATTTACATGAGGCACCTCAGTGCATCATTTCAGACAGAGGGGTGCAATTCACTTCTAAATTTTAGCAGGCATGTTTAAACTTACTAGGTGCTGATCAGGGGCTCAATTCCAGTTATTACCCCTAAACAAATGGGGGTTGTGAATGCATGAACTCAGTACTAGAACAATATCTTAGATGCTTCATTCATTATCAACAGGATGGTTGAACTGACCTATTTCCTTTTGCAGAAGTAGCCTACAACAATTCTGTAAAACCAGCACTGGATTTAACCCTTTCCAGGTTATAACTGGTCAAGATTTCATTCCTATGCCTGAGCTGCCCCTGAATGACCCTCCAGTAGCTTTACTAAAGGACCAATTGCAAAATACATGGCCAGCTGTGAGAAAAGCCCTGGCAGATGCCTGAGAAGCTTATAAAATGCAAACTGACAAGAATGTACAGAACCTAACCTATTCAAAATTTGGGATTGTGTCTATCTCTCCACATGCTACTTGCAGCTCCTTGAGCCATTGAAGAAGTTGGGACCCAAGTTCATGGGCCTTTCCCAATTAAATGTGTCATCAACCTGGTGACTGTTGAGCTAGAATTACCAAAATCCCTACATAAGGTCCACCCAGTATTCCATTGTAATCTGTTAAAACCTGAAGTTGTTTCTTCTATTATACCCAATCTTCCTCCCCCTCCTGCACCATTAATGGTAGAGGGGGGGAGCAACATTTTAAAATTCATGAGATCTTAGATTCCCACAGGGGGGAACTCCAGTACTTAGTTATGTGGGAGAATTTCCCAAAAGCTGAAAATGAGTGGTTAAATCACTGTCACGTGAGGGCTCCCAGACTTATAAAAGGTTCCATAACCAATACCCTGATAAAGCTAAATGATTGTGTAAAGTAATCCTTTGTTTCCTTTTTCTCTCCATTTGTTATTTATTTATTTTATTTGTTTAAACTTATATGCTGCCCTTCTCCTAAGACTCAGGGTGGCTCACAATAACAATACAAATGAAAACATAAACATAAAATCAATTAAAATTACTAAATGATATATTAAAAACTAGGTAATTTGTTTCACTCATACAACACACAATCACAGTCAAAGGCCCAGGGGCAGAGTGCAGCTCACACGCCCCAAACCTGTCTGCATAAATGTGTCTTCAACAATTTTCGGAAAGCTAGGAGGGAGGAAACAGTATGAACCTCTGAGGGAAGCTGGTTCCAGAGGGCTGGGGCAGCAACGGAGAAGGCCCTAGCCCTAGGCCCCACCAGATGACATTGTCTAACAGACGGGACCCGTAGGAGGCCAACCCTATGTGCCCTAACTGATCGCTGGGATTCATGAGGCAGAAGACGGTCCCGCACGTATCCTGGCCCATTGCCATAAAGGGCTTTATAGGTCATAACCAACACTTTGAATTGTGTTCGGAGACCAATTGGTAGCCAGTGCAGCTCACAAAGAGCTGGAGTGATATGAGCATGTCTTGGGAGAACCAAGACGGCTCGCGCGGCTGCATTCTGGACTACTTGCAGTCTCCGGACATTCTTCAAAGGTTGCCCCATGTAAAGAGCATTACAGTAGTCAAATCTCGAGGTGAGAAGGGCATGGGTGACTGTGAGGAGTGACTCCCGGTCCAAATAGGGCCGCAACTGATGCACCAGGTGAACCTGGGCAAATGCCCCCCTTGCCACAGCCGAAAGATGATGTTCTAGACTTAGCTGTGGATCAAGGAGGACACCCAAGTTGCGAACCTTCTCCGAGGGGGACAAAACTGCTCCCCCCAGGGTGATGGATGGACAGTTGGAATTGTCCTTGGGAGGCAGAACCCATAGCCACTCTGTCTTGTCGGGATTGAGTCTGAGCCTGTTGGCACCCATCCAAACCTTAACAGCCTCCAGGCACCGTTTCATCACTTCCACTGCTTCGCTGTAATGATGCGGGGTAGAGATATAAAGCTGAGTATCATCAGCATATTGATGATAACTCACCCCATGTCGACAGATGATCTCACCCAACGGCTTCATGTAGATGTTAAAAAGCAGAGGTGAGAGAACAGACCCCTGAGGGACTCCACATGGAAGAGGCCTCAGAGCCGATCTCTGACCTCCTGCGAACACCGACTGCGACCAGCCAGAGAGGTAGGAGGTGAACCACCGTAAAACAGTGCCCCGCACTCCAAGCCCTTCCAACCGGCGCAGAAGAATACCATGGTCGATGGTATCGAATGCCGCTGAGAGGTCAAGAAGCACCAGGATAGTGGAGTAGCCTCTATCCTGGGCCCGCCAGAGATCATCAGTCAGCGCGACCAAAGCAGTTTCCATGCTGTAACCGGACCTGAACCCAGACTGCTGAGGGCCCAGATAATCAGTTTCATTCAAGGACCATTGGAGTTGGAGTGCCACCACCTTCTCAACAACCTTCCCTAAAAGGGAAGGTTGGAGACTGGACAATAATTATTTAAAACTGCCGGGTCCAGGGAAGGCTTCTTGAGGAAGAGGCACACAAATGCCTCCTTTAAGGGAGCCAGAAAGGACCCCTTCATCAGTGAAGCGTTAGCAACAGCCTGGACCCAGCTCCGTGTCACCACCCTGCTAGCTGAGACCAGCCAGGAGGGGCATGGGTCCAGTAAACAGGTGGCAGAACTCACAGCTCCAATGGCCTTGTCCACGTCATTAGGAGTTACCAGGTCAAACTCCTCCCATTCAACAGGACTAAGACGGGTCTCTGTCATCTCGACTGACTCATTGTCAGCCGACACTGTATTCCAATTGGAGTCCAAGTCAGCCAGGATCTGAGCGACCTTGTCTGCGAAAAAGATGTTAAATTCTTCGGCATTGCCCTGCAAAGTTTCCTCCCTCCTCCTCGTATCAAGGAGAGAGCGAGTCACCCTAAACAGGGCAGCCGGATGAGATTCCGCAGACGCGATCAATGCGGAAAGATACTGAGATCTTGCTGTAGTGATCGCTTCCAAATAGGTCTTAATATAAGCTCTCAATTTGGTTCGATCAGATTTGGATCTGCTTTCCCTCCATTGCTTCTCTAAACGTCTCTTCTTGCACTTCAACCCCCTGAGTTCCTCGGTAAACCAAGGAGATCTCCTGGGTCTGCTACCACAGAGAAGTCGCAACGGCGCAATCCGGTCTAGAGCCCCCGTAGTGGCCGTATTCCAGGCCATCACTAGGGACTCCGCCGAACTGTGTACGAGCGAATCCAGCAATTCCCCAAGCGCCCTTTGAAAGCCGATAGGGTCCATCAGGCGTCTGGGGCGGGACCATTTAATTGGTTCTGGCTCCCTGCGAGAGAGGATTGGTGTTGTAAACTCAAGCCGCAGCAGAAAATGATCTGTCCATGACATGGGCAACACTTCTAAGCCCCTTAATTTCAGATCATACCTCAACTGTTCCGAGAGAAAAACCAGGTCAGGTGTGTGTCCCCCCCTCATGGGTTGGGCCCTCGATTACTTGTGTCCGGTCCATGGTTGCCATGGAGGCCATGAACTCCCGCGCCAACCCAGAGGACTCACCGAGTGACGGCACATTGAGGTCCCCCAAGACAATAAGTCTGGGGAACTGTTTTCTGCTATGGGACTAAAGTTGTTCTTTCAAGAGGCAGCATGTCAGGTCCACCATGCAGGTGTCCTGCCATTCTTTTCGGGGGAGAGGGGAGGAACATTTCTGGCATTCCCTGAATATTTTTGCTTTTGCTGAAACTTCTTGGGAATTAGGGAGGGGGAGAAAAAGCAGACTCCTTCTGGTTCCAAGGTCATTGTGCCCTGAGAGTAATCTGTTA
This sequence comes from Bothrops alternatus, assembly GCA_034064705.1. NCBI lineage: Eukaryota > Metazoa > Chordata > Lepidosauria > Squamata > Viperidae > Bothrops > Bothrops alternatus. Next base: position 9,885,912 of record JARGCV010000103.1, on the reverse strand, counting down.
TTTACCCAGCACTTCAGCGATCTTAGAAAATCTCTGCAGCATCATATTGGCTGCTGGTAGACTGGTCAGGAAGATTGGGTTTGGGGGGAAAATGAAAGTATTGCTTTACACTTTGTGCGGGACCTTCAGATTCTGCCTGACTTTTCTATATCCACTATCTCTCAATAAAAGTTCTTTTGATTAATCTTAATGGAGTCAAGAGTTTTGCTTGCCTGAGGGAACAGCTGGTGCAAATCCTTACAGTTATTCTGACTATGTCTTTCCACTAACATATTAGCCAGCACATTCCAAGGCCACTGATGCCATTTGGGTGAAAATCAGGACTTTAATTTCAAAAAATGCCTACTGTATTTAGGCAATTTTAGTCATGTCAGGATTCAGATCCATTTTCAGGTCCTTCCTTATAAAGTCTTACAATTAAAACCAGCATTAGTAAACCATTTTTACTAATAAGGGCAGCAGAAGTCAGACAAGAGTATTGGATATAGTAATGTTATGCGTCAAGTGTTTATCTCTGCACTCTTATTTCTCCTCAAATGGATTAATTCCAAGTTTTATCATTCTTTCTGACATAAGTAGGAGAACTGAAAATATTATATGGTCCTACTAATGATAAATGTAAGGAATGCACCTGGTGAGGCTGGTACCAGCAGTTCCCAGGCAGGAGAAAACAATTAGCAACATAGATCAGACGATCAAGGCCTTTAAAAAAATGACCAAGTATCTGTTAACACCAGAAAGCTAGAAAAAACATGTTATTTATTTATTTACTATATATTCCACCTTTATTGTTTTACAATAAACTCAAGGTAATGAACATATCCAGCATACCCTTTTTCTCCTATTTTCCACACAACAACAACCCTGTGAGGTGAGTTGGACAGAGAGAGTGACTGGCCTAAAATCACACAATTGGATTTGATGACTAAGGCAAGACAGAATGGAATGGAATGGAATGGAATGGAATGGAATAGAATAGAATAGAATAGAATAGAATAGAATAGAATAGAATAGAATAGAATAGAATAGAATAGAATAGAATAGAATAGAATAGAATAGAATAGAAGGAGTGTCCTTGGCTTGAAGCTCAGACAGAGATAGCAAGCTAGGCTCCTTGATGTGCCTGAATTTCTCAGCCTTGCAGATTGCAGCTGGAGAAGAAGAAAAACTCTTTGGGCTGTTTTTGTGCACAATGGATTACAACTATAACTATTTTGAAGCCAGCTGGATTTCCTGGATTACAAACATCATTTGAGCTGATAGAGACACAGGAAATCTGATTTTTGGTTACTCTCTTGGGGAGAAGTCCTATGGATTATTAACTTGGAATAGTAGGACCTTCAGGATTATAAATTTTGGCTAATGGATGACCCTGTATTTTTGGATAACTACCTGGAGCTGGTGTGGAAAGATAAAAGTGGATTATAAATTTACCCCTTTTTCCTTTCCATCTATAGGAAGCCTATTGGATTATAGATCTTCAATTTTAAGAACTATTTAGAGACAGAGGAAATCTGACTCTTGGCGACTCCCTTTGATGGAGACCCTATGGATCATTAATTCTATATAACAGGTCCTTTTGGATTACAAAATTGGGGCTGATTGATAACTCTGGATTTTAGGATAATTATTTGGAGTTGAGGTTGAAAGACAGAAGTGGATTACAATTTTTTCTGTTTTCTTCTTTTCCTCCCCATTTGGGGGAACCTATTGGATTATAGAGACTATAGATAAAGATCACAAATACTACTGGAGATGAACTTAAAGGACATATAGTGCTATTGATTATAAAATTGGAGGTTTTGTACAAGGTTGACAACTGAGGAATATATTAGAACTGAGAAGGTCTGGAGGGTGGGAATAAAAATGAGTGTTTCTAATCTAGCTAAAGTCAGCAGAAAACCATCCTCAGCTCCATCTTCTAATGCCCCCAGTCCTGTGTATCAGAGAGCAATTGAAGCAATGCTACAGCAAGAAAAATCCAATAATTACCAGAAGGAAATACAAGCTACACTACAACTTATCCAGGAGGTAACTGTCTCACATAAAGAAGACAAACAAAATATATTTTTGAAAAAATGAAGAAATTCACGACATGAAATCTCAACTACAAAACTTTCAGCAGATGATTACAAAGATTGAGCAAAGGATTTACAAAATAGAAAACAAATCAGAAACCAATAAAAACTAGAAGAAATAAAAGACAAAACCCTCAGTTTTTGACAAAACTCACAGTTATTGTAGATACATCTATCACATGGACATATTCTGTCCATTCACGCAGGTAAAAAGAGAATAATTTTCCTCCATCTTCACAAAGCTTACATGGTGCTGTGGTTGAACTTAGACAAAGAACATTTCCCCATTCTACAGAGCTCCCAGCCTCGTGGCTAGGATTCATGGAGAGAGATAATAAACTGGCACATAACAGGATGTCCCATAATAAAGACACAAGACCCTCCCAGTGGCCAATTAGAACACAGATATAATCATGTAACAATTAAACTACATTTCCTAGAAGGCTACCCTTAAGGGGACAGCACTGTAACCCTTAAAATGCTACTTGCCTTACACACAGTTTCCTAAACTAGCTATATACTGGACCAGATGGCTACATACTGGGCCAGCACACTCCCTGCTAGGAAATATACAATTTCCACTATTAACTAACTAGGTTAGGCTCTTTGGTCTTCCATTTGTGGTGATCCTGTAGGGTAGACAAGTATTCTTGCTTCCAGCACTTCCAGAAGGTGTTGGCAAGCAAGTTGAACTTGTCTCCATTGCTGTTGTACATGTCTTTGGGAACAAAGTTTCCTAATAGTGCTGGCCAGTTGTCTGTCTTCTGGGTTAGCAAGGTGGCCAGGGTGAGAATAGTTGGATTTTCAGGATCTGAGGAAACTGGAACCAAAGGTCGAGCATTGATAATTGCTATCACTTCTTCCATGAGGGTGGTGAGGATCTCATGCATCAGCGTAGGTATGTTTGTCAACATAAAGTCCAGTATTTTGCAGGCTACACCAATCATGTGCTCCCACGCTCCTCCCATGTGGGATGCATGGGGAGGATTGAATGTCCATACACAATTTTGGGCCTTTAGGTATTTGTCAATTATTGGGTCATGGCGAATGCCTTCAATAAATATGTAGTTCTTTGCAGGATCCTACAAAGTTAGTTCCTTCGATGCTAAGACGTGAATAGGATGATCACTGCTACATCCAATACACAGGGTCTTCGTTTAGGGGAGCATTCAAGGCGGGCTGGTTCTAGGAAATGGTTAGAAGGTGATTTCTTCATCTCCTTGACCATTGTCGACAAGCAGATGGTCTGGACAGTTGTTTTCTCATCCTGTCTGAGTGATTTGCTGGTACCTGAGTTCGTACATCGGCATCTTGATCTGGGTTTAGAAGCCCATAGTGTTCTGGTCCCTGTGACATCAAGCTGTCTGGATGAGCCAATAACTCAGGACCCTTTATCCAGATCAATTCTGCCAACTGTGTGCAAGAATGGACCATGTAGCGTGGTCTGCAGGGTTCTGAACTGTTGGCACATACTGCCATTGCTCAGGACTTGAAGATCTTTTAATTCTTTCTACTCTATTGCTTACATAGATGTAGAAGCGTCTGCTTTGGTTGTGGATGTAGTCCAACACCACCTCACTGTTCATGTAGAAGGTGGTGGATTGTTGTTGACAATTTCATTGTCAGGTTTGCGAGTTTTACGGTCAGTACAGCACTGAAGAGTTCCAACTTTAGTACGGTGTGACCTTTTTGTGGTGCTAGTTTTGCCTTTCCCATAGCGAAGCTGACATGTGACTTCCCTCCCCGCCGTGCTCTGGGGAACAGTGCACATTGATATTGTGAAAGGCATTTTTTCACATGGGAGTTCACTTGGAAATGGTGAGTTGCTACATACTGACATGAATTGACACTCACGGTCTAGCTTCAAGGCAGGGCTAGATAGATTCATGGATGCAAAGTGTATCGGTGGTTATTAAAACGGATGTCCATGTGCCGCCTCTATGTTGGTTGAGGCAGGCAGGATTCCCTTGGGTACCATTTGTTGGGGGTCAAGGGAAAGGGAGGGTTTTGCCTTCTCTTTCTGCTCAAGATCCCCATGTACAATTGGTGGGCCACTGTGTGACACAGAATGCTGGACTCGATGGGCTTTGGCCTGATTCAGCATGGCTCTTCTTATGTTCTTATGTTCTTATCTCTGGGTGCACTTCGGAGCCATGCTGAGGCTCCTTGGTTGAAGGAGGAATAGAAGTTGCTTGTTGTAGCTGCTCAGAGTCTGGATGCAGGGCTCCCAGATCCATGTCATTCTTGCACGGATGACACTTCCCTTTAGCTATTCAAGTTTTGGCCATGTGTTCCGTAGACTCGCAGCATGTGAAGCAGATCTTGTACTCTCCTAAATCCAACCTTCTTCCCCAGGATGTTGGAGGATACATTGATGCTGTGCAGGATTTGCCATCAGGCTGCGTTGGTATGTTGTTTTGGTCATCAGGAGTATGACTGGTGGCTTCTCGTTGATCCCCATAAGCATTGCTCCCAAGAGCAGGGGAATGTACCACAGATGACTGGCAGTTTTCTTCAGAATACTTCTTGTTGAGGGTAACTTCCCATGGTGCAGATGAGGGGCTTTGAAGGTCTGGCCGGAATTCCTTTGCCTTTGTGTTGAGCTTAAGAATCATGGCTCCTTGTGTGCCCAATCACTGGGGAGTCATTGTTGTTGCAGATGGACCGAAGGGAGGGTCTCATGATCCAGATGGTGCAATGTCAGCATTCTGGCTGGTTTGCACATCTGGTGGTTGAGATTCTCCTTCTTGTCCACTTGGTTTTGGGAGATTTGTGGTCAACTGTGATGCTCCTGCCTGCTCATGTTGTAGCACATTCTGGTCATCCACGTAGGCCTTGACGCGGCTATACGGGCTTCCTATTTCTAGCCCTTCCAAATTGAGCACGAAGGTAGTGCCTTCAACCTCTGTCTGTAAAGCTGCAGCTCTTGCTGTTATTTCTGCTGCCTCCCGTTCGTGCTGTAGAAACTTAAGCCTAGCCTGAGCCTTAGCATCTGCTGCCTCCCATTTGTGCTGTAGAAACTCAAGCCTGGCCTGAGTTTTGGCCTCTTCTTCTGCCGCATGTAGAGCTGCTTTGGCCATTTCTTCCTTTTGCAGCTGTTCTGCTTTTGCCACATGTATAACTGCTGCGGCTACTGCAGCATCGATACATGCTTGTGCAGCTTGAGCAGCCAGGCTCTCAGGTCTGGAGACTCGGATGAAGGCTGTGCCAAGAAGATGCTTTAGAGGGACAGGAGGCACCTGAAATGGAAGGTTGTGATGACATGCTGGAATGCGCCTGAGACTGTTGTGAGTTATGATGAAAGAATGAGGCTTTCTTAGAGGCATGAGATGAAGCCATATGTGACCTCTGGGATGGTGCATGCAAACAATGGGACACTTCAGACTCGGCCTTCTCGCTCGGTGTGTCCTTCACCTGAAGTTCATCTCAGAGATGTGACTTGGGACGAACGGATGAGGCTTTTTTTGAGGAGTGAGAGGAAGACACATGTGACTGCTGGGATGGTGCATGCAAACGATGGGCCTTCTCTGGTATGTCCTTCGCCTGAAGTTTACTGCTTTGAAGTAGTTTCTCACGATCCTTGTTTATCAGCTTGAGACGTTGCATTTCCCTTTTGGATGTTGAATCTCCTAGCTGCGACTGGATGTCTATGAGGTAGCGTTCATAGTCTGTCAATTGTAGAAAAAGCCCGTCCATTCCAAAGAATGAATGAGCTCGGGGGAAAACTTATCTTTGGATGCATTGCAGATTTTCTGCAGCTTCCCCCAGGTTCTTTCATGACAATGATAGAGGCTACCCCACTCCTCCAGCAGGCTTGACCATTTGGCTTTGGTGGGCTTTCTTTGTTGTCTTAAATCATAAGGTTTCTGAAATGTTTCTGTATTTTCCAAATTTTGGACATCAGGTTCTGCATTCAAGTCGAGTTTAGTTGGTTGGACCTGCTCTGCTGGCACATTGGGACCCTCTGCCATGACTAGGGAAGACTCAGAAGTTTTCCTAGACAATTTGAAGGGGTTCAGTGAATTTTGCTCTTTGACCACCAGGGTCCACTGTCTGCGTAGGTAAAGACTTCAGTGAAATTCACTCTTTGACCACCATGGTGCACTGCCTGCATGGGTAAAGACTTCAGTGAAATTCACTCTTTAACCATCAGGGTGCACTGTCTGCAGGTAGCATAAATACAAGCCTGTTGTTTGCAAGTTGGCCATCAGAGGCTGCTGCGTCTGGGCCACTAGGGTATGTTGTATAAAAACAGTTTGAATCACTAGGGTGCTTGTATACAGACAGCTTGAATTCAGGCTTTTGTTTGCAGGTTGGCCACCAGAGGGCACTGCTTCATCTAGACTACGCTTAGAATAGATTTTTTGCTCTTTGATCCCTTTTAATGAGCTGCAAATCTTCTGGGCATCTGTATATGGAACCCTAAAGGTTTGCTTTCCTGAATTAGGTTTCCAACTTAGAAGATTGCTCTATAAAAAGAGCTCAATTTTTCTATTTTTCTTTCCAGCAGTAGTCGAAGGAACATCTCTCACTTTTGCTATTTTTCTTATGCTGAATAAGCTGGCTAGCTGGGCTTGTGAAGGAGGATCTATGTCTGTATTCCAAGGGGAAAGATTCGTAGGAGGTGTCACCTTACGGGCTTGTAAATTGCACTGTTGTCTTGGCAACTAATTGCTGTTTTACAAGCTGGGGGATGGGTGTGCTCAGCTCACTGGGCTGTTCTGAATGATGTTTAGACACATGGAACAGAATTCTTTGAAACACTGAGTCTTTTCAGATGGCAAGCGAACTTTTCAGTTTGCCAGGCAGAAAAGATTCAAGGTAGGCCCATCTCCTTTCTAAATTGACTCTTTACAATAGTCAAGCAGAAGCAGGAGGAACGGCTGATCCCACAAGCTTTGTTTCTGAGGCATGCAGATATGTTAAGTCTTTTCATTTCCTTTACTTTTTAACTCTCTGGCAGGCAGAGAAAGGCATGCGGGCATAGACCAGAGATAGATAAATGCAAGAAAATATTTCAATCATTTTTCTTTTAGGCAGGTAGAAGAGGATTGATTCTTTTTTAGTTTAAACAAAGAGAGAAACACATAATATCCTTTTACTAAGGCAGGGAGATGAAACTGGCCAACAGGAATGCTGGTTGTTTTCTGGGAAGAGAAAATTAGTCTCTTTTTACTATTCTGGAATGTAGGCGGTTGCTCTGGCCACAATCCAGTTAGAATAACTCCACAGAATGGTAGCATGCAGAATATTTATTGATGAGGAATCCTAAACATTAACTCACAGTTATTGTAGATACATCTGTCACATGATTCATATTCTGTCCATTCACGCAGGTAAAAAGAGAATAATTTTCCTCCATCTTCACAAAGCTTACATGCTGCTGTGGTTGAACTCAGACAAAGAACATTTCCCCATTCTACAAAGCTCCCAGCCTCGTTGCTAGGATTCATGGAGAGAGATAATAAACTGGCACATAACAGGTTGTCCCGTAATAAAGACACAAGACCCTCCCAGTGGCCAATTAGAACACAGATATAATCATGTAACAATTAAACTACATTTCCTAGAAGGCTACCCTTAAGGGGACAGCACTGTAACCCTTAAAATGCTACTTGCCTTACACACAGTTTCCTAAACTAGCTATATACTGGACCAGATGGCTACATACTGGGCCAGCACACTCCCTGCTAGGAAATATACAATTTCCACTATTAACTAACTAGGTTAGGCTCTTTGGTCTTCCATTTGTGGTGATCCTGTAGGGTAGACAAGTATTCTTGCTTCCAGCACTTCCAGAAGGTGTTGGCAAGCAAGTTGAACTTGTCTCCATTGCTGTTGTACATGTCTTTGGGAACAAAGTTTCCTAATAGTGCTGGCCAGTTGTCTGTCTTCTGGGTTAGCAAGGTGGCCAGGGTGAGAATAGTTGGATTTTCAGGATCTGAGGAAACTGGAACCAAAGGTCGAGCATTGATAATTGCTATCACTTCTTCCATGAGGGTGGTGAGGATCTCATGCATCAGCGTAGGTATGTTTGTCAACATAAAGTCCAGTATTTTGCAGGCTACACCAATCATGTGCTCCCACGCTCCTCCCATGTGGGATGCATGGGGAGGATTGAATGTCCATACACAATTTTGGGCCTTTAGGTATTTGTCAATTATTGGGTCATGGCGAATGCCTTCAATAAATATGTAGTTCTTTGCAGGATCCTACAAAGTTAGTTCCTTCGATGCTAAGACGTGAATAGGATGATCACTGCTACATCCAATACACAGGGTCTTCGTTTAGGGGAGCATTCAAGGCGGGCTGGTTCTAGGAAATGGTTAGAAGGTGATTTCTTCATCTCCTTGACCATTGTCGACAAGCAGATGGTCTGGACAGTTGTTTTCTCATCCTGTCTGAGTGATTTGCTGGTACCTGAGTTCGTACATCGGCATCTTGATCTGGGTTTAGAAGCCCATAGTGTTCTGGTCCCTGTGACATCAAGCTGTCTGGATGAGCCAATAACTCAGGACCCTTTATCCAGATCAATTCTGCCAACTGTGTGCAAGAATGGACCATGTAGCGTGGTCTGCAGGGTTCTGAACTGTTGGCACATACTGCCATTGCTCAGGACTTGAAGATCTTTTAATTCTTTCTACTCTATTGCTTACATAGATGTAGAAGCGTCTGCTTTGGTTGTGGATGTAGTCCAACACCACCTCACTGTTCATGTAGAAGGTGGTGGATTGTTGTTGACAATTTCATTGTCAGGTTTGCGAGTTTTACGGTCAGTACAGCACTGAAGAGTTCCAACTTTAGTACGGTGTGACCTTTTTGTGGTGCTAGTTTTGCCTTTCCCATAGCGAAGCTGACATGTGACTTCCCTCCCCGCCGTGCTCTGGGGAACAGTGCACATTGATATTGTGAAAGGCATTTTTTCACATGGGAGTTCACTTGGAAATGGTGAGTTGCTACATACTGACATGAATTGACACTCACGGTCTAGCTTCAAGGCAGGGCTAGATAGATTCATGGATGCAAAGTGTATCGGTGGTTATTAAAACGGATGTCCATGTGCCGCCTCTATGTTGGTTGAGGCAGGCAGGATTCCCTTGGGTACCATTTGTTGGGGGTCAAGGGAAAGGGAGGGTTTTGCCTTCTCTTTCTGCTCAAGATCCCCATGTACAATTGGTGGGCCACTGTGTGACACAGAATGCTGGACTCGATGGGCTTTGGCCTGATTCAGCATGGCTCTTCTTATGTTCTTATGTTCTTATCTCTGGGTGCACTTCGGAGCCATGCTGAGGCTCCTTGGTTGAAGGAGGAATAGAAGTTGCTTGTTGTAGCTGCTCAGAGTCTGGATGCAGGGCTCCCAGATCCATGTCATTCTTGCACGGATGACACTTCCCTTTAGCTATTCAAGTTTTGGCCATGTGTTCCGTAGACTCGCAGCATGTGAAGCAGATCTTGTACTCTCCTAAATCCAACCTTCTTCCCCAGGATGTTGGAGGATACATTGATGCTGTGCAGGATTTGCCATCAGGCTGCGTTGGTATGTTGTTTTGGTCATCAGGAGTATGACTGGTGGCTTCTCGTTGATCCCCATAAGCATTGCTCCCAAGAGCAGGGGAATGTACCACAGATGACTGGCAGTTTTCTTCAGAATACTTCTTGTTGAGGGTAACTTCCCATGGTGCAGATGAGGGGCTTTGAAGGTCTGGCCGGAATTCCTTTGCCTTTGTGTTGAGCTTAAGAATCATGGCTCCTTGTGTGCCCAATCACTGGGGAGTCATTGTTGTTGCAGATGGACCGAAGGGAGGGTCTCATGATCCAGATGGTGCAATGTCAGCATTCTGGCTGGTTTGCACATCTGGTGGTTGAGATTCTCCTTCTTGTCCACTTGGTTTTGGGAGATTTGTGGTCAACTGTGATGCTCCTGCCTGCTCATGTTGTAGCACATTCTGGTCATCCACGTAGGCCTTGACGCGGCTATACGGGCTTCCTATTTCTAGCCCTTCCAAATTGAGCACGAAGGTAGTGCCTTCAACCTCTGTCTGTAAAGCTGCAGCTCTTGCTGTTATTTCTGCTGCCTCCCGTTCGTGCTGTAGAAACTTAAGCCTAGCCTGAGCCTTAGCATCTGCTGCCTCCCATTTGTGCTGTAGAAACTCAAGCCTGGCCTGAGTTTTGGCCTCTTCTTCTGCCGCATGTAGAGCTGCTTTGGCCATTTCTTCCTTTTGCAGCTGTTCTGCTTTTGCCACATGTATAACTGCTGCGGCTACTGCAGCATCGATACATGCTTGTGCAGCTTGAGCAGCCAGGCTCTCAGGTCTGGAGACTCGGATGAAGGCTGTGCCAAGAAGATGCTTTAGAGGGACAGGAGGCACCTGAAATGGAAGGTTGTGATGACATGCTGGAATGCGCCTGAGACTGTTGTGAGTTATGATGAAAGAATGAGGCTTTCTTAGAGGCATGAGATGAAGCCATATGTGACCTCTGGGATGGTGCATGCAAACAATGGGACACTTCAGACTCGGCCTTCTCGCTCGGTGTGTCCTTCACCTGAAGTTCATCTCAGAGATGTGACTTGGGACGAACGGATGAGGCTTTTTTTGAGGAGTGAGAGGAAGACACATGTGACTGCTGGGATGGTGCATGCAAACGATGGGCCTTCTCTGGTATGTCCTTCGCCTGAAGTTTACTGCTTTGAAGTAGTTTCTCACGATCCTTGTTTATCAGCTTGAGACGTTGCATTTCCCTTTTGGATGTTGAATCTCCTAGCTGCGACTGGATGTCTATGAGGTAGCGTTCATAGTCTGTCAATTGTAGAAAAAGCCCGTCCATTCCAAAGAATGAATGAGCTCGGGGGAAAACTTATCTTTGGATGCATTGCAGATTTTCTGCAGCTTCCCCCAGGTTCTTTCATGACAATGATAGAGGCTACCCCACTCCTCCAGCAGGCTTGACCATTTGGCTTTGGTGGGCTTTCTTTGTTGTCTTAAATCATAAGGTTTCTGAAATGTTTCTGTATTTTCCAAATTTTGGACATCAGGTTCTGCATTCAAGTCGAGTTTAGTTGGTTGGACCTGCTCTGCTGGCACATTGGGACCCTCTGCCATGACTAGGGAAGACTCAGAAGTTTTCCTAGACAATTTGAAGGGGTTCAGTGAATTTTGCTCTTTGACCACCAGGGTCCACTGTCTGCGTAGGTAAAGACTTCAGTGAAATTCACTCTTTGACCACCATGGTGCACTGCCTGCATGGGTAAAGACTTCAGTGAAATTCACTCTTTAACCATCAGGGTGCACTGTCTGCAGGTAGCATAAATACAAGCCTGTTGTTTGCAAGTTGGCCATCAGAGGCTGCTGCGTCTGGGCCACTAGGGTATGTTGTATAAAAACAGTTTGAATCACTAGGGTGCTTGTATACAGACAGCTTGAATTCAGGCTTTTGTTTGCAGGTTGGCCACCAGAGGGCACTGCTTCATCTAGACTACGCTTAGAATAGATTTTTTGCTCTTTGATCCCTTTTAATGAGCTGCAAATCTTCTGGGCATCTGTATATGGAACCCTAAAGGTTTGCTTTCCTGAATTAGGTTTCCAACTTAGAAGATTGCTCTATAAAAAGAGCTCAATTTTTCTATTTTTCTTTCCAGCAGTAGTCGAAGGAACATCTCTCACTTTTGCTATTTTTCTTATGCTGAATAAGCTGGCTAGCTGGGCTTGTGAAGGAGGATCTATGTCTGTATTCCAAGGGGAAAGATTCGTAGGAGGTGTCACCTTACGGGCTTGTAAATTGCACTGTTGTCTTGGCAACTAATTGCTGTTTTACAAGCTGGGGGATGGGTGTGCTCAGCTCACTGGGCTGTTCTGAATGATGTTTAGACACATGGAACAGAATTCTTTGAAACACTGAGTCTTTTCAGATGGCAAGCGAACTTTTCAGTTTGCCAGGCAGAAAAGATTCAAGGTAGGCCCATCTCCTTTCTAAATTGACTCTTTACAATAGTCAAGCAGAAGCAGGAGGAACGGCTGATCCCACAAGCTTTGTTTCTGAGGCATGCAGATATGTTAAGTCTTTTCATTTCCTTTACTTTTTAACTCTCTGGCAGGCAGAGAAAGGCATGCGGGCATAGACCAGAGATAGATAAATGCAAGAAAATATTTCAATCATTTTTCTTTTAGGCAGGTAGAAGAGGATTGATTCTTTTTTAGTTTAAACAAAGAGAGAAACACATAATATCCTTTTACTAAGGCAGGGAGATGAAACTGGCCAACAGGAATGCTGGTTGTTTTCTGGGAAGAGAAAATTAGTCTCTTTTTACTATTCTGGAATGTAGGCGGTTGCTCTGGCCACAATCCAGTTAGAATAACTCCACAGAATGGTAGCATGCAGAATATTTATTGATGAGGAATCCTAAACATTAACTCACAGTTATTGTAGATACATCTGTCACATGATTCATATTCTGTCCATTCACGCAGGTAAAAAGAGAATAATTTTCCTCCATCTTCACAAAGCTTACATGCTGCTGTGGTTGAACTCAGACAAAGAACATTTCCCCATTCTACAAAGCTCCCAGCCTCGTTGCTAGGATTCATGGAGAGAGATAATAAACTGGCACATAACAGGTTGTCCCGTAATAAAGACACAAGACCCTCCCAGTGGCCAATTAGAACACAGATATAATTATGTAACAACTAAACCACATTTCCCAGAAGACCACCCTTAAGGGGCAGCACTTTCACCCTTAAAATGCTACTTGCTCTACACACAGTTTCCTAAGCTAGCTATATACTGGACCAGATGGCTACATACTGGGCCAGCACAGCTCTGTTAGGTATTTTGGGGGAGCAGTCAAGCCTTTTAAACAATGCATTTTCCACTGCTTCTTCTGAGCCATAACACTTGTCAGTATCAAATCATTTAAGATCTATTTCAGGGTAATTTATGTTTATTGTCCTGATTCATTTTGCATGCTCAGAAGATTCAATTCCAAGCCATTTAACTTTTCACTCCATGACAAATCTAAGCCTCTGATGGCATTTTGAAAAGTGTCATGGCCCCATCGGAGCCTGAGTCTGAGGAGAAGGAGGAGATGGAGCAGGGGCTGGCACAGAGATATGGTGCAGTCTCTATGGCTCAGGTGGAATGACCTGAAAATGAACACGAGGCAGTCCAGGGCACATCAGGTCTTGGAAGAATAGCCAGGGAGGAAGAGAAGGTTCAGGCTGTTTAAGGAAAAATAGTGGAGCTGTAGAGCAGTGGAGCCATGAAGAAGAGCAGATGCCTCCCCCACCCAGTCCCTGAGAGTGAATAATGAAAAGAAGGCAGAGTCTGTGCAGGGCACACCAACTACTCAGGAGGGCACCCTGCCCCTCCTCACCAGGTACACCTGTGAGGAGGGCCTTTTGCCAGGAACAAGTATTTGTTTTCAGATTACACCCTTCAGCTTTGCCTGTTTTCGCCTTTCTTTAAGAACTACTTTTGTCTGCATCGAAGACTGCTTTTTACTTTACTTCAAGAACTTTTTTGCTTTGTGAGTCAAAGACTGTTTTTGCCTTGCTGTGAAGACTGTTTTGGCTTGCCCTAGCTCTGAAGATTCTCCCTTCAGACCTGTCTTGCCTTGGACCCCATTTTGTTTTGAGAAGTGCTCTTTGCCTTTTGGTTTAAACTGTGCTCTTGTTTGTGAACTACATTTGTCTTTTGTTTCACTGTGCCCCTTTTGGAAAACTGCTCCTTTGCCTGGCTTTGAGAACTGCCCCAGCTTTCTGTCTGGACTTTTGTGGACTTGTCAAGTAATTAAGGGCTGTTGTTTGGGTGACTGGGGGTACAGCCTGATTGGTCAGTGGAGAGTCATTTGTTAACCTTTTCCAAGAGCAATAAAGAATGCTCTGGAGGCCTGCCTATCTTGCCTATCTGGGTCATGATAGAAAGAAGATCTCCAAGCTCTATAGCTTTCAGGATGATCATTAAACTTTTCAAGTCCTTGTGTGACTAACTCATGTCATGCAAGGAACTTGGTGAACTTTGTGGTGGATTGATTAGCTGACCGTGCATTGCTGTGGTGAATGGGTGTTATGCAGTTATACCGTTTAGGAGTCTTTGATTTCAGCTGGTCCTTTCTACACTGGTCTGGCATGAAGATTGATAATTTGCAAGCTCAGGTACCTTGGGTGAGGGGGGGGGTCTGCTGTCAGAGGTGCAGCTTTGCTTGGAGCTTTTTTTGTAGGCTTGAGGCTTGTCATTGGCCTGTAGTGGTGCTGAGTAGCATCTTTGGTTTGTTTCTTGAAGGCTTTCATTGACGTGAACATTACTGCTTGGCATGGAGTGCTGATAGATGTAGTCTGAAGTGCATTGCAAAGGATCTTGGGGTTCAGCTTCTAGCCCAAGTACATTGCTGCATTTACTGCATTCATTGTCAGAATATATAGCTCTTTCTAAGGCTTTAACTTCAGCTGTGGCAGCTACTATTTCTTTTCTATGGCAAGCCATTCTAGGTTCGCTTCTAACAGGGCTTTCTGCATTTCCAAGAATGCTTCTTACTGCATTCTTTTAGATTCTTTCTGTACTCTTTCAGTGTCTAACCAAGCTCTCTCTCTTTTCATTTCCATTTCTTGTTCAGCAAAGGCTGCTCGTGCTTTTGCTGCCTCAGCTTTTGCTCTGGCAATGGCCAATGTATTACTTGCTGATGACTGTTTGGAAGTATTAGAAACTTGAGACCTTGTCTTTTATGAAAATGGTGGGCTCTGTGACATGGTGTCTTCTGGAGGTGCTCGACTGTTGTCCCCAACTGAGGTCTGAGCCTGGTGCTGAGGCCAATGAGAAACACCAGACACAAGATGCAGGTTTTCTTTTCTTTTATTGAAGCACTCCAAGAAAAGGAATCTTGGACAAAATGCCAAGGAATGTCGAACCACAGAATTAATAAAGCTTTATACATTTTCTCTAAAGTGGAAGGTGGGATAAGGTGGGATATATAAGAAACATCATCTAAGAAACATTTCAATAACAATTTAACAATTATTCTATTGGTCTCTAGCCATCCCTATTCCTAAGCCTTGGTTAATGAATGCTTCAGGAATTATCTAATACACATCCTATTTGCTCCAGGCCATCTCTATTCCTAACTTTTAGCTGAGCTTGAAGATGCCCAAGTCTGTTATTTCTTTTATCAGCTTTTTAACCACCCAGAATTGTTATAACCTTTACATGTGCATATTCCCTGTGAATAAGCATTCTTTTTCTTGCCAGACAAACTCCCCAGTTACAGGCTTCCTGGTCTCCTTTCAAGTGTATGCCATAATCTTGGTTTGTTTTGGTAGATAGCCCATCACAACTGTGTAGAGACTGTTGTATAGCCATATGCAGATAACTGCCTTGGAAGAGAATCAGGCTCTGTATAGTTATTACCCTGGATCCTACTTGCTGGGTAACTGCTGTTTCACTGTTCTGTCCTCACTATACATTA
Organism: Bothrops alternatus; assembly: GCA_034064705.1. Lineage (NCBI taxonomy): Eukaryota > Metazoa > Chordata > Lepidosauria > Squamata > Viperidae > Bothrops > Bothrops alternatus. Next base: position 9,870,381 of record JARGCV010000103.1, on the reverse strand, counting down.
CTCTATGGGTAGCTTGACATGCAGCTAAACTCACATATCTTCCAATAAAACAGTCCGTGTGTGTAGATCTGGATGCTTTATTAAAGGAACAGGATGATGAAACTGGGAAAAATATAAATACATACAATAAAAACCCAAATACAAAATAAGCAATATTGAGTTGCTGGTGAACATAACAATTAACAAATAAAGATAAATCTCACATGATGCTGTGTATATCATCTGGTGGACAGATGATAACCAATAGGACACAAGGATTTCAGGTTACAAATTGTATAGGATGGACAGGAGAGGGAGAAATGGTGGTGGCGTGGCCTTGTACATAAATGAGGAGTTAGAATCTCATGAACTCGAAATTCAAGAAAATTCAAACTCACCCACAGAAACATTGTGGATAAAAATCCCAGGACAGGAAACTAATCTGACGTTAGGGATCTGCTATCGCCCTCCCAACCAAACTCCAGAGGCAGATTGCTAATTGGAAAATGAATTTAAGGAGGCCTCAAAAAGAAATAGGGTAGTCATAATGGGGGACTTCAACTATCCCCAAATAGATTGGGTAAATTCTTGTTCTACACATGAAAGAGAGACAAGGTTCCTCGACATGTTAGCCGATTATTCCCTTGAGCAGATGGTCATGGAACCAACCAGGGGAAAGGGGATCCTGGACTTGGTTCTAACTAACGCACAGGATTTGGTTCATGATGTCCTTATAACCGAGCCCATAGGAACCAGCGATCACAACACAATAACCTTCAACTTAACCATGGATAGCAAATTGTCAGTGAAAACTAACACAGAGACCTTAAACTTTCACAGAGGGAATTTTGACAAAATGAGGAAAATAGTAAAGAAGAAACTAAAAAGAACAGTAAAAAAAGTCAAATCCCTCCAAAATGCTTGGAAATTGTTTAAAAATACGTTACAGCAGGCTCAAATAAAATGCATTCCTAAAAGAAGAAAGAGGACTGGAAAGTCCAAGAGGATACCAGTATGGCTTACGAATGAGGTAAAGGAGGTTATTGGAAAGAAGGAAAACTCATTTAAGAAATGGAAGGCTCTTCCTACCGAGGAGAACAGGAGGGATCACAAACTCTGGCAGACCAAATGCAAGGCGATAGTCATGAAAGCCAAGAGAGACTTTGAGGAGCATATAGTCAAGAATATTAAAAATAATAACAAAACCTTTTTTAAGTACATCAGAAGCAGGAACCCAACCAGAAAATCAGTTGGGCCACTTGATGACAATGGTCAGAACGGGATAATCAGAGAAGACAAGGAGATTGCTGAGAGGCTAAATGACTTCTTTGCCTCCGTTTTCACTGAGGAGGATAGAGAACATTTGCCTGCCACTGAATTAGTTTTCCCAGGGAGGGAAATAGAAGAATTAAACCTGATAGAGATAAACAAGGAAGATGTTCTTGCATGCCTTTCTAAACTAAACGTCAACAAATCGCCGGGTCTAGATGGCATCCACCCTAGAATTCTCAAGGAACTCAAGTGTGAAATTGCTGAACTTCTAGCTAAAATATATAATCTTTCTCTAAGATCAGGCACTGTACGGAGGATTGGAGGGAAGCAAATATAACCCCGATCTTCAAGAAAGGATCCAGAGGTGATCCAGGAAACTATAGACCAGTCAGTCTAACCTCAGTTCCAGGCAAACTGATGGAAACCATTATTAAAGATAAAATTACAGGGCACATAGAAAAACAGGCATTGCTGAAAGAAAATCAACATGGTTTCTGCAAAGGCAAATCATGTCTTACTAACTTGTTAGAATTCTTTGAGGGTGTAAATAAATACATAGATAAAGGGGGCCCAGTTGATATTGTATATCTTGACTTTCAAAAGGCTTTTGACAAAGTCCCTCACCAAAGACTCCTAAAAAAGCTCTCCAGCCACAGAATTAGAGGACAGGTCTTGTCCTGGATTGGTAACTGGCTAAACTGTAGGAAGCAAAGGGTGGCAATAAATGGACAATTCTCTGGATGGAAAGAAGTGAGAAGTGGTGTACACCAAGGTTCAGTTTTGGGACCTTTACTTTTTAATTTATTCATCAATGATCTGGATGTAGAAGTTAATAGTGAGGTAGCCAAGTTTGCTGATGACACTAAATTGTTCCAGGTTGTGAAAAGTGAAACTGATTGTCGAGAGCTCCAGAAGGATCTCTCGAAATTGTGTGAGTGGGCAACAAAGTGGCAAATGCATTTTAACCTAAACAAGTGCAAAGTTATGCACATCGGGGCAAAGAACCCCAATTATACTTACCAACTCATGGGAACCAAACTTTCTGAGACAACCCAAGAAAGGGATCTTGGGGTTTTGGTGGACAGCTCGATGAAGATGTCAACCCAATGCGCAGCAGCAGTAAAAAAAGCAAATTCCATGCTTGGCATGATTAGGAAGGGAATCGAAAATAAGTCAGCAAACGTTGTATTGCCTCTGTACAAATCGATGGTGAGACCACACTTGGAGTACTGTGTACAGTTCTGGTCACCGCACCTCAAGAAGGATATAATGGAACTGGAAAAGGTGCAAAAAAGGGCAACAAGAATGATCAAGGAAATGGAGTGCCTCCCTTATGAAACCAGATTGCAACGCCTTGGTCTCTTCATCCTTGAAAGACGGTGTTCAAGGGGTGACTTGATCGAAGTGTATAAAATCATGCATGGAATAGAAAAGGTGGATAGAGAAAAATTCTTTTCTCTATCACACAATACCAGGACAAGGGGGCACTCCCTAAAGCTCATAGCTAAGAAAGTGAGGACAAATAAAGGGAAATATTTCTTCACCCAGAGGGTCGTTGATTTATGGAATTCACTTCCAGAAGGGGTCGTGACAGCTATCAGCCTTGACAGCTTCAAGGCAGGGTTAGATAGATTCATGGATGCCAAGTGTATCAGTGGTTATTAAAACGGATGTCCATGTGCCGCCTCTATGTTGGTTGAGACAGGCAGGATTCCCTTGAGTACCATTTGTTGGGGGTCAAGGGAAAGGGAGGGTTTTGCCTTCTCTTTCTGCTCAAGATCCCCATGTGGGCCACTGTGTAACACAAAATGCTGGACTCGATGGGCTTTGGCCTGATTCAGCATGGCTCTTCTTATGTTCTTATGTTCTTATATGGGATGTGGGTTTTGTCCTCAGATGAACATGTGCCACAGATTAGGCTGGATTCTTCCTGGTGCTTCTGCTTTCTTCCAAATGCTAAAGGAAATGGAATATGGCTTTTGGGAGTGAGTGTTCATGGGTAGATGGCTCTTAAAAGGGGCTGGATCAGCTTCCAAACAATACAAATTGGTATTTGCACACATCCCCTGGCCACTAGATGGGGCAAGAGAGCAGCAACAATATTATATGCTTAGGCATGACAGGCGCCTTCCACATGCCTATGCTCCAAACTAGAAGTCCATAACTGCAAAAGAGGATGACTTCATTATTTCAGTTTACTTAAAATAAAGTCTGGTAGCTGCACAGGCAAGGATGTAGAAATATTTGTTTTAAAATAAAGATATATGAGTTTAACATGGAATAACAGACCTCAAAGCTGTACTATATAGGTAATCCTAACCATAAGAAAGAGGATTTCTGGTGACTTTGCTGACTGTAAACCCTGGGGAATGATCATCCATTCTCTGGGTCCAAAATTCCTTCGTTGGTGAGCCCATTTTTGGTAAAAGCCATCCTGGAGGAGTGGCTGCTGAAGGGCAAACCTTTGGGGAACAGGAGCCGGTGGTAGCCAGCTCTCCAAACCCAAAGCAGCCCCTGGAATCAGCAAAAGAAGGGCAGATCACATTTATGTGAGTCGCCATTAGCAGCTGATCTTCAGAGACAGAAAACAGCTGATTTGGAAAGCAAGCAGCCGGTCCAGGTGAGACTATACTTCTGCTCTTTGTGGAAAGTGGATTTTCTTTTAAAATAAATAACCTGTCTCTGACTAAAGCTGAAAACTTGAAGGGAGGAAGGAGGAGGGTTTTTTCTCTCCCCCCCCTCTGCACAGGTAGCGGTATAAGCGACTCCATTACTAAGAAATAAATTTAATTGGGACTATTTTAAAGTTTCTTTTTTATTAGAGAAATTCAAAAAATAAAGGATACTTTATTTGGGAAAGCCATCCTAACTATTTGTTCTTCTTTTTAAAACATTAAAACTGTGTTTTCACTCTGAATAAACTTTGAAAGACACAGTGTTCCCCTGGTGGCTACATTTTAGCACTTTTTTCTTTTCTTTGTTCTCTGCTACTTTTGTATATTCAACTGTTAAACTTGGCTCAATGCCCAGACACTTGGCTGCATGCCCAGATATTCTTATCTCTCTGTAAAAATTATAGAGAGAGACTGCTTAGTTTTCTATCTGACCTGTTGGCTAGCTGTATACTTCCCATAGCAAGGAAATCTATAAAAAAAGAAAGGAACTCCTTTTTTGGGTTCCTTTTTTTTTGATGTGGATAAAATATAATTGGATTATAACCCGGATATTAATTCTTCTTTTCTGGCCATTTTTATCCTGGTTTTTTTTTTCTTTCTTTTCTTTTTTTCTTTTTGGCTCTCCTTTTGGGATCTCCCCTCTTTTTTCTTTTTTCCACGAGGATCTGACTTTTCTGTTGTTTTGTTTTCTGGAGGTAAGTATATCACCACTATTTTTTGTTTTTGGAGTTTTTGTTGTTGTTCTTGTTGTTTCCTTTTTCTATTTTTTTCTCTATTCTTTTTATTCTGGCTCCTGTTTTAGATGGTTATGGGAGTTCTTCTTTTTACTCCCCTAAAGGAACTGTTTTATTTTTTTTGTTTAAACTTCACTCGACCTTGTCTCCTGGTAATAGGAGGGCACTGGATTACAATTGGCCATCGGGCCAACTGGTGGATTATAACTAGCCATCAGGCTGCCTGGTGGGTTATAATTAAGTACAACAACTAGAAGATGAGTGCTTCAAATTTAGCTACAGGGGTGAGGAACGGCTCCTCGGTCCCCGCTTCAACCTCGGTGAGTCCAGCCCCTCCAATCTATTACTACATTTTTACAACAAGAAACTCAACAAAAGGACACTCAAGCCATTCTCCAAGCAATTGCAGAATCTAAAATGGAAATAAAAAAAGATTTGGAAAAAAATTATGAAGATTTGAAAAATGATCTCCTTAAAATGGATCAAAAAATAGAAACCTTTCAACAGGTGATGGCGGATACCCAACAAAGAATGCAAAAATATAAAATAAGTCAGTGGTGGTTGTCCAGAAAATTGAAGCTTTGCAAAAGGAAAATCAGAGATTGGTGCAAGTTAATGCGGAACTGGAAGACAGCATGGCCATTATGGAGATGGAGACCACATCACACTTTTTAAGATTTCAAAATATTATAGAAGAGAAGGATGAGAACCTGTTAGAGCTGATGAGCGAGCTATTAGCGGAATTGCTTGGAATAGAAATGGATCAAATGAAACGAGAAATAGATCAGGTTTTTAGAATCAATTCAAGCTTTGCAAGAAGAAATAGAGTTCCTAGAGAGGTCCATGTAAGATTTCTTAAAAGATTTACATGTAATGAGACCTTGAGAGCAATAAGAGACCAACCACTGAAATACAAAGAACTTGTAGTTCTTAAACAGATTCCCAGAAGAATAAGAGAAGCTCAAAGAGAATATCAATTTTTAACGAGGAAACTGTTTAACAAGGAAGTGAATTTTAGATGGCTGATTCCAGAAGGCTTATTAATTTTTTTGGACTCGAAAAGATATAGATTGGATACTCCAATACAAGCAGAGGAATTCTATAACAATCACAGAACCTTTTTAGAAAAAGGTGACTTTGAATCCAAGAAACCGGAGGAAATGATGGGTGCAGGAGCACTGAAACAAACAGAGGAGGAAGAACCAAAAAAGACTCAATCAGAGGAAGATGTAAGACCAAAAGACCAGAGACAGATAAGCTCCCCTAGAAGACTGAGGTCTAGATACAACTGAAACTATGGAGGAGATTGGATTTTTTCAATAAATCTAAATGGTCTTAACTCCCCATCAAAAAGGAGTAAAATATTTAATAACTACAAAAGTTGAAAATGGACATAATTTCCCTTCAAGAGACACATATTAAAAGACAACATTTTAGAATTTTAGAACAACCAAAGATAGGCAAACTTTTTTTTTTGGCACTGCAAAAGAAAAGAGGGATAACTTTTTACATAAAAGAAAAGATGAATCCAAAACAAATCTATGTTGATGAAGAAGGGAGAATATTAATGGTGGAAATTACATGGAACCAAAAACAAATTTTGATGATTGCGATATATGCTCATAATAAGAAGCAAGACCAATTTTTCCAGTAATTATATGATAAACTGGTGGAGTTAAAATATCAAAATCTCTGCATACCTGGTGATTTTAATGTAATAGTTGATGCAATACAGGACTATAAAAGCCACAAACAAGGAAAAAAGGGAGGAAATACCTTACCTAAGCCTTTTTAAAAGATGAAAGATGAATTCTGTATACAAGACATATGGAGAGAAATGAATCCAGAGAAAGCACAATATACATTTTATTCAAATAGGCATAAATCGTGGTCAAGAATTGACATGATATGGACTTCACATGACTTAAAGTTGATGATACAGGAGATTGAAATTGAACCTAATATCTGGGCTGATCATAATCCACTTAAAAAGATCCTGAAAGGAGTTAGGAAAAAACTAAGATGGTCATTGAATAAAACTATATTGAAAGAAAAAGAATTTTTTAAAAATAAATAAGAAAGAAGAAACCTCTATTCAAAATGTATGGGACACTGCGAAAGCTTATTTTAGAGGTTTGGCTATAACTTATCTTGCTAAAAAGAATAAAAAAAGAGACAAACACAGCTTAAGCTGAAAGAACAATTTAGTAATCTAGAAGTTGAACTACAAAATGATCCACAAAAGAAGTTGAAGACACAAATGGAATTAATAAAACATAAATTAAATTTATTGGAGTTGGAGATAAGGGCACAACAGATTAAATGATCTAAACAGAACTTTTTTGAAAATGCCAATAAACCAGGAAGATGGCTTGCATACAGATTAAAAAAAGAAAGAGAAAAAAAGATTGATAAGTAAGCTACAAGATTTAAAAGGCGAAATACATTGCCATAATGATGCATTGAAATAATTGCCAAGGCTTACTATGAGACATTTTACAAGGCAGAGGTGGTTTCTAAAGAGGCAATACAGAAGTATTTTAAAAAAGTGAATCTTCCAAAGATGCCAGAGAATATGCAATATATGTTAAATGAGAAGATAACAATGATAGAAATTACAGAAGCTATAAAAAGGCAAAAGAAGGATAAAACTCCGGGACCTGATGGTCTCCCAGCAGAATTTTATATAGCTTTACAAGATATAGTAAGCCCAATATTGAAAGATCTCTGCAATGAAACCTTCTTGGTGACAAAAATACCAAATTCCTGGACAGAAGCCAATATTTTTCTTATACCTAAAGACGATACTGACCTCACATAAATTAAAAACTATAGACCAATATCGTTATTAAATGTGGACTATAAAATATTTACAGCAATAATAGAGGAAAGAATGAAGAAATTCTTGAATGAATTTATTCACTCAGACCAAAATGGCTTTTTGCCTAAAAGACAGATAAAGAATAACTTAAGGATTATTTTAAATGTGTTGGAATATTATGAAAAGCATCCAGAGAAACAGATGGCTCTTATATTCTTGGATGCACAAAAAGCTTTTGATAATCTCAATTGGCAATTTATGTTTCAACAGTTGAGGGAGATGGACTTTGGTGAAAATTTTGTAAACGCAATCCAAGCAATTTATAATAAACAATCAGCAAGGATACTTTTAAATGGAGATTATACAGACAGTTTTGATATTAAAAAAGGCACAAAACAGGGATGTCCTCTGTCTCCTTTGTTATTCATTCTTACATTGGAAGTGCTGGCTAAGAACATTAGACAAGATTCGGAGATTAAACGACTGGAGATAAAAGATCAGAAATATAAATTTCAGGCTTTTGCAGACAATTTGGTTTTTATCTTAGAGGAGCCATTGGAAACAGTCACTAAACTTTTGCAGAAAATAGAGAAATTTGGAGAAATGGCTGGGTTGAAAATAAATAGGGAAAAGACTAAAGTACTCACAAAAAATCTAACAGAGAAACAGATTCAACTTGTTAAAAAGACAAATCTCGAGATAGCAAAAAAAGTGAAATATTTAGGTATCTATTTAACATCAAAATATGTAACAGTAAAAGAGGACAATTACAAAAGATTATTGAAACAAATAAAACTAGATCTGGAAAAGTGGAAAACCCTTCAACTATCATTGTTAGGAAGGATAGCGACTGTTAAGATGAACATTTTACCTAAGATACTTTTTTTATTTCAGATGGTCCCTGTCAAATTAAACCAGAAATTTTTTGATGATTTAAATGGAACAATAATGAGATTTATATGGCAAAGAAAAAAAAGCAAGAATCAAAATTAAATTACTACAAGAATCTAAAGACAGAGGGGGCTTTGGGCTCCCAGACTGGAGACTTTATTATCAAGCAGCTATTTTGCTTTAGCTTAAAGAATGGATTACGCTGAGAAACAAACGACTTCTTTATTTAGAGGGACATGATTTGCAACTGGGCTGGCATGCGTTTTTATGGTATGAGAAAAACAAACTACATAAATATTTTCAAACTCATGCCATAAGGAATGTATTACTTTTAGAATGGGAGAGAATTAAACATAAAATTTATATGAAAATACCTGAATGGCTTTCAACAATGGAAGCATTTGCTTATCCAAATTAATTAACTATGACAAACTTGTTATGTATAAAGACATTTTAAATAAAGATGGAAAACTTAAAGACAGGCAAGTTCTTCAACAATATGGTATCAATTTAACATGGTGGTCTTACCTGCAAATTCAAACAAGATATGAGAAAGATGTAAAATTAATGGGATTCTACAAAGAACAGACACCATTAGATAAAATACTCTTAAAAACAGATGAAAATCTGATCAAGAAACTTTATAAATTTTTGTTAAGATGGAAGATGGAAGAAGAACAAATAAAAGAAACAATGATAGCGTGGGCAAGAACTTTGGTTATTCTATAGACTTAGAAGATTGGCAAAAACTTTGGGATCGAAATATTAAATTTACTAAAGCAGCTGCATATAAGGAAAACTTATATAAATGTTTTTAGATGGCATATGACACTAGTTAGACTAGAGAAAATTTTTAAAAATGTATCAAATATTTGTTGGAATGTAAACAAAAACCAGGCACTTACTATCATCTCTGGTGGATATGCCCTAACACTAAGAAATTTTGGTTTAAGATTAATATGTGGTTAGAAAAGATGATTAAAATAAAGATAGAATTTAAACCAGAATTGTGTTTGCTAGGAATATTAGGATTTAATTATGAAAAAGAGAATCAGTACTTAATATTACATGTTACATAAGAACATAAGAACATAAGAAGAGCCATGCTGAATCAGGCCAAAGCCCATCGAGTCCAGCATTCTGTATCACACAGTGGCCCACCAAATGTTCATGGGGATCTTGAGCATAAAGAGAAGGCAAAACCCTCCCTTTCCCTTGACCCCCAACAAATGGTACCCAAGGGAATCCTGCCTGCCTCAACCAACATAGAGGCGGCACATGGACATCCGTTTTAATAACCATCGATACACTTTGCATCCATGAATCTATCTAGCCCTGCCTTGAAGCTGTCAAGGCTGACAGCTGTCACGACCCCTTCAGGAAGTGAATTCCATAAATCAACGACCCTCTGGGTGAAGAAATATTTCCCTTTATTTGTCCTCACTTTCTTAGCTATGAGCTTTAGGGAGTGCCCCCTTGTCCTGGTATTGTGTGATAGAGAAAAGAATTTTTCTCTATCCACCTTTTCTATCCCATGCATGATTTTATACACTTCGATCAAGTCACCCCTTAAATGCCGTCTTTCAAGGCTGAAGAGACCAAGGCGTTGCAAGCTTAAACTCAACCCTGACAAGACGGAATGGCTGTGGGTTTTGCCTCCCAAAGACAATTCAATCTGTCCATCCATCATCCTGGGGGGGAGTTTTTGACCCCCTCAGAGAAGGTCCGCAACTTGGGTGTCCTCCTCGATCCACAGCTAAATCTGGAACATCATCTTTCGGCTGTGGCGAGGAGGACATTTGCCCAGGTTCACCTGGTGTACCAGCTGCGGCCCTATTTGGACCGGGAGTCTCTTCTCACAGTCACTCATGCCCTTATCACCTCAAGGCTCGACTACTGCAATGCTCTCTACATGGGGCTACCTTTGAAAAACGTTCGGAGACTTCAGGTAATGCAGAATGCAGCCGCGCGAGCAGTATTGGGCCTACCCAGAAATGCCCACATTTCGGCATCACTCCGCAAGCTGCATTGGCTGCCAATTGGTCTCTGAACGCAATTCAAAGTGTTGGTTATGACCCATAAAGCCCTACATGGCATCGGACCAGGTTACTTACGGGACCGTCTGCTGCCCCATGAAACCCAGCAACCAGTTAGGGCCCACAGAGTCGGCCTTCTCCAGGTCCCGTCAGCCAGACAGTGTCACCTGGCGGGGCCTAGGGGAAGAGCCTTCTCTGTTGTGGCCCCGGCCATTTGGAATCAACTCCCCCCAGAGATCCGTATTGCCCCCACCCTCTCCGCCTTCCGCAAACTATTGAAGACACATCTTTGCCGACAGGCCTGGGGCAGTTGACATCTTGCCCCAGCCAGTGTATGTTTGTTGTAAGTTTGTTTTTTGGATGACTGGTTTTTAATCTAGGGGTTTTTATAATGTATTTAAGATTTTATAAGGTTCTATAATGTATTCAGATTTCTATATGTTAGTACTTATGTTGTAAGCTGCCCTGAGTTTTTGGAATAGGGCGGCATAGAAATCTAAATAAATAAATAAATAAATAAATAAATAAATAAATAAATAAATAAATAAATAAATAAATAAATAAATGAATGAATGAATGAATGAATGAATGAATGAATGAATGAATGAATGAATGAATAAATAAATAAATAAATAAATAAATAAATAAATAAATAAATAAATAACAACTGTGAGAATAGCATTTGCCCAATTTTGGAAAAATGAAAATCTACCATCTGACTAGATTATAATAAGAAAAATACTCAAATGTGCAGAAATGGACAGATTAACTTTAGAAAGAAGACTCAATCTATTTTAAAACATGGGATAAATTTTACCAATGGTTAGCAATACGATAGAATAAGAAAAGGATATGAAATTTAATGGGGTAATTGATATTTTGTATTTAAATTTCATGTTTATTCCTATTAATTTTTCTTCTTTTTTATTTGTGATTTTAACAATAAGTAATTATAACCAATAAGTAACATATTAATGTGTTAAAGTTATTATAATTAATTAGTAATATATTAGTAATATTATATTAAGTATTGCTATTTTATATTAATTACTATGATTGAATATGTATACCTGGACGGGTTTACTTGCTGAAGCGTTGACTTACTGTGGGGGACAATCCCACTATTGTATCTATCCCCTCCCCTGGTCTAACCTTTTTTGTTTGTTACCCCTTGTCATACCCTTATTGACCCCACTTCCCCTTTACCCTTATAAAATTTAATAAAATATTTATTTAAAAAAAGAAAATTATTAATACTACATTATCTGATCAATGACAGTTATCAATGATGTCTGTTTTCTGATAAAAATGGTCAAAGCCACAACTGACTGATTTTTCTTGTATTTTATGAAGAGAGCCATGTTGGTCTATAGTGGAAAAAATCAGAAGGAGCCTTTTCTGATGAACACTGAAGGGCAGAAGTTTTTGTGAGCTACACGTGGTCTGAAGGGATGGAACGACCAATTGATTATATAGATTTCATATGAGACAGATTACCAATCCTGCTTTTGTTCTGTTAATTATTGGGGGAAGGTGACAACTAAGTGATGCTAATGGTATCATTCTTTTATAATTCTGTATAATGCTTTTGAAATCTGATCATGTCAGATACATCCTGATTAAGGTTATATGAAAAAAGTCAGGAAACTCTTTAAAATGGTCTTATCATGAACAATAGCTCATGGAATCTCCTATGAATCTAAGATAGAAAAATTAAAACTGTGCAGAATTTTAATGTAATTGTTGCTCATATAAATAGACAAAAGCAAAAAGTGCTGCAAATGAAATGAAGAAATGGAAGCTACAGAAGAATTAAATGACAACAGCCCCATTTTCAAATTTAGTCAATTTCCAGTTCACTTTTTACAAAGGATTTGCACAGTCCAATTACATTCTAGGGATGTCACTTTTTAGACAAAACTTTTTTTTAAAATTTCCATGTAATCACATCCAATTCTTGAGAAAAGTCTGGACAAGTCCCTGCAGTTTTCTTGGCAAGGTTTTTCAGAAGTTGTTTGCCATTGTCTCTTTCCAAGGGCTGAGAGAAAGTACTAACCCAAGGTCACCAGCCAGCTTGGTGACTCAGGCATTATTGCTATATGATGCTAATGTTAAAGTCTCTTCTGAAATAATTAATAGGCAGGATGCTAAATTTTATTAGATTCATAAAGAAAAAATCTTTATATTAAAAACCATTTTATTGGTATCCCCTAAACAAGTAAGGTTAAATTGTATTTTTAATATTTAATGTACAATGCCAATTGCCCCATATGCTTTTCTACACTACCAATGTCACAAGCTGAATTACATTCCTATATTTGATGGGGGAGGGGAAGTGCACAATTTGAACTTAGGGATCAGTCCTCAATACAGATACCCACATATATGTACAGTATACACTGACTCAAAATTGATATGGAATTTATGTCTGAATAATGTGCAGAAACTTTAATGAATTCTCAAGGCTAGTCTTAGAAAATGTTGTTTAATCAGAGTCAGGATAGTGAGTACACCAATTCCCAGAACCATAGAGATACCATCAAAAAGTTTATTTTAATACATAAAAAACAAGGAAATAGTCAAGGAAGCAATCAGTCCACTAATGGGAGAAGATAGCAAGGAAGTGACTAGCAGCAAGGAGAAAACAGAGCTGCTTCATTCATTTGTTACACCTGTCTTCATGCAAAAGGAAAAAGTAGCCAACCTATCAAAAACAGAACTACAAAAGACAGGCTATGAAAGCAAATCAAAACATGTAAGAAAATGATAAGAGAACACCTGTCCATCCTAGACAAGTCCCAAATTACCAGGACTAGATGAATTACATCCCAGAGTACTGAAGGAGCTGGCAGACATGTTCTCAAAACCATTGAATCATATATTTCAAAGATCCTGGTACACCAGGAAACTACCAGTGGAGTGGAAAAGAGTTGATGTGATTTCCATCTTCAAAAAAGGAAAAGAAATGAATCTAGGAGACTACAAACTAATTAGCCTAACATTAATATTTGGGAAGATCCTGGAAAAGATAATCAAACAACAGATCTGTGAATACCTAGAAGCAAGCAAGTTATAATAATAGGTTTGTCAAAACCAAATCTTTTTTTAAGTATTTTATTACTTTTCTATCATTAAAATTCATTTATGCTTAATGAATGATGTGTTGTCTGGGTTAATTTTTGCTTAGTCATAAAAGTTAAGTTCTTACTCTCTATCTCATTTTTCCAACCATTGATAAAATAAGTTCCATGTTTGAAAGTATTCTGTATCTTCTTTTTCTTTAATTCTCAATGTAAGTCTATCCATTTCCGCATAGTCCAATATTTTCTTAATTATTGCTTCCTCTGATGGTATTATCTCATTTTTCCAGTGCTGCACAAATACAATCCTCACTGTTATTAGTACATGTAGTGTTAAATATACATTTTGTTTATCATTTTTTTCTGGAATTATGCCTAATAAAATAATTTCAGGTTTAAAATTTCCCTAACATCTTTTCTAGCCAAGTATGTATTTTTGCCATGAGGCCATGGAACAAGCTGGATGATGGTAGGGAACTGGTATAATGGCATGTGGTTCAGAATGGGAGAGGATCCACTAGGCCTCATGGCAGAGGCATTGGGTGCAATGCGCGAGGCGGCAAACGGCCACAGCCAGCAGCAAACGGCCACATCACACCAAAAATAGCCATTTGCCACCTCCTGCCCAATGCCACTACCATAAGGCCATGGAACAAGCCAGGCTGCGGTAGGGAACCGGTATACCGATACTGTGGGTCAGATCCTCCCTCCCCCATCAGCTTCGCCTTTTCACAGGCAGGCTGTCCGTGCAGGCTCTTAAGTAGGGCTTACTTTCAGGGGAACACTTATATTAGGCCCACCGCCTGAAAATTAGCTGGGGCTTACTTTTGGGAGCAGGTTTACTTTCAGGGAAACATGGTAATATGTACCAAGATTTTGATTACATTCCAACATTTACTAGACATATTTTTCAACATTTTTGCTAATCTAACAGCTGGAAAATGCCATCTATAGAACATTTTATATACAGTAAGTTTTCTTTATACAAAATAGCCATTGTCAGCTTATAATGTCTTTCTCAAAGGTGTTGCCATTTCTCTAATTCTATATTATATCCCAAAACCTTTGCCCATATAATCATTGCTTCTTTCACTTGTTCATCTTCCATTTTTAAATTCAATAAAACATTATACATTTTTAATCATTTTTTCATCAGAAGTCAACAGCACCTGATCAAACGTTTTCTGATCTTTATAACATCAATATGTTTTAACATCTTTGTCACGCCTCAATTGCATTTGCAATCGGGGCCACCATGATAAGTCAATACCCTGGTCTTCTAGCTCTTGTTTAGATTTTAATTTCCCATCTGTATTCAGAATATCCTTATATGTTAAAAAAATTTCAAATTTAACTAGGTTTGGATGAGCAAAAGCTTCCATTGTTGATAGCCATCTGGAATTTTCATATAAATTTTTGGTTTTATCTTTCCCCATACAGATAATAATGTGTTTCTTATGTAATGGTTTTGAAAGTATCTATGGGTTTCATTCTTTTCATACCATAAAAATGTGTGCCAACCTAGTTGTAAGTCATGTCCTTCTAAATATAACAACCTTTTTTTTCTGAGGGGTATCCATTCTTTTATCCATGTTAAAGCACATGCTTGTTAGTATAGGACCCAATCGGGTAGTCCAAATCCTCCATTTTCTTTGGCTTCTTGTAGCATTTTCAGTTTAATTCTGGCTTTTCTTCCTTGCCAAATAAATTTCAAGATCAATATATTCAAAAACATTTTTTTTCTGGTCAGAATGGCATGGATGAAAGAAATTGGGGCTCTGGTTTCCTAGTCCAATTTTGCTCTATCCGGAGATCCTAAGGGGTTGGAAATTTGCCCTGGGGAGGCAACAAGGAGGAAGGGAAGCCTTGGGAACTTGGAGCCAATGGCGGTCAGCCCAATTGAACTGAGGAAACTCTTTAAACAGACAGGAGAAAGGCTGCCAGTAAACGTACAGACAGCCCAAATGATAGACAACCGGGAAAGAAAGAGAAGAATGCAACAAGCCGTGGCATGCCTCTGAACAGCTGATTGTCAACAGCGTGTTGAGATCTGGATGAGACTATTTCTGTTTTCCTTTTCCCTATGGATTTAGAAATATAAATCCCTGGATTGAACAATTTCCAAAAGCAAAGACCCCAGGAAGACTTGGGAAGAAGAGAGTTAAAAGTGGCAAAAAGTCTTAAACGGGGGAACAAAATTAAGGAATACAAAAGAATATACAGAAAATGAATTTGGGACTGATCTAAAGAAAACTTTGCTAATTTTTATGATGTGTGAAAATTCCTCTGTTTATTTTTTGTGAGAAAGTATTTTTAAAAATCATTTTAAACCTGGATATAGACATTACAGTTAAACAAGGACATCTAGTGGTGAGAAGGCATTACAATAATACAAAAGGAATCAGAGAAATTAATTTATTAGATTTATTAGATTTCTATGCCACCCTATTCCAAGAACTGACTTTGGATTAACACCTGTTGCAAACAAAACTATACTAGAAAAGGCCTTCTACAATTATATCTTTTGACCCTGGATATAACTATTATAGAAACTATTTGGAGATAGAGGACTTTTAATATTTTTCAACTGACTGGAACATTTGGATTAGCCTAAAGCAGTTGGCATTTTTCACGATTGAATTATAGGCCTTTTTTCTTCTTCTTTTTCCCCTGTGGATTTACAAAACTTACTTAATTGAAAAAATGAATGCTCCAAACCTTACAAAAATTATGAAAAAAACTTCTTCTACACCTTTTTCTGGAACATCTAGCCCAGCAAGCCAGGGATCCATTGAAACAATGTTACGAGAAAAGCAAAACAACTTTCAAAAAGAAATGTAAGCTACATTACAACTAATTTAAGAAACAATACAGAAGAATCATGAAGAGACAAAAAACAATCTAGAGAAGCTAAATGAGCAAATGCTTGACATAAAGACACAATTTGATGCCCATCAACAAATGATTGTTAAAAATGAACAAAGAATTCAGAAAATGGAAGATAAATTAGAAGAAACTGATAAGAAATGGAGGCAATAATGAAAGAAAATGAAAGGCTAGAACAGGGGTAGGCAACCTTAAATACTCAAAGAGCCACTTGGACCCATTTCCCAAACACTGGGAGCCGCAAAACCCTTTTGACATCTAAAATGAAGATAACACTGAATATATCCTTTTGGGCACTTGCACTTCCCTTATCTGTCTGTCTGTCTGTCTGTCTGTCTGTCTGTCTGTCTGTCTGTCTGTCTGTCTGTCTGTCTGTCTCTCTCTCTCTCTCTCTCTCTCTCTCTTCCCAGCAGTGCTTCTCTCCTGCCCTTGCTGCATCTCCATGGAGAAAAGAGAGCTGAATAAGAATGTCCGTGGTGTGTCAGCTTGCTGGAGAACAAGCCAGCTGGCTGACCAGGTGAGGGGAGAGAGAGAGAGAGAGAGAGAGAGAGAGAGAGAGAGAGAGAGAGAGAGAGAGAGAGAGAGAGAGAGAGAGAGAGAGAGAGAGAGAGAGAGAGAGAACAAAAGACAGATGGGGAGGGCTACTGCCTCCCTCTCCAAAGCAAGCTGCCCTCCTCTCCATCCTGCTCCCCCTCCCCCAAAGACATTGGCTGGCAGAGTTTGTGAATCACCATTCTTCCTCCTCCTCTTCCTCCTCCTCCTCATCCCCCCCATTCTGGCTTGAGCACAGAGTTTGCACCAGAAGCAGAAGAAGAAGAAATGGGGCACTTCCCCCCACCTGCTGTTTCTCTTTCTCTCTTCCTTCTCCCATCACTTCTTCAGTGCACATTTGCTGGGAGCCCACCCAGATTTGAGCATCTTGGATACTGACTCTTCCTCACACACACCCCACCCTTACGCATCCCTTCTTCCTCCCCCAACTCCCTCCTCCACCCCAACACTGGCACTGCCCACCCTTTTCCCATCCTTCCCATGAGGATGCAGGGGCGTGCCTAGCTTGCGATGGGACTTGCAGGAAAGGCGATGCCACCACAAAGAGGGTAGCAGCCTCGGCGCCAGGGAGCAGCAACTAGAAGGGTGGCTGAGCACCCCCGCGCCCCTATTAAGCTCTCCCCTCCCTCCCTCCCTTCATCATTACTCTGAGGAATGTCCCCCCTTCCCCATTACTCTGAGTGCCAGGAAGGTGCATCTCTCTTTCTCTCTCTTGCTAGCCCTTCTGCATCCCTCCCACCCCACATCATGTGAATGCCAGGCTGGCCAGTGCAGAAGCTGGTCGTGGCCCCACCCTCGAGCCAGGAGGGGGGCAAGTGGGCATCCAGAGGTGGTGCTGAAAGAGCGGGGAGGGGTGGCAGGAGGCAGCAGAAGGCACTGAAAGGCATGGGCACTGCAGAATGGCCCGGGGAGACACATGGCCAGCTCAGCTGCCCAGGGAATGGCAGAGGGATGGACTGGGAGTGATGCCCCCACCAGCCGCCACCCCAGCCAGGACTCCATGCTGCCCGGGCTCACCCTCCGTGCATGGCCACGATGCTGCTACTTCTCTGCAGCTACTTCTTCTGCTGCCTGACCGACTCCTGCCAGCCCTTCTGCCGGCCTGGCTGGCCCCCCAGGGTTTCCCTCTTGCCCCAGTGCCCACCTGAGCTGCCCAGGGGGCAACAGGAGAAAGAAGGGGAGGACGGGGAGGATGAGGAAGCCACTGCCACTGGGCCCCAGAAGGAGGTGCCCCCCTCTGCAGGTCCGGCCGGTGCTCTTCAATAAAGTTTTGCTTTGAACAGGCCCAAATAACTCATGTGTTGGATTCTCTTTTGAAATTCAGCAGCGCTGCTACAAACTGGGAGGTCTGATCATACATACTTATTCCATATATTTCTCCTCCATAGTCCCTTCCATTCCTTTCCTCCATCAAAAGGGACAGCTATTTTGATTTTAAATGACCAAGGCATATAGCAGCAATGAGTTTAAAGTTTTTTGTTTGCTCCAGCCTCGTTCAGACCAGATATCTTTGCTAGATATGGGGGAAGGGGGTCTCTGGAAGAGGAGAGAGAGAGAGAGAGAGAGAGAGAGAGAGAGAGAGAGAGAGAGAGAGAGAGAGAGAGAGAGAGAGAGAGAGAGAGAGAGACTTGCGCTTCCCTTCTCCCTCTCTCCCTCTCTCTCTCTCTCTCTCTCTCCCCTGATCTTCTGCTCACCTCACATTCTTCAATGACAAGCTGACTGGGCTGGCTAAATCGGCTCTCCTCTATTGCCATTGCTACATCTCCCTCTTCCTTCCCTGCAGCTGGGACTCTGGTGCACCTTCCCGGCCAGTGGGGCCAACGGTTGCACTGGCTGGGGATCACAGGGGCTGCTCTCCCTCAGTGCCATGGCTTGCAGGAGGGCTGGCCTGCTCAGCGGAAGCTCTGGTAGGCCACTCCCAGGGGGGATCCTGGGACTGCCTGCATGGCTCCTCAGCCATGTACGCCTCGGATGGGGCCAGCCCGGGAAAGGGACTTTCTGGCCATGCTTCTCCCAGGGGGTGGTGTGCCCCAGCACAGGGCCAATCAGGAGCCCTGCGAGGGGGCAAGTCCGAGAGAGGGGGGAAGCGCAAGTGCCTCAATTTGTTTCTGTCTCTCTCTCTCTCTGCAAATTGCAGTGGAGGCTGGGAGCTGCAGGAAAAGACTCAAAGATCCGTATGCGGCTCTGAAGTCACGGGTTGCCGACCCGTGGGCTAGAACAAGCAAATCAAATTTTAGAAGGAGCGATTGCAGCCTTGGAAATGGAGAAAACTGTACACTATTTAAGATTCCAGAATATATCTGAAGACAAGGAGGAAGATATACAGAAGTGATTATTAATTTACTGGTAGAGGCTTTGAAAACAAACAGAGTTGAGATACAACTGGACATTGATGAAATATTTAGAATGAATTCAAGCTATGCGAGGAAACATAAATTGCCTAGAGAAGTCCATGTAAGATTTATAAAAAAACAACAAGGGATGAGATATTGAGAAGAGTTAGAGATGACCCATTACAACATAAAAACAGAGAAATTGTGTTGTTGACACAGATCCCTAAGAGAATAAGGGACACATGAAAACAATATCACTTTCTGACTACAAAGCTAATTGAAAAAGGTGTAAACTTTAGATGGTTAATGCCAGAAGGGATCTTAATTAATTGGAACAATACAAAATAATGAGGGATTCAGTTTGGAAGGCAGAAGACTTTGATGAAAAAAATAGAACATTCTTGGGAGAAAGAACACAATACCAACAAGAGGATAGAAAAGATCAGAAACAGATAAAACAAACAGCAGAGGAAACAACTACACAAATAGAAGAAGAGAAAGAGAAGACAGATCAAGAAGGGGAGGGAATGGCAAGAGAGCAGACTGACAAGACCTAAATATAAGTAAACAAAATGGAGAAAGAAAATGGATTTTTTTTTCAGTAAATATAAATGGACTGAATTCTCCATCAAAAAGGAAAAGAACTTACAAAAAATTGCAGAAATTAAATATTGATATAATTGGTCTACAAGAGACACATATGAAAAAACAATATTATTGTCAGAATCCAGTTATATTTCATTTCTATCTATCTTCTCTGATATAAAACCAATTCTTACTCTCTCCTGGATCCTGTCATACTACTAAGGGAGGGGGAGTATGCATGGTTTTTTTTATTACTTTCATTTCCTCTATTCACTACAAAGTAAGCTTTTGTTGATTTGCTTTGGGTCTGCTAACCGTAACAATGTAACCATTTGCCTTTCATCCTATGCCCCTCTGAACTTCTTCTTACTGGCCAGCGAGAGAAAGAGGGGGGGAAGATGCAGCATCCGGGATCTGTGTGAGGAAATGTTGAATGATCATGCCAATGGAGCCGGATTGATGTTATCTTTCCTGGAGTTAACACTTAGAAATCTGCCGGTTTGAATCACCTGGAAGAACTGGGGGTGGGGGTTGCTTAGGGACACTTTAAAACATCGAATTGTAAGGGAATCCCTCAGATCCAGTCTATCATGCCTGCTATCAATTTCTCTTAATAAAAGTCCCTGTTGGAAGAAACTGTTTCCAAGAGTTCTGCTTTCTTAAGATGTGGATTGAAGTGGGTCCTTACAATTATAAACTTTTGTAATATCCCAAAATTGAAAACTTTATCATGCATCAGCACACACACACACACAAAAAGCAAAGTAGCTGTATATGTTAAAGAGACAATAGACTCTAAAATGATTTACTCAGATGAAGAAGGAAAAACTGTAATGGTGGAAATATTTTTAAATAAAAAAACAGATAAATAACAAACAAGAAGTATTTTATAAAAATCTTCATTGAAAAATAGCAGAAATGGAATATCAAAATATTTACCCACTAGGGATTTTAAAGCAATAATAGATGTGACCCTAGATTATAAAAGTAGCAAAACAGGAAAACAAGGAAGAAAGAGACTACCTAAGACTTTTTTCAACATTATAGAGGAAATTGATGTACAAGATACTTGGAGAGAAATGAATCCAGAAAAACTACAATGTACATTTTACTCAAACAGTCACAAATCTTGGTCCAGAACTGACATGATTTGAATGATGCCTGAACTAAAAAAATAATATGCAAGAAACTGAGATAGAATTAAGCATTTGGGCAGACCATAATCCCTTAAAAATGATATGGAAAGGAATACAGAAAAAAATAAGATGGACTTTGAACCTATCAATATTAAAAAAGAAAGAGTTTACAGAACTAGCAACACGAGAAGATACAACATTAGAAAACATATGGGACAAGGCCAAAGCATATTTTCGAGGTGTAGCTATAACATACATGGTGAAAAAGAATAAAGAAAAAAGACAACAATGTGTGCTATTAAGGGAAGAATTTAAAAAAATAGAATTAGAACTACAAACAAATCCACAAAAGTAAGTATTGAAAAGACAAATGGAAATAATAAAACATAAACTATATTTAATAGAATCAGAAAAATTGGCACAACAAATTAAAAGAGCAAAACATTTTTTTGAAAATGCAAATAAACCTGGAAGATGGCTAGCTTATAAACTTAAAAAACAGGAAAAAAATTGATAAGCAATTTAGTAGATGAAAAAGGCTGTCTACAATTTAAAAATGAAGCAATAAAAAGATAATTAAAGAATATTATGAGAAACTCTATGATACGGAAGAAATTCCACAGGAGTGAATGATTTAATAACAGGAAAAAAATAAGTTACCAAAAATTCCAGAAATTTTTAAGGCTACGTTAAAAGACAAAATAACAATGATGGAATTGATAGACAAAAATAATAATAATGAAAAAACATCAGGACCAGATGGGCTACCATAGAGTTTTACAAATGCCTACAAGACACACTAAGTTTACCCTTGAAAGATGTCTGTACTGAACTCTTATTGGAGGCCAAACTCCCAAATACATGGACAGAAGGAAATATCACTCTGATACCAAAAGAAGGCTCAGATCTGACAAAGATAAAAAAAACTATAGACCGATATTATTATTAAACATGGATTATAAAATCTTTACTTCAATAATAGCTGAGAGACTGAAAAGATTTTTGACTGAATTTATACATTCTGGCCCAAACAGATTTCTACCAAAGAGACAAATAAAAAAATAACTTAAGAGTTATAATGGACATATTGGAATATTATGAAATGCACCCAGGGAAACAACTGGCATTAGTATTTCTAGATGCCCAAAAGGCATTTGACAATGTTTCTTGGCAATTTATGATTCAACAACTAAAAACAATGGACTTTGGACAAAATTGTATAAATAGGACTAAGACAATATACTATAAACAAACAGTAAAATGATTGTAAATGGAGACTATACAGAGAATTTTGATATAAGAAAAGGCACAAGACAAGGATGTCCAGTATCCTCATTGTTATTTATTTTAACTTTGGAAGTATTAAATAAAAATATTAGACAGGACTCAGAAATTAAAAGACTGGAAATAAAAGATGAAACTTATAAACTGCAAGCTTTTGCAAATGACTTAGTATTTATCTAGAGCATGGGTGTCAAACTGCCGGCCCACGGGCCGGATGCATCATAGCAAAACCGTGCCCACCCCATTGCCAGCAATGGCAAAAAAACCTGCAATATGTTGCAACACATCACGTGATATTGCGAGTTTGACACTCCTATCCTAGAGGAACCTTTAGAGATGATTCCTAAATTATTGGAAAAGATAGAACAATTTGGAGAAATAGCAGGACTGAAGATAAATAGAGAAAAGACCAAGTGATAGTTAAAAATCTTACACATAAACAAAAAAAATTGTCAAAAAAACCCCACAGAACTACAAACAGTTAAAAAGGTTAAATACTGGGGAACATACCTGACACCAAGATGCTCAATGATAAAAGAAGATAATTATATAAAACTATTAAGCTAAATAAAACTTGACTTGGAAAAATGGAAAAATCTGTAATTGTCGATGTTAGGAAGAATCACCATGGTGAAAATAAATATATTACCAAAAATACTCTTTTTATTTCAAGCAATATCTATAAAACTAGAGAAAAAAATTCTTTGAAGACTTAATTTCCCTAATTTTAAAATTTATTTGGCAAGAAAAGCTAGCTAGAATTAAATTGAAAATGTTACAAGAAGATAAGGGGAATGGAGGTTTTGGTTTGCCAGAGTGGGTTTTATATTATCAGCATCAGTGCTAACATGGGTAAAAGAATGGATAACACTCAGAAATAAAAGATTGCTGTATTCATTCCCTCTACCCAGAAGCTAACTAAACTGTTTTTGAAACACATATACCGACTCCATGGTGCCCCAAAGCGGATTATTTCTGACAGAGGGGTCCAGTTTACTGCTAAATTCTGGAGGGAGTTTGTTAAACTGATTGGGTCCTCCCAGGGGCTTTCATCAAATACTAATGGAGCTGTTGAGAAAACTAACACAATGGTGGAACAGTACTTCAGATGTTATGTAAATTACCAGCAGATTAATTGGGCTGATCTCCTGCTTTTCATAGAGGTAGCCTACAACAAGACTGTGCACAGTAGCACTGGTCTCACCTCATTCAAAATAGTAATGGGTCAAGATTTTGTGCCTGTGCCTGAGTATTCACAGAAGCCTCCTACTTCCCAGACTTTGGATTAATGGGTGACATCCTTCCAGGGGGTTTGGGTGAACGTGAAGAAGGTATTGACCAAGGCCACCAAGGTTTACAAGGAGCAAGCAGATAAATGACACTCCCCTCAGAAACTTTGGACAATTAGTTTATCTTTCAATGAAATATTTAAGGTTAAAGTTACCCAGTAGAAAATTGGATCCAAAATTATTTGGTCCTTTTCCCATCACTAAGATCATAAACCCAATCACAGTGGAATTGAAACTTCCACAATTGTTGGGAAAAGTTCACCCTGTGTTTCATTCCAGTCTATTAAAACCTGTGTCAGAATCCTCTTTAAGACCTGTCTCAAAGGAGCCGCCAGGTCCAGTAGAGGTAGAGATAGAGATAGACGCATTATGAAATAAAAGGAATTCTTGATTCTAGGTTGTACAAGGGAAAGTTACAGTACCTCATTCAATGGAAAGGCTACCCCC
Source organism: Bothrops alternatus (assembly GCA_034064705.1). Classification (NCBI taxonomy): domain Eukaryota; kingdom Metazoa; phylum Chordata; class Lepidosauria; order Squamata; family Viperidae; genus Bothrops; species Bothrops alternatus. Next base: position 9,846,381 of record JARGCV010000103.1, on the reverse strand, counting down.
CTTTAGAAGCTACATGGGTGAAATGTATAAATGTGAAAGCGGATAGATTAATAAAAAAAGTTTTACGATAAATATCCTCAAAGCCTTGAGGTAATACTTAATCTGCTTTTTGTTTCCCCTACAGGAGACTCTTTCTGAGAGGGACAGACTGTCAAATCTACAAATGAGCTTGGCTGCAGCCATTTTTCCTACTCATTTTCAGTTGCCACATAGAACGGAGGGAGGGGTTGCCCAGGTGCTTCGCTAGTCAAAATAATCTTTTATCCCATGGGAACCAAGACTGCAGGCTGGGTGTTGCATAAAAAGCCCGCCAAGAAGGTATATTGGGGAATGTAGTTGCTTGCATAGTTTTAGGGGTGGGATTTTTTAACTTTGTATTGGGGAATTGTTACGTGTGTCTCCACACTTAGTTTCACTTGTGATGTGCCGAATACTTTGTAGTTAATAAACATGTTCTTTGAGGAATTTGCAAGCCTTAGAGTTCTGCTGTGTCAATCAGAACCATGACAGCCCCTTCATCATGGAGGTTGGTCAGCCAGCTGGCCACTTCCCCCTCCAAATTGGCTGCTACAGCATTCACCATCTGAGCATAATCCAGGTAGGCATAAGCATAGCAATCTAGATGGTTCAGGAAGAGGGATAGTTTCTCAGGGTCCCCATCAAAATGGGCTTGATGGGAGATGGCTCAAGTTGTGGTGGGATCATCTGCACCTGCTGCTTGGCTGCCTGTTGGTCCTGGGGATGTGGCTGAACCACCCTGTGGACTTCCCTTGGGCTGGGCTTCTGGACTGGAATTCTGAGGCCGCGGCAATGGGCTGGTTTGGGATACAGGCGTTGACATCACAGCTGGCTGGGGAATATGTGAGGTGGCATGGGCTTCCGCAGTCAGGCTGGGACTCCAGCGAGGGGGGTTGTAAAGAAATGGGTAGCCCTTGGCACTCCCGCCAGGGCACACATCCTGGACAACAAAAACCATGTTTTTTATCTCCAATCTGCCGAACTTCTCTTTCAGCTGCTCGAGCGAGGAGCTGTGGACTGCAGAATGGAACTTCCAGTCTCTGGAGTAATCCCCTTCGATTGATATGTTTCTCTTCTAGTATACTGCAGATGAAAACCCCTGTGACAGTAGCAACAGGAGTTCTCTTCAGCAGCAACAGGAGTGCTCCTGCATTGAGGGGCAGCTTAGGTTTCATAGAGGTTTGCTAGGATTGTAGTTTCCCCCCTGCAGTACCAGCTTCCCAGGTTGGATCAACCAGGACTTTGGACGAGCCCCTGCCAGTGATGCCTCCTCAGAGGCTGGAGTGACTGCTTACATTCTGACAGCCAGAGTTCCGTTATGGCCAGCAATGGCTCCACTCTTTTCCCCTATCCTCAAATCTTCACCACATCTTTACAGTTCTTCCAAAGGATGGGTAGGAGGTCGGGGCCCAGCACCCTGAAAGAAAACTAAAGTTTTAGGAGACTTGGTTTAATGTCAAGGTTGTAACAGATAGAGATGAATAAAGCAGAACTTTGAGGATTGAAAATCCCTCAAAGAACATGTTTATTAGTTAGAAAGTATTGGCATGGTCAAAAATGAAACCAAGTCTGAATACACAAGTAACAATTGCCCAATTACAAAGTTAAATGTCCCACTCACAAAACTATGCAAGTAATTACGTTCCCTAATATACTCATTTGGTGAGCTTTTTATGCAACGCCCAGTCCCTAGTTGTGGGAGCAGTTGATGACCTTGATTCCCAGACAGAAGATCATCTTGACTAACAAAATATCTGGGCAACTCCCCTCACTCTGATCTACGTGGCAACCTAGATTGAGAAAAAAATGGCTGCAGCCATGTTTGTTGAAGGGGAACTCATCAAATTTGCAGATGATACCAAATTGGCAGGAATAGCCAACATCCCAAAAGACAAACTCAGGATCCAAAAAGATCTTGACAAATTTGAACAATGGGCCCTATCCAACAAAATGAGTTTCAATGTGGAGAAAAGCAAAGTTTTATATTTAAGCAGGAAAAATCAAAGGTACAAGTACAGATTAGGTGAGGCCTGGCTTAAAAACTGTAACTGTGAGAGGGACCCTGGAGTCCTAGTGGATGATCTCATAGTTAACTGTATGCAGCAGCAGCCAAAAAAGCTAATACAATCCTGGGTTGTATAAACAGAGGCATAGAATGAAGATCACACAAAGTATTAATATTGCTTTATAAAACCCTAATAAGACCACACCTGGAATACTGCAGCCAATTTTGGACACCATATCACAAAAAAGATGTCGAGAGTTTTGTCACTATGTAAGAAATTTTATGAACTGGAATAGCCATAGCAACAAACCAGCCAATGAAAATTGTTGTGTTTTTTTTTACGAAAATTTTAAATACAAACTTTAAATACAAACTCTATCAGTTCGAGTATTCCTTCCAACTATATTCTGGTACCTTAGTTTTTATTGTAAATTTTATTTAACTCTTCTTCCACTAATATCCCTTAATTAAACTAAAATATTAATCTATCCTATATATATATCTAATCTATCAACTAATCAATCTCTTATACCTAACAGATAAAATCAAATCTTAATTTTTTTCAATCCATTAAACATAATTCAGTTCATATCCAATTGAATTGTCATAACCAATGACATCAATCTTATCAAGCAGAAATCATCTTATTAGGTTAGTTCAAAATTACATAATAATTTTCTTACAAATAACCCTATTGTCCTAAATAAAAAGAAAAAAAAGAAAAGAAAAAAGAACAGATACATTCTTAAAGGATTTAATATATATTTCATTAGTCACTCCTTTTTTCTCTTATATCTCTTTTTTAAACTAAAGTATTAATCTGTCTTAAAGCTATATAAACCATCAATCAACTTTAAACTAACAAGATAACATCAAACTTTAAGATATTTCAATTCATTAATCATCAAACAAGTAAATCATCAGTAATTTCCATATAAATAAATTTTATATCTTCCAATAATCCCATTTTTCTTACATCTAACTTATAATCTTGGTCCTTAAGTCAGTCCATAGTTCTAGATTGCCTTTAGTCCATTACTCAAAACTTTAACTTTCTTTTTTTTTTTAATCTTATTCTAGGTTTTTTCAAATGCCAAGTAGGTTTCCATAGCAAAGCTTCCTTTCCAACAGATAAGTCTCTTTTTGTTGCTTGTAATATCTTTTGAATCAGTGAGAACCATTTTGACCTCTGAATTGGCCTTCTGATTTTTTTTAGCATAAAGTCTCATTGCTTTAGAGTTCCAAGCCCCAGTCTTTGCTTTTCCTGATTCTCAACGCCATAACTGAGTTGCATATAAGGCAGAGTCAATTTCTCTTTGTTCTCAGTTAGGTCCCCTTTTTGTAGAGTCTGTTTATTAGAAGAATCAGGTGCAATCTGAAAGTTGGTTTTAAAGTGTGAGGAAGAAATTCTGGCTCTTAGTTCTGTAGTAAGCTCTTTCATTGTAGCACATATTTCCTCTTTAGTCTCATAAATTTTCTCCAGAATAAGTTTGCAATTTAAATGTGAGTACAGCTCCATTTTAGAAAAAAAAAATTCAAACATCCAGTTAACTTTCATATAAAACAGTGGTTCTCAACCTTTCTAATGCCGCGACCCCATAATACAGTTCCTCATGTTGTGATGACCCCCAACCATAAAATTATTTTTGTTTCTACATCGCTGGCTGCCGTGGCCGTGGCCAAGTGAGTGTGGCCAAATGGGTGTGGCCACCAAGTGGGTGTGGTCAAGTGGGCATGGCCGCCAAGTGGGCGTGGCAAGAAAGACAGCCCCGTCCACCATTAATGCTGTGCCGCCACTGCATGTATTTGAATGCATGTTTACCCTGCCTTTAAATGTGGGACCAAAATTTACAGAAAGTTAGTAAATAATAAATAAGAACAGGCTGCTTTCATTTGAACCATAAATTATAGTGGGGACCTGGAGGGATTTTCTTTCAGTGAAGATAAAAGAAAGTATATGAAAGAGAGGGAATAAAAAGCAAAGCAGAAAGGAATAAGAAGAGTGAGAAATGGCATGGAGGTTATAGGTTTCGTGGATCAGAAATAAACAAAACAATTAAATCAGTTTTAAGAGAATAAATGGCAACAAATGGAAGATTCAAACTAGTTTTAAATGGAAGTATTAAACCACTTTAAACAATAAATGGAAGAATCAAAGCAGTTTATAAAAGGAAATAAATATCAGCAAACAAGAATGCTTTAACAAAATTTTTGTAGCCCAGATGTGATAGTCTCCTCAGAGATTACATGCATATTTGTGCAGTTGTGCATTAGAATAGCACAAAATGTTGGTTTCAAATAATTTTATTGTGCAATAAATGAATGAATAAATGAAGCAACTTTGTTCAACCCCCCTCCCATTTGCCAACAAAGTTAATAGCACGTGGGAGTCCACCCACCCCAGGGGTAGGCAACCCAAAACACTCAAAGAGCCACTTGAACCCGTTTCCCACTGGGAGCCGCAAAACCCTTTTGATATCTAAAATGAAGATAACACTGCAGCTATCCTTTTTTACCTTTAATGTGTGTGTGTGTGTCTTTCTGTGTGTATATATAAAATAAAAGTAAAAAAAGGATATATGCATTGTTATCTTCATTTTAGATGTCAAAAAGGTCTTTCTGTCAATTTCCTCTCTCTCTCTCTTTTTCTTTCCTCTCTCTTTCCTCTTTCCCTCTTTCCTCTAACTTTCTCTTTCTGTTTCTTTTATCCTCTTTCCTCTCTTTCTCTTCTTTCTTTCCTCTTTCCTCTTTCTCTTCTTTCTCTTTCTTTCTCTCTTTCCTCTAACTTTCTCTTTCTTTCCTCTCTTTTCTCAATCTTTTTTCTCTTTCCTCTTTTTCTCTTTCCTCTCCCCCTCTCTCTTTCTTTCTCTTTCCTCTCCCTCTTTCTCTTTCTCTCTTTCTCTTTCTCTCTCTCCCTCTTTCCTTTTTCTCTTTCCTCTTTCTCTTTTTCCTCTAACTTTCTTTTTCCTCTCTCTCTCTCTCTTCCTCTTTCCTCTTTCCTCTTTCCTCTTTCTCTTCTCTTCCTTTCCTCTTTCTCTTTTTCCTCTTTCTCTCTCTCTCCCTCTCCCTCCAGGTGAAGAGAGAGAGAGATCGAAAGGCAGACAGTGCCAAACGGACAGGGAGGGGGAGCAGGACAGAAGGCAGCAGTTCCCAGCTGCCCCCCCACGTCCTCAGCCAAACAGATGGGGAGGGGAGCAGGACGGCACGCAGCAGTTCCCAGCTGCCCCCCCACATCCTCAGCCAAATAGATGGGGAGGGGAGCAGGACGGCACGCAGCAGTTCCCAGCTGCCCCCCACGTCCTCAGCCAAACAGATGGGGAGGGGAGCAGGACGGCAGGCAGCAGTTTCCAGCTGCCCCCCACGTCCTCAGCCAAACAGATGGGGAGGGGAGCAGGACGGCAGGCAGCAGTTCCCAGCCGCTCCCCCCACGTCCTCAACAAAACGGGCGGCGAGGGCGAGCAGGACAGGAGGCAGCAGTTCCCAGCTGCCCCCCTGTCCTCAGCCAAACAGATGGGGAGGGGAGCAGGATGGATGGCAGGCAGCCAGCCTGGCTCGCCTCTGGCCTTGGTCCGTCTCTTCGCTGCTGTGCCTGCTGCCGGGAAAAATGCCCCGGCAGAAGCTGCCTTTATCCAAAGGCTGGGAGGAAGCTCGCAACTATGATATCAACCACGCCACCAAAACTGCCAGCTGGGTCACCACGCGGGACAGGTGAGGAAGGACGGACTGGAGGAGGCTTAGCCAGTGGGCTGGGAGAAGCCTTACGGGAATGCTGGCAGCTGCAGGGTGTTTTGTAGCCAGTGGGCCGGTTGCGAAATTGCACAAAATGGGGACAGGGTGTTCTGGGGCTGCTGGGGTGTCCGGTGGCCAAGCAGAGGAAGCTCAGCAGCAGGCCAGAGACAAAACTTACTGTTTTTGCTTGTTCTGTCTTGCTTTCTGCTGCTTGTTCTCTCTTGCTTTCTGCCGCTTGTTCTCTGTCTCGCTTTCTGCCACGTGCTCCGAAACCGAAACCTCCTTAGTTTATATTGGCTTTCAAACGCCAATAGAATAGAGTCTCTTGTTTGGCAACCACCATGAAATGGTCGTTCGACCCCAAATGGGGTCGCGACCCACAGATTGAGAACCGCTGATATAAAAGGATCATCTCCTCTCCAATTGCTATATTACTTTTTAACCAGTAGATGTCCTTAGAAAGCTAAAAAAATAAATCCATTTTTCCCCCAAAGTCATTTCACTTTTCATTCTTCTTTCTTTACTCAAAAAAACAACAACAACATAGGCTAATAATAAAGGTTGTGAAAAAAGTTTTTCCGATACCCCAAAGTACTTATATGAAAAAAACCAACGTAATTTCTAAAACTTTACTTTGTTCCTTTGTTCGCCTTTCTTCCCCAACGAATAAAAGCTGCCTTTCCAAGCTAGGGAAATCTTTCCAACATAGCTCTTACTGGCAAAAAACAAACAAAAAAAACGAAGAGAGGAAAAAAAAGGAAAGGTCTCACCCAGATTCACCACGGTGGGTCTGAAGCTTAGATGTTCTTTGGACTTGCGGTTCCTTGCGGCAGAGCGATCGGCCGTTTTATTGGCCGATCTTCTCCGTTGGCCCTCAGAGTTCCGTCCGGACAGCTGGAGGAGCCGCCGCTCTTCCGCTGCCGGAACGCTGCCTCCTCGTAGGAAAGTCGCACCCTTCAGGGCGACTTTGGACCCGCATAAGGGCCCGCCGACGGAGGGAAAACTATTCGGCGAGGAGAGTGATCTCCCCGGTCGACTAGCGACACCGCGACCGGAACCAGAAGTCAATGAAAATTGTTTTTAAGACACAGTATTGGCTGTGTGAGGCATGCGATCCAGTCTTGGTCTGGGAGTGTTTTAGTCTTCTCTATGCTGTTTTTTCTGATCTCCAAGTTAAGAGTTGTTGATGTTCCACAGAGCGGAATGAAACTGTATGTATTGTGTTTATATATATTTTATAAAGTTTTTCTAAACTATGTCTCCTGCTCATTTTGAATGTGTGCTTATTTTGGGGGCTTATTTTTGCGCTGGAAAGCTGTAAAACTCTAACAGGTTATGAACCCAGATCCCAGCCAGCCCTTGCACACAGTTCAGACTGAAGAAAAAGATTGAAGCTCAACATGGAGCTGTAATTAAGCTAAGGGACTGCCTGAATTAAGAAAGAAAAGTCTGCTCAGCTGAAGGCTTGCAGGATGGCTGATTTAAAGGAGCACTCTCTGCCTCGATTGGGACAAAATAATTATCTTATTTGTCTGCAAAAATGGAATGCTTTCTGAAGGCTAAGGAGCTCTGGGATGTTGTGATTAATCCACCCCAGGGGCAATTAGTAGCTGCAGATCAACGGAGGCATGATAAGGCACTGGCTTACATCATCTTAAATGTGGAAGATGAACAATTCTTAAATGTAGCTGACTTAAAAACTGTACAAGAGGTTTGGCTGAAACTGAGAAGTGTGCACGTGAGCGTGTCAGCATGCAATATAGTGCAATTATCGAGGCAATTGTACAGAGCCCGGCTGCTGCCACATGAGAGTGTAAAAGAGCATTTGTTTCACATGCAGAATTAGAATTAGAACAGTGAGGAATGCAGATTCCTAAATCTCAGAAGGTACTGTTGGTATTAAATAGTCTTGACAAAATGTGGGCCATTGTTTTAGCTGTTTTTGAATGAAGACCAGAACAGGAAGTATGGAAGCACTTAAGGCCTGTTTGATTTCAGAAGAACAGAAATGTCACGAGGAGAAATTCCTGAGGTGGGGGTCCAAGGAGCAGAGAGAGCAAAGCAGCAGACTGCCTGTCTCCAGAGATTGGATTACATCTCAGCAAAGAATTACCAAGAGGAAAGAACAGGAGAAAAAGAAATGCTTCATTTGTGGAGCTAAAACTCATTTAAAGAAAAACTGTTTACAAGGAAGAACAACAGAAAATGGACAAGCTGCTGGTGCAAAAGTTAGCTATTGTAATAGCAGAGATAAATAGACAGTGGGGCTAGTCAAACAATTGTTAATAATTCTAAGTTGTTTTCCAAATTGGATTCAACTGGAGGAGATGCAGTGGCCTTAGCAAATGGCCAGAACGCAAAAATCATGGGGAAAGGCAGTGTGCTGATTTCATGTCTGGAGGAAAGGTTTAATAATGTATTATGTGTGCCTGAAATGGAGCATAATTTATTGAATGTCTCCAGTCTGACAAACAAGTGTTTGAGACCACATTTGCAGATGGGAAAAGTCTCATAAAAAGAAATGGGGAAGTATGTGCACAGGGCATAAAACAGGATAATCTTTGTGTGCTGCAGGCACAAAAGGTTCAATGTATCCAAACATTTGGTAATGTGGCAAAGCATGATTCATGCATTCATCTCTTGCACAGAAAGCTTGGCCATGCCGGCTTCAGAGTGTTGCATAGGATGCCAGAGTTTGCAGAGGGATTAACCTTAAAAGGGTGTAAGGCATACCTAGACTGTGCAGTATGTAAATCGTTGAAATCTAAAATATTCCCAGTGAGCAAGAAAAGCACAAGGTAGACAACAAGGGTTCTAGAGCTGGTACATGCAGATTTGGTAGGACCAATGTAAACCAGCTGGGGAGGAGCCAGGTATGTGCTGGTCATTGTAGATGACCATAGCAGATTTGGGTTCTGCTATTTGCTGGAAAGCAAAACAGAGGTACTGCAGAAATTAAGGCAATGGGTGACGTTAAGTTCTGGGTTCAAATGCAATCGTGAAGACACATGGTGAAATTAAGAGTTCTTTATTCTTCTCAGACTATCTTACAACCAACAACGAACAAAAGTAAAATAGGCTTCTTTTAAAGATGACGGACCCGGAATACAGCAAACAATGTAACTAAGCATTTCTTGCCTTGCACATGCACGCAAAGCCGGCACCGCTCAGTCTGGTCCCAGGCAGGCAGCGTTGTGTGCACACGCACAAGGCTGGCATGGACCAGTCTGTTCCCGGGCAGCCTTGGAATGCCTGGGACCAATGCAACGCCCCGAGCCTGATTTTGCAGACTTAGGACACAACACCCCTCCCCCCTAGATGGAGCATTCCTGATACACACACAGGTGTACTATCACTGGCAGGAGTGTTATACAGTCCAGTAATCAAATGCAATGAGCCTGGATAATTGGGTCTGCCTTCAGACAAACCCCCTTCACTTTCAGTAATTCCTGAATGTTTCCGAAATCAAAAAAATATTACAACGTTCTATCCGAATGCTTCCTGTATTCAGGGTCCTCCTGAAATACCTTATTGACTTGGCAGCAACTTCACAAATTCCCTAAGATGTTTGGGTGGGAACTTGGCCCACTGCAACCTTCTAAGGCCAGAAGAGATAGCCTGGCCCACCTGCTCACCTACCAGGCAAGGCAAGCCAGGGTGTTGCTACCTTAAATTCCCAGGTGACCCTGGTGAGGATGCCTGGCCTACCTGCTCGCCTACCAGGCTAGGCAGGCCAGGACTTTGCTGCCCCAAATACCCAGTTGACCCGCCCATCTGCTGGCTGGCTGGATCCTCTAAGTCCAAACCAGCATACCTTGGAGGGGTGCTAGTCCCCGGGTCCACAATGGATCCTTCTTGGGAACACTGTCCTTCAAACCCAAGGCCAGCAGATGGAGAGTGCTGGGTCGCGGAAGTGCCCCAGTACCCAGTGGCCCCCGAGCACATGCCCAAAGTGCCAGAGTCAGGAGTCTCCTCCCTGGCAACCCCCCGTGCTGATGACCTCCCTCTGGGAACAATTGCGAAATTGGACAAGCGCCCCTGTTTGTTTGTTTGTTTATTTATTTATTTATTTGGGTTTGTATGCCGCTCCTCTCAGAGGACTCAGAGCGGCTAACAACATATATATAACAATAAAATTACAATAAAAAACCCCAAACAACGATATCTAAAAAAAACAATAAAACACACATTCAATTCAACAATCAACCACAATTATCCCCAGGCCTGCCGGCAAAGATGAGTTTTTAGATTTTTCTGGAAGGCCGGGAGAGTCGGAGAAACACGGACTTCAGGAGGCAGTTGGTTCCAGAGGGCGGGCGCCACAACAGAGAAAGCCCTCCCCCTAGGGCCCGCCAGACGACATTGTTTCGCTGATGGGACCTGGAGGAGGCCAACCCTGTGCGCTCTCACCGGTCGTAGAGAAGTATGTGGCAGAAGGCAGTCCCATAAGTATCCTGGTCCCATGCCATGAAGGGCTTTATAGTTGATAACCAACACCTTGAATTGGGCTTGGAGACCAATAGGCAACCAATGCAGCATGCGGAGAGTTGGTGAAATGTGGGCACAACGCGGAAGGCCCACAACTGCTCGCGCAGCTGCATTTTGCACTAATTGTAGTCTCTGAACACTCTTCAAGGGTAGCCCCATGTAGAGAGCATTGCAGTAGTCGATCCTCGAGGTGACAAGGGCATGTGTGACTGTGAGGAGAGACTCCCGATCCAAGTAAGGACGCAACTGGTGCACTAGGCGAACCTGGGCAAATGCCCCCCTCACCACAGCTGACAAATGATGATCCAATGTCAGTTGTGGATCGAGGAGGACTCCCAAGTTGTGGACCTTCTCTGAGGGGTTTATAGATTCACCCCCAGGGTAATGGAAGGACAGATAGAAGTGTCCTTGGGAGGCATCACCCACAGCTACTCTGTCTTATCGGGGTTGAGCCTTAATCTGTTAACACCTATCCAAACCCTCACAGCCTCCAGACACCGGCACATCACCTCAACTGCTTCACTGATATGGCCAGGAGTGGAAATGTACAGCTGAGTATCATCAGCGTACTGATGGTATCTCACTCTGTGCCGATGGATGATCTCACCCAGTGGCTTCATGTAGATGTTAAAAAGTAGGGGGGAGAGAACCAACCCCTGAGGCACCCCACATGGGAGTAACCTAGAGGAGGACCTCTGACCCCCCCAAACACCAACTGCGACCGACCAGTGAGATAGGAGGAGAACCACCGTAACACGGTGCCCCCCACTCCCAATCCCTCCAGCCGGCGCAGAAGGATACCATGATCGATGGTATCGAACGCCGCTGAGAGGTCAAGGAGCACCAGGAAAGAGGACTGGCCTCTATCCCGGGCCTGCCAGAGATCATCCATCAGAGCGACCAAAGCAGTTTCGGTGGAGTAGCCGGGCCTGAACCCCGACTGCAGAGGGCCCAGATAATCGGCTTCCTCCAGAGACCGCTGGAGCTGACGTGCCACCACCTTCTCAACAACCTTCCCCACAAAGGGGAGGTTGGAGACCGGATGATAGTTGGTCAAAATTGCTGGATCCAGGGAAGGCTTCTTGAGGAGGGGGCGCACAAGTGCCTCCTTTAAAGGAGCTGGAAAGGACCCCTCCCTCAAAGAAGCGTTGACAATCTCCTGGATCCAGGTATGTGTCACCACCCTACTGGCCGAAACCAGCCAGGAGGGACACGGGTCCAACAAACAGGTGGCAGAACTCACAGCTCCAATGGCCCTGTCCACTTCCTCAGGTGTAACAGCCTCAAACTCACCCCAGATGACTGGACAAGAACATGCCCCTGTCCCCTTGACTGAATCATTATCAGTCGACTCTGCTACACAATTGGAGTCTAGTCAGCCCGGATCTGAGCCACTTTGTCTGCGAAACAGTTGTTAAAGTCCTCGGCACTACCCTGCAAGGGAGGCCCCGGACCCCTCGGGTTAAGGAGGGACCAGGTCCCCCTAAACAGGGCAGCCGGACAAGATTCCGCAGACGTGATCAAAGCAGAAAGATACAGAGATCTTGCCGCCTTAATCGCCTTCAAATAGGCTCTAATAAATGAGCTCAATCTGGTTCGATCAGATCCGGACCTACTTCGTCACCATCGCTTCTCTAGACGTCTCTTATGGCACTTCATCCCCTGAGCTCCTCGGTGAGCCAAGGAGACCTCCTGGGGCCAGCACCACGGAGAGGTCACAGCGGCGCAATCCGGTCAATAGCCCCCTTCACAGCCGTATTCCATGCCGCTACCAGGGACTCCGCCGAATTGTGAATGAACGAGCTCGGTAATTCCCCAAGCGCCGTCTGAAAACCAATTGGATCCATCAGGCGTCTGGGGCGGAACCACCTAATCGGTTCCGCCTCCCTGCGGGGAAGGATTGGGGCCATAAAATTCAGTCGTAGCAGAAAATGATCGGTCCATGACAAAGGCATGACATCTAAGCCCCTTAAAGCCAGATCATTACCCAACTGCTCCGAAAGGAAAATCATATCCGGGGCATGCCCACCCTCATGCGTCAGATCCTGTACTACTTGGGTCAGGTCCATGGTTGTCATGGTGGCCATGAACTCCTGTGCCAACCCCGAGGACTCACCAAGCGACGGCAGATTAAAGTCCCCCAAGACTATAAGTCTGGGGAACTCCACCGCCAGCCCAGCAACCTCCTCAAGTAGCACAGGCAGGGCTGATGTCATGCAGCTGGGAGGCAGGTATGTCAGCAATAAGCCCTCCTGAACCCCTAGGTCCAGCATCATAAAGATGGACTTGCAACCCGGAATTTCGGAAACAGTGAGTCTGCGTAGACTGAGGTTTTCCCGGGCCAAAACAGCCACTCCTCCCCCCCTTCCCTGGGATCGCGGCTGGTGCCATACCTGATAACCTGGTGGGCACATACCCGAGAGGGGAACCCCCCCTCCGGGCCCAACCAGGTCTCAGTCACACACGCCAGGTCAGCCTCCTCATCCATGAGAAGGTCATGAATGAGGGGGGCCTTATTATTAACCGACCTGGCGTTGAGCAGCAACAGTCTGAGCCCAGGGCCCGAGCTACGCTCATCACCAGGATCATGGGGTGAGCTAGATTTTTCAGAAGGGCCAGAACAAGGAACTGCTACGAGACAGCAGGACCGAGTTCCCCGAGTGCGGTCTACCCTCCTGCTCCCGCCATATCCGCCTCTTCCCTGAATGACCGGTATACTCCAACCCTCAGTGACTCCTGAGTCCGCATCCCCCCAGTCCCCGGCCTCCCTCAAGCTCGGCAGACCTGTCCATTCATCTATCATACATTCCTCATACATATCCTCATCCCATGCATACATATTAAAACATTAGTAATTAAAAATTTACATAAAAATTGGAATTCTTCTCTTGCAGTTTATGGATTGTTTGGATACCCCTGGTCAGTCTGCCTGTCTGGAGCACTGTCTGACATATGTGAATACTGTGGATACCCCCGGTGTGACTCCCTGTCTGGAATGATGATGGATGTGTGGGATGACCCCCTATTCCGTGAATTCCTGCCAGGAGCACTTGTGGAACCCTGTGATGACTCTCCAATAGCCTCAGCAGCAGCTAGTGATGACCTGTGAAACTGATCCCCAGAATGCATGTTATGGTCTTCCTCCCCTCCCCAGAGGAGAGCCAGGAGCGGAAGGGTGAGAGTCCAGTCCCCAACACAGTTGGTCTATGTGTCTGCGCAGAATGCGGCCATCTTCCAAGGCCACTTCGTATGACAAAGGCCCTGAGACCTTGCAGACCACAGTTGTGACCCAGAGATGACCAGGCCCATAGTTTCTTGCTCAAACCGGATCGCCCACCTGGAGTCTCCTAGGTGCCCACGGTTGTGACACCTGTGAAGCCACCCAGTCAGGGTGCAGCCTGTCCAGTTTAGTGATGAGGCGGCGACCCCAGTGGAGTTCAGCGGGGCTCTTCCCTGTGGCAGTGCATGGTGTGGTGCGATGTGCAACAAGGAAATCTGCTAACCTGTGATGCCAGTTACTATAAGTCAGTTTCTTGAGGGCATCTTTGGTCATGTGCACCATCCTCTCTGCCAGCCCGTTGGAAGATGGATGAAAGGGAGCCGAAGTTGCATGGTGGATCATGTTGGCCTGGAGAAAAGCCTGGAACTCAGAAGAGGTAAATTGAGGGCCATTATCTGAAACCAGAACATCTGGAAGACCGTGTGATGCAAAAATCCCTCTCAATGCTTGGATAGTTCTGGCAGTAGTAGTGGAGGAAACAGGAACAACCTCTAGCCACTTGGAATGGCTGTCAACAACAACCAGGAAGAATTGCCCCTGAAAGGGCCCAGCGTAATCTATATTTACCTTAGACCATGGGGTTTGAGTTTCCTCCCACCTATGTACTGGGGCCTGAGACATTTCAGGCCTAGACTGTTGGCACACTTGACACCCGTGTACCTGAGCCTCGATGGCTTTATCGAGTACAGGCCACCAAAGATGGCTGCGTGCAAGTGCTTTCATCCTGACTATACCACGATGTCCCTCATGCAGAGAGATCAAGATTCTAGACCTCAATGAGGCTGGGATCACTACCCTGCTTCCCCATAACAGGCAACCCTTAAAGGTGGACAACTCATGCTTCTTGAGACAGAAGCTTTGGAACTCAGTATCAGGGCACTTGTCAGGCCATCCTGACAGCACCCATGTCAGCACACGTGTAAGCATGTGATCAGTGGCAGTTTCTGCAGCCACATCCCTAGCATTGAGGGGAGACTCAGGCAACTCCTGGATGGACAGAATATTAATGGCTGGAGCAGGATCTGGTTCTATTTGGTTCAGGGGTAGTCTACTCAGGCCATCAGCATGGCCCATTTCTTTCCCAGGTTTGTGAACTAATGTATAGTCATATGCTGACAGGCAAATGGACCATCTCAGCATACGAGGAGAAATGATGTGTGGGGTCTGTTTATTAGTGGTAAACAAACCCAGCAGAGTTTATGATCAGTAAAGACCTTGAAGTGGCGGCCATATAAGAAATCATGAAATTTCTTAATGCCAGCCACTATGGCCAAGGCTTCTCTGTCAATCTGAGCATAATTTCGCTCGTACCGCTCCCATTCCATAAGGAGATGCATTGCATGCAATGCAAACAGGCAGTTGCTAATTGAAATGTGCTAAAACAGTGTTAGAAGTGAGCAAGGCTTTAACCTCATTGAAACTCTTTTCATGGACTTTAGACCACTGCCAAGGAGCCTGCTTGTCTAAGAACCTATGTAGTGGCAGCTTTATGTGGGAGAAATGCATGGTAAAAATGTAATAGCCCCAAAAAGGCTTGCAGCTCATTCTTAGACTTAGGGCTTGGGGCCTGCTGGATAGCTTGCAATTTAGTTTCAGCAGGGTGAATGCCTTGAGCATCTATCCTGAATCCTAAGAAGTCAGTATCAGTGACTCCTATCTTATATTTATCTTTCTTTAGTTTAAGGCCTGCTTTTCGAAAACGAAGCAAGACAGCCCTTAACCTCTCTGCTAAATTTTGAGATGACTCCCCAGCAATGAGGACATCATCAAAGTATGGACAGACCCCAGGAATACCTCGAAGTGTGCTTTCCATAACACTTTGGAATATGCCAGGGGCTATATTTACCCCAAATTACAGTCTCTTGACCTTAAATGCCCCTCTGTGAGTTACAATAGTCTGGGCCTGTGCAGCTGCCTCATCAACAGGTAGCTGTTGGTAGGCCTGTGCCAGGTCAAGCTTCGCAAAAATGCGCCCCCCCTTGAATGTGACTTACCACAGGCACTGGATAAGCGTGCTGTTGCAGCGCCTTATTCAGTGTGTACTTGTAATCTGCACATATACGTATGTCCCCATTAGCCTTTAGAGGCATTACTATGGGGGTTTCCCATGGACTTGAGTCCACAGGTTCCAGAATGCTCTGCTGGAGCAATTTGTCCAGCTCAGCATCAATCTTACCCTTGAGGGAAAAAGGTACCCTCCTAGGTTTAACCCTGATTGGTGTGATGTTTGGGTCTAATCTTAGCGAAATGGGAGGCCCCTTGTAGGATCCTATCTCTGAACTAAACACATCTGCAAACTCCCTGCAGACTTCTGCAAGGCTCAATGTTTGCAAATGGTGCAGCCAAGTTACCTGGATCCCTAGAGCAGCGGTTCTTAACCTTTTCCGGGGCTCGACCCTGGCCCGCATCACGAAAAAAAAAGGCGGGCCCACACCATGCATGCGTGGTGCGACAGGGCGCATCGCGCATGCATGACGCGATGGCCCGCATCGCGATAGGGAAAAAATGGCCAACCAAAAAAAAATGGCCGACCCCCCCAAAAAATGGCGGGCCGCACTGCGCATGCGTGGTGCGATGGGGCGCATCACGCATGTGCGGCGCGACGGCCCGCATCGCGATAGGGAAAAAAATGGCCGACCAAAAAAAATGGCTGACCCAAAAAAAATGGTGGGCCCGCACCGTGCATGCGCGGTGCGACAGGGCACATCGCGCATGCACGGCACGATGGCGCACATCACGATAGGGAAAAAATGGCCGACCCAAAAAAAATGGCCGACCAAAAAAAATGGCGAGCCAGCACCGTGCATGCGTGGTGCGATGGCCCGCATCGCGATAGGGGAAAAAATGGCCGACCCCCCAACAAATGGCGGACTGCGGTGCTTGGCAACCCCCGTGAAATGGTCGTTCGACCCCAAATGGGGTCGCGACCCAGAGGTTGAGAACCGCTGCCCTAGAGCCTCAAACCAATCAAGTCCAATAAGACTCGTACGTTCACCCCCAACAACCACCACATCTAGGGGACCCTCAAAATCCTTATGCTGTACTCTAAGGGTGGCCTCTCCCTTAACACACACCATAGAATTCTGAAAATCTGTGAATATTAGATTGGACGGCCTGAGTTTAACTCGAAGTCTACTGCTGCTGCATATCCTTTTGAAGATATTAATGGAAATAAGGGAGAGAGTGGACCCAGTGTCCAACTCCATTGATAAGGGAACCCCTTGCAACCTTAAGTTGATGGACAGTTTCTTCTTAAGGGGCTTATGTGTTCCTGTTTTCAAAATACTCCTGCGCGATGCGCAGAAGCCCACCCTATGTTGGCTGGGAACCCTTGTACCTTTCAGATGCAATTCTTCATGAGGTTGGACCTTCTGGCAACCCAAACAGATGGATGCTATGTGGCCTTGCCTGCCACATGCTCTGCAGAAGGCGGAATGAAACTTGCAGTTAGCTCGCTTGTGGCGACCTCCACACCCAAAGCATTGAAGAGATGCTGGGGCCTTTTCCTGACGTTCCTTCTGCCTCCTTTCAGCTGTCATCTCCTCTTCAGGATCCTCATCCGATCCTTCTCGAACGTCCTCTTGATGGACTGTAGCAGTCTCTGGAGCGCTTCTGGTGAGCCGTAATGTCTTCACAGCCGCACCTGCTGCTTCCTCAGCTGTCACCTCTCATAGCGCATCTTGGAAGGAGACTTCTTCCTTAGCAAAAATCTTCTGCTGCAAGTCTCTGTTCCTTAGCCCACAAACAAATCTATCTCGCAGCCTCTCTTCCAGGTCTTTGAACTCACAAGGCCTGGCTGCTCTCCTTAAAGCCACAATAAAGTCTGTAGCAGATTCACCCTGCTTCTGGTCCCTCTGTTCAAATGCGTGCCTCCAAGCAATAACAGACAACTTTGGCTGGAAGTGTTCCTTCAACAGCTTCTTCAAGTCAGTATATGCCAATGACTCCAGAGGTGCAGGGGCCACCAGGTTTTATGCAATTTCAAAAGCTTCCTGTCCACACACACACAACAGAGTTGCAGCCTTCAAGCCATCTTCTCTAATTTGATTTACTCTGAAGTAATTCTCCACCCTTGCTACATAAGAATTCCATCTCTCTGGGTGTGAGACAACAAAATCAGACAAACGCCCAATCTTTGCCATTCTTAGTTGCAAACTTCACCACTTGCTCTTCTGCAAACTTTTCTAAGGGAAAGGATCCTGTAGCCCAACTCACCCTCCAGCGACTCTGTACTGGCAGGCTGGGACGCTGATTCAGATGCCGTCTTCCCTCTCCAGGACTTCTTAGATAAATCCTCAAAACTTCCTCTCTTTTTTTGCAGAAGATCTCATCCTCATCGCCAATGTTAAGTTCTGGGTTCGAATGCAATCATGAAGACACATCATGAAATTAAGAGTCCTTTATTCTTCTCAGACTATCTTACAACCAACAATGAACAAAAGTAAAACAGGCTTCTTTTAAAGACGATGGACCCGGACTACAGCAAACAATGTAACTAAGCATTTCTTACCTTGCGCATGCGCGCAAAGCTGGCACCGCTCAGTCTGGTCCCAGGCAGCCAGCATTGTGCGCATGTGCACAAGGCTGGTGCCGACCAGTCTGGTTCCGGACAGCCTTGGAATGCCCTGGACGAATGCAACGTCCCAAGCCTGCTTTTGCAGGCTCAGGACACAACAGATGAGCTTCGCAGAAAGAAGATATGGGCAACAGGTATGCCAGCTGCAAACTGACAGGGGTTCAGAATTCATGTCAGCGGGTTTTCAACCGTGGTTGGGACAGCTAGGAATAGACACACAAATCCGTACACATCAGCTGAGAATGGCATCGCTGAAAGATGGAATGGAGTCTTGCAGACCATGAAAGACTCACTGCTGGAGGATTCTGGTCTGAGCAGGTCGTATTGGGGTGAAGCCATGTTGACTGCTAATTATTTGGTCAATAGGCTGTGGAGTTCTTCTATAAATGATACTCCTTATGCTGTGCTATATGGAAGAAAGTCATCTCTAGCACATTTAAGGCTATCTGGAAGCAATGCATGGGTGCATATTCCAAAGGTAATCAGGAGAAAAGGGCAACAAAAGGCTAGAAAGCTCAGGTTTATGGGCTATGAGAACTATCGCTTTAGTGATGGGAGCAGAAGTATAGTAATTTCCAGATCTGCTAGCTTTGCAGAGCAGAATTGGGACAGAATTAATGCCAATTCTGGGAATGATCCACTTAGTGACAATGACTCACTTAGTAATGGTGTCAGCGTTCAGGGAGGAGAAACTGAAAAAGGACAAGAAAAGGAGTCAGAAGAAGCAGGAAAGGGTTGACAGTCAAGAGCAGTCAATGCCACGCAGGTCAGAGCGATGGAACAAGGGGATTCCACCTGACAGGTATTCTGCTGGGAAAGTAAAAGTGTGTAATGTGTGGTATGAGCCAAGAAACTATAAGGAAGTATTGGCACTACCCAAAGTGGAGTAAATGAAGTGGAAAGAGGCCATGGACAAAGAAATGAAATCCATGGATGAACATAAAGTGTTTACCTCTATGACTTTGCTACGAGGTTACAAAACTGTAGGATGTAAATGGGTATACAAAAAGGAAGTGTTACTCAATAATGAAGTCCAATATAAGGCAAGATTAGTAGCACAGGGGGTTTTGCAGAAGAAGAATGTGCACTATGATGAGGTATTTGCACCAATGGTAAAAAGTGAAACTATAAGGTTGGCACTAGCCTTGGCAATGGCACATGGTCCTAAAATCTGGCATTTTGATATAAGTACAGCATTCCTCAATGCAGAGTTGGAGGAAGAAATTTACATGGTTCAAGCACCAGGATGTACGGACCCACCTCAATTTTACATCTTAAGAAGACAGAACTCTTGGAATGTCTTTTCCAATAGGAATCTTTATTAAGAGAAACTGATTGCAGGCATGCTGGACAGGATCTGAGGAATCCTCTCCCACCATTCTGTGTTTTAAAGTGTTCCCAAGCAACCCCCACTCCACAGTTTTCCAGGCAATTCAATCCGTCAGTCCGCTCCGTCAGCACGATCACTCATTTTCTTTTTTTCCAGATCCCAAGTGTTGCATTCCCCCCCCCCTTTCTGTCACTGCCAGCAAAGGGGAGAACTTCAGAGGGAGTAGGATGAAAGACAATGGCCGCGTTGTTATGGTTAGTCCTCTCGAAGAGAATAAACCACCGGTCACTTTGTAGTTAATGAAGGAAGGGAGAGTCATAAAACCCCCATGGTTACCCTCCTCCACTTCCGTAGTATGACAGAATCCAGAAGAGAGTAAGAATTGGTTTTATATCAGAATAGGTAGATAGAAATGAAATATAATTGGATTCTGACACAGTGTATGAAAGTAAAAAGCCTGGCACTGTATATAAACCGAACAAGGCCATTTATGGGCTGAAGCAATCAGCCAGAAACTGGAACATCTGTTTAGATGTGGCATTTGTTAGGAATAAAATTTTAGAATAAAAAGTGAAGTTAAGTGACACATATTCTGTAAAATTTCTACACGCAGACAGTAAGATTTCTACACAATTTCTACATGTATACGTACCTTGTAAGAGTTCTGCACATAGGCTATAGGATTTCCACACTGAGCTGTAGGATTTCATGATAAAGTACATAAAAGGTGAAGCAAAATAGTAAGGGACAGGGATAATGTATTTTGTTTAGGTGATTCTGATACGATTGTAACCTCAGAGGAGGGGCCAAGGGTTCGGGATAGAATGTATATAATGTGTGTTTTTGCTGTGATTAGGTGTGGCTCAAATATTTATTTGGAGTCCACCACCATTTATTTGGAGTCCTACAAACCGTTGTAGCCAATAAATCTCTGTTTAAATTCAACTTGCTGTTTGGTGTAATTCAGAGGGCCAGAATTTCTACCAACAGTTTTGGTGCCCAATGTAGGGCTGGAGACTGGGATCGTTTGTCTGCACCAGATCTGGGAGATGACATGGAAGGCATGTCCTGTTGATTTCGACAGTCTATCTCATCTTGTTGGTAACGGAGCAGCAGCGCTTTCCTTGGCGAACCCATAAACTTGATGTTGGACAGAGATAAGAATTGAACCGGTGTGTGTGTGTTGCTGGCTTTCAGGAACTGGGCAACTCCGTGCACGGACCTAGGTAAGTGTTCTGGGGTGGCCAGTATACACTGCCTAGGCAGTCGGTGGGAAGGCTGGGTAGGCTTGTGTGAATTTTAGACAGATTGGGAGTGTGTGAAACATCCCAAGTATCCAATTATTGAAAGTGGACCTCTGATAACTCTAGATTCACGCAAGTGCATATCTAGGAGGATCAGGGGGAAGTGAAGTAAGGAATTTATGTGAAGTCTCAATTAGAATACACAGGATGGTAAACCAGTATGGGCAACACAGGGAGTATTCCAGAAAAGAAGTGTTTGAGAAAAATAAGGAGGAAACCCAAATTAAATATGGATAAAGAAAGTCCATTAGGGATTTTGTTGAGTAATTGGGGAAAACCTCCATATAATGAAATAATTAGTAAATTAGACATAACCAAGGAAGATGTGGTTAATTTGTGTTGTTTTGTCTGGTGGGAAGATGAAAAAGTAGAGTGGCCTAGATTAGGAACAAATGACTATTTTGCTTGTCAGAATTTATATGAGTATGTGTCAAGGAAAACATGTAGATCATTAGTCAATGAATTAGACTATGCTTTAATTTGGAACCCAGATAAATGGGTCATCTTGACTATGAGTGGCCCTAGCCCTCATAAAGTAACTTCAATATATTTACAACAAGAAGAATGAAATAGAGGAAGAAGAAGATGATGAAAAATCCATGAAATATTTACCCTCACCTTATAATCCTAATCCACCTCAACCAACAACTGTACAGATATCTATTCCATACCAGCTCCTGTAACACAAGCCCAGGGAGCTGTGAGAAGTGGACCCTATAAGGTATTAGTAAAAGAATTGGAACAATTGAAGAAAGATATAAAGAATTTTCCCTTTAAGGATAAACCACTACAGGCTTTTCCTTTAAGAGAAGTACCCAATGGAGTAGATAGCCAAGGACAGGCCCGTATCAGTTTTGTACATGAGCCTTTAAAGGCATCTGAATTACGCGCCTTTAAGAAAGAAACGAAAAGCATGATAGAAGATCCAATAGGGTTAGCAGAGCAACTGGATCTGTTGTTAGGAGCAAACATATACACATGGGATGAATTAGGAATGATACAGAGCATGTTATTTACAGCAGAAGAAAGACAGTTAATTCAAAGAGCAGCTCATTTGGTCTGGACTAGGGAACATAATCCCCAAGCACAGGGGGCAATTTTGGCAGATGTAAAATTTCCTGTAGTAAGATCAAATTGGGATAATAATAATGCTGCAGATAGACAAAACATGGAAGATATGAGAGTATTATTGATAAGAGGAATAAGAGAAGCTGTTCCAAAAGCACAGAACATGAGTAAAGCTTTAATGATAGAACAAGAAAAAGAAGAATCTCCAGCTACATTCCTCCAAAGACTGAAAGACGGAATGAGGAAGTATTCTGGAACTAATCCAGATGACCCAGCAAATACTCTTCTGGTAAAAATACAATTTGTGGTAAAATCCTGGCCGGATATAAATAAGAAACTACAAAAATTGGAGGGATGAACAGGCAAAAGTATAGATGATTTGTTGAAGGAGGCACAAAAGGTATATGTGCAAAGGGATGTAGAGAAATTTGGGCAACAGAATAAAATGATGGTTGCCACAATAAACCTAGTAATAAAACAAAAGGAAAGGAAAATGAATATTACCTGATGGATAGCAGGTGTTGAATAAAGCCATAACACGTGAAATAATCCGAACACTCCACGAGGGTTGTAGAAGATGTGTTTCTGAAAGGTATGGCTATAGGAGATTTTTCACTGTTGTGAAACAAATAACGGCTGGATGTCTCATTTGCAAGAAAGTTAATAGGCAAGCTCTAAGAGCAAAGGAAATTGGGAGAAGAAAGGAGCTCATTGGCTTTTGAACAGTTCCTTGAAATAATAATAATAGTTATTTGTTTGTCAGGAGAAGGGGCGTTGTCTTACCTGAATGCCTTTTCTCAGTATGGAGATGGAGAATCCACCAATGGGTTTTCTCTGTCTGCCTGCTTTTGAGACCAAGTAGCCAAACTTGACATGCCCCCTCTTGCTAGGAGATCCAGTCTTAACGAGGGCGAAGTGGCTGAAGGTGGACAAAGTGTTGGTTCTCAAACCCTTAAATGCGGCCTAACTGACCTAAAGAGTGGGTCTGGATTCTCCATCTCCATACTGAGAAAAGGCATTCAGGTAAGACAACGCCCCTTCTCCAGTACAGGAGACAGAGAATCCACCAATGGGACATACCAAAGCCTCACTGTCCCGATGGATGGGAAACAGATAAGGCCAGAATAGTGTCCCTGGAGACCACTTGCTGGAGGACCCTCCGACCAAAGGAGGCGTTTGCGGAAGCAAATTGGTCTATTCTGTAATGGCGAACAAATGGGGAGGGCTAGGACCATGTCACAGCCCTGCAAATTTCCTCGATGGACGCCTGAGTGGCCCATGCCGCAGAAGTCGCAGCACTGCGAGTGGAATGAGCAGTAAGATGACTTGGAGCTGGCAGAGAAGAGGACTGGTATGCCTCCGCTATACAGTCCCTGATCCATTTGCCAATAGTGCCAGCAGAAACCTTCTGGCCCAGAGAAGCCAGACGGAAGGATACAAATAGTGCCTCAGACCTACGAAAAGGTTCCATGCGCTTCATATAATGCCGCAGTGCCCTTTGGACGTCCAACATGCGCCACTGCCACTCCAAGTCATGGGAAGAATTGGGACAAAAATTTGGTAAGATGACTTCCTGTGCTCTGTGGAAGAGCGAGTTTACTTTGGGTGCAAAGGTGGGGTCCAGACGAAGGACCACCCGATCGCTGTGAAAGATACAAAGGTCATTCCTGGCTGATAAGGCAGCCAGCTCAGATATACGTCTGGCTGACGTAATGACGATTAAAAACGCCACCTTAAGGGACAGATTCCATAATGCAATAGTTGCTATGGGTTCAAAGGGTGGTTTTGTTAGAGCGCGGACACAAGGCAATTCCCAAGAAGGGTACCTGGGAGGCCTGGTGTTGCACGCACCCTTGATAAAGGCGCGAATCCTGGGATGGTGAGCTAATGGAACGGAATCTGCACAAGTGAATATTGTTGACAGGGCCGCCACCTATCTGTGAATGGTCGCAGGGGCGAGGCCTCTGTCCAGACCCTCCAAAAGATAATCTACTATCTGAGGGACGGTCAATTTGGAAACATCCAATTGTCGCCTACGACACCAATGGCAAAAAATTTTCCAAGTAGAATTATAAATGCGATTGGTCGCAGGACGACGAGAAGCCTGAATCATGGTAATGGCTCGAGGAGAAAATCATTCTTGAGCCATTATGCTGCGCTCAAGCGCCAGACGGTCAACTGTAACCACTGAGGGTCTGGGTGTTGGAGGGTCCCCTGGTGTAATGACACGCGATAAGGAGGAATCTTCCATGGGAGAGACTGGGAAAAATTCACCAAGTCAGCAAACCACAGCCTCTGTGGCCAGTAAGGGGCCACAAGGATCACTTCCGTCTGCTCCTGGAGTAGCTTGTGGATGGTCGCGGGTATGAGTGGGAGGGGAGGGAAGGCGTAAAGGAGACCTTGTGGCCACTGAGTCTACAAGGCGTCCGTCCCCTCCGCCCCTGGAAGGAAGTATTGGGAATAGTACCTGGGGAGTTGAGCATTGGTTGACGATACAAACAGGTCTAAGATTGGATGGCCGAACCTGTGAGAGATCTCGGAGAACAGATGCAACCCCCACTCTGAGGGGTCAACCGTGGAGCGATTCAAAAAGTCTACTTGCTGGTTCATGACCCCTGAGATGTGTTCAGCCCTGATGGAGGCCAGATTGGACTCTGCCCAGGAACCCAGGAGCCATGCCTCAGACATGAAGGACCTGGATCTGGTGCCCCCCTGGCGATTGACGTGCGGCTTGGATGCCACGTTGTCCGTAAGGATCAGAATGTGACGACCCCTGATCCAGTGCCTGAATTGGCACAGAGCTAGGTGAATGGCCCTGAGCTCCAGTCAATTGATGTTGTGTCTCAAGTCTGCGTGGGACCAGCGGCCCTGTGTAAACTGAGACTGTAGATGGGCTCCCCAGCTGAACGGACTGGCATTTGTTGTGATTGTGATGCGGTCCGGTTCCTTGAAGGGTGAGCCTTTGGTCACCACCTGAGAGAACCACCAACATAGCGCCCTGCGAATGTGGACCAGGACCCTGACCTGACGGTTGAATGTGCTGGCATTCACCTGCTGGAATGGTAGGAGGAACCATTGGAGGTCCCGCAAGTGAAGTCTGGCCCAGGGGACAATGCCTATGCAGGAGACCATCTTTCCCAACAGTTGGGAGAGTAAGACCAATGGAAATGTATGTTTCCTGTACACTTGGCAAGCCAGATCTCTGATGCTGATCACTCGCGCCTGAGAGAGATAGGCCGTGCAGTTTGTGGTGTCTATGACTGATCCCAGGTGCAGAAGTCTGGATAAAGGAACTGTCTGGCTTTTCTGAAAATTTACCAATTAGCCATGTTGTTGAAGGACCAGAATGGTGTGTTTTAGATCTGCCTGAGCTGCCTGGAATGTGGATGCTTGAATCAGGATGTCTTCCAGGTAACACTGGATGCGTATTGGTATTTTCCTCAACTGGGCGGCTAGCACGGCAGGATCTTTATGAACACCCTGGGGGGCAAGGAAGGGCCTTGTACTGGAAATGCCTGCCCCTGTAGTAGAACCTTAGGAACTGTCAGTGAGCTGGATGAATGGGAATGTGGAGGTACACTTCCGTGCGGTCTATTGACACCAGGAAGTCTCCCTGTCTGATGCCCCCCAGAATGGACTGGAGAGAGTGCATCTTGAACTTTTTGTAAGTGATGTAATGGTTGAGATGTTTGAGGTCCAAAATCACTCTCCACCCTCCTGAGGCCTTGGGAACCACAAAGAGGATGGAGTAGAACCCCCCTCCCTTGTGGTCTGGTGGTACTGGTTCTATGGCCTGAATCTCTAGAAGGTGTTGGATGGCCTCTTGCATGAGGTCCTGTTTGAGTGGATCCCTGGAAATGGAACAGGCAATGAATCGGTCCAGGGGCTTGGCTAGAAACTCCAGAGACAGACCAAACTGGATGGTTTGTAAGACCCAGCTGTCCATGGAAGTGAGTTCCCACTGGTGGAAGAAGTGGGCTAGTCTTCCCCCGATGGGAAGAATTGTGTAGGAGTCACTTGGACTTCCTGTAGGGGCGTCCTACCCCTTGAAATGGCCGCTTAGTCTGGCTCTGTTGTCTGGGCCGAAACCCAGGCCTGTCATAGGGGCGGTCATTCAGTCTTTCCTGTCTAGGAGTGTATGAATGGGAGGGCTGAGCGACTGTTACACCTGCTGCCAGCTGAAAGGACTACCTGTGAAAGTATGAAGTGGGACACTTGTCGGACTTTTTGTTTAAGTGAGCCATGACCTTGTACTTGTCCTTGTTTTCCACAAGGTACAGAGCCAGAGCCTCCCCGAATAGATTATTGCCCAGATAAGGAGCAGTCGCTAGATGCCATTTTAGCGATATTGATTGCTATAGACCTACAGGCAAAGTTGGCTGATTGAAGCATTGCATCTGCCGCATACTCAGTGGCCGCCACCATTTTACTTAGGTCCTGGTGGATCCGAATGTCCTCAGCGGGGACTCTGGCCTGAAGCTGGCATAACCATAAAAGTGTAGTCCGAACAAAAAAAGGACGCACAAGTGGCCGTTTTAATTGCCCATACAGCAGACAGATGGGTCCTTCCGGAAGGTCTGTTCCACTTTAAGTGCCTCCGACAGGTCCCCCGCAATCGCAGTCTGGGATACCAGAGGGGTCCAGGCCTCATCTACCTTGGGAACCTCCAATGCATCAGTGAGGTCTGTGGAGGTGCTAAAGATCTTTTTTTTTTTTTTTAATATAAAAATTCTTTTATTAAAACAATCAACATTGGACATAAAAACATATTATGCCGCAATCATCATGACACCTGGTATACAATACTAAGTGTTAGTCTTTGAAAACGTCTGAATTAGTAAGCCTTTTTCCCCCCTCCTCGCGTCTAGCCTCAACTATACTCCTGTTACATTTTATTTTATTTTGATTGGTGTTTCTCCTATCTGTTTCACTATCAATGTGATCAACATTAAACATAAGATCTTATTGCTAAACAATCCTCCTAGAACATAGCATACAACATTAGGTGTTAATCTTTGTAAACATCTGTTTTAGTAAACGTTCTTCCCTCCTCCCTTACATCTTCAAGTATAATCCGAATGCATTTTGTTTGATTGGTGTTTCTCTTATATATGGTCTATCTACTGTTTCTAGTCTATCGCATATTGTACGTTTGCGCTTCTGAATTGACTTCATCCCATTACTAGTGCAATCTTTTATAGTCCCTCACCAGAGATCCTGAGGTGAAAGTTTCATATCTTGAGGTAGAGATTCAGTCTACTTTAACAATATTAAAGCAAACATCATTAATCATGAGGTTATGTTAAGAGGCATTAGTTATAGAACATATACATTCAACCTTGGGTGTTAGTTTTTGTAAACCTTTGATTTGTTAACCCTTCTTCCCTCCTCCCATCGAGCCCTAGCTAAACGCCAGCTGCATTCTGTTTGATTGGTGTCTCTCTTGGATATAATCTATCCACTGTTTCCAGTCCGTCACAAATTGTTCATTGGAGCGATTTTTCAAATATGCTGATATTTTTGCCATTTCCGCCAGATTTGTTGCTTTCACAGTCCATTCTTCAATAGGCGGTATTTCCGGATTCTTCCAGTACTGTCCCACCAATAATCTTGCTGCTGTAATTAAGTTCAAAAATAAATTTGTCTCTGAGGTAGTGATATCCTTTGTGATCCCTAACAGAAAAGCCTGAGGTAGAAATTCTATACGCTTTTTGAAAATAGTTTGGAGTGTCCACCATATCTTCCTCCAGAATGCTTTGATTTTTCTGCATGCCCACCATATGTGAAAGTAAGTAGCCTCCCCGTCTCCGCACCTCCAGCATTTGGGCTGGGTGCCCGGGTAGATGAGTGATATTTTTTTCGGGTCTAGATGCCATCTATAGAACATCTTGTAGAAGTTTTCCCTTAAGTGTTGCGATTTCGTGAATTCTACATTCCTCACCCAGATTTTCTCCCACGTGTCTATGGCGATAGGGTGTCCGAAGTCTTGCGCCCACTTTATCATACAGTTCTTGACTAGCTCGGTTTCAGAGTCCATTTCTATCAGAGTGCTGTACACTCGTTTGATGTGCATAATCCCCTGTTCTCTGATCTGTTTGATTAGGTTCTCGTCGTTCTGGGAGAAGCCCTTCTTCCTGTCTTCACGCCACCTTGACTGTAGTTGTATATATGATAGCCAGTTACTTCCTATTCCTCTGTTTGCTAGCATTGCTTGAGGTTTCAAGAGGAACCTGTTTTCTTCTCCCAGTACAAGTTCACTGTAGGGCACCACTCCTTGCCCTTGGGATGTGTTCATATCCCCTGTTGCGTGTCCAGGGATCGTCCAGATGGGAATCTTGTCGTGTAGGAGGTGCTTATATTTCTTCCAGACCCATAGCAGTGGGATTCGTAGTGGGTTCTCCTTGAAGTTCCTATCTGCCTTTTTGTCGTATACTAGGTATGCGTGCCAGCCGAATCGTAGACCATGCCCCTCAACATTCAGAACTCTATCATTTGTCATGTTGATCCGGTGCTAAAGATCTTTTTATCAGTCCTGCTTACAGAAGGGAATGAGGAAGGGGAAGCCCATTGTTTCTTGATCCCTTTAAGGAAAATAGAGGGGCACGGAACATGGTGTTTGGTTGCCACCATTTCAAAAAATATAGGATTGGGACTGGTATCCAATGTAGCTTGCAGTTGCGGGAACTGATCAGATTCTATGTTAGCCATTGATATGGCCTTGCGCAGAAGTGTGAGAAAAAAGGCCGGATTGAATAGGCCTCCCGAAGGGGAGGGCTCAGGGGGAAGTTCCTCCTCCTCTGACAAATTAAAGTCCAGCTGCTCCTCACCTTGAGGGGAAGAGTAACCGCTCATGGAGGAATGCGTGGGAGATGTGGGCTCCTGAATCATGGGAAACTCCATAGGAGGACCATAAGGTGGCATGGCTGATGTAGAAGCCCCCTGATCGGGTGTTTGAAAGGAATGTTGCGCTAGCGCTCAGTCCATGACCTTGGATAGCAAGGCCTCAAGGTGGCCATCAGAGAAAATGTCTCCGATGTCCAGTCCCCTGAGTCCTGCAGCCATGGGAATAAATGTGGCCTCTGGGGCTGGGCCTGGAACTGTTGTTGTGTGTTTAGCCAGTGCGGATGGTGAACCCAATGTGACTGGCATCCCTGAGAGGGACCACATGCCCTGAGCTGAAGTTGAGGGAAGGTCAACTTCAGGGGCCGCCAATTGATCCATATCTAATCTGGCCTGTCTCTATGCCCTGGAGAACTCCTTCTTCGGGGCCTGGTGCCTATGGCTGGCTTGCTTTTCTGCCAGCTTGGAAGACTTTTTGAGTGTGTGCTTAGTCTTAGATTTGGACTTGCATGCCACCTCCTGTTCAGAGGATTTTTGGCAGCAGTAAGTGGAGGATGGAGAGACAGTACTCGAGGTTTGAGGCATCGAGGAGCCCTCCATCCTGGTTGAGCAATCTCAGGAAAACTGAGATGAGAGCTCTGGCAGGCAAGTAGCTGGTGGAAGCGAGATTGGAACAACAAACAAGACTGCTCCCCTGACCACCCAACCAGAAAAAATTCTCTCTGGGCTTAGGTCATGGCAATTGAGTCAGATGCCGAAGGCACGTTTGGGGCCACTCTCTGGGCTCCGCCCGAAGGCCTTAGGTGGCCAGTCAGAGTGCATCAGAAAAAAGGAAAAAGGAAAAAAATCCCCGAAAGGGCGTAGAGGCCTGAATGGACAAAAAGGTCCTTACAAAGGGAGGATCAAATCTCAATTGGCGGCTACTCAAATTGTATATGTAGTGGTAGTGAGACACAGTCCAGATGTGACCTAGGCCAGGCCAACTACTATAAATAGGTTTTGTTGGGCCCAAAAAAACCTGCATGTGGCATTCAAGATGGCCGCTTGACTATGGCAAGTAGGCCTAATTAGGTCTATGCAGGCTCCCACGTGGTTTTAGACTGGCGGCCGTCAGGAGGCTGTCTGATAATTTAGGCCCAGGAAGAACAGTTAAAGTGGAATTTAAGACCTTAAAAGGAGGCTGTGGCTGAGCCACCAATTGGGCAGCAGTGCTGGGAACACCGAAATGAAGGCTGATCTCGCTTCCTCGTCCTTCTCAGTGGCCCAAAATGGCAGTCATGACTCGTTCTCCGCTGAGAACGGTCTCCTCAGCCTTAACACAAAGTCCTGGGACTATGCCAGTCATGGTGGCAGTGCTAAACGCTGTGCCGAAATTGAGCTCCGTGGGGCTGCCTCCAAATGGCAGGCGAAGCAAGGGGTTCAATTCAGCTTCGTTGCCTTTAATGGCAACCAAAATGGCGCACGCGACTGTTCCCGACTGCCTGGGATGTTTCCGATGGTCAGAAGTCAAAATTGACTTTCAGACCTGCAGCCTGGGATTAGCTCTAGGAAGGAAATAAACAGGGGGGGGTGGTGAGGAAGGATCTGGAAAAAGTTCCAAGCAGACCCTGCTTGGAAGCTTTTTCTCAGAGCCCTGGGGAAAAGAACGCAGGGAAGCTGCAAGACCCCCCCTCCACCCCACACACCTCAATCAAGATTAATTAAACACTGAGCCCAGTGTTTGTGGGGAAATTTTGTTAGAGGGAATTCCAATTTGTTTTTAGTAAAATATTTGGGAGGAGAATTCAACAATGGAGTTTTCTAACCTGCTATCTGCTGAGAGCCAAACCTGATACATCTTCAAGAGCTGAGACCAAGTTAAGACTGGATCTCCTAGCAAGAGGGGGCATGTCAAGTTTGGCTACTTGGTCTCAAGAGCAGGCAGACAGAGAAAACCCATTGGTGTTTTCTCCATCTCCTGTACTGGAGAAAGTATGAAATGAAATATCTGTATGTAAAAGTGTTTATACAAGCAATTTGAATGGAAGTGAATGTGTGGATATGCTGATTCTCTCTGTGTGTGTATATATGTGTGTGTGAATTTCTCCCCCATCCCAGACTGTGAAAGAAACAATAAACTGCAGATTTTTTTTTGTTGCTGTAAAAGTGAAATGGAAAATGCATGTGAAGAAGAGAAAACTATTTTGTTCGTGGTGAGATTGTTGAGTAATTTCTTCTTCTTTTCCTGTCTCTTTCCACCCCCCCCCCACTGGCTGTGTTGCTTTAAGAGCGAGAGAGACAGAAAAGAAAAGGGGGGTCTGATCTTTTTAACTTTTTTCTGCTTAGAATTCTGGTTTGAGGAAGGTGGAGTGGATGTGAAATTTAATACTCATTCTTGCAGTAAGAAATAAGGTTATTTTTTTTAAATAAATGAAATATGAGAAGAACTAGAATACACCTATATAACCATTAACCAATAGAAATGACTTTGAATTGATTTGTTTAGATTTATAAATGATTTAACCTATTGGAAATTTGTTTTCATCTGAGTGGAATCTGATTAAATTGGAATTTGACAAAAATTATATTAAAACCAAAGAGTTAATACTAGAGCAGCGGTTCTCAACCTGTGGGTCACGACCCTTGTGGGGGTCGCACGAACCTTTCAAAGGGGTCACCTAAGACCATCGGAAAACAAATATTTCTGATGGTCTTAGGCAGGGCTTGTCAACCACCTTCTCTCCCTCCCCCCCATCCGCTCCACCTTACTTGTTTGTGGAAAATGTGCTGCTTGGCGGCAGTCTGCACGAACTCTACCAAATGTGCCCTGCAGGAGGCGCATGAAGAGCGTAGGCGCAGAGCAAGGCCCCACCCTCCACAGAGGCTCATTGTGCAGCAGCTGGATTGACTTCTTCTCGTGCACGCAGGTCAGTGAAGGGGAGGCCGAGAGAGGGAGGGAAGGAGGAAGGGATTCCTCCTCTTCTCTTAAGCTTCAAACCATGATCGGCTTCCCAAGGGCGCCACAATCCTCACAAAAGTGGGGGGGAGAGAGAGAAGCAAAGGGGGCAAGAAAGCTTGCAATGGTCTGGAAAAAGCACCTGTCAGCGTTGGTGACGAGAAATTCCCCACAAACCCAGGGAAGGGGTGGAGAAAAGGAGCCACCTTTGGGAGGAAACCGCTACCTTCTTCTCCTTGGCTTTGCACTCTTCTCTTCCTCAGCAGCCTCGCTACCAAGCCTCTCCTGGCTGGAATTTCCTTTCCTTCCCTCCCTCTCCCATTGTCCCTTTCTTCTGCCTCCCTCTTTGTCCCTCCTTCCCTCCCTCTTTCCCCTTGTCCCTTCCTTCCTTCCTTCCTTCCTTCCTTCCTTCCTTCCTTTCCTTCGCCTCCCTCTTTGTCTCTCCCTCCTTCCTTCCTTCTGCCTCCATCCCTCCTTCCCTCCCTCTTTCCCCTTGTCCCTTCCGTCCTTCTTTCCTTCCCTCTTGTCCAGGATTGGGGCAAGCCTCTACAACTGATCTGCGCTTCTGCAGCTGTAGCTGATCTCCTTGGCTCCTGCCCAGCAAACTTGCTCGAGCTTTGCTAATTTGCACTCTGCAACCTGAGTGATCAGCTGGCCACGCCCCCTAGCCATTGATCACGTGACCCTGGGACACTGTGAATGTCATAAGTATGAATCAGTTGTCAAGCATCTGAATGTAAATCACATGACCCTAGGGATGCTGCAACAATCATAAGTGTGAAAAATGATCATAATTCACTTTTCAGTGCCATTGTAACTTCAAACAGTCACTAAGCAAATTGTTGTAAGTCGAGGACTACCTATACTTTCCCATTTTTTCCTCTCTTTTTTTTTGGTCAAGTTTTTGATAACCCCCGGCCAGCTGGATGGGGGGTTGGTGGTCACCACAACATGAGAAACTGAATTAAAGGGTCACGGCATTAGGAAGGTTGACAACCACTGTACTAGAGTTTGATACAAAACTATTTCAGTAACTCAGAATATCTTATTAAGCTTGTTTATTTATTTATTTTGTGGAGTTGCTTTTTTATGTTTTTTTTTTATGTTTTTATGTCTGTGCAGGACACACTGATAAAAAAAAATAATAATAATACCTGAGAATTGAAGGAATTGTAATTCAACCCTTGTTTAAAATGAAGGAGTTGAGAAAAAAAATTTGGATTATAAATACGCTATGTTGTTTTGAATAAAGATTTGTATGCAAACAAACTTAAGCAGAATTTGGTGAGCGCTCCTTTATTGGCTCTTTACTAAGCAATTTGTTTGTAAATACATATGGACAAAGTAATGGCTAGGGGAAAGATAATTGATACTTTTCTATGGTTAATATATGGTTGGTTATACGATAAGTATGATATGTAGACAAATACATAAAATGTTCTATAACATCTAATGGTGAGGTTATTTCAATGCATTCAAGTTGATTTTAAATTACCTCAAGTGGGAAATTCCACAATATGAAACTCAAATGACTTGGATAAAATGTTTACCTTTAGTATTGTTGCAAATAAGAACACAACCACAATTTAGGATTGTCTCCTTATGAATTGTTGTATGGTATGTCATTTATGCCTGGAAACATCTCCATGGACTCTTTAGTAAAGTAATAAGACATTATGTACATAAACTGTCTCAGTATCTTGATCATTGCAGGAAACAAGGCTTGTTGATCCAAACACCCCCTTTGGAATTTCCTGTCCACAAGTTTGAGGTGGGACAGTGGATCCTGATCCAAATGTGGAAGGAGGAGAAATTGCAACCTAAGTGGGAAGGACCATTCCAGGTGTTGCTGACCTCTGAAACTGCAGTTTGGACAAAAGAAAAAGTGCGGACTCATTATACATGAGTAAAGGGACCAGTAGCTGAACCAAAAGGACAGTGGACCTGTGTGATGACTCGTTTAAATTGATACTTTGTAAAATTCCTGTTTAAATGTGTTGGTACTGTGACTGTAAATGATTGTTGTTGTTGTTTCCATTTTATTGATTGTGTAAGATGTACTGGATGTGAAGAATATTTTGGACCATGCGATATAGTACTCATTGAAAAGAAGTTGAAACCTTTTGAGGAATATGCTGAGATATTGACTGGAGTGGTAAGATATACTCTAAAAGATACTCCTTCAATCCAATTAGTCCAGGAAGAACAACGAGAAGTCTTCATAAAATATCACAGTTTAGAAGAAGAAAATTAATATAAAATGCGAATCCCTAGTGCTGTATATTTGTCCCTGGCTGTATACCTCTCCCTCTCTAGGGAGTGATATAAAAGAGCAACAGAAGCAGAAGGATGTGAAGCCTGCATTACCAATGCCACCAAAGGGGTGTGAAGCACCTCATTGTGCCCCAATTCATGGTGGGTCCTTCACGATAGCCGAATTAAGGAGACAGCAGGCATGCTGGTTTCCTTGGGGTGAAGCAACCCAGACAAAAGGCTGCCTTCCCTTTTTATTACCTGTTACAGTGGGCGGTTACACAATGCATCACATGGTTACAAACAGCCAATGACAATGTTATACCTGTAGCCAGTGACAAAGTTACACTGGCAAAGTTACACCTGTGGCCAATAGCAAAGCTACACCTGTGGCCGGTAGATTCAAATCTTGATACAACCTCCTCCACCACCTTTCAGCCCCTCCCTCATTTCCTGTTGTTCCAAAACCGCATGGTCAAGCCTCATAGCCTTTTGTGTTCTTTGTTTCAAGCCTCATGGAAATTTCTTTGTCCCAGGCCTCATGGTAGTCTCTTTGTTCCACCTATGCTC
This sequence comes from Bothrops alternatus, assembly GCA_034064705.1. Taxonomy (NCBI): domain Eukaryota; kingdom Metazoa; phylum Chordata; class Lepidosauria; order Squamata; family Viperidae; genus Bothrops; species Bothrops alternatus. The sequence continues at coordinate 9,811,985 of JARGCV010000103.1, read as the reverse complement.
CGTCCAGCTCTTACACGATCCTAGGGCATAGGCCATCATAGCAACAGGGGTGTATATTTCAATCTATATGTCAATTAAGTAAAACACAATACTCACTTTGTAAGGGAAGAGACAAAAAGATACAGTGCTATGATCTATCAATATCAACATATTTGAATTTAAGTATATATGTGGGTTTAGCTAAAGTAGGAGTGAGACAGAGACCTGAAGGTGAAGAAAGATTAATATACTAAAATTCTACTAAAATATTAGAAAAAGGGACAGAAAAGGCTTTGATACAATTTGATGCATGCACAGTATTAAGTCTATCTTATCTCACCACAAAGTGTGGAGACTCTAGTTGAATCTCAGTCTATAAACAAAATCATAAATATATATGTCCCACCAATTTGAACTTTGCACATGGGAACCCCAATCAATGGTTACCTTGTGCAGGATCAACTAAATGTTCAGGATGGAGTTGTGTGATTACACTGAAGAAGGTTATCCAGGATGTAATGGTATTACCCAATTTAAAAGAATATATGGAACTAATATGATTGGAAATCACTAAGAACCATCCTGATATAATAAGTTATGGATTTGGGATAGACGGAACAGGAACAGATCCATCAACTTATATCACTATAAAGAAAGAAAAGATATATTAGCTAAGGAAGGAGGGGTATGTGGGAAGTTTAATTTAACGAATTGTTGCTTACAAATAGATGAAACAGGTGCAGAAGTGAAGCAATTAACCACTAAAATGAGACAACTTGTACACGTTTCAGTCCAGACTTGGACTGGTCTTTTAGATGAAGGGGGATTTTTGGGAGGAATCTTTCGCAATTGGAAATAAGCATTATTCATGGTGGGCATAATATTAGTAGGACTAATGTGTTTGCCCTGCCTAATTCCTATGATTAAAAATTTAGTCCATACAACTGTAACAAGTATAATGGATGGCAACAAACGGGAGGAAAAGATACAGACACTGTTAGCTTTTAAGGAAATTAAAGACAAAGTAGACATAATAGAGAATAAACACAAAGAAGAAATTGAATGAATTTAAGAAGATTCTAAAATTTAATTAAGTATGAAAAGAAAAAGGGAGGATCTGTTAGGAATAAAATGTTAGAATAAAAAGTGAAGTTAAGTGACATGTACTCTGTAAAATTTCTACATGCAGACAGTAAGATTTCTACATAAAATTTCTACGCATAGACTGCAAGATTTCTACACAATTTCTACATGTACACGTACCTTGTAAGAGTTCTGCACATAGGCTATAGGATTTCCACACTGAGCTGTAGGATTTCATGATAAAGTACATAAAAGGGAATAGGTGAAACAAAATAGTAAGGGGCAGGGCTAATGTATTTTGTTTAGGCGATTCTGATATGATTGTAACTTCAGAGGAAGGGCCAAGGCATCGGGATAGAATGCATATAATGTGTGTTTTTGCTGTGACTAGGTGTGGCTCAAATATTTATTTGGAGTCCACCACGCTTTGCAAATCGTTGTAGCCAATAAATCTCTGTTTAAATTCAACTTGCTGTTTGGTATAATTCAGAGGGCCAGAATTTCTACCAACACATTGAAGGGTCTTGGGTTCAAAAGTTGTAAGGCTGATGGTTGCATATATACTGCAAGGTTCCATGCTGGAATTGCCAATTATTAACACTTGTGGATGATCTTTGCTTCAGTGCAAAGGATCTGGCATAGGTGAAGGAATTTGCTAATCAATTGGAGAAAAAGTTTGAATTGAAAAGTCTGGGTGAAATACAAAACTATCTTGGTGTAAAGATACAAAATACTGATAAAGGTGGCTACATTCTCAGTCAAAGAAGGAAAATTGAACAGTTGTTGGAGAGATACAACATGAAGGATTGTAATTCTGCTCCAACACCTATGAGCATAGATTTTCACAACATTTTGGGTGAAGACAAAAGTGAAGCCTGTGATCAGGAGATATATCAGTCAGAAATAGGAAGCCTGTTATATCTGTCACAGTGGTCCAGACCAGACATAGCTTGTGCAGTAAGCATCTTAAGTCGCTTTACTGCTGCACCAACGCAGTTGCATTGGATGGGTGTGAAGAGAATTCTCAGGTATTTGAAGGGAACTGTGAATTTGGGTCTTCAAATACAGATCTCTGAATAGTTAAAGTAAAAATGTTATGTTGACAGTGATTATGCCAATGATGTGCAAACAAGAAAGCCCAATTCTGGGTTTGTGATATTAAATTGGGCTTGTGATATTATTTGGAGGGACTTTGATTGGGTGGAACAACTGTAGCTATTTCTACTGCGGAAGCAGAATTTATTGCTCTGTCTGAACTTTGTTCAGAGGTAACCTGGTATGTATAGCTGTTAAAGGATTTAAGTATAGAAGTTAAAGAAGCTGTAATAATGAAGAATAAAGTAGAATAAAGTAGAATAATGATAATGATAATGAAAAATCACTAAAGCAAAATGATGTGTCTACATAATTACTGGAATAAAGCTGTGTTAGCAAATATGTGACTAACCAAAAGCATGTCGCATTCAGAAACATTGTATAAAGTAAAACTCTTTCCATTGTATGCCTGTGAGAAACTAACCTGATGAAATACAGTGTAGATTTCTATGTGTACTTCTTTATTCCTGAGAAAAGAAACAGTAGTTTGGACCCGCCCACGGGGTTCAGAATTGCTGTTGTTATTTGCTTCTGAACCTTGCGCAAATAAATCTCTCTGCTAAACCCCCTGGAATTCGTAAAAGTTCCTTTCATTTTCCAAAAGATTAACAGTATTTGAAGATAATGCTGCTTGCATTAAAATGGCAACAGGTGACAGAGTGAAAAGTAGAAGCAAGCATGTGGACATTAAGTATTGTAATGTCAGAGAAACCATCAAAAGTAAACTAATTCGCTTGCTTCATTGTTCTTCAGATGACATTCTGGCAGATGTAATGACCAAGCCATTGGGTGGAGTACACAATGGGAAGAATATTAAATTATTTGGTTTTATGTCTATTCCAGTCATAGAGTGTCACTGTGTAAGAAATTTTATGAACTGGAATAGCCATAGCAACAAACTAGCCAATGAGAACTGTTTTTGATTAAGACACAGTATTGGTTTTTCTGCATGTCCACCATATGTGAAAGTAAGTAGCCTCCCCGTCCCCGCACCTCCAGCACTTGGGCTGGGAGTCCGGGTAGATGAGTGATATTTTTTTCGGGTCTAGGTGCCATCTATAGAACATCTTGTAGAAGTTTTCCCTTAAGTGTTGCGATTTCGTGAATTCTACATTCCTCACCCAGATTTTCTCCCACGTGTCCATGGCGATAGGGTGTCCGAATTCCTGAGTCAGCATAGCTGGGCTAGCTAGCTCTCTCCTGCCCTTCCTGCTTCCTGCAGAGATGCAGCAAAGGGAGGAGCTCTGCCCAATAAGCTTTTCAGCTCCTCGGAGAACATTGTGAGTGCACTCTCTTTTACACACACACACACACACAAACACAGACACACCCACACACACACACACAGAGGGAGAGAGAGAGAGAGAGAGAGAGAGAGAGAGAGAGAGAGAGAGAGAGAGAGAGAGAGAGAGAGAGAGAGAGAGAAGCAGGGAAGCGCAATTGCCTCTCTGTCTCTGTCTCTCTCTGCAAATGGCAGAGGAGGCTGGGAGCCAAAGGGGAAAGCTCAAAGAGCCGCATGTGGCTCCGGAGCCGCAGGTTGCCGACCTGTGAACTAGGGGAACAGCTTGCCTTCAGAAATCATGGACACTACATCACTGGAGATTTTCAAGAAGAGGCTAGACAATCCCTTGTCTGAGATGGTACAGGTTCTCCTGCTTGAGCAGGGGCTGGACTAGAAGACCTCCAAGGTCCCTTCCAGTTCTATTCTATTCTATTGTGTTCTGTTCTGTTCTATTCTATTCGTTGCAGAGTTGACATCTTATTTTGTTAAAATGATTCAATTTACTTTTTCTCTTGTCCTCCATATATTAAGTATTAGCTGTTCAATTTTAGTTACTGCTTTGTCACTTCCTGATATTATATTATTATACTTCTGCATCAATTATTTTCCCTTTTAATTATCTTCTTTGAAAAACTGCAGTTGAACTGAAATCAATACTTGCAAAGCTTGGGAATGGATGAAGCCTTAAAGTAACAACCCTTCCAACTGCAAATAATATCTCATGGTGATGTGTACATTAACACATTTTTTTTATTTTACATACATAAACACAGGCACACATCCCTGCCAGTCTCAGCCTAGACCAGTGATAAGCAACCTTGGCTCTTTTATGACTTGTGGACTTCAACTCCCAGAATTCCTGAGCCAGCATGGCTCGGCTTGGAAACTCTCCCTTTCCCCTCAGCATGGCTGGGTCAGGAATTCTGGGAGTTGTAGTCCATGAGTCATAAAAGAGCCAAGGTTGCCTACCCATGGCCTAGACGTAAAGGCAAGGATTAGGGCCGTCCGTTTAGCTTGGCAGCAACGCTAAGATAAGGCTGCGAAAGCGGGCAAGGAATTCAGCAACTGTTATAATCATAATTAATCCTAGAGTTCCAGCCATTCCTCCCTTGCCTCCAAATGCTAAAACCCTTTACGTACAGTGGTCTGAGAGGAGGTCAAGATTCGTTGAGTTGCGCTCTCTTGACTCTTTAGCGTAACCTTAATTTTACAATCTTTTTTTTTCTAAGCGCTTAAAGGGTTTTAACATTTGGAGGCAAGGGAGGAATGGCTGGAACTCTAGGATTAATTATAATTATAACAGTTGCTGAAAGACAACACGCCTCACCTCGCGGGGCACCCACCACTGCTCCTTTGGCCAAGCAGCCAGCAATCGCCGGAGTCGATCTCCATTTCGATTGGCCGAAGGGAGGCAATTAGGACCGCCTCTCTCTAATCTCATTTTTCTCTCCGCGCGCTCCCGGGACTGCCAGGCAACAGCCAGCGAGAAGCTAGTGAACGGCGGCGGCGGCGGCGTGAGGCGGAATGTTTTCTGTTGCTATAGGAGCAGGGATTGTTTGTTGTTAGAGCTCGTTGAGGACCGCCGCCCCCTCCTCTTCGCTGGTGTGACTCGTTTCACTTCGAACTTTCCGGCCAGCGAGAAGGCACTGAGCGCGAGAGGTTCTGTCACCTCTTCCCCGACCCCAGGCGCGACCAGGGACACGGACGACGGTAATGGCGGTGGATGTCGGTGTTGGGCGTGTCAGCGAATGCGTTTGCCTCCAGTGATCCTTGATACACTTTTTGCTGGTCAGATGATAATCATAATTCACAATAAAGTACAGTATAATATACAGTACAGCTTTCTCATTATTTTGTCACATGTGGGAGCCCGCCCTTTCGGGGTCAGGAAAAGGGTTCATTTTTTCCTCACAACATGCTTGCGAGGTAGGCAAACCTGGCCTTCTGAGAATGCTAACGCTAAAAACATTGGGTCGGAAGTGACCCAACGGTATGCCCTTGATTCTGATGTCAAATAATACGAGGAGAGGATTTTCTTTTACAGAAATAATATTGGTGAGAGTTGATGGGATAAAAACAGGGAACTTTAGAGATGGTGGGGTTTTTTGTGTCTTTTTTCTCTCCGCACCCCTACTTCTTTTACTTTTTATCTGGGAAAATATTAGTGCATAAGATTTTATTGATATATTAAATCAGTGGTGAGCTGTTGACTATCTGCTTTATCATCTACTACAAGCAAAACTCCATTTCTGTTTCCTGCCTTCCATCTGTATTACGAATAATAGGAGAGTGTGTTGTGTGCAAATAACGACAACAAGGATGAAAGTGTGAAGATTGTGCTCTGCTGCCCATTGTCTAGTAAACCATTTGGGCATTAAAGTTCCATCCAAATACTGGATTCTGGCTGATTATTACCCACTTAGAAAGAAGTCTAACTAAAATCACCAATAGATCTTTAGTTCAGTATTGAAAAGAAGATTGGAGTAAAAATTGGAGTACATAACAGAAGAGAATCTAATGGCTTTAAAGGAAAAAAAACCTGCATTTATTCCCATAGGGCAGAGAACATATGATGTTTGATGAAATGCAAAATGTTTAATTTAAACTTTTTGCACTGCACAGGTATGAGGAATACAAATAAAGAGTCGTGTGGACCCACAAATCGATATGCACCATGTGGCAAGTACACTGTTTATATTCACATTATTTATTTAAAATGGGAAGACTATCTGAATTGTAGCCCATTATCCTAGGATAGGTTATATTTAAATTAATTTTAATATTGTTATCATAAGATATACAGTATTGAGTAAAATATACTCAACAAACTGAACATTTCAGATCCCAATTTATACCTTTGTTAATCCAAAGGGAATAGGAATATACATAAAATGACAGTTATAGCAACAAATTCCTATGGAGATTCCATTTGGAAAGCGCTAAAGAGATATAACATCTTTACAAAATCTAAAGTCTTTTTTTTTCTTTTGCTTTTACTAGAGAGCTAATAATGAAAAGTTGGGAGAAAATTAAATATGTGCAATACTTAACAGGCTACGTATTTTTCCTGTTATTGATTTACTTATATTTAAAATTTTATTAGTTTGCATTTATGATATAATAAACATTCCATTATGTATTTTCTCAGAAATAAAGCATACCCTGCTTAATGCGCTTAACTCTCAAGTAGTTTTATATAGATGCTTTTGTTTTGAATAAATGGCATTGTGTTGTTGAAATAAAAATCTTCATCAGGGTATAGTCCAAGCCAGGAATAAACAAAATGGAGACTGCTTCAGGAAAGAAGGTTCTTGTTTATTGAGTTGCAGAACCAGACGGAAATATGGCTCTGGGGCAGCTGACCACATGGGGCTGGGAGTGGTGGGGGTTTTTTTTTAACCTTCTTGGACTTTTGTGTTTGGAGTTGTTCCTGTGGCATGAACTTTGACTTGAGGTTCAGTTTGCCCTTTTGGTATTCTAATGGTGGTGGGTTAATTCTATTATATCCTAAAGGCCATGTCCTGCTTCCCTAGGGCTGTGGCTGATGGTTATGTCCTGTGTTGGATTTTTGGGTGAGGTGTTGCTGGTTCTAATTCTATCACTCTGCTATTGTTATCTATCAGTTTTGCTTCAAGGGATTTCAAAATATTTTGAATGGACTTCTGCCTGCTAGTATTTGCTTATGAATGAGACCGCAGTGTTTCTGAATGGGGTTATCAAATCTGCATTTCTACAGAGCTGGCCTGCTTAGTTTCTGCTTGGGGCTGTTAAGAAAAATTGGGCCTGTTTTTCTGCCTTTAAGATTGTTTTGGGAAATATAATATTCTGCCTTTTTAATATTTCCCAAAATATTTCCTTCTCTGGGGGGGAGTGTTTCAAACAATGTCTTCCTCTAGTATAGCAGTTCCCAACCTTTTCTATACCCCACACCCCTAGAATGCTTCTGATATATTCTCGCACCCCTTACAAAAGTTCAAAATGAATTATGCATATACACTATAATTTTGAAACTTCTAAATCCAAGTTTTCACACCCCCTGGAATATCGTCTCACACCCCAGGGAGTGCGAGCCCCTCAGTTGGGAACCTCTGACCTAGTATAAAAGAAAGAAATGGAGCGTATGAAAAGTAGCTTAAAAGTTATAGTCTTTTAAAAAAAATATATTTTATTGATTTTTAACATAATCACCTTAATGTTTGGTAAATAGCATGTTGTCTGGGTTTATAGTTAAAAAAAAATAAATAACAATTTCTATAATTCTATAGTCCATATAATGATTTTGCTTGATTTTGTCTTCTTCCAATAATATTCTCTTTGCCAACCTTAAATTAATATAATTCTTATTATTTGAATAAATGACAATTAAATATAAATATTTTCTCATGTTTCTGCAAATAATAACCATATCAGTATAAAGCTTCTTTTCTAATTGATCATCTTGATTGCCGCATCATAGATCCTGTTTACAAAATTCTTATTTAAATTTGTTTTCTCCACAATATTCTAAACATCCTTACTGGTTAAGATTTTCTCAAAATTAGTTACACTTAAGTATTTAAATCTTTTTTCTCATACAAGCCTTCCAATACTTTTATATTTCTCATAATTTAAAACAAAGAAAAAAAACATTTATTTTATACCGTGTTTCCCCTAAAGCAAGACAGGGTCACACTTTCTTTTTATCCCCAAAAGCCCCACTATGTCTTACTTTCGGGGTACGGCTTATATTGATTGGAAAACAATTGTCAGTTTTATTTAAGTATTTTAAGTATATTAAGTATTTTAAGTATTTTAAGTATTTAAGTATTTTAAGCAGGAGGCGGAAGTGGGCAGGAGTAATATGTCTTACTTTCGTGGTACGGCTTATATTTTATATTTCTCATGTCCCCCCAAAAAAAAACCCAAAGGAAAAAAGAAGGAAAAATATTATGTTACTTGAGGGGTTCATCCCTCTTAAATTAATCTTCATTTATATCAAAAATCTTTTTATTTCTTTAACCGTATTCAAACAGATGTTTAATTTTTAACTATTCCCTCTGGTAAATCCCATTATTTAATTTCTTAATTCTTTGGCCTTTTTTTTTTTTGCCAAACATGTTTCTTGATCAATATGCTTTGCTGAATCAAAGAGTCTTCCCATAATCTTGTAAATATTATTGTAGGTACAAAAGGCAAAACAGGTAAGATGTTTTTATAGGAAGGTTTCACCCCTTCATATTCATTGAAAATCTTTTCTTTCTTTCTTGATTTTATTTATCATTTTTTGTCTCTCAAGTTCTTGTGGTTCTCCTGGTAAATCTGTTTTGTCTGATCTTTTTTCTTGTCCTCAAACTTATTTTGTGATCTTAGAGTATAGGTTATCTTTTCCATGTCCAGTATTTCCTGTAAGTTTCTTTCCATGTGGGTTAAGTCATAATTCCTTCTATTGTTAAGTTCCATCTTGAAATCTCTCTCCTCTGTCTCGTATTCAGTTGTCTGTTTTTTCTGCTCGCTCTCTGTTTTTATTTTCTGAGAATTTTTGTGTTGTAAAGTTAAATTGGAGATACGTGCATTTATATTTTCAAAGTTATTTTTAATTTCCTCATGGTTTGAGATCATTATTGTTTGAATTAGTTGCAACATAGCATAGATCTCCTTCTGGAAATTATTTGTTTTTTCTTGGTATATTCCTTCTGCAGATCTCTGGTATTTCATGATATCCAAAAAGCAGGGTTTTCCTTTCTCTGCAGACAGCTTTAGAGTCATAATTGAGCTGGTATTTGTAATCCAAAAAAGTCATTTTTTTCTCTAAAGTTTATAATTCTTACTTTGTAGATAGCCCAAAATGTTTTCTTTTTTCTTTTTGTCATAGCTGTTCTCTGTTATTAACACACTGAAGGTCACCCATCTTTTCCTGGGCTTTGCCAGTTCCAGAAATAGAGCAACTACTGTTGTATATTTTCATCCACCACTAGATGTCAGCACCAGTTCATTTTTCAGTAATAGACAATTGTTTTCTTCTATTTTCATGGTTTAAAAGGAAAATCTTAACAAATTCCACTGATTTCAAATTTATCCAAATTAAATCTTATATTCATTTCATTTCAGTATATTTCTGTTCCCCCTGAAAAGTTTAATTCGCCGCTTCTGTATGTAGAAGGGTGGGGCAAAGATCTTCTCCTTCTCACTTTGAGAGAATTTTTGCTTCTTGGGGTTTTTCTTTTTCTTTCCCCCAGGAAATCAATTTTCAAGTAGAAGAGAGAAAATCATTGTTCTTACCCAGTTCTTTCAGTTAGCTGAAAGAAGTGCTTTGGGGCTTCCGCCGCTTTTAGCTTGGGCTAGACTCTGAAGTTAAGCTAGCCTTTCTCCTGCTGGTTTTTGGAAGGCTTCTCCCAAACCAATCAGATCGACCACCATCTCTCTGCAATCAGTGGGACTTCCTTCCTTCTTTGTTGCTTCTATGGGGAAACTTCAGGCCTATTTAGGGTCCTCTAGCAGGCAGAAATTGGCTGTAGGGTATGGAGCCCTGCGATCCCTCAGCTGCTGTGCTACTGCACAAAACCGGAAGCCCTTAAAAGTGATAGTCTTAATATTAGAAAGAATTCTACTGAATACTGGTGTTCATGAAAGAAATAGTATCTTGTTAAGCTACAACTTATAGTTTTGGAAATATGTATATATTTGAAAGCCATGTCAAATGGAAAAAAATTATTTGCAATATTTTAAAAGATCTTTGGATAAAAACCTTTATGAATTTTTTTTTGCAGAAAGGAAAATTTACTGTTTGTTATAGTGTAATAAGTTATATTAATTGTATGTTTGTTGAAATATCAATACTTTTACATTTTAGTTACTGAGTCTTATTTTCTCTGGTTGTCCTTCTCTGATATTGGTGTAGACAACTTTTAAGGAAATGAAAAGTGGGCAAAATTGGAATTACAACGAAGCTTTTGATACAGAGGTTGGATTGTGGCAGTTGAAAGCAATACACAGAGTTGCTAACTGCTCTTCCCTAAGGAAGAGTATTCCAGTTTTAAGGAAATGTTTAAAAAAAAGATGCAAATAGTTACCAAACCATAGCAGAAAATGAAAAGCAATAGTTCTGAAACAAAATTGCCATATGCTGTCTGAGAAGTAAGAGCAGCAATCTTTACAAGGAAAAATGTACTTCAGATTTAAATACTGCATATATACAAAGATATTTTAAGAAAAATTCTCTTATTTTATGTATTTCTTTTTTAAAAAATATATTTTATTAATTTTTTACAATAACAATCTTTAGTGCTTTGTGAACAGTGTGTTGCTGGGTTCATATATTTAAAACAATGATAATTAATTTCTACAATTAAGCAATATGTTGGTAATATATTTCTTGATCCTCTCTTCTTCCTGTAATATTCTCCTTTTGTCTATATTAACCAAATATAATTCTTAATATTTTCAGTACAAACCAAGTTGAATATAAACATTTTTAGTATTTATGCATATAATAATAACATCAACATATAACATGTTTTTAATCAGCTTATTGCCATTATATTTATAAAAATCATCTTATTAAATCATTATATGTCCTGTTTTCAAGATTCTTATTGAAGCTTAGTTTCCCCTCAGTATTCAAACCACTCTTATCAGTCATAGTTTTCTCAAAATTCATTACCTTTAAGTATCCAAACTTTTATTTAAATAAACCCTCTCAATATTTTACTACTTATATATCTTATTCCTCTTACTATAGGACCCCTTTACAAGCTTTATTTATTCTTTTGGCTATATTCCAACAGTATTTAATCCTATAATATGCCATCTAATAATCTTTCTCTAGGGCCTCTTTATATCCAAACCTGTCGCTTTCCAGATCAGTAAGTTTGGCTTGCCAGGTTGTATTTTTGTAAGTGTTATTGGGGGCAAAAAAGATAAGCAAGTAAGGTATCAGTTTTTTGTCTCCCACGTTTTGATGATTCTTCTGACAGTACTTTAATCCATTTTATTTGTTCTTTTTTACCCTCAAATTTGTTTTGAAGTCCTGCAGGATAAGGCATCTTTTTGTCTTCTTTATTATAGTACGGTTTTGCAGATTTTTTTTGTATTAAATTGTAGTTTTCTTCATTTGTAGCTTTTCTATTTAAGTCACTTTCATTTAATTTATATTCTGTTGTCTGATTTGTTTGTTCATTCTTTGCTGTCATTTTTTTAGTGTCATTTAGTTGTAGGTTTAAGTTCAAGATATGTTCGTTTATATTTTCAAACTGATTTCTAATCTTATCATGGTTTGAAACAATTATCATTTGAATCTGTCACAGCATTGGGTATATTTTCTCCTGGAATGTATTTGTATTGTTTTGAGTCATTGAAGCTCCAAACTGGGTTCTTCAGGAAGAGATATTAGGTATGGTTTTATATTACTTTTAGATAGGTATATAATATCCATTTTATATCTCCCCTCTAAGTAGTTTTCCATTGGTGTCATAATATTTTTAATTAGTTTTATCAAACCAGTCCATCTTAAAATCCAAACAGCCAAATCTTAGTAGTTCTTATCTTTATATAATGGTTTTATAATCCAGTACATTTCCAATTGTCAAGGCACCACTGAAAACAATATTTTGTGGCAGTTTTCTTTTCAGGGGTCTTATAATTATCAGCCAGCCAGGATTCAGTTCAAAGTATTGACCATCTAAAAGTTTTCAGGTAATTTCTCCTTTAAAAGATTAGCCAAAAGCCAAAATTTTTCTTTCTTTGCAAACAGTTCTTAGGTTAATGTTTAAGAATGCAGTTCAGTGTGTTTATAATCCCAGAAGGTCAACAGTTTCTAAACATATGTAGTTTCACCCAGTAGTAGATAACTCAATGCTTCGTTCCCAGCTGTTTTTTTGCTGTTTCTAGGCGTCTTGCCAAATTCTGGGTCAGTGCTGCTATAGTTTTCTCTAATCCTCCACTAGATGTCACTATCATTTTTCAACTTTTTAAAACAAAGAGTTATTTTTTGTTCTTCTATTTTTGTTCTTCTATACATATATAATTTCATCAATGCTTTTTCAGGTAAAGAGTTTTAACAATTTTCTTAGCTTTCAAATTTATTCAAACAGTGGTAATGTTTATTCCCCTTAAGGATTTAATTTGCTGGTGAGGGAATCCCCACATTCTCACTTTGAGAGGCTTTTTGCTTCTTGGGAATCTTTTCCAGAAAATTAGGTATAAAATAGGAGAGAGATCAAATTCCTCACCCAGTTTCAAGCATGCTATTCACTGTTGTGCTGGTTAGTGCCTTTGGACTTTGGCTGCAAGTAGCTTGGACTGGTCAGTGGGGTGTGGCCAGCCTTTCTCCTGTCAGGTTAGAAGGCTTTCCTTGAACCGAACCAAATGACCACCATCGTTCCAGAGTCATCGGGGCACCCTTCTTTCTTTGCCGCCTCTCCGGGGCAACTTAGACCCATTTAGGGTCCCCTAGCAGGGTGAAACATGCCGTGGGGTGCAGAGGTCCGCGATCCAGCAACCAGACGCAATGGCGCAAGACCGGAAGTCTTATTTTATATATTTCAGTACATAAAAATTTCATACAATACATTTAAAGTAAAGTTTAACTATTTCACTTTAAAATTAATGTGTTATTTTCAAGAAGAAAACATTTCATGTTTTCTGCTTCTACAATTACTCCTGCTTTTACAACTACTCCTGCTTTTATAACTACTCCTGTTTTTACAACTATTACTGTTTTTACAATTTGAGCTGTTCTTGAGCTGTTTTTTTAACTGTTGTTTGTCCAAATTTTAAATAGTTAACTTGTTTAATACCATTTTAAATTGAATTGTTAGATGCTGAATGATGTGGGGGGGGATTGAATGTTTGTGGAATGAATCGGGTTGAATGGATGGTTAGCTTATTGTTTTAAATTGTTTGTTTAAAGGGTAGTTTTTTGTGGGTGGGATAAATTAATGATATGGATGGAGTTGTGGTTGAGTGGAATGAATGGGATGGACTGGCTAGCCTGCCTGGCGCGGCAGAGGCGGAGGGGGAGGGGGGCGCTGGCTCTTGGGTGATAGAGGGCCAAAGTATACCGGTCTTGCTGGGGAGAGGCAGATATGGCGGGGGCCACAGGGTAGGCCATTCCCGGGGAACAAGAGCTCGCTGTTTAAAAGCGATCCCTTGCTCCGACCCTGTGAGTTCAGCCCGAAGTACTGGTGATGGGGGAAATCCGGACCCTGGGCTCAGGCTTCTGCTGTTCAATGCCAGGTCGGTTGTAAATAAAGCTCCCCTCATCCATGATCTTCTCCTGGATGAGGAGGCCAACCTCGCATGTGTGACTGAGACCTGGCTGGGCCCGGAGGGAGGAGTTCCTCTCTCTGAGATGTGTCCAGCCGGGTTTCAGGTATGGCATCAGCCACGACCCCAGGGAAGGAGGGGAGGAGTGACTATTATAGCCAAGAAGACCTTTAGCCTACGCAGGTTTGCTGTTTCTGAGATTGCGGGTTGTGAGTTGCTCCTTGTGAAGTTGGACCTAGGGGTTCAGGTGGGCTTGTTGCTCGCGTACCTGCCTCCCAGCTGCGTGTCAAAAGTCCTGCCTGCGCTACTTGAGGTTGCTGGGCTGGCGGTTGAGTTCCCCAGGCTTGTTGTCTTGGGGGACTTAAATTTTCCGTCGCTCGGCGAATCCTCTGGGTTGGCGCAGGAGTTCATGGCCACCATGGCAACCATGAACCTGACTCAGGTAGTTCAGGGTCCGACTCACGAGAGGGGACACACTCCCGACATGGTATTCCTCTCAGAACAGTTGAGCAATGATCTGAATTTAAGGGGCTTAGATATTTTGCCTATGTCATGGTCAGATCCCCTGCAGGGAGGCGGAACCGATTAGGTGGTTCCGCCCCAGGCGTCTGATGGATCCAGAGAGTTTTCAGAGGACGCTTGGGGAAATACCAGATTCTCTCATTCACAGTTCGGCAGAGTCCCTGGTTACGGCCTGGAATATGGCTGCGAAGGGGGCTCTTGACCGGATTGCGCCGCTGCGACCTCTCTGTGGTAGCAGACCCAGGAGATCTCCTTGGTTTACTGAGGAACTCAGGGGGATGAAGCGCCAGAAGAGACGCCTAGAGAAGCGATGGAGGAAAAGTAAATCCGTATCTGACCGAACACTTGTAAGATCTTATATCAAGACTTATCAGGTGGCGCTCAAGGCGGCAAGATGCGCGTATCATTCCGCCTTGATTGCATCTGTGGAATCCCGCCCAGCCGCCCTGTTCAGGGTAACTCGCTCCCTCCTTAATCAGGGGGGGTTGATGCACCCTTGCAGGGTAGTACTGAGGACTTTAATAAGTTTTTCGCGGATAAAATCGCCCAGATTCGGATGGACCTTGACTCCAATTGGAATGCAGTATCGGCTGATAATGATTCAGTCGAGATGACAAGGACTCGTCTTGATCCCGTTATGTGGGAGGAGTTTGACCCGGTAGCACCTGATGAAGTCGACAAGGCCATTGGAGCTGTGAATTCCGCCACCTGTTTATTGGACCCGTGCCCCTCCTGGCTGGTTTCGGCCAGCAGGGAGGTGACGCGGGGCTGGGTTCAGGAGATTGTCAACGCTTCTTTGAGGGAGGGGTCCTTTCCGGCTCCCTGCAAGGAGGCAATTGTGTGCCCCCTCCTCAAGAAGCCTTCCCTGGACCCAGCTGTTTTAAACAACTACCGTCCTGTCTCCAATCTTCCCTTTATAGGGAAGGTTGTTGAGAAGGTGGTGTCACTCCAGCTCCAACGGTCCTTGGATGAGGCCGATTATCTGGGCCCTCAACAGTCAGGATTCAGGCTCGGCTACTCCACGGAAACTGCTTTGGTCGCGCTGACGGATGATCTCTGGCGGGCCCGGGATAAGGGATTATCCACTATCCTGGTGCTACTTGACCTCTCAGCAGCTTTCGATACCATTGACCATGGTATCCTTCTGCACCGACTGGAGGGGTTGGGGGTTGGGGGCACTGTTTTGCGGTGGTTCACCTCCTACCTCACTGGTCGGTCGCAGTCGGTGTTGGCAGGGGGTCAGAGGTCGACCCCTAGGTTCCTCCCTTGTGAGGTCCCTCAGGGGTCGGTCCTCTCCCCTCTGCTGTTTAATATCTACATGAAACCGCTGGGTGAGATCATCCGACAACATGGGGTGAGATATCATCGGTATGCTGATGATACCCAGCTTTACATCTCCACCCCGTGTCATTTCAGTGAAGCAGCGGAAGTGATGTGCCGATGTCTGGAGGCTGTTAGGGTTTGGATGGGTGCCAACAGGCTCAAACTCAACCCCGACAAGACGGAGTGGCTATGGGTTCTGCCTCCCAAAGATATTTCAATCTATCTGTCCATTAGCCTGGGGGGGAGCTTTTGACCCCCTCGGAGAAGGTCCGCAACTTGGGCGTACTCCTCGATCCACAGCTAAATTTGGAACATCATCTTTCGGCTGTGGCGAGGAGGACATTTGCCCAGGTTCGCCTGGTGCACCAGTTGCGGCCCTATTTGGACCGGGAGTCTCTTCTCACAGTCACTCATGCTCTTATCACCTCGAGGTTTGATTACTGCAATGCTCTCTACATGGGGCTACCTTTGAAAAATGTTCGGAGACTTCAGGTAATGCAGAATGCAGCCGCGCAAGCAGTGTTGGGCTTGCCTAGAAATGCCCACATTTCGGCATCACTCCGCGAGCTGCATTGGCTTCCAATTGGTCTCTGAACCCAATTCAAAGTGTTGGTTATGACCTATAAAGCCCTACATGGCATCGGACCAGGTTATTTATGGGACCATCTGCTGCCTCATGAATCCCAGCGGCCGGTTAGGGCCCACAGAGTGGGCCTTCTCCAGGTCCCGTCAGCCAGACAGTGTCGCCTGGCGGGGCCTAGGGGAAGAGCCTTCTCTGTTGCGGCCCCGGCCCTCTGGAACCAACTTCCCCCGGAGATCCGTGTCGCCCACACCCTCTCCGCCTTTTGTAAATTGCTTAAAACACACTTTTGCCGGCAGGCCTGGGGCAGCTAACATCTTGCCCCTAGCCAGTGTATGTTCGTGGAATGTTTGTTGTTTTTTTTTAACTTAAGGGTTTTTTATATGTATATAATGTAATTTCTATCATGCTGTGAGCCGCCCTGAGTTCTCCGGAATAGGGCAGCATAGAAATTAAATTAATAAATAAATAAAATAAATAAATAAAACGTTTTATTTTTCCCATTTTTTTCTCATTTTCTGTCAGTTGCCAAGTACCTCTGTTACTCACTACTTGCAGTCTGAACATTACTGCCTTTTAGAAAGGTTTTTTAAAAAACATGTTATTTCAGCAGACCTTGAGGATGATTTCTGAACCAGCATGAATTATAAACAATGTGATATTTTAATTCTTTGTATTTTCCCAGTGTAATCTTTTTGTTATACATCTTTTTTGTTTTTATCAACTTATGTTTAATCTTTTGCATATTGCTGAATCACTTATGATTTGCAGTTGATAAATAAATAAATCAAGTAACAATGAATGAATGAATGAATGAATAAAATGTACTTTTAATTCCTGTTCTCAGATGTACAGTTTTGGACAGTTTTATTTTCTTTTTGTTCCTTCTAAACTTTAACTCATCATATCCTAGTATGCCTATCTAATTCTAGTACATTATTTTTTCTGTCAAAATTATTGATTCTTGTATTTTTAAAATACTTGTGCTATTAAGGCAACTTATAAGTAACATGAACAATAATTCATAAAATCGCCTGAAATATTAAAAAAACAAACAGTACCTTTTCTCTTGTGGTATCAACTTCATGGGCACTCAGTGATCATGGTTCTTTGCAGGGCAGAGTACATAACAGGTGAAGTAGATTGTGGTATAACATAAATTTTCTGCTTCAGATATAGAAGATACTTTCCTCCAAAACAATACATCACAGATTCGAGCTGTAGTGGATGCCTGCCCGCCCTATGGAATAGCATTCACTAAAGCTGATATAGTCCCAACTGTGCTGTGTTTTTATAGAATCTGTTTTAAAAAATCTGGCATCTTTAAGAGGTCTTAGAGTAGGATTAGTTGATCTGTTCCCTCTATAGCAGGCATGTCAAACTTGCGATGTCACGTGACATCGCGCAACATATTGCAACTTTCCCCCCATTGCCGGCAATGGGATGGGCGTGGTTTCGGCGTGACGCATCAGGCCAATGGGCCAGCAGTTTGACATGCCTGTTCTATATGATATTTTGTTCTTTAATTATGACTGATTTCCCACTTGCAGTGTTCTATGTCAGACATGTCAAACTCGCAACGTCATGTGACATCGTGCAAAGTATCGGGATGGTTTTGCCAATGCCGGCAATGGGGTGGGCGTGGCTTCTGGATGACACGTCCGGCCTGCAGGCTGTCAGTTTGACACCCCTGTTCTATTTTTATTATTGCTATTTGGTGGTTGCTCTTTTCTAATTATTTTATGCTATTTTCTCCATAATAAGTAAGCTTCCTACAGTTCAAATCAAATCAAATCAAATATTTATTACAATCCAAGACCAGTACAATGGCTTCCTGAAGCTATAGTATCAGTAGTAACTAATCATATTGGCTTTTTTTCAACAGTACTGGAAAGAAAGAAGGCACTATTATTTTATATTATTTTTTAACCCTACTATGTATAGTTGGGGCTATCAATTTTGTTTTGTTTTGATTTGATTTGTTTCCCGAAGAAAGGTCCTGCTTCAGTTAGTACTCCCAAGAAAGTAGAACTCTTGAAATTGATATTGTTTCAAAAGGAGCTTTTATTGAGAGACAGTGAAAGCAGAAAGGCAAGGCAAGATCTGAATAATTCCTGTATGAAACATTACATTAAAACTCCCCTTTCAACCCCCTCCCTAGTGCCCAACTGTCCAGTTTGACTTCAGCCAATCCACAGGTATGAATTTGTTATGGGAACTGGAATGATAAGGCACAGTTCTCTGGCATTTCAATTTCTTCCCTGTCTCTTCCAGTGGAGTAGAGATAAGACAGATCGCTCAAGGCACTTTCCTCTCCACTTTTCACACCCAGAGAGATACCTCAAAGGTGAAAAGAACAAAGTAAAGGAAATACATCCCAGGGCCCACAGAATGGCAAAACCCCAAGAATGAGGTTTCAGGGAATCTGAAAGGTAGCTCAGAAACTTGGGAACCTCACTTTTTTAAATGTATTTTTCTGTTACATAGAATAGGATACTTTGATTTACTAATTATTGATTTGCATGTTCTCCCGTTTTCCAATTGGTAGAAAGGAAGATAATTGTAAGCTGGTTTCAGGCTGCTTTTGTGGGATTTAAGAACAAATATGGCCTTGCCCAGACATATTTTAAATCCTCAGTAGTCCATCATTTTCATCAGTTCTTGAGTTTTATTTGCATTATGCTCATTTTCAAATATCTTGCTCATTTCAGCTCTTCCCATTTGGATGATTAGAAGATCTTGCTTCTTGTTGATTTATCCCCTTAAATTGATGTTGATTTTCCTTAAATTCCTGTTGGTTTGTGTCAATTTGAAAGTTGCCCAGCTATATTTTTTAAGATCAAATAATAATCAACTTTTGAAATCAATTATTTACCTGTTATCATATCATCTACATACTGAGATTTATATCAGGTTTACTACAATTATTTTAGCAACAATAATAAATTATGTACATACATATGTAAATATGTATGCCAAAACATTCAACAATATTTACTTCAATCAAGATAAATTAGGAAAATCAATTAATTCCTCAGCACTCTAATTGTATAATACAAACAATAGCAGGGAACTTGGTCATGCTGCTGAAAGTATTCTTATATTTCTCTGCTGGAAGTCAGCTTAAATAAAATTCTATCTACTATTTACCAATTTCTTGAACTGACTTAATTAAGCCCAGGAGTTCTTATTTAAAAAGGGAGCACAAGACTGGTGGTTTGACGTTGCGGTGTGATGGACGCAGGAAGATGGGGCCCCATCTTCTGCGTTTGATTTTGCTTGACCCTAAAAAGGGCCGAAAGATGGGGATCCTAAAATGGTCAAAAGTCACCCTGGAGAGGGGACAAAGGGGACCCTCATTGATTGTGGGAGGGCGGCAGTCTTTCCATTTGATCTGAGGAAGCCCTCCTTCACTGTGTCTGGAGATATAGCGGAGGTTCTGAAGTCAGAGGATAAGAAAGCGGAGCTTAATTTCCGCAGGACCCACCAAGCCTCAGCATGGGCAGTAAAGGCAGCTACATCAACTTCCTTTTTCATCAGAATTTCACTCCTCTGGCTTCGCCAATTACAGGCTAAGATACCACCAGAAGAGATACGGATGCACCAAGATTTAAACAAATTAGTGGCTGCATCAGAATACATGGCTGACTTATCATTGCACGCGGCCAGATTTTCCTCCCGGTCATTAGCATCTAATGTTACCTCTCGCAGGCTTCTATGGCTCAAACAATGGCGAGTGGATGCTAGGTCCAAGTGGCAGTTGGCCTCAGCCCCTTACATGGGAGGCCAGTTATTTGGAGAGGCATTAAACCCTTATCTGATTGAGAACAAGGATAAGCATAAGGTCACATCCCATCATATTAGGAGAGCAGACAGGAGAGTTACCCCTTAACGCTCGCAAGCAGTCCTTTTGCTCAACTGACACAGAGTTGGAATTCACCCATTACTCCCGTCCTTATCCTCCCAGACCAGAATGTTAATTTGACAGATCTGGTAACAGGGACAGACTCAGACAGCAATTACAGGCCAAACACCCATTCGAGGCGCAGGAGGCTGTCCTTTCAGAAGGGCCAAGTGATACCAAAAGTACCTCTCCCATAGGGGATAGGTTGGCTCTCTTTGCACACAAATAGGAGAACACCATCTCTGGGTCCTCAACACCATCAGATTTGGCTTGACTCTAGAGTTCAACTCCACCTCCCCCCGAGGTATTTCGTCTCTTGCCCATCATCCAAATATCCGGTCAAAAGAAGTCTTATGAAAGAGGCCATTCGACATCTCCTGGCTTAGAACCAGTACCAGCAGGGCAGAAGGGACGGGGGTTAGCAGGAATCAGAAGGGGGGAACCTCCTGACATCCATCGACCTGATGGAGGCCTATCTACACATTCCCATCCTTCCCGGACACCGGAAATTCCTCAGGTTCTGTTACGCAGGCCACCATTTTTAGTACAGAGCTCTACCATTTGGCCTGTCATCGGCCCCCAGAGTATTCACAAAGGTCCTGGCAGCGCTGGCCGTGCATCTCAGGACCATTCCAGTGCGTGTCCAGTGTTATCTGGACGACATCCTCATTCAATCCTCCTCAGCCCAATTGGCTCAGTCAGAACTGGCAGTGTCCATCAAGACCCTCCAAGTCCATGGGTTTTCAATAAATTGTCAGAAAAGCCAGATAGTTTCCTCCACCTGCCTCCTTCACCTGGACACGGTGATAGATACAAGGAAGTGCGAGGTTTACCTGTCTCAGGAACATCGGGGCAGTATCCGATCCCTAGTCACCCAGATTCAAAGGGAGTGAGTAGTCACCCCAGCAATCCTTTTTCAACTGCTAGGAAAGATAGTTTTCTGCATAGCAGTAGGTCCTTGGGCTCGGCTTCACTCCACAACCCTCCAATGGTTCTTGCTCCCATTCCAGAGACTAGGCATCAGTTCCTCCAACTACAAGGTACGGGTCCCATCACAGACCCTGTAATCCCTCCAGTGGTGGGTCTCCCCAGCAATGGCCAGGTGAACCTTATTCAAGGAGCCCAACCGACTCATCCTAACATCGGATGCCAGCTTGTTTGGCTGGGAAACGCACCTGCAGTTCCAGTTGGCCCAGGGTCGGTGGTCCCGGTCTGAAGCACAACATAAACTGGTTGGAGCTCAGAGCTATACATCTATGACACTTTTGCAACACAGTGGCAAGGCAACACGTTCTAATCCTCACGGACAACGTGGCAGCGAAAGCCCATATCAACAGGCAAGTGGGTACCCACTCCAGGTCCGTCATGGCCGAGGCTCAATTATTAGGAACCTGGGCAGAAACCAACCTCTCGTCCCTCAAGGCGGAGCACATCTCAGGAGAGATGAACTGGCAAGCAGATTTCTTGAGCAGGGCCACAGTGGACCGCTCTGAGTGGCGTCTGCACCCAGATCTCTTCAGGGAGATATTGGAGAGGTTCAGTCATCCAGTGCTGGACTTGTTTGTTGGAATCAGTGACCAGTCATTGCAGGGTGCAAATATGGCTGACTGCCTTCGCAGTGTTTATTGCCTTTTATACAGTTTTCCAAATAGCATAAAATAAGATGGCATCAGCATAGCAACAACAGTTCTACTGGTGAAACGCCTTGCCAATCCTTAAGAATATACCAGCTAGGAGGCCCCAGCCAGGGAGCAGGTTTTTTCCCACATCCTGCGGATGTAACCTAGCTGATAACATGTGAACCAGGTGATATCTTGTACTAGCCTGGGGTATTTCCCACATTGCCATGGTGATGTGAACGGATGAGATCATGTAGAGAGAAGAGGCACGCAGGCTTTGGAGGGGCAGTTTGCTGCGCACGAACTCTACCTCGCCCCTATCTCTACATCTCACTCTTTTTTGTTTTGTTAGACAAAATATCGTTGTAAGAGGGGTTAATAAAAGGATCATAATCAGGAGAGGAGCATCCTTGCAGTTGTTTATACAGGGCAAAAACCTGACCTGAGGCAATGTGGGAGAGGATTTGGGGCTAAAAGCTCTGATACATATATTGCAAAAGGAAGGAATACACTGAACAAAACATCATCCACCAACCAAAATAGCACAAGTTATGACCGAATAACGTAGGATATTTCCCAGTAATCCTGTGGGAATCAAGCCCAAAGGCTTTCCCACCAAGATCCTAAAGTATTAATTTTCAAATCAGAGGCCAAATTGTGTAAAATATTGATCTGGTGCTGGATGGTTCATGAATTATCAGAAATATTGAAACAACATATTCCCTCAACCCAAATGCTGGTGCAGAAGCAAATAATCAATCGTGGCGCGATTTTGCAAAATAGCTTTTCTCAAATCTTGCAGCTCATGGTTGATTGCTGAAATAGCTGAAGAAGTAGCAGTAATTGTTTTTGCTAAATTACACACAATAGCGTTAATGTTGAGGTGAGCACGAACAGCAAGTCCTGGCACACCCACTAGAGACATAGCCAATGCTATATATTCTGCTTTATTAAGTAAGGCTGTCTCAGAGTCACAAGTGCTGTCTAGCGTGACCCCACATCAAGAACGGTTCGAATGAACTTGTTGTTTGGAAAGCAAGACAGGAATCAGCCGGCTGAGGTAACACTGCGCTTCACTAATATTAGCAGGAATATAATTAAAAGTTTCTTGACCACATGTAATAAACCATCCTTGTGGTAGCCAAACATGTCCAAAATGAAAGGAAGTCTCTTCAAAAGCTGTGCAGTTTAATGCGATGACAGTGAGGTTTTTTACTTGAGGAAGTACAATTAACTATTTTTGCACATGTTATATTTGCAGGGATTGCTACCACCAGGGTGTGCAAAGCAATAGAGTCAGGGGATAGATAATAAGCAGTGACGCCCCCATCTAGATATAGCCTTATAGTTAAAGTTCCCATTTAATAAAATTCTGCTCAAGCCAGTTAAGTTTTGAATTATTGCAGAAGGGGTGCAAACAGGAACTAAACATGTAGAAAGTAAATTTTCCATGTCATACATTTCAGATAAGCAAAAGACATCATTTTGTGTGATGTTAGCCAGCTGCACCCATAGGTTTTGCTTCATTCATTGCTCAAATGATTGTTTGGGTGGGATGACAGCTGCTGTTGCCAAAAGGCAGATGTTAATGATCAGACGCAAACAAATGATGGCTAAGGAAGGTGCAGTTAAAACTGCAAAAAAGGCAGCGAATAGGTTCTCGGGGGTTTGCTCTACTTGCTGCTGCTGCAGCACTGCCTGCGCTTTGGTGGTCAAGTTCTTCACATCTCCCCACGTCACTGGCCGATTGGCACGCCGGGATCGAATTGCTCGCTGTGCCATCTGTAGTGTCACCCTTGCCATTTCTGGGACCGGGTCCAGGGACTGGTGCCACGACATCCCTGACTGGGTGAACATAATGTGCTGGAACCCACAAGGGTCCTGTAGGAGTAAGCACCGCAGCATAGCCTCGCCCCCAAATGATCAGAGGGACCGGTCCCAACCATGCCTTGTCTGGTAATGCCTGATAATATACCAGAGGCATAGGCAAGCTTGTTTTCTGTTGAAAGTGTCTCTGATAAGCGGTGGAATTTTGAATGGAAACATTCAATTGGTGTAATGTAAATAATACTTTTTTTAACTTGTTGTGTTACCCACAACAAATTGGGTACCCTAGAGCCGTCCTTTTTTATTTGTTTGTGTGGAAGCAGTCCTTAAAGGACCGATTAGCACATTCCACGATGGCTTGACCCGTGGAATTATAGGGAAGACCATAGGTAAGAACAATATTCCAGGTTGTACAAAATTGCAAAAAGGCCATTGAAGAATAGGCTGGCCCATTATCAGTTTTTTTTTTTAAGGAAGAGGGCTTACCCAAGGCTGTAATGGCTGAAAAAAGATGAAAAATAACATGTGGAGCTGTTTCTCCTCATTGAGGCTTGCCCCAAATGACTCCTGAATTGGTATCAATAGATAAATGAATATATTTCCAGGGAGCCAAAGAGGAAACATGGGTAACATCCATTTGCCATAGCTGATTAGAGGCAAAACCACGGGGATTAGGAAGACATAAAAAAAGCAATAAGCCCAGGAAGGGAGGAGTGACTGCGTATATGAGAAATAAAATATAAATGCTTTCAGTCTTGTAGTAACTGCTGTAAAGTTAAAAACAAAGCCATAAGAGTGGAGTCGATCCTGGGCGTGATATAAGCACCTGGAAGATTAAAAATAACTTGGCACACATAATGAGAGTCAGAGATTAAGTTAAAAGGCTGTTGAGAAAAGGTGTGGAAAGCTAAAATAGCAGCAGATAATTCTGAGCATTGAGGAGAGGATTGCATTGCAGTGTAAAGCACTTTCCAGGTATCATCATGAGAATCCTTGTAAGCAATTGCTCCTCTCATTCACCCTCCATTAGGAAAAACAGTAGGAGCTTGTGGCAAGGGAGAAGGAGAAAGCAGTGGGCAGACAGGAAAGGAAAAAGTCATTAAACAAGCAAGTCAAGGATCTTTAGGCAGATGATATGAAATAGAGCCTATATAGTCAGTTAAAGCACACTGAAGAGATACGTTATTCTGAAAATAAAATTGAAAATCAGATTTTGGGATAGGAATAACAATAGTAATTAAATCAGTTCCATTTTGACGGTAAGCTCGTGTGCATCCTAAGGTTATTAATTCAGCAACCACCTGGATAAAAAATAAAACATTTTGGGATGGGGTGTGGGGTAAATAAAGCCATTCAATACAATATATTTTTTGTGCTTCTGTAGGTAGCTTACTAGTAGGAAATATCAAAAATGTTAACTGACAATTTTTATGTGGAATTTGTCCACAAATTGAGTACTCAAGATGTCATTAATTTGTTCAACTGCAGCAAGTGCTGCAGGTGGAACTATAATGAGATCTCCAGGTTGTTTTCCTTTGGTCAATAAATCAAATAATGGATTGAGCAAATTTGTAGGCAAAGAAAAATATGGGCGAACCCAATTAAGGGTGCCTAACAATTGCTGTAAATTGACCAATGAAATAATTTTGGGTAGGCTCAAACAAGGAAAAGCTGGGGCAGAATAAGATTGCAACATTTTTTGCTCTAAATAAAGATAGGGAGAATGCAACTGTGTTTTTTCTGGGGCAATTTGCAATCCATAAAGACCTAAATCATTTTGTATTTCTGAAAGCCAATTAGATTATATCTTTGGTGCTCCAATTAAAATATCATCTATATAATGATATACCAAAGGCAATGGATGACGTTTGTGAAAAGGAGCCAATGCTGCAGCAACATAAAGCTGACATAATGTGGGACTGTTTATCATTCCTTGTGGCAAAACTGTCCAGTGACAACGTTTATTAGGTTCTGAATGATTCACTGCAGGCACAGTAAATGCAAACTTTTCCTGATCAGGAGGGCAGAGAGGAATGGAGGAAAAACAATCCTTTAAGTCAATTACCATTATTATTACAAAGGACTGTTCCACCATAGAGACTAAGTTGATTTTGAACTTGACTACTGCTGCAAGACTGTTGGTGGGACAATATTGGAAGTCATCTGAAATACCATCTATTGAAGAATGGACATTAAAAGTTACCCATCTTGTGGAGATGGCCAAGATTTCGGCATACCTGAAGAATCACTCAAATGAAACGTTTTTGATGGACTGGAAGAAATGGATTGATTATACGCAAAAGAAATATCAGTTGAAAGAATTAGATTTGATATATAGTTAAATAGTTTAACATAGTAGTTTAGTGGGGTTTCTTGTGTTTTTACCCTGTATTCATTCTGGGAAGCCTGGGGGGGAGGGGGGAGGGAGATAATATACATTAGTTTATGTTTCTCAACTGTAGTTGGGGGCTTAGGGATTAGATAACTTTTGTAGGATGCTCGGTAGAATTTTAGTTAGCGTTTTGGATGGCGAGGAGGAGGAGCGAAAATACAAGAGGAGTGGGCTGGTGGAGGGTGTTGTGGAGGGGGGTTCCGAGCAGCTCTTTGTATTGTTTATTTTTATTATGTAATTTGTTTGTTTTCAGTTGAGTTAATAGGTTACTATGTTATAATTGTTAAAAGTTTTTAAAAAATTTAATAAAAAAATTATTAAAAAAAAAAGTCAATTACCATTACTTCGTGATCTTGAGGAATCAAATTAGGGTTAGGTGTTCCACATTAACAGATCTAAGGTCGTGAAGAAAGCGCCATCTACCACTTTTCTTTTTTTATGACAAAAACAGGGCTGTTCCAATTTAATCAAATTCCATTCAGATGGAAACAAATTTCCAGTAAATAGGTGAAACATTTACAAATCTAAGCAAAATAATTCAGAGTCAATTCTTTTGGTTGATGGATATATAGGTCTAACTAAACAATTTAAACTCAACAATTTCCACCCCCCAAAAAAATATTGTCCAACAATTACTGTCTCCTTTTTCGAGTAAAAAATTGCAAGCTGAAACTTCAAGAGTGGGCATCAAATTTCACATCCACTCCACCCTTCTCAAATCAGAATTCTAAGCAGACAAAAAAAAATTAAAATGAACAGCCTCCCCCCTCTTCTTTCTTTCTGTCTCTTTCGCTCTTAAAGCAATACAGCCAGCGGAGAAATGAAAGAGAGAGGAAAAAAAAGAAAAAGAAAGTTTACAAAAATCTCACCACTAAAAATTAGTTTTCTCTCCTTCATATGCATTTTCCATAAATTCTCTCACACATCCTCCATGGGACTCTTCTCATGCAAACACTTACTATTGCTTTTCAATTTACTTTTATTATTATTATTATTATTTATTTATTTGACTTCTATGCCACCCTATTCCGGAGAACTCAGGGCGGCTCACAACATAATAGAAATCAACATATAAAAATACATGTATATAAAACCCCTTAATTTTAAAAAAGCAATAATTCAACATACACACAGACATACACTGGCTTGGGGCAAGATGTTAACTGCCCCAGGCCTGCCGGCAGAGGTGTGTTTTAAGTAATTTACGAAAGGCGGAGAGGGTGGGGGCGACACGGATCTCCGGGGGAAGTTGGTTCCAGAGGGCCGGGGCCGCAACAGAGAAGGCTGTTCCCCTAGGCCCCGCCAGGCGACACTGTCTGGCTGACGGGACCTGGAGAAGGCCGACTCTGTGGGCCCTAACCGGCCACTGGGATTCATGGGGCAGCAGACGGTCCCGTAAGTAACCTGGTCCGATGCCATGTAGGGCTTTTACAACAATAAAATCTGCAGTTTACTATTTCTTTCACAGCCTGGAAGGGAGTGGGTGGGGGGTGGGGTTTGAGGGCTAACACACACACTTAGGTATCAACAAATTAACTCATTCACTTCCATTCTAACTGCTTGCATAAACAATTCCACATACAAATATTTCATTTCATACTTTCTCCAAGCAAACCATTTATTTTTAAATAAGGCCTTTTTGTGTGTTGTTATCAGAGAGGGTTTTGACCCTCTTCCAAGTCTTGGAAACAACACAGAACACAGACAAACATATATACACAAATAGTATTAAAACAACATTTATTTAGACATATGGCTTGTCCTGAAAAAAGCGAGAAAAATCATGAGGTGATTCCAACCAAATGTGGTTTTTATAGGGCCCTTTAACCATCTCCTATTTTTCTCAACATTCCAAGCCCAAGCATAATGTTCTGGGTGGCCACACACACACACAAAGCAAACTACACATCAACACAAAGCATAACCAGACATCGTCTGACAGGGTTAAACTTAACAGCCACTTGAAGTTTCAAAGCATTCCAATTGTTCAAAACACATTGCAGAGGAGTACATTAATTTAATTTGTTTCTTTAAATTACTCTGACGACTCCCATATTATTATTTTTCTACTTCAAGACTGTTCCTCTAATAGTTTCCTTATGGGGGTGTATGATGGCTGGGAAGAAGCAAAAGAATTAGCCTCTTCAGAAGAAGCTGGAGATCCAATTAAAGATGCTTCAGGAGGGATACATTTTACTTGGTTGTAATTAGGAGGGGGGCTGGTAGTTAATTGCTGCCCTTCTGAAGCATCAGAGCCATATTTTTCCACTGCTGAGATAACTTGCGACCCATACTCACCACTGAGGGGTTCCAGAGGACGAAAGTGCACTTTAGGGGTCTGTTTCAGACAATGGTAAGTATGTTGGCTGTCGCTCTTCCCTGGGGGGGGGTTGCAAATGTCCCATCTGTCCCTGTTCGGGTGCCAGCAGTTGGAATCAGTGACCAGTCATTGCAGGTGCAAATATGGCTGACTGCCTTTGCAGTGTTTATTGCCTTTTATACAGTTTTCCAAATAGCATAAAGTAAGATGGCATCAGCATAGCAACAACAGTTCTATTGGTGAAACCCCTTGCCAATCCTTAAGAATATACCAGCTAGGAGGCCCCAGCCAGGGAGCAGTTTTTCCCCACATCCTATTGATGTAACCTAGCTGATATCATGTGAACCAGGTGATATCATGTACCAGCCTTGGGTATTTCCCACATTGCCATGGTGATGTGAACGGATGAGATCATGTAGAGAGAAGAGGCACGCAGGCTTTGGAGGGGCAGTTTGCTGCTCATGACCTCTACCTGGCCCCTATCTCTACACTTGTTCACTACCCCGGTGAATTCCCAGTTCCCGAGATTCTTCTCCCAGTTCCCATCTCCAGGGGTGGAAAGGGTAGATGCCCTATGCAGCCCATGGCCCAGAGAGTTCCTGTATGCATTCCCTCCTCTCCCTCTGATCCAGGCAGTTATCCGGAATATATTGCAGGAAAGGACAGAGGTGATACTTGTTGCTCCCCACTGGCCAAGACGGCCATGTTATGCTGACCTTGTAGGTCTCTCAACCTCTCCTCCATGGAGGATACCCCAAGATCGAATCTCCCTCAGCCAGGGAATTCTACATCACCCAGAGCTTCAGTGGCTCCAGCTAATCGCCTGGCATTTTAAGAGACTCCTAACAAAAGAGACCTACTCATCAGATGTGATTACCATGATTCAGGCTTCAAGAAGGCCAATGGACTGATCTGAAAAGAAGTGAAAGTTACAATTTTTAAAAGGTTTATAGTTAAACCTGGACACACGGAGTGAAGAAGGTCTACAAATTTAAAATGA
Source organism: Bothrops alternatus (assembly GCA_034064705.1). NCBI lineage: Eukaryota > Metazoa > Chordata > Lepidosauria > Squamata > Viperidae > Bothrops > Bothrops alternatus. Next base: position 9,782,817 of record JARGCV010000103.1, on the reverse strand, counting down.
TTGTATTAAGTTGAATGGCATTTAACTTGAATTTTTCTTTGTTTACATGTACAAATGTTTATCTAATAATAAATATTTTTAATAATAATAATAATAAAAAAAGAAGGCCTACAACTAATCGAATCTATGATTCCACATGGATGAATTTCTGTAACTGGTGTGGGAGACAACAATTCGATCCAGGTACAATTCCTATTCCAAGAATTTTGGATTATTTACTGGAGGGACTTAAGAAGGGTTTAGCACCCAACACAATCCACAGACAAGTTGCTGCCCTGTCCACCGTGTTCACATATGGCAACTCAGAGCCCTTGGCTCAACACCCCATGGTACGATCCTTTGTCAGGGGAGCAATCAACAGCAAACCACCTATGGTTCACATATATCCCTCTTGGGACCTGTCCAAGGTCTTACAGGCTCTCAGTTCAACTCCATTTGAGCCCATAAGAACCACCACTCTACGGTTCTTGACACTCAAGGTCGCCTTCCTAGTAGCCGTCACATTGGCTAGGTGCATCTCAGAATTGGCAGCACTCTCAATTAGAGATGACTTATGTATTTTTCATAACGACAGGGTGGTTCTACGCTTAGACCCTTCCTTCGTCCCCAAAATCAACTCATTGTTTCACAGGGCGCAGGAGTTTGTGCTGCCAGATTTTTGTCCTGAGTTGTCCCACAATTTGGAACATAAATGGCACACCTTGGATGTTCGTAGAGCCTTGCGTCACTATATTAAGTGAACTGCCTCTTTTCGCAAATTTGAAGCCCCGTTCGTTTCATTCCACCCCTCTTCAATGGGTCAGAAGGTGACTGCCTCTACTATCGGCAGATGGATTAGGGCTTGCATAGCAGGGGCGTATAGACTCACTCCTTGCCAGTTCCAAGACGAATCACCGCACACTCCACTCGCAGTACGGCAACTTCAGTGGCGTGAGTGACACAGGTGTCAATCAAAGAGATATGCAAGGCAGTGACTTGGTCGTCTCCTTCCCCATTTGTGAGGCATTATAACTTAGATAAGTTCACCTCAGCATACGCTTCATTTAGCAGGAGAGTTCTTCAAAGGGTAGTAACAGATAGTGGGACACAGGCCCAGACTTCTTCCCGCCCATAGGGGCAGTGAGGCTTTGGTATGTCCCATCTGTGGATTCTCCATTTGTCATGCTGGAGAAGGGGTGTTGTCTTACCTGAACACCTTTTCTCAGCATTATGCTGGAGAATCCACTTCCCCCCCCCCAAGGTCCATCCGGTCCTGTGTCAGGGGAATTTGAGCCACCACCTTAAAAAATCATCAACTGCTGCGCCTTCATCGTGACTGGGGATTCCTAGCCTGAGGAAGAGAGGCATGGCAAAGGTTGATTGACTTAGTCTCTAGGGCAGAAAGGCAAGATCAATCCATCTGTGGATTCTCCATCGTCATGCTGAGAAAAGGCGTTCAGGTAAGACAACGCCCCATCTAGCACAGATCTTGTTAACCTAGGCGACATCCGAGCCGGTATGGCATTCTGAAATTTACGTCTCGCTATATTTTTTATGGGAGAGGCACTCTTTGTCTGACTCCTTTGATGCCACCTGTCCTGTATGATTGAACCTCTGGCATAGCTCTCATCTTCCTCAGAGTACACAAGCTCCACAACCACATTAAGGTAGTGCCTCACTGGGTGTATTATTATTATTGTTGTTGTTATTATTATTATTATTAAAGCCCTGCTTCCAAAAAGTTGGGTTACATTTTTCCCCCAAAAAATGTTTACATATTCAGTATATGCACATATATATTATTTCTGAGTAGGCAGTGAGGAGTAATAATGTTGCATAAGTAGGAATGGAAGGAGAAAGGTTTGCAAAGTTTTTAAATAAGTGGTGTGGTAACAGAAAATATAAAGCTACCTTGAATTGGAAGACCTAATAAAGGTTAACTTGGTGATCTATTTAAATAAATAAATAAATTTAAGAAAATTTAATGCAGTAGTGAATAAAGATTTGTATTAACTTCTTGATTTAGAAAACAAAACAGTGTTAATTTACCTAAATAGGGAGACCAACAATTATAAAGTAATTAAGAGGATTGATACCTCCATCTCGCTCAATAAAACTTACATGGAGAGAGACTGTAGTCAGAGATAAAGAGATAACCTAACAGTTGGAAGCTATAAATGTTGTAAACAATTTTTATTATACTGGTAAATAAATACAGTTCTGCAGGTTTTATATTTAATATTTAAGTTGTTAATTCTAAGCTAATTCTGATGTTAAATTGATAGCAATATGTTGAACTAATGGGAGGTTGAGTTTTAAGGAAGTGATCTTTGTTCTGGTTTGCCTAGGAATGTGGATAAAAAAGACATTGATAAATATCCTCTCTAGTTTACAATATAAAGCCATGCAAAAAGCAGATAAGAATTAGGATTAGGGGTAGTAGTGGACAATCTCTGGCATAAAGATGGTCAATACTGGAAATGAATAAGAGATTTAAAATAATAAAACTACAAATTTAGAAAAAGAAATAGAATGTCCCTTTCTTTCAAATACAAAATGAGATTTAAGTAAATTGCAAATTGAACCTGCTAATTAATAACAAATGCTTATTAAGCAGAGTATATTGGCAGGAGATTCAGTAAAAACTACTTTTGATATTTTATCAAGACATACAGAAAAATTTACAACTTTTTACATTAAGATAGGAAGAGATTTCAGAGAAGAGAAGAATAGAATTAGAATTAGAATTAGAATAGAGCTGAAAGGGACCTTGGAGATCTTCTAGTCCAGGGCTTTTTAACCGGTGATACGCGTACCACTGGTGGTACATGACCACCAGGCTGTGGTACGTGGCGTTGCCTTCCTCCCCCCACTCTGCTCCTTCCCAGCTCACTTGTTTGTGGAAAACATGCTGGTTGGCGGCAGCATGCACAAACCCTACTGAATGTGTCCTGCAGGAGGGCGTGTGAAGAGCGTAGGCGCAGTGCAAGGCCCCGCCCTCCTCAGGGACTCATTGTGCAGCAACCGGATTGACTTCTTCTCGTGCATGCAGGTCAGTGGGATCTGTATCGCCCTTCCCCTCTCTCTTCTTACTTCACAACAAGCTAGCCTGATAGGAGACAGAGCCGTCCACTCCCTCGGCAGGAAGGGGTTTGAGACCGTTCGCGTCACGGCCCTGAGCGCCAACATCACAACCACCCCTCCTTTCCCCCTTCTCTCTCTCTCTCTGTTGCGGCCTCACTCTCTTCCATCTTCTTTTCCTTCCCTCCCCCCACGAGCTTGCAATACCCCTCAGGGTCCTCACGTTGCCTCCCGGAGGACTCAACTGTTCAGCGGCCAGAAGTCGGAGCCACTCAGCTGTTGGTCGGGACGCCCACGGAGCCAACACCCATGCTGCCAAGTAGAACGGCGCCGGCCGCTGGTCTCCTTTGCTGCCCTACACGTCCTTGACCCCCCACCCGTTCATGTTGAGCCCGCGGGGGCTTGATGGAGAGAGGGAGGGAAGGAGGAAAGGACTCCTCCTCCTCTCCTAAGGTTCAAAGCATGATCAGCTTCCCAAGGGCGCCACAATCCTTATGAAAGTGGGGGGGAGAAGCAAAGGGGGTGGGCTCGAAGGAGTACCTGTCAGCATCGGAGACAAGAAACTCCCCCACAAACCCAGGGGAAGGGGTGGAGAAAAGGAGCCCCCTTTGGAAGGAAACCGCCACCTTCTTCTCCTTGGCTTTGTGCTCTCCTGTTTCTTGGCAGCCGGACTGCCAAGCCTCTACTGGCTGGAACTCCATGTTTGTTTTGGTTTTTACATCTCACCTTCATATGTTTCTGCCATATCTCCTCAGTGCTCCCAGGAACGGGGCGGACAGAAGAAAGCTTGGCTAGGCTAGGCAAAGAAAAGCCATGGAGTCGCGAGCTAAGATCGTAGGCAAGCCGGGGAAAGGGGTGAAGAAGAGGAAGGGGATTGGGAGAGAGGAAATGCCAAGCTTGTCCTCGCCTCTCCCAAGGACCTCCTGCGCCACCTCATAGGAACATCTGGTTTCAGATTTACGTTGCAAAAGTTTTTCTCGCACAGAGGAGAGACGAAAAACAATTATGGAACACTCGGGAATTCCTTGCAAGGCACCATGTACCTTGGTACTTATTTCTTAACGCCTTCTCCCTGTGTTTTCTGCTCCACTCCGAATTTGCCTCCCTTCCACTCTCCTTACATCTATGGTCTTAATACAGCCCTAAGTCTGTCTTGCTTTCAACAACCCCTAAAATTCTTCATTCAGAAGAATGAAGGAGCGCGAATCGGCGTGTGCTCAGAAACGTTGATTCTGCACCCCTGTCCTCTCGCTCGTGCAAGCAAGTGAGCTGGGCAGGAACCCAGGATCGGGGCATGCAGCTCCAGCTGATCCGCGCTTCTGCAGAGCAACCCCGAAGCGCAGATCAACTGTAGCTGTTCTCCTGGGCTCCTGCCCAGCTCACTTGCTCGCGCTTTGCTGGAAAACATGCCGCTTGCTAATTTAGCAGAAGCGCAAATCAGCTGTAGCCCGGCGCTGATCCTGATGCTTCTGCTAACTTAGCAAGTGGAATGTTTTTTGGCGAAGTGCGAGCAAGTGAGCTGGGCAGAGCTCTCCTCTACCTCTGCCTGTGCACAGGCAGGTTTGGCATGTCGCCATGGCCATCGGCAGCACAGCCACCAGCCACGCTGGCAGTCTGTCCCCCTCCTGGGCACGGAGGGGGGGAGGAAGGAAGGACAAAGAGGGAGGGAAATAAGGGGAAATGAGATGGATGGAAGGAAGGAACAATGGAAGGGAGGGAGGGAAGGAAGGAAGGGACAAAGGGAAGGAAGGAAGGAAGGAAGGAAGGAAGGAAGGAAGGAAGGAAGGAAGGAAGGAAGGGACAATGGGAGAGAGGGAGGGAAGGAGGAAGAGACTAAGGGAGGTGAAGGAAAGGAAGGAAAGAAGGAAGGAAGGGACAATGGGAGAGGGAGGAAAGGAGGAAGAGATGAAGGGAGGTGAAGGAAAGGAAGGAAGGAAAGAAGGAAGGCACACTGGGAGAGAGGGAGAGAAGGAGGAAGGGACAAAGGGAGGTGAAGGAAAGGAAGGAAAAAAGGAAGGAAGGGACAATGGGAAAGAGGGAGGGAAGGAGGATGAGACTAAGAGGGAGGTCAAGGAAAGGAAGGAAAGAAGGAAGGAAGGGACAGTGGGAGAGAAGGGAGAGAAGGAGGAAGGGACAAAGGGAGCTGACAGAAGGGAAGGAAAGAAAGAAAGAAAGAAGGAAGGGACAATGGGAGAGAGGGAGAGAAGGAGGAAGAGACTAAGGGAGGTGAAGTAAAGGAAGGAAAGAAGGAAGGAAGGGACAATGGGAGAGAAGGGAGGCAGGCACCCACCCCAGTTCCATCCCAGAGACCCACGGATTCCCCCCCACAGGCACCCTGCAACTGAGTGATCAGCTGGCCACGCCCCATTGATCACATGACCCTGGGACACTGTGAATGTCATAAGTATGAATCAGTTGCCAAACATCCAAATGTAAATCACATGACCCTGGGGATGCTGCAATAGTCATAAGTGTGAAAAATGATCATAATTCGCTTTTTTCAGTGCTGTTGTAGCTTCAAACAGTCACTAAGTGAATTGTAAGTCGAGGACTACCTGTACTTTCTCATTTTTTCCTTTTTTGGTCAAGTTTTTGATACCTTGCTGGGCAAGTGGTGGTACTCAGATATTGCCTTATCTGAAAGTGGTACAATGGGTGAAAAGGTTGAAAAGCCCTGTTCTAGTCCAGCCCTCTGCTCAAGCAGGAAAACCTATACCAGGTGAATGTCCAATGTCTTCTTAAAATGATGGAGCGCCCACGATTTCTGGGGGTAAGCTGTTCCACTGGTTGATTATCCTCACTGTTAGGAAGTTTCTCCTTAGTTCCAGGTTACTTCTCTCTTTGATCAGTTTCCAATCATTATTTCTCGTCCTTCCCTCTGGTGCTTTGGTGAACAACATGGCCCCCTCTGCCTTGTGGCAGCCTCTCAGATACTGGAACACTGCTATCATGTCTCCCCTATTTCTTCTTTTCTTTAGACTAGCCCAGGGGTAGACAACCTTGGCTCTATTATGACTTGTGGACTTCAACTCCCAGAATTCCTGAGCCAGCCATACTGAGGGGAAAGGGAGAGGTTTCCAAGCTGAGCCATGGTGGCCTAGGAATTCTGGGAGTTGAAGTCCACGAGTCATAAAATAGCCAAGGTTGCCTACCCCTGGACTAGCCAAACCCAAGTCCTATAACTGTTCTTCACATGTTTTAGTCTCCAGTCTTTGATCATCTTAGTTGCTCTTCTCTGAATTTTTGCCAAACGCTCAACATCTTTTTTGTGATATGGTGACCAAAATTGGCTGCAGTATTCCAGGTGTGGTCTTACTGGGATTTTATAAGTGGTAATAATACTTCGCATGATCTTGATTCTGTACCTCTGTTTATGCAACCCAGGATTGTATTAGGTTTTTTGGTTGCTGCTGCACACTGCCGCCTTATAGTCAAGTGATCATCCATTAGGATTCCAAGATACCTCTCACAGTTACTGTTTTTAAGTGAGATCTCGCCCAATCTGCATTTGTACCTTTGGTTTTTCCTGCCTAAATGTAAAACTTTGCTTTTCTCCACATTGAAACTCACTTTGTTGAATAGGACCCATTGTTCAAGTTTGTCAAGATCTTTTTGGATCTTGAGTTTGTCTTCTGGGGTGTTGGATACATCTGTCAGTTTGATGTCATCTGCAAATTTGATGAGTTCCCCTTCAATTCCCTCATCTAAGTCATTGATGAAGATATTGAAGAGTACTCAGTCTAAGACAGAACCTTGTGGTACCTCACTGCTTACTTCTCTCCATGTGGATATAGTGCCATTGAAGACTACTTGTTGAGTACGGGTTGTTAGCCAACTACAGATCCATCTAGTGGTGATATTGTCTATTCCACCTTTTCCTAGCTTACCAAGGAATAGGTTGCAGTCTACCTTGGCAAATGCCTTACTGAAATCTAAGTATACTACATCCACTGGGTTTCACTGGTCTACTAGTTTAGTCACTTTATCGAAGAATGAGATAAGATTGGTTTGGCATACTAGTTATGACTTTGTTTTCTTCTAGTTGTTCGCAGATCTATTTTTTGATTATCTTTTCTAGGATCTTCCCAGGTATTGATGTTAAACTGATTGATCTGTAGTTTCCTGGGTCCGTTTCCCCGCCTTTCTCGAAGATGGGGACTACATCAGCCCTTTTCCAATCCCCAGGAACTTCCCCAGTGCACCAGGATTTATGAAAGATGTAGTACAGCAGTTCTAACATCTGCCACCTCCTTCAGAAGTCTGGGATGTAGCCTGTTGGGTCCCGGTGATTTGTATTCATCAAGGTTGGATAGGTGTTCCCTCCCCATTTTCTTGCTTATATTAATTTTTATTTTTAGTATGTCTTTTGCAGTGGTTTTTTTGATGTGTTGGGCTATAGTTTCTTTTTGTGGGAAGACTGATACAAAGTATGAGTTAAGCAGCTCTGCTTTCTTCCTGTTGCTTGTTATTTCCTTGCCATCTTCTCTCTTTAGTGGGTCTACAGTTTCCTTGATTTTTTTCTTGTTGTTAATATGTTGGAAGAAACATTTTTTATTGTCCTTGATTTCTGTTGCAAGTCTTTGTTCATTCTGAGCCTTTGCTTTCCTGACTTCATCTTTGCATGTTCTGGCTGTCTGCTGATAATTGGCTTTAGTTATGTGCCCCTCTTTCTATTTTTGTATTTGTCCTTTTTGTCTTGTAGTTTGTTAGAGAGATCATTGTGCAGCCATGCTGGTTTCTTCTTGGATTTCTTGTTTTTCTTTCTCAGTGGTATTGCGCTGGTCTCGGCTTTTGTGATCACATTTTTCAGGGTTTCCCATGCTTCCTGGGTTGTTTTCCCCTTTAGAATTTTCATCCAAAGGATTTTTTCTAGGTTCTCTCTGAGTTTGTTAAAGTCGGCTCATATGAATATTGGTTGAATTGTTTTCTATTGCTAGTGTTTGCATTATATTAAATTCCAGTATGATGTGGTCACTTTAGCCCAAGGTTCCGGTAATTTTGATTATGACTTCTTCTCTATTTGTAAGGATTAAGTCCAGTATAGCTTTCCATCTAGTTCCCTCCTCTACCTTTTGGGTGACAAAGTTGTCGGCTAGGTTGGTTAGGAATCTGTTTGATCTCCCGCTTACTGCAGAGTTTGTCTCCCAGTTGATATCTGGATAGTTGAAGTCTCCCATTACCACCCTGGTATGCTTCCTACATGTATTTGTTAATTGGTTGTCATAGAGTTCGTCTATTTCTTCTGATTGGTTGGGTGGCCTGTAATATACACTTTTTTTCTTTTATATTGACCCATATACATTCTGGAGAGATTTTATCTTTGATCATGTGCATTTCTGCAGATATGTAGTATTCTCTTACACATAGTGCAACTCCCCCTCCTCTTTTTGTAGACCTGTTTTTTTTTGAACAATTTGTATCCATCTATCAGTCCATTCCATTCCATTCAGAAACCCCACCAGGTTTCTGTTATGCCAACTATGTCATACCTTCCCTCATGTACTATTGCTTCTAGTTCACCCTGTTTGTACCCCAAGCTTTGAGCATTTGCATATAAACATTTAAGAAAAAGGAAGTTGGATCATAATAACAATATAGATTCTTATATTGAAACACAAATACGTCAGTTAGAATTATCCTTCTCAAGATAATTCACTCAACAATCATTCAAAAATTATCATGGCACTGAAAGAAGGGACCTTACAACTTATATCTAAACTTATAGCCACTCCAGCACCCCCATGGGGCACATAAACAATATTCAAGAATTTTGCAATCTTCCCATTCTTTTGACCAACTACAGAGACACTGCAGCTGTTATTAAAGAATTGCTTCTGCTCACAAAATGTTGCCTGCTTCCAGGACAGCACAAGGTAGCCTCTGTACAGAAAGGCCACAAGGTGGATGTGGATCATCTGGTTTTCTTTCCTAAAGATGATCTTTGGAAAAGATAAGTCGAGCAAGGTATGACCAAGAGAGGAGGCCCAAAATGTAGAATCCATTGGGATGGGAAGCTATGCAATGGTTGCCTAGTGGTGGGGAAGATCCAGGACAGGCCATATATGATCTGGAGAGGTGCTGCAGTGTGGGTCTATGCCTGCTCCACATCTTCCAGGACTTTCCTCTACTCTCTGAGGCACCCTGTGCTCCATTTAATGACCACTGTGATCAGTTATTGACTACAACAGGGAAAGCAGGAATTGTGGACATTATGTGAGGCCATTACATGGGCACTTCACTTAACCACCATGACTTACAACCATAATTCAATTATGGTTGTAAATGGAGGACTACGTGTACTAATAAGAGAAGACGATATTGTTAGATACTCCTAAAATGGGCCATGTATTAGTAAAGAAGAAATATCCAAGATTAGCCCTAATTTTTACTCTTAGAAAAGAAAGCATATGCTAAAATGGAGAGAAGAGCAACTAACTGCTAGATTTTAATTTTCATGCTAAAATTATTGATTTCAGGTTTGAAAAAATGAAATCCCTCCTCTCTAAAAGCAACACTAGAATACTTTTGATGGTTATTTCATTTAATGAACACAATATGGCAAACAAAGAATTAATTGAAGAATTGTGGTATCTGTATAAATGTAACAGTATTGGAGGAAAATACTTCGAAAATGGAGATAATGAAACAAACAAAAGAAATATGTGAGAAAGGGAGATTAAATATGTTCTCTGTTAGCTATCATTCTTTACTACAGAAAGCATGGAGAAAATAGGTGGTATAAAATTAAATAATCTGATTGACTCTCTTGTGGGGCAGTAGAAATAGTTATGACTCTTGATCAAAATCTTTTAAGCAGAGGTTATATTATAAGACAAATAAATAGGTTCTCAGAAAATAACAAGAAATAAGTATCAAAATGGTGGAAATAATGATGGATCAAAAACAGATACTGATGGTAGCAATATATGCACCAAATGATAAACAAGAACAATTTTACCAAAAACTATATAAAAATATTAGATTTAAACTATCAAAATCTTTGTATAATGGGAGACTTTAATGCAATAACAGATGGAACTTTGGACTACAAAAGCATCAAACAAGGGAGAAAAGAGGAAATATATCACCTAAAGCATTTTTAAAAATGACAGAACTCTGTATCCAAAATATATGGAGAAAAAAAATCCAAATAAATTACATTTTACTCAAATAGACATAAATCCTGGTCTAGAATTGATATGATATGGACATCTTTGGAACTTACGATGATACAAAAAATTGAGATAGAAACTAATGTTTGGGCAGATCATAACCCAATAAAGATGACTTTGAGAGGAACTAAGAAAAAATTAAGATGGTCCTTGAATAAATCTATATTGAAAGAAAAAGAATTTTTACAACTAGTGACAAAGGAAATGGATTTTTTCTTCAAAATAAAAAGAAAGAAGAAACATCGCTTCAAAATGTGTGGAATACTGCTAAAGCATATTTCAGAGGGTTGGCTATATCTTATATCACTAAAAAGAATAAAGAAAAGAAACAACAGTTAAAGTTGAAGGAAGAATTCAGAAAGTTAGAATCAGAATTACAAACAGATCCACAAAAGAAAATACTTAAAAAAGAAATGGAGATAATAAAACATAAATTAAATTTAGCCGAGATGGAAATAATGGCTCAATAGATTAAAAGGGCTAAACAGAACTTCTTTGAAAATGCCAACAAGCCAGGGAAGTGAAAAAAAGAAAAAGAGACAAAATTGATAAATAAGCTGCAAGATCTAAAAGGTGAATTACAGTTTCAAAATGATACAAATAAAAAAAATATTAAAGATTATTATGAGATACTTTATAAGGCAGAAGAAATTCCAAAAAAAAAAAAATCAATACAGCAGTACTTAAAAAAGCAGACTTACCAAAAATTCCAGAGAATAGTCAAAATATATTAAATGGAAAAATATCAATGATGGAGATTATAAAGGCTATAAAAAGGCAAAAAAAGGATAAGATTCCTGGGCCAGATGGATTACCTGCTGAGTTTTATAAATCACTACAAGATGTATTAAGTCCGATCTTGAAAGAACTGTGTAATGAACTTCTCTTGGAAGCTAAAATACCAAATACATGGACTGAAGCCAACATTACTTTAATACCCAAAGAAGACTCTGATTTAATGCAAATAAAAAATTATAGACCAATATCACTATTAAATGTAGATTACAAAATCTTTGCTTCAGTAATGGCAGAAAGACTAAATAATTTTTGATCGAATTTCTACATACAGACCAAAATGGTCTCCTACCTAAAAGACAGATAAAAAATAATTTAAGAATGATTCTTGATGTGTTAGAGTACTATGAAGTTCATCCAGGGAAACAGATGGCTTTAATATTCCTTGATGCACAGAAAGCATTTCACAATGTAAACTGGCAATTTATGTTTCAGCAGTTTGCAGAAATGGGCTTCGGGAAAAAACTTTATAAATGTGATCAAAACAATTTATTGTAAACAAACAGCCAAAATGGAGATTTTACAGAAAACTTTAACATTAAAAAAGGCACAAGACAGGGATGCCCATTATCTCCATTACTATTTATACTAACACTGGAAGTACTGAATAGAAACATTAGACAAGATATAGAAATTAAAGGACTGGAGATAAAAGATGAAAAAAATATAAACTACAAGGATTTGCAGAAAAAGAAATAAGTATCAAGATCATGGATTTAAGTGAATGCAGGCTGCCAGAAAATAAACTTGTGGCAGAATGAGAATTTCTAGGATTTTTTAAAATCTTTCTTCAATAAGTTAGGATAATTATATTAAACAAAGAAACTAAAATTGAAATGTTCAACATAAAACTATATCTGATTTTTATATTTATTTAGCTGAATTTTCAATAGAAAAAAACCGACCCCATTGAAGATTGTATAAATCTGAATAGGGAAGTCAGATAAAGATGTAAATAATAATCAGGAGTTTAGTAAAAGATATAAAAGAAAACCCTCAAGAACATTATGTAGTTTAAGTGGAAAAATCTGTAACAATCCTGATTAAAGAAGACCAGCATGTTAATGAAATGTATTTACACTATGCTCTTTAGACCATAGGTAAGTGCTTTTTACTGGGCATTTGAATTACATTCATGCCTACTATTATCTGCCTGAATTGCCATAACTATTCCTGCTTCTAAAGTACTATGTTTGTGTGCATTATCAACCTTGAAAAACAGAATAGTTTGTTTCCAATTCACCTTAACTCTTAAATGACTATCTTGAAAAGAAACATTGCAATAACCCAATCTGGAACAACTGGTGACTAAAAATGCTCAATTAACTCAGCAAGTTTATTTACTCAATTGAAGCAGTGTAGACTTAGGCAGTAGCAGGAGTGGCCATTTGCCCCTATCATAAATGTCCTATTGTTTGCTGAAAAGTTTGGTGAAACTTTATCTCAATTCTGTGGAGATTCTCAGTCAGATAGGTAGGTCATGGTTGTCCTAAACATGCTTTTTCAAAAGGCAACTGGGCTTTGTTTTCTTTGAAGACATTTCACTTCTCATCCAAGAAGCTTCTTCAATTTTCTCACTTCCCTATCTTTTGGGCTCAGTGTAATTTATATGACTCTGAAGACTACCCATCAGGTGGACTTAAAGTTGGATTTGTCATAAATGGAATGGGAACAGCTGCTAAATGGGCTATACCAGGGGTCAGTAACCTTAAACACTCAAAGAGCCACTTGGACCTGTTTCCCACAGAAAAGAAAACACTGGGAGCCACAAAACCCTTTTGACATCTAAAATGAAGATAACACTGCATATATCCTTTTTTTACCTTAATGCTATGTATATATAAAAAAACTATAGTGTGTTACATTTATGAAATCAATGAACTGCTCTCCCTCTCTCCCTCTCCCTCCCTCCCTCCCCTTCCTCTCTCCCCCTCCCACCAGCCTCTGCTGCAGTTCACATGCTTTCCCTCCCCCTCTCCCTCCCCCTCCCACCAGCCTCTGCTGCAGTTCACATGTTCTCTCTCTCTTTCCCTCTCTCCCTCCCCTCCCTCCCCCTCCCCCACTGCCTGCCAGCACTGCTTACCCTGGGCCCAGATGCACCTCCGGGTGGCCCGCTGCCCTGGACAACTCCCACTGACCTGGCGCGCCCTTCTTGGCCGGCGGGCCCTTCTTGGCTTTCATCTGCTTGCCTGGGCTCGGCAATGGATCATGATCAACAAGCTTATTATGCACTTTTTGGGACTTTACAAAGAGATAAGTAGATGCTTAAAGACGGTGGGTTGTGGCAATGTTCCACAGCACCATCTCTTCCTGCTTTATCTTCTGCTCCGCCACCTTACAAGGGGATTTATCCCCTCACAGAGCAGGTAGCTATTGGAAGAGGGGACACTAATAAGGTCCTGGTTCATACCCCCTTCTCCACATCTGATCTTTATGCATGGAAGGATAGATTAGGTTCCTATACTGCAGCCCCACATAAATATTCTGAATTGGTTCTGTCTATCATTTGAACACATAATCCTAATTGGGCAGATCTTCAAACCATGCTGGATGTCGTTTTAACATCAGAGGAAAGACGTCTGGTGGGAAATGCTGCCAAAAGATTAGCTGAAGAAAGGAAGGTCCTTTATCCTGAAACTGATCCTAGATGGGTCATTGATACTTATGAAAGCAGAGATTATGAATGTTTAAAAGGCTTTCAAGACCTTCTTGTTCCTGCATTACAGACTGCTATTCCTAAGCAGAAAAATTTGGGAAAAATATATGGTATTCATCAATTGCCATCAGAGAGCCCCAGTGACTTTCTTGAGTGCCTGTACCAAGCTTTTAGGAAATATAATGATTTGGATCCAGAGGCTCCAGAGAACTTTCCTTGGTGAACATGCTCTTCATTGGTCAGAGTGTTCCAGATATCAGGCGCAAGTTACAGAAACTGGAGGGGGTTTCAGCTGACACAATTGGAAAGTTGTTGGAAGTAGTTGTTGGAAGACCTATGTATCAAGACCGGAAGTTGCAGCCAAAGGGGTCAAGAGGGATGAAAAACAAAGTGTTGTTTTGCTGGCTCAAGCTTTATAATGGACACCCCTAGGGGGTGGGGGAAGAAGTGGAACTCATGGAAGAGGATGGCGAGGAGCAGTAGGGTCCCCTGGGGAGAAAGGTAAAATGATGTCACCAAGATTCCAAGCACCCCCGGAACATCCAGTGCAGTCTTTTGCCCTAAGGCAGGATCAGTGTCGTATATGTAAGAGATTTGGCCACTGGGGCAGGGAATGTCCTTTACGTTCCCTTCCCAACCGTCCTATAAGGTGTGTTACTCCACAACCACACTTTAATTACTAGGGGAGTCAGGGGCTAGGGGGCCTTGGTCTCCCTGCCCTTTCAAGTGATTCTCCCTCTGCACCCCTGGTAAAGTTTAAAGTCAGAGGGAAAACAATACCTTTTCTAATTGATAAAGGGGCATCATGTTCTGTATTAAATAAGCCCCTTGGCAATTCTTCCTCACCTTTCAGGTTATTGGGGCCAGTGGTCAATCTATGTCAGCAGCAATACTGGACCCTTTAGAATGTTCTTTTGGTGATACTCGCCTTACTCATAAATTTCTTTATCTTCCAGATTGTCCTATGCCCCTTTTAGGGCGTGATTTACTTGCTAAGTTACAGGCAACTATTTCTTTCAAAGGGGACCAGGTTGAATTGTCAGTTCCCCCTGAACAAGCCTGGCATGTCCTGACCCTTCAGCTTTCCTCATCTGAGGATATACATGAGTGTTCTGGCTTGTTAGATCGCTTTGTTGACCCTAATGCAGTGGTTCTCAACCTTTTTAATGCTGCGACCCCCCAACCGGTCGTAAGTTGAGGACTTCCCAACCGGCCGTAAGTCAAGGACTATTTTCCTGCCCTGGAGAGCTGCACATGCGTGGTGCCGCCCCCTGTGCCGGCCGAGGCGTAGCTGGCAAGGGGCAGCGATGGCGCAGGGCGACCACCAGCTGGGCCACCAGCTAGCCCAGCCCAAGGGAGGTAAGGCACCCACCGGGCCCCACGCGCACCAGCAACCCTCCCTGCGCCCACCGGCCTCCCACCACCCACCCCTGGCCCTCTTTTACTTACTTTTTTAATAGTTGCTCAGCAGGGAGGGGTGGAAACTTCTAGACAGCTCGCCTTCGCTGCAGAAAACTTGCAGCACCGTTTGCAGACTGGGACTTTTGGCGGGCTCAGCAGGGCAGAGACAGCCTGGACAATTCCTATTGGCTTTTGAAAGCCAATAGAATTAGGCTCTATTCAAGAGAGTCTATTCTATTGGCTTTCAAAAGCCAGTAGAATAAAGGGAGTAGCACAGCTAAGGAAAAGGGGAAAAATGGCAGACTGCGTTGTTTGGCGACCCCTGTGAAATGGTCATTCGACCCCAATGGGGTCGCGACCCACAGGTTGAGAACCGCTTCCCTAATGTATGGTATTCAGGGATCCCTGGCCAGGCTATTAATGCAATTCAGGTGGAAGTAGCTTTGCACCCTGATGCATTGCCTGTCTCCATTCATCAATATCCAATTAGTCTGGAGGCTTTACAAGGATTAGAGCCCATTATTATTAATTTTCTTGCTTATGGGTTTCTAAGGGAAACTGTTAGTCCTTACAATACACCAATACAGCCTGTTCAAAAGCCAGATGGCTCGGTTCATTTCTGCCAAGATTTAAGAGCCTTGAACGCACTCACTGTGACATTACATCAAATGGTGCCCAACCCTTATACGCTGATTTCACAATTGGGTCCGCATCTTATTTGGTACACTGTTATTGATCTGAAAGACGCTTTCTTTTGTGTCCCTTTAGCTCATGTTAGCCAGCCCCTCTTTGCTTTTCAATGGCAACATAGGCAACTTTGTTGGACTGTTCTACTTCAGGGATTCAAGAATAGCCCTACTATTTTTGGTACTGTCCTGGCCTCTGATTTAGCTACATGGCGGCCTGTGGAGAACACTACTGCTGTAGTGTTATAATATGTCGATGACCTACTGGTAGCTGCCCCAACTGAGGGCGATTGTCTCTTACATTCCATTTCTTTGCTAAATTCTCTTTGTTGCTGGGATTATAAAGTTTCCCATCCTAAAGCCCAGCTTGTTCAACAGGAGGTCCGGTATTTAGGTTATATTTTGTCACAAGGGACTAAGAAATTATCCAAGGAGAGACTCCAATCTGTGTACCTCCTTAAACCACCTGGCACTAAGCGTCAACTTAGGGGTTTCTTGGGAATGGCA
Organism: Bothrops alternatus; assembly: GCA_034064705.1. Lineage (NCBI taxonomy): Eukaryota > Metazoa > Chordata > Lepidosauria > Squamata > Viperidae > Bothrops > Bothrops alternatus. The sequence goes on along the minus strand of JARGCV010000103.1, from coordinate 9,766,540 downwards.
GGTTTTTGTCGTATTTGGATTCCAAATTTTGCGTTGATGGCTAAGCCCTTGTATCAGGCCACTATAGGCACAGATAAAGAACCCTTTGAATGCACCAAGGATTGTCAAGTGGCATTTGATAACATTAAAACTGCTTTAGTGAATGCTCCAGCCCTTGGCATTCCTGATGTTACTAAACCATTCACTTTGTTTGTGGCTGAAAGTAAAGAGGTGGCTGCTGGGGTCCTTACTCAAATCCTTGGTACTTGGTCTTGCGCTGTAGCTTATTTTTCCAAACAATTGGATCCTGTTGCTCAAGGATGGCCAGCATGCCTTCGGGCTGCTGCAGCTGCTGTTCTTCTTTTAGAAGCTGCTGAACAATTAACCTTTGGGGCCTCTATCACAGTGGAATCACCCCATTCCATCCAGGATTTGTTAGCATCCAAGAGGGGCCATTGGCTTACAGCCTCCCGACTAGAGCGATATCAGATCGCACTCCTTGACAACCTCAAGTTCATATTAAGCGTAGTAGCAGGTTAAATCCAGCGACCTTTCTTCCCCAATTGGAACAGGATAATGATCATGATTGTGTACAAACTATTGCAGAAGTAGAAGAAGCTAATATTTTGAATATTCTTGCTTTGACAAAATATGCAGAACTGTCTGGTATTTTTAGAGGTAATTCAGATGAGACTGAGAGAAGGAGGGGAAAGCGCGCAGAAGGGAACGGATGTGAATCTTTGCCCTCCAGGTTAATTGGAAGATATGAATCATGACCCCAAAATAGGGGAAGGGAAATGCCTGGAATGTTATGTGCAAAGGAAGGGAAATTCAAATCTTGGCATCCTCCATGCCGTGCTGACACTCCGTCACACTAATAAAGGCTTTTTAGGTTAAACAATGCCTGAAAGTTCTTTGAAGTGTTTCATTAGTCAGACACATCATGCCAAGATCTACAAAACTTTCAACCCTAATGGGGGTCCCAAGCCCCCATCACTGTTCCTAAGAAAGAAAGAGGGGAGCATTCGCCCAGGTTCACCTGGTGCGCCAGTTGTAGCCCTATTTGGACCGGGAGTCACTCCTCACAGTCACCCATGCCCTTGTCACCTCGAGATTCGACTACTGTAATGCTCTCTACATGGGGCAGCCTTTGAAGAATGTCCGGAGACTGTAAGTAGTCCAGAATGCGGCCGCGCGAGCTGTCTTGGGTCTCCCAAGACATGCTCATATCACTCCAGCTCTCCGTGAGCTGCACTGGCTACCTATTGGTCTCCGAACACAATTCAAAGTGTTGGTTATGACCTATAAAGCCCTTTATGGCAATGGATCAGGATACTTGCAGAACCGTCTTCTGCCTCATGAATCCCAGCGACCGGTTAGGGCGCATAGGGTTGGCCTCCTACGGGTCCCGTCTGTTAGACAATGTCGTCTGGCGGGGCCTAGGGCAAGGGCCTTCTCCGTTGCTGCCCCAGCCCTCTGGAACCAGCTTCCCTCAGAGGTTTGTACTGCTTCCTCCCTCCTAGCTTTCCGGAAAGCACTGAAGACACATCTATGCCGACAGGCTTGGGGCATATGAGCTGTGCTCTGCCCCTCGGCCCTAAGAGTGTCCCGCCATCAGCGGCTGTGAGCTGAATGTGTTTGTATGTTGTGTGAATGAAATTAATTTTTAAATTTTTAATTTAATTGTGTTTTTTAATTGTGTTGTTGTTGTGAGCCACCCTGAGTCTTGTGAGAAGGGCGGCATATAAATTAAATTTAAATAAATAAATAAATAAATAAATAAATAAATAAATAAATAAATAAATAAATAAATAAAGGGAATACACTGACAAAGATTCGGGGAAGATCTCATTGTGGAAGAAGAAAGATTGCCTGAGGCCAGCACCCTGGCTGCAGTAGCTTCCCCGGGGGCGGGGGGGGGGAGCGACAGCCGGCAAGCCAGGGGAGAGAAAACTCTGACAGATCTCCCAGCTGGAAGCAGAGACTTCAAAAGCACAATGGTGGACAGCTAACGAATCGCCTGCCACTCAAGCTTTGGGTGAGTCACTGAAAAGATTTCAAAACCCAGAGGTGAAAAGCAGAAATCAATTCCTGGAGAGAGGAGCCTACAGCCCTTCCATTGCAGATCAGAAAGCCTTTCAGATCCTGTCTTCTCCTGCCAAGGACTCCAGCCCCAAAGAGAGAGGGAATCCCAGTCTGAGGTCTCTGCAGCAATGAGGAGATTGGGTTCCCCAGCAGGTAAATGGTTTGCAACCTCTGAACTTGCCACAGCTAATAGAGGCCTTGCAACAGCTTGGGGTGGTACAGAAGCCAGGAGATCAGCAGTTGGTGGGAGAACGACCACAGCAAGGAGACTGGCCACAACCCCCAAACGTGCAACCCCTAGGTATAAATCTGCAGCCAGCATGGGGCCAGTAGCAACAGCCACTGTGGGCACCCCAACAGCCTATAATTGCACCACTTTTTAGAGCAACCTTTGATGGGGACCCAGAGAAGTTGTTTTTTTCCTCAACCAAGTGCGTTCTCATTTGAATTGCTGGGCCTATCTCTACCCGGACCCGGGGCCATGGTGGATGTGATTGCGTCCAGCCTAGAGGGAGAAGCATTGGAATGGCTGAACAATTTATACAATGAGCAAGCCCCCGAATTGGAGGACCTCCACTTTTTCCTCCTAGGGCTGAGAGAAAGATTTGAGGACCCATCTATTGCTGTTAAAGCAGGAGAACAAATCCACAAAATAAAAATCCAGGCCTGCCCTTGATTACGTGCGAGAATTTTGCAAGATAGCAGGTCGAATAGAGGGGTGGCATGAGCAAGCCCTAATCCATTACTTCATTGAGGGATTAGATGATCACCTCTCTCAGGCCTGCATCTATCGAGCAGTACCTGATCAGCTGCAAGAATGGTACCAGGCAGCAATGAAGCTAGACATTCAATTTCCCCGCTATAAGAAGCCTCCCCCACCTGAATCCGAGCAACCGCCAGAGCAACCTGGACAGCAATCACCCCCATGAAAACCTCCAACTACTGCGATGGCTGAGAGACCCAGGCCACCTGTAGGCCTATCAATTAAGTGTTTTTGGTGTGGACAAGAGGGACATCGAGCAGCAATCTGTCCAGTCCCCTACCCCCAACTGCAGAGCAGACCGGAACTAGCGATGAGACGGACACCTGCCCAGTGGCTAATGAGAGAAAAATCCAACCGGGTCACGCAAGAACCTATTGCCCAGATTACACCCTACACACAGGAGGACATTGGGACTCCGGAGGGACCTGCCTCTGCTCTACCCTCCTTTGACAACAACGATGAAGGAGAGAACAACCCGATGGTTAGTCGACAAATCCCGCCTTTTTCACTGGCAGCCAAATTTATAATCCCTAAGTCTTGGGGACAAACTGGACTGACCTCCTCCCTTTTGTGGAAGTGGCGTATAATAATTCTGTGCATAGCAGCACCGGATACACATCTTTCAGAGTAGCCACAGTAAAAGAGTTCAGCCCAGTACCTGAATACCCTCAGGTGCCCTTAGCTTCCCAGACACTTGACCAATGGGTGAGGGGGTGGGAAGAAGTTTGGAGAAACAAAAAGACTGCTTTGAAAAAGACTTTTGAAATCTATAAAAAGCAGACTGATAAAAAGAGAGCTCCCCAAAGAACATTCCAAGTTGGGGAAAAGGTTTATCTGTCAACTAAATATTTACGCCTCAAATTGCCCAGCAAGTAATTGGGACCAAAATTCTTGGGGCCTTTCCCCATAGTAAGGATCATCAATCCGATCACCGTAGAACTAAAACTCCCTAGACTTTTAGGGAGAATTCACCCAGTCTTCCATTGCAGCTTGTTGAAACCTCATCGGGGCTCCACTTTAAGACCTCCCCCTAAGGGTTGAGAGGGAGGAGTGAAGGAGTGGAGGGAAGTAGGGTTGGAGGAGATGAGGGTGGAGAGAGAGGGAGGGAGAGAGGGGAGGAGGAGGGAAGTAGGAGATAGGGAGGAAGGAAGAGGGGGATGTAGCGAAGGGGGTGCTGCCGAGCAACACCCATAGTTACTTTATGTAAGCATCTAAAAGAATGTATGTTTTGTTTTTGTGTGGGAGAAAGTTAAAAAAGAATGTTTTAAGTTGAGTTGTATTTAATTTGATTCTTTGTTTAAAATTATAAAACCAATAAAATATTTGAAAAAAAAGACCTCCCCCTAAGAAGGCACCCAGGCCCCTCATAGTTGCGGGACAGACCCACTATGAAGTGAAATGTATTCTTGGCTATAGAATTTTTAAAGGGAAATTGCAGTACTAGTACAATGGAAGGGATACCCGTTGTCTGAAGCTACCTGGGTGAAATCTAGGGAGGTGAAAGCTGACAGACTTGTCAAAAGGTTTCATGCGAAACACCCCAACAAACCAAGAAATAATCCCTGACCTATGCTTTTATTCTAATACAGGACCTATCCTTTTTGTAAAGGGGGGGGATGTCAGCGCTGATAATATTGAATATTCTTGCTTTGACAAAATATGCAGAACTGTCTGGTATTTTTAAAGTTAATTCAGATGAGACTGAGAGAAGGAGGGAAAAGCATGCAGAAGGGAACGGAAGTGAATCTTTGCCCTCCAGGTTAATTGAATCATGACCCCAAAATAGAGGAGGGGAAATGCCTGGAATGTTATGTGCCAAGGAAGGAAAATTCAGATCTTGGCATCCTCCATGCCATGCTGACACTCCGTCACACTAATAAAGGCTTTTTAGGTTAAACAATGCCTGAAAGTTCTTTGAAGTGTTTCATTAGTCAGACACATGACAAAAGGATTATATTTGTCCTGGAGTGTATGATAAGGCCCTCACAAACCATCAAGCAATGTATCATTTGTCAACGTAATAATCCAGTGAAAACTGTTAAGTTTCCCTTGGGGAGGCTTAGGGCTGGCCATGCTCCTGCTAGTTTTTCGGAAGTTGACTTTACTGAGTTGCCAAGGAAACAAGGTTTTCGGTACTTACTTGTTTTTGATGATGCTTTCTCTGGATGGGTTGAGGCTTTTCCTTTCATACTAATAAGGCATGTGAGGTGGTTAAGGCTCTTCTTAAGGAAATCATCCCATGTTTTTCCTTTCCTTACCAAGGCATTGGCTCTGACAATGGGCCCCACTTTATTTCTGATATTACCCAGCAGGTGTCACGGACCCTGGGCAGCTTGATTGGCAGCTTCATTCTGCTTACAGGCCCCAATCTTTGGAGCGTGTAAAAAGGCTAATGGTGTTCTTAAACGTCATCTTGCCAAGCTTGCTCAAGAGACTCATCTTATTTGGGTCCAGGCGTTGCCCCTCGCTCTCTTGCGTATGAGAACTGCCCCCAGGCAGCCTCTTGGCCTGCCCCCTTTGAGTTGTCTCCCTTTATTATTCTTCCTTATCTACTTCCCTCCCTGTTTTTCAGAGACCAAGCCCTTAGGGAATATACATGCTCTCTTGCAAATAATGTTTCTTCCATTTCTCAAGCTGTTCAGGGCCTCCATCATCCAGGATTGGATCATCCGTTCCATCCTTCCCTTCCTGGTGATTGGGTGCTTGTCAAGTCCTGGACTGATTCTGGCCCTTTGGCTGAACGCTGGGAGGGACCCTTTGTTGTTCTTCTCGCTACCCACACAGTGGTCAAGGTTGCTGGGATTGGTGCTTGGATTCATCATACTCGTCTCTGCTCTTTTTCACCACCTTCTGATGCTGAGGACCAAGTTACTTGGACCGTGGCCCCTGGTGCTGAGGAAGACTTGGGCTGCAGCTTCTGTTTGAGGGCCAGCACTGATGTATATGCCAGGATGTTTTGGTCATTGTGATACCTGAGCCCGCCGGGCTTCTATATGAGCAGTTTCCTCTCACCGGCTTCCTGCTTATTCACGCCGCAGATATCTCTTTTGTCTCCCTTGGCTACATCTGGTTTTGTGTTTGGGTTATTCATATTTTCTTTTTTGTTTTTCTATCTTGTTTTCCTTGCCCTGCTCCTTCCTTCCTTCCTTCCTTCCTTCCTTCCTTCCTTCCTTCCTTCCTTCCTTCCTTCCTTCCTTCCTTTTTTTCTTTCTTTTTGTGGAGCCTGATGTACCCTTACTTACCCTTAATCCCCCCTGATTATGGCAGGGGTGGTTGGGTTCTGGCCATGGTTGAGGTGTGTGACATGACAAGGGGCACAGACCCTGCAGGCATGGACTCACTTGATACTTTACCACACTCAAGGCCTCTCACTCTGTCTCGAAGGAGAAGGTCTCATAGTCAGGAGAGTCCAGAAACTGGCCAGAACAAGGCCCCTTCACGTGTATCTCACCCTGGCAGGTCTGTTCCAGGACTTCAGCCAGAGGTTCCCCATAATGCTGTGGTTGGGCCTAAAAGGGGTACTTTGCACAATAAAGCCCAAGATAAAACATCTGATTTACTATCTCTGGGAGAAACCAGACATCAGGAGGGGGTTCTGCCATTTCCAGTTGATTACATCTTGGCACAACAGCCATCTCCTTCTGATTCTGGGGATTCTAAGTCTGTGCCTGAACTGTCTGGAGAATTATAAACATCATTCCCTGTCCTTCCCAATAAAATAGAAAGCCAAGTTGGTCCCCAATTTCCCACTCCTTCTTTAGGGATTTGGGACTCCAACACCCATATACAGAATATGCAAGCATGGGTTAAGCTTTTGAATGTAACAAATTGCTGGATTTGCACACACATACCCCCCACTGGCACACATGGATTGGTTATGGAAGCTACACCCTTAGGAGCTTTTATGTTCAGTATGAACAATGTAACTAGGGGCTGGATGCTCCCTGTGTTTGGGGCAGGAAAGCTGCGGATTGCTAAATTAGGGGCACATATACAGCACCCTGCAGCAGTTTGCCTTAGTCTTTTTAATTCTTCTTCTAGATATAAGTTGGGAATCTATACACCTTGCACAGTCACATGGAAGGTCAGTGCGAGCATGTGGGATGATTGGTATAGATGTCATCAGACCTTTGGTCTTGACTATAAAAAGGACCCCTCTGCTCTCTGTAGTTTGTTTGCAGCAATGGGACTCATGGCTTATATATCTGGTGTTAGAGCCTATATGCCTGAGGAGTTGGAAAGCAAGCCAGGCATTTATCTTGCTAACCACCTGGACTGGTGGTTTCTTTGTGGTCGGTTTGCCTATAAATTCTTACCAGCTTATTGGTCTGGTACATGTACCATAGGAATTATCTTTCCCTCTGTTCGTATTATCCAACATCATGATTGGAACTTTCGTGTCCGCAACTGGCGGGGCGAGGACCACCTTGAGCATGAAGAACATATTGAACAACATCCTGTACGTCATAACCTGGGCAATGCTATTGCACGAGTGTTAATTCCAGCTATAGGAGCTGGTTTTAATTATAACTCCATTATAGAATTGGGTGACTGGACAGAAGAAATGTTTAACCACACCATACAGGCATTTACACAACTCAATAAGGAACAGGGGGAAATATGGGAGGTAGTGGTACAGAATCGTCAAACATTGGACATGGTACTGGCTGCGAAAGGTGCTTTAGTGCACTCACATTGCTGCACTTTTATAACTGACTATCAAGTTAACATTAGTCATACCATCCATCTCATGGAAGAAGGGATTAGGAATTACTCTAAAGATCTGAAGATTTCTACTGATACTGTATGGGAGACTTTCCATGGTATATTTTCATTTCTTACCAGTTGGCTCCCAGGATGGGGATGGTTTAGGGAATTATTCCTTGGTCTTCTCTTTGTGGTATTTCTTGTTCTTGTTTCCTGCTGTGTCCTTCACTGCTTGCCCCTAGTCACCTCTGTTTGTTCTAAATGCTGTGGGCAACATACTGCAGAAGTTTATCCTCTGTCTCTTCAATTGGGCTGTCATGCTCCTATGCTCGCAGCATGAAAGGAGGGGGATTGATGACCAGGACCCAGGGGACAGTATCAATATATAGATGGCCCCTCTGTCTCTGGTCACTTTATTTATTTATTTGTTTGTTTGTTTAGACTTATATGCCGCCCTTCTCCTCAGACCCAGGGTGGCTCACAACAATAATACAAGTAAAACAAAGCATAAGATCAGTTAAAATTAAAATCAGTTAAAAGCTAGGAGGGAGGAAGCAGTACGAACCTCTGAGGGAAGCTGGTTCCAGAGGGCTGGGGCAGCAATGGAGAAGGCCCTAGCCCTAGGCCCCGCCAGATGGCATTGTCTAGCAGACGGGACCCGTAGGAGGCCAACCCTATGTGCCCTAACTGGTCGCTGGGATTCATGAGGCAGAAGATGGTCCCGCAAGTATCCTGGCCCATTGCCATAAAGTCATGAAGGGTCATGAAAGGACAGCAAAGAAACACACTAATGTCCTAAACCCACCCAAGAACCTCTGGCATCTTGGAACAACACCCACAACGCCCAAGACTGAACATATGGTCTTGGGGAAACTCCCTTGAGAGAACATACTAGCTACTTCTGCTTTTCTTATCTACAGTGTGCCAACCTTAATGGGCGAAGTCTTAATCTTATGTGTGCCAGCCTAGCTGGGTGAATTGCTTATGTAACCAAAGTGACTATAAAAATAAGCTTTCTTTGCTATTTGGGGCTTTTGGGGCTTTTGCTCAGAAGCCCGTTTCTATTCAGCTGATTAACACATAAACTTGAAGGCAACTTCTAGTTTCCTGTATTTCTTTAACCAGCAAAACCTCAGAACCTGCATATCACTATGAATAGATGGACAGTAAAAAAAAAAAAGGTAGAAATTGAGGATACAATAGCCAAACATGAAAGGATTTTGACAGACGAACTCATGTAGATTGGGCTGCAGAATTGAAGCAGAAAAGTTCAGATGGTGGAAAGATGGATTATATTTATACTATGGAGATCAAGGACACTTGGCTGCCATATGCTCTCTTAAGAAACCAAACACAAATTTGGGAAACAGATTCTGCCCAGTTCAGAAGTACTGCTGAATCAGGGACAAATAACTGTACTCAAACCAAGTATAGTGTAATGTTCTATTTAAACTTCTGGTAATCACTGTTATTTTGTACTTCCCTGCATGCCAGAAATACTCAAGCTATGAATGACTTAGGGGAAACTGCTAATTTTATGGACTCCAAGACTGAGAAGGTGCGCTCCAAAGAAATAGGCAACTTAATTCAGATGTTATCAGAGAGAAAAAGAGGGTAAAGATAGCCCCTCCTTAATAGTTGATGGAGTATATTATAGATATAATAGTAGAATGCAAGATTTTGTTTATAGATGGAAAAATCACCCTATGTCATTTTTTGATTTTAGGCCAGGCAGTATTGAAGGAATTTGTATCCAATTTTGTTCTAGCCCTGCCCTTTATTAGAATCAGTGATGAGATTCACCAGTTTGCACCAGTTTGGCAGAATGGGTAGCTAATTTTTTGTTGCCCAGACCCAGAATGGACTTTCGGAAACAACAAATTTGAATCCTACCACTGCCTAGCATATTATTCTAAAGCTTACTGGGTCTCTTAGTCATTATATATTCCAAATTTTATTATTTTTCAAAACATTAAATTTCAAAGAAGCATAAAAAGCAAAGAAAAAAGTTTTTTAAAAAGAAAAAAGAAAAGATGAAAATAAATTGGAAAGTACAAACAAAAGGGAAAAACTATTGAAAAAAGATAAATTTCAACTTATTTCAATACAGATAAAAACCTAAAAATCAGTAATCCTTTGACTAAACTATAACATAAGCACTTCTTTCATGATAAATAAATACAATCAAAATATAAGGTTAAAATTTCATTTCTTTTAGTTTCAAACAAAAATCTAAGAGTGCTTTCCAAGAAGAAACAAAACTAAATAAAGTATTTTCTTTATTCAAAGCAATCAATTTCTCAACTCCATTAATTTTATCATCTATTTTTTTTCATTGTGGATATATGTGAGTCCAATAGCAGAACTCTTGCTGCTGTTGTCTATATAAAAACAAAGTTCCATTTTTTCAACCTGTCCACATATTCTCCCATAGATCAAGTATTATTTTGTAACTAAGCATTGTGTTATAAATGTTGCCCGTTTGATCATATAGTCTTTAATATATTCATCCTCCATTATTACTATTGCAGATTGGTATTATCACATCCCTCTGAAATGCTCAGAGGAACAAGTTAGCTCAGAAGTTGCACAACAACCAATGTCTGAGATCCCATGTCTTGGTGATTTTGGAGATCCTCACAATGACATTACCTTTGGGGGTCGAAGAAAATGGATCAAAGATACTGACTCAGAATATGTAAAACTGGCAAAGCAAGGAGGTCAACCAGGTGATTTAATTTAAACAAATATCTAAGCTATTCAGAAGGTTGATGTGAGTATTTTTATGTGGAGACAAAGAAAGAAGTTAATGTTAAAAATGTTGGAAACTGAAGGTAGAATATGACAGAAGAGAAGCATGAACATTTTATTTTTCCAGCTGACATTGTGGGTCTTATTTTCTCAAGGGCTTTTCCTACAGATTCTAAGACTGAACAGTGTTATGAAATGTACAAGAAACCAAATGTGTGATAAAAAAAGTTGAAGACTTAATAATGAATCTCAAACTGCATCTTAAACCTCTATGAGATCATGTTATTATTATTATTTTTTGCTTCAATTCCAGTGGGGTACCCCCAAGGATTTGTCTTAGGCCCAGTACTATTCAATATCTTCATTAATGATTTAGTTGAGGGGATAAAAGGGGAACTCATTAAATTTGCAGATGACACCAAGAGTCAGTGCATTGTGAGAGGTCGTATAAGACAATATAATCCAAGGTGCTAGTCACCCATCAACTCCAGGCAGCAGTTAGGACCTGAGCCAAATTGCCCACTAGACCTTCAGGGAAAACCCCAAGCTCTCTTTGAAACCCCATTTGTCTAATTGCCTGGAAGAGGCCAGCTGAATAAGCTCTATCTCTCTGAAGGAAAGGGAGAATCACAAGAGAATCAAAAGACAACCAATGGATTAACTGTCCACAAATGATGTTAATCTCCATCCCCACCTCAGTACAAAATCTAGGCCCAGCATGTGAACACTGACATGTGTTTCGCTGTCAGTTATTTGGGACAGATCCAAATAAACAAGCCACAATCTTCTGAGCCACCCCAAACTCAGTGACCAGAGAGCAAATTGAAGCCCCCCAAAATCAACAGCCTTTGAGACTCTCCTGCCAATTCAGCAACAGAGTCACCTAGCAAGGAGGATGATAATACTAACAATCCCAACTGTTCCCTTATGCTGAATCTCAACTAGAACACCTCACATCTGGTTATCTTGGAACAGAGTCCCTGAAGTATCAAATTTAAATATTAAATTTACTCAAAGCCATAAAGTAACTTCTTTTACATTTTAAAATCAACATATTTGTCAACATCCAGCTCGAGAATCCAAATAAAACTTCAGGTTCCTTCCGTTTTGAAAATCTTACTGTGTATTGAACACACAGCATGGTAATGTCGAAGCAAAACTAACTCTGAAGTTCCCAGACATCAGTTCATAGAATTAAACTATTAATAGTTTAATAGTTTAATTAATTAAACTATTAACGCCCACCCTTTCATGTAGTCCATGTAAACAATTTCACTTTGTTATGGAAACCGTCTGCTTCCTCTCCACACCTGTTGCAATGTCCGTGGAAAGGTTGGTTTTGTTTCTCCTTCTAACTCATTCTAAAGCAACACCTTCCCCCTCTTACTCTAATGGCAAGTTGAAATAAAAAGTCACATAGCTGCCAAAGTTTCATTCTTGAAATTATTTCTGAATACTCTCATTTCCAGTTTCTAAATTATTTTATTTTATTTTATTATTTTATTTTCAATATTCAGGGAAGTCTCTGGTAACTTATTAAGCAAATTGGCAAGAGGCATGTACAAGAGGGAGTGATCAGAAAGTATGGAAGAACCCTGAGGTTTGCAGAAGTATAGTGTTGTTGTTGTTTTTAAATAAAAAAGAGAATTAATATTGTGACTCCGTCTGCAGTGCTCAATGACTTAAAGTACATATAGCTGAGACGAAACAAGAAATGAAGGGAGAGCCAAATGGATTATTATGGAGATGGATGTGTCTGGCTCCTTTTATATGCTTCTCTTTAGAAAACAATACTGAAATATCTAAATATAATGCTGGGTTAAACTAGAATAGATATTAAAAAAACTATGGTTGGCTTTTTGATTTCTTTTAAATTTTAAAGATTTCACTCTTCCTTTTATTTTCCTGAAAAGTGAATAAAATTATATATATATTTCAAATATCATGGTAGAGTAATTTTTATAAGGAATCTACAGTAGCATAATATGAAACAATTAAAACATCATCTCCCACATCATGTTATTCCTCTTTCAGATACACACTGATAGATTTTAAAAGCAAAATGTAAAAAAAGAATAGATTGCAACAAAATCATTTAGATATTGTTTTCCTTTAGTGGATTAATATAAAATCATTTTTAATATTTATCCCTTGCTCTAACTGTGTGCAGGAAACAGAACTTATTTGATTATATTTTTTAAAATCTGCAGTTGTTTAAATGTAAAATTTTATATTTTTAAATATCTTTGGTTTAAGATTTATTGAGACATTTTACTCCTACTCCACGAAAAGTATCCCTGGGGCCTTATGGTGCACTTGAATGGTACTCACATCATAGCAAACAAGCTGCAACTGATGATTCTAAGTAAGTATTCTGTGTCTTCATGAGAAGCGTTAATTTAATTTTACAATGAGGAAATGGGTTTCTTGAATGTTGAAATTAAAAACAATGTTCCGTCACTTGTTTATGTCTTACACTTTGATGGCAAATGCTATAAGGTAAGCTGTATGGATAATGGTAATATTTTTGCCTCCAGACCTCATGTTCCAGCAATGCCAGACTACATGATTCATGAAGAATTTAAGGCTGATCAACCAGCCAGCTATGAACCTAAAATGGGTCCTTTTGATTTTGATATGAAAAGTGTTTGGCAAAGGGATGCTGAAGACAAAGAGAACAAAGAGAAAAGAGAGGTAAGGTTCTGCTATTCCTAACTGTTATATTTTTGGAGAAGACATGCTTATTTTTAAAAATGATACTAATATGTCAGATTTTTAAAAACCAAATATGAAAATAGATTTAAATTTTTAGACTATCTAGAACAAGATTAGTTATGCATGTGGAGGAGTTTTTATTGCAATATGTTTGCAATACAGTCTTAATACAGTATATATACTGAGAAGCACATTCCACTGGAACTACTGTTTTTTACTACTAATGTTTAAGTGTTTAAGAATTTTAGTCTGAAAATTGTGTGTATGAAACATAAAACATAAATATTAGGGATTAGTATTTAAAGAGATTTAGGGGGCTTTCCGATGCATACTTACATAAGTATATTATTTATGCTTATTCAAGTAAATCTCAATCACAGGGTTCATATATTGTGCTAATTAATAAATCAAAATTTACAAACTGCAGAGAATGGATTTATACATTACACTTAGTCAAAACCAAACAGGAAACCTTATGGCTTTATGCAGCAAGTAGCTCTCAGCCAATTACTTGAGCTCAGGTAAGTACATTATGGAATAATATTCTATTGCATATTAATCCAATTTTAATTTTAAATATGTTTAAGAGACTTACTGGTCCCTTGCCAATTTCCATAGAAAACAAGTCAAGTACAAGTCTCTTTTCCTAATTCTTTTGTAGTCCTGATTAATTGGAAGCTTATTTCTTCTTTTCTGTTTTAGCTAATATCAACTTCCTTGAGTTTGGGGAAGGAACATTCTTTTCCTGACCTTGTTTTGAAAAATCAGCTCCAATGTTTGCAAAAATGAAGGAATCTGAGCAACATAGATGCTGCTGTAGGAATTAGTCTGCTTGTGAATGCTCCTTTGTTCTATTGTTATGGCAGGACTTTTTTGTCATAGAACGCCCAGAACGGAGTTCCAGCACCTTTTTTGGATAGAACCTTGTAGGGTAGGCAAGGCGGGTTGTATGATGTGTGAGTTCTGGCACTTTTTTTTTTTTTTACAAAAAAAGCACTGGTTATGGGTGCTATGTTTACCTTATATGTAGCTCTATCATTCATTTCTATTGTATTTGTTTCCTGTGTCATATTGCTATTCTATGATTCATCTCTATTGTTCCTGTGATGCATTTCCTTTTCCTGTTGTTGTATTACCTCTTTCTAAGAAAGATGGCATTTGCATAGTGAGGCCTTGAATTGTATTTAGTGACTCCACATGAAACATGGTGTCAGAAGCATCTGAATCTGTCTCCACATATTTGATGTATGCCAGTTTAGCACTTGCAGCCCTGTACTGGAAGCCGAGCATTTGAAGCCAGGAAACCAGCATCATGGCAGCTGCTAACAGCACTGCCTGAGGCAGTGAGGATGAGTGGGGATTGCAGCAGTAACTGGGCCAACTTCAGAGCAGAGTTTGAGGATTACTCCTTAGCCAGAGGCTTAAATGACAAACCAGCAATGGTAGATGCAGTCACACTGAGATGGCTGATCAGCAGCGAATGCTTCCATGTTTACAAGCATAATTTAACCCTTACAGAGGAGCAAAACAGTGATACTAAAGCCATCCTAGATGCCTTAGAAGTCTTTTTCAGACCCTCTAAAATGTCATATATGAGAGATATAAATTTGGCAGCTGTAATCAAGAAGAAGGTGAAGCAATAGTTTTGTCACCCAGCTAAGAGAAAAAGCTGTAAGCTGTGATTATGGCTCTCTGAGAGATTAACTTATTCATAATAAAATAGTTCTGGGTATATCTAGTGAAAGCACACACCATCACCTTTGAGGGAACATAATTTAAGCTTATAAGCTGCAATTGAGATATGTCGTACCACAGAACTTACAGACGAACAGTTGAGAGCCTTGGAGCAGGATAAAGAGATTGGCAGTGTCAGTGTAGTCTCCAAACAAGAGCTAAGCATGAAGAACCACCAGCACAAGCATCAGCACAAAATTCATCTACACAACTCACCTGGGAGCATCCCAGTATCATGCAAGTACTGTGGCAGTGTGCATGTTTGAGAGAAAGAGCAGTGTCCTGCATATGTGAAAACCTGCAGAGCATGTGGGACATTAAATCATTTTGCATGAGTGTCTCTCAAGTAAAATGGAAGCAAGGAAGCTTCACACAACTGAGCAAATGACAGATCCCGAGGATGCATACTTGTTTACCACCAATGTGGTTTATACAAAAGAATGCATTGGTGCTGTAAACTCTAGGGGCAAAAAATAGTTCATAAATCTCAGATTAAACAATATAATCCAACCCTGCGAGCTGGGCTCAGGTGCAACATGTGATGTCATGAGTTTAAAGGACAAAATGAAACTGGCACCTGAGAAACATCTTCAACCTAGTAGCACCAAACTGAAGTTATATTCAGGAGAAGCAATGGAATCATTGGGACTTTTCCAAACATAATGCAGCATGCATGGGAGTATCCACATACTTGAATTTGAGATTGTGGAAGCCAATCAGAAATTACTGTTGTCTGGATCAACATGTGAGCATCTGGGTTTGATGCAGTTCACAATTCCAGCTGTAAGGTCCTGCCTCGACTACACTTCCAAGAAAGCAGAACTCTTGAAACAGGCATTGTTTTAAAAGGAACTTTTATTGAAAGATAATGATAGCAAGACAGCAAAGTAAGATCTAAAGTTTTCCCACATGAATTGCTACATTAAAACTTCCATTTCACAAAACCCCAACCCAGAGTCCAACTGTCCAGTTCGCATCCAGCCAATCCACAGGTGTGAAGTTTTTATGGGAAGCGGAGCTGATAAGGGACGGTTCCCAGATGCTTCACCAAATCTCGCAACGGACTGGAGATAAGGCAGATGCCCCCTGGCACATTCCATTCCCTTTTTCACATCAAAGATAAATCAAAGTTGAGGAAGAACAAAGTAGATGAAGTATAGCCACAAGCCTCCTCCCAGCAGAGAAAACCCCCCCCATTAGAATGGCAGAGCCACCGAAAAAATCATTGAAGGGGTTTCTGACATGCTGCTCTCCTTAAAAGAAGCAGAAGTTCACCTGTAGAAACAAAAATAATAAAATAGGGAGGAAAAAGAGAATAATAGGTTGATCAGGTTTATCTGGGTAATGAGCATGAAGATGTTTGAGTAATCTAGGGGCTCTAAAATATTTCTTATGTACCCACTCATTTTGGGAGACTGGAAGGTCTTTCCAGGCCACCAGATATTGGATAGCCCCACGGTGCCTACGGGAATCTAGGATCTCTTCGATTTCAAAGTGTTGCTCCCCCTCAATCATAATAGGTGCAGGAGGAGCTTTTGGCGTTAAAGGTGAGGTTATTTCTGTTTTCTGGTACAATAGAACACAGGGTGGATTTGCCTTAAGGTTTGGGAGTTCTAACTCCACAGTGACAGGGTTTATAATATGTTTGATAGGAAAGGCCTCAGAAACTTGGGCGCTAGCTTCTTTGAAGTTTGAAGTGACTGCAGGAACCTAGTGGATAGGTAAACCCTGTCCCCAATGTGTAGATTATATTCTTTTCTTATCTGCTTGAGCTTTGTAGACATCCCTGGCTTCGTCCAAAGCTTTTCTTACTATCAGCCAGGTGTTTTGTAACTGATTCATCCATTACTTAAGGGAAGGGATGGTGAGTTCATTAATAGGCAGTTCTGGCATTGGTTTAAACAATTGTCCTGTAGCTACTTGAAAGGGAGTGTATCCAGGACTAGAATGGATAGCATTGTTATATGCCACTTGGTTCAATTGCCTGTTGATAGTAGATAAAACATCTAAGGTATTGTTCTAGAACTAAGTTTGTTCGTTCTGTCCCCCCATTTGTTTGAGGATGATGACTAGAACTGAAGCCTTGTTCTGTGCCCAAATGGTCCAAAAAGGCCTTCCAGAACTTGGATATAAATTGGACATCTCTGTCTGAAATTATGCATTGGGAGGCTCCATGCAATCGGTAGATATGCTGGAGGGACATTTTAGCTAAGGTTCTTGCGGTTGGGATCTTCTGGCATGGGATGAAGTGGACCTGTTTTGAAAATAAGTCAGTCATGACCCAAATAACTCTGTTTCCTGCGCTGTCTGGTAGTTCCATAATAAAATCCATAGAGATCTCTCTCCAGGGTGCTGAAGGGCTTGCTATTGGCTGTAAAAGGCCAGGCGTTTTTCCTTGCCTCCGTTTCACTGTGGTGCAGATGGGGCAGCTGGCTAAATAACTTTCACTGTTCTTTTTCAATGATGGCCACCAGAACTGCCTCTTTACCAAGTGAAGGGTTTTTGAGTCATGGGAGGCCTGCATAGTTTTTAGTCTTTGTGTGGCTGGGATATACAGTTTTCCTCTCACCCAAACCAATCTATCCTTTTGAGTGGACTCAGTGGAATTGATAGCTGATGACATTCTAATAGTTGGCTATAGTGATACAGATGAAGAAGCTGACCATGATGAGAAGCTAATAGCACTACTAGACCATTGTAGGCAGGTGATGCTGAGGCTCAGCGCAAAGAAATTGCAGTTCAAAATGCAAGAAGTCTGTTTCCATGGACATGTCCTGTCTTTAGAAGGCTTAAAAGCTGACCCAGATAAGAGTAGAGCCATTGTGGACATGCTACCACCTGCCAATGCCAAATCGGTGCAGAGATTTATTAGTTTTGTCACATATTTAGCAAAATTCCTGCCGCACCTGTCTGAAGTGTGTCAGTCACTGAAACATCTGCTGGACAAAGATGCAGTTTAGCACTGGCTTCCCAAGCATGACTAGGCAGTAAAGGAGATAAAAACACTTGGTCAACATTGCCCCAGTGTTGGTGGATATGTTTTAAAGCAAAGAGGTACTGGACAAAAATACATACTTGGCTAGAAAAGATGGGAAAGCATGTGGATTTTAAACCTGAACTTTTTTTACTAGGTATAATGCCAGAAAAGTTTGATAAACAAAGTATATATTTGATTTTACATGTGATAACAGTGGCAAAATCATATTCGCACAATATTGGAAAAATGAAGAAATACCACCAGAGGAAGAAATAATTTAAAAAATACTAGAATGGGTGATGTCGCTGCAACATGGGCACTGGGAAATGAAGATCCGTTCTCCAAGCCCGATTTCTACCAGTTGGGAGATCCAATAGGACCAAAGGTCGCCCCGTAGAGGCGACTGGCCAAAGGGTGAAACTTCGCAGATCGTGGGCCAGCGGTAGCTGACCTGCTTGATCCAAAGGAGCTCTTGGGAGCGGCAGGAAGAAAGGCTGACCACACTCATGCGGTCAGCCAGAAGCAGCTGATCATCAGACAAAATACTAACAGCTGATCTGGGTGAGACTACTTTCCTTACCTCTTTACCAGTTCTGGGAAAAAGCACTCAAAAGCAAGAAATCCCTAAGCCTCAGGGATTGGGGAGGGAAGGTTCTACCCTTCTCTCCTGAACTATAAGCAGCAATTTAAGCTTTGGGGAAATTAAAACTGACTTATAACAATATTGTGAAGATAATAGAGGCATAAAAGAAGGATAATTTGGGAAACTTTTGCATGGAAATGGACATCTAATGACATCTAGTGGCAAAACGGAGAACTACATTAAACTTGCTTTTTAAAAAAATCTTACTAAGTTTTTTTTTTTAAAAAAAAACAAATTTTATTGGTTTTTTAGATCTTAATACAAAGTGCTTGAGACACACCGTGATGCTGGGGTAATCAAAAATCCAAAAACAAGACATATATCAGTAACTCAATCAATACATCAATTATTCCCTCTCTATTTCCCTCAAATAGCTTATATATTTAAAATAAACTATTTCTAATTTAATTTACTATTAATCCTAAACCTGTTTTAGAGCTTTATGCAATTACAATACCATAATCAAATTTAACTGTAAGTACACACATTATCAGTTCAGGTATCCCTTCCAGATATATCCTAATTCTTTAATTTCATCATAAATCTTATTTATTCCTTCTTCCACTAATATCTCCCAATTGATAAAATATTAATCTATCCTATACATATCTAGCTAAACAAAATACTATCAACCTTAAATCATTTGAATCCATTAAACAAAGTTCTAATTTCGTCCAATTAATTATCAAACCTAATATATCCATATTATCAAACAAAACTAGAACATCTCTTCATTTTTCTTCATTCCATTATATAATAATTTTCATACAAATAAACTACTTAAGAACTTAATCCTTAAATCAATCCATAGTTCTAAAATGCCTTATATCCAATATATATAACTTTAAATTTCTCTTTTCAGTCTTTTTCTAGGCTTTTTTTTCGGCCAAACAGGTTTCCATAGCAACGCTGCCCTTTCATCCCATAAGTCTCTTTTTATTGCTTGTGATGCCATTTGCAGCAATAATAAGCTTCTTGTCCTCTGCATTGGAGCTCCATTTCTCTTATTCTTGAAACCTCGCTGTTTTGAAGGTTCAAATCTCAGTCTTTGCTTTTTCCGATCCTCGAAAATATATGTAAGATGCTTGTAGAGTGAAATAAGTTCCTCTGTATCCTCAGTACAGTCATCTTTTAGTGTATTTTCATGTGTAGAATAGTCAGGTGTAGTCTGAAAGTCACTTTTCAGATTTAAAGAAGAATCTCTGGTTCTTAGTTCTGTGGTATTCTCTTTCCTTGTAACAAATTCCTCTTTAATCTCCCTTAATTCCTCTTCTGGTATGTTTTGGTTTGTAGAATAAACAGTTGTAGTCTGAAAGTCAGTTTGAATGTTTGGGGTAGAATTAACTCTTCGTTCTGTAATAATCCCTTTCTTTATAGCACGTATTTCTTCAGAAACCTTATAGATCTTTTCCAGTATAAGCTTACAGTTTAAGTGAGAGTAGGGTTTCTCCATTTTAAAAGTAATCAAACGAAGTCCTTTCTTTATTATTATTTTTTTAATGAGGGCTGTAATTAAACAGTGTCCACCCCCTCAGTTCCCACAACTGCACCAGCTTATCTTTTCCAGAAATAATCTGAAGATCAAATCCTTCTCTCCAAAGAATAGTTGCAATATTAACTTTTCACCACTAGATGTCCTCAGTAAATAGAAAATCTTTTCCATTCACCATTTTTTTGTCCTTTTTTCTATCTTTTAAAGGAAGGAGTAGGGAAAAAAATAATCTTCCAATATTAGCTACTTATACAATTCAAAACAGCATTTTTTCCTGTATCCCAAAATGATTAAAAATAGAGTATAGCCTTTAAAAATTATTTGTTCTCAACGCCTTTCTTCCCACGCACACAGAAACTGCCTTTTCCAAATGGGGAAATAATTCCAACCAAGTTTTTTCAGGCAAAAAAAAAAACCAAGTGGGGGAAAGAAAGGGGCAAAAAGGGTCTCACCCGGATCCTCCTCAATGGGTCTAAGATTGCTTAGCTGTAATTGTGACTTCGGCTGGTGCAGCAGGATAATCGGCCATCTTGCAGGATGATCATTGCTCTGTCAGCCCTAAGGAAATAGCTGGGGCCGCGGGAGAAGCTGCTGCTCTCCCGCAGTCACCAGCAAGCCTCTTTTCGGTGGTTGCCCCTCCAGGATGATTTTTGACCCACTAGGGGGTCTACTGATGCAGAAAACCCGGCCAGACTGGAGACGAGTTCCCAGACATGACCAGCATCGCTGCATACCGGAACCGGAAGTCAAATCTTACTAAGTTGTTTTGATTGGAGTTTTAAAACTTGCCTGGGTGCCCAGACACAGCTTATAGTTTAAACAATTTGGTGTCCTCAGAATTTGTAGTCCTGAAGATTGTGGCTGAAAAAGAAAAGACTCTTTTTGGATTGCCCTTCTCAACAGAATGGATTACAGTTATAAATAAAAATTGTTTTTGAAGTCATCTGACTTCCCTGGATTACAAATACAGCTTGACCTGGAATTTTTACAAGCTGTTTTGAAAGTGTGAATAACAAGAAATTTCTTCTAACACAACACTTTGGATTACAAATTTTGGTATATGAATTTTTTCTCTTTTTTCCCTTTTCTTTTTTTAAATACTATTTTTTTATTATTTACCTCTCCTATTTATTAGGAGTCTATTGGATTATAAATTTTGATCTACTTGGTGGACTATAAAGTATGATTAAAAGATAAAAATGAGTGTCCCCAATCTATCCAAAGTTAGAAAAAAAGGAACCTCTTCTGTTTCTGCAAGTCCAGTCTACCAGAGAACAATTGATACAATGCTCCAACAAGAAAAGGCTAATAATTTCCAAAAGGAAACTCAAGCGATGCTACAAGCAATTCAAGAGGCAATCACCACTCACATGGCAGTTACAACAAGAAACCATGATCATAACCCAATAAAGAATTCAGAAAGTTAGAATCAAAATTACAAATAGGTCCACAAAAGAAAATACTTAAGAAAGGCTTCCGGTTTACGATTATGGCGCAGGCGAACGTGCGGGGTGATTGCTCTCTCCGCCGTCTGGTTTTCTCCCGCCGGGGGACCCTGAAAAGGATCAGAAGTCACCCTGGAGGGGCGACGAGCATGAAGAGGACCCCCGAGTGATCACGGAAGAGTGGCAGCCCTCCTGTTTGATCTGGGGCAGCTCTTCGAATTGACAGGGAAAAGATCGGCCATCAACATGGCCCATCACTAAGCTGCTACCAGCTGAAGCCAAAATTACTAACAAGCACTTTGAAAGCACCACGGAGGAATTGGGTAAGATCTTACCTTCTCTGTACCCCAAGTATTTTCCTGTAAAAAGCTTCTTGAAACTTCTTCCCCCTATGAGGAGAGAGGGAAGGGAATTTCTTTCTCCCACCCTCTAAAATGGCGGCATCTGACTACTTAGGGGAGGTAAAGCTTCGAAAAGAACAACCAAATAATTGGATTTGCATCTTCTTGACATTTGACCCAAAAAGTTCCTACTCTCATGGGGACCTGTTATTTTATTTACTCGTAAAAAAGATGAAAAAGAACTTAAATTGGATAAAAACTTAGCACGGGATTTGAAAAAGACTTTAAATGCTATTGGGGATATCTTGTGGCGAAGCTTGGTACAGCAAGTGAATATTCTTGACAAAGAGACTTGCTCATAGCCCAGATCTGTCCTTGGTATTATCTAAAAGAGATTAAAAAGCTGAGAGAACAGCTGGGCAGTGAAACTGGTTTCCAAGAACTGTGGAGGTGAACAGTTACTGCCTTTTCTTTAACAAAAAGCCTCCACTAGAAAATCACTTACAACCATGTCAGAAATGGAGGAGGAACAGCAAAAAAATTTGGTTATGTATAAACGTATACTTGAAAAAATTCTTGAAGCCACCAAGATAATTAAATCTAGAATGAAAAACAAAGGCGCCAGCTTAAATCCACAAAGCAACACCCTGATTGCAACTGAAAAACCTACAATCAAAAAAACAACAGAAGCGGAAGAAATTAATACCAAGAGGAGGACTTTAAAGATCAACAAGTACAGCTTACTGAAAATTTAGACAATCAAATAACAACTATAAAACTGGACATGACCTTCTACACAAATCAGAAGAAACCTGAGGAAGAAGACCAGATTGAATTGAAGACAATTATATTAGAGCAAACATGGGGAGATGGGCAACCAGGATGACAACTTAATGATTATAAATAGGTCAATCTTTCTAGAAAACTGACAACTAGATGGTCTCCTTTGATTCAAGTAATATGTGCAGGAATGAAGGGAGATCTGTCTGATGAGTTAGAACAGACATGTCAAACACAAGGCCTGTGGGCCATATCTGGCTTGGGGAGGGCCCAGATTTCGCTCACCAGGACTGTTGCAGAAATGGCAAGGAACCCCCCGCCCCAGCCCTGGCTCTTCCAACCCAGCTGGGTGCCCTGGTGCACACACAGGAAACAGTGAGCGCTCGGACTGGTGGTGTGCAGCAGCAGCAGCAGCTCATTTACCTCAGCCTGCTCCACCCCTCCCAGCCTAACCCCGTCACGCCTGGCCATGCCCCACTTTGTGGGGCTTTTCCTCGTCTGGCTTTCCTTTGCCACACCGTGCCACACCTTTCCTCGCTTGGGCCATAGCGTTCTGTAAGCCTAGTATGCCTAGCCTGTGGGATGAAAGGCATGGAGATGTGAGCACGGTGTGGCACAAGCTGAGCGTCGGCCGGCTCACAGTCACCCTCTCCACCAGGTCATAGGGCCGGAGAGGGGAATGCAGCAGTCATGCAGGGCTGCAGCCTGGAACTGCCGGCGGCTGGCAATGTGAAATTCTATGGTTGCTGGAGAGAAAGAGTGAGAAGGAGGAGAAAGCAGGAAGGGTTTCTGTGTGTGTGTGTGTGTGTGTGAGTGAGTGAGAGAGAGAGAGACAGGGGTGGAAGAGGAGGAGGAAGCTGAGGTGTTACAAAAAAGGAGAGCTTCCTACATTCTTCCACCCCTTCTCTCTCTTTTTAACTTCCTCCCACTCCATTCAGGTGCAGCTGGAGGAAAAGGACAAAAAGGAGGAGAAAGCAGGAAGGGTCTCTCTCTCTCTCTCTCTCTCTCTCTCTCTCTCTCTCTCTCTCTCTCTCTCTCTCTCTCTCTCTCTCTCTCTCTCTCTGTGTGTGTGTGTGTGTGTGTGAGAGAGAGAGAGAGAGAGAGAGAGGGAGACAGAGACAGACAGACAGACAGACAGCAGGGAAGCAAAAGTGTGGAGAACAGGGAGCATTGCAGAGTAAGCAAACTTACAAAAAGGGGATCTCTCTCTGTCTCTTACACACATACACATGTGCTATGTCAGGAAGGTGGTGTGCAGGCAGGCAAGAGAGCAAACTCGCAGATTGACTTTGTGGTCTATTCTTGCCTCCTTCCCTCCCTAAATCCAGGCAATAATAGAACTTTTTGGATTGAATGGGAAGTTAATAGGAATTGGTGTGAGTTGAAATGAAAAGGCCGAGTCAACTCCCCTCCCCAATTATTTTGTCAGAGACGTGGAAAGTGTTTCTTGCTCCTACTTCCCCTTATCTGCTCTTTTATAATTTAATCCAGCCTTACCCAAACTAATATCTTTTGGGTGTCATGGACCACAGTTCCCATCATCCTGTGGCTATGTTGGCTAGAAATGCAATGTCTTATTTTCTCTGCAGTATGTGTCTAGGAGTTAGTAGGTATGTGGGATTTAGACATATTTAAACATTTGTTTCTTCTGCCTAATTTATTAAGTCAACATCTAATTTGAAATTAAAAGTTTCTGAGAAATCCAGGGTAGTTTACAAGAAAACTCTCAAAGACAGCTATTGTAAAGCATCACTAGCACTGCTTAAAACAATATTAAAAGTGTATTTTAAGAAAGAAAAATATTAGTAGTAATTTACTTGGTGCTGTTTGACCATAAAATGTGTTGTTGTTCTACATATGCCTGGCTGAACAGTGTGCTTGGAGTTGCCTCTAAATGGGTGAAGGATGCACTGTTCATATTTTCCTTGGGAGAAAGTTCAATAATTGGGGTGCTGTCTCTGAGAAGGCTCTGCTTGTGGCCACTGTTCTATAAACCAAACCAGGGGGACCATCTAGTCTAAGTGGATAGTAAACAAAGATGATTAGGGAGCTGGAGGCTAAAATATATGACAAATGTTTGTGGGAATTGGGTATGTCTAGCTTAGTGAAAAGGACTAGGGGTGGTGACATGATAGCAGTGTTTCAATATTTGATGGGCTGCCACAGAGAAGAAGTAGTCAACCTATTTTCCAAAGCATCAGAAGGCAGTAATGGAAACTAATCAAGAAGAAAACCAGCCTAAAACTAAAGACTTGTGAAAACAACTAATTAGTGAAAAGGCTTGCCTTCAGAAGTTGTGGATGCTCCATCACTGGAGGCTTTTAAGTAGAAATGGGATATTCCATTGTCTGGAATGTTTGATCAGGGGCTTGGACTAAAAACCTCAAAGGTTTCTTCCAACTCTTATTCTTTGAGAGAAGTGCTGCCAACCTCTCCCCCTCCACTCGTCCCTTCCTGGGCACAGAGAGAAGGAGAGAGGGAAGGAAGGAAGGAGGGGAGGGGAGGGAAACAGGAAGAAAGAAAGGGAGGAAGGAAGGAATAGGAATGAAAAGGAGGGAGGCAGGGAATGAGGGGAGGAAGGAAGGAAGGAAAGAAAGAAGGAAGGATAGAAAGAAAAGGAGGGAAGAAAGGAAGGAAAGAAGGAAGGCAGGAGATTAGAATAAGAGGGAGGGAAGGAGGGTCTGAGGGAAGTCCTGCCTTAGCACTTGACCGCCAGCAGCCCTGTTGCCCTTTCGTCATCCCCTGATGGTCTCCCATCCTATAGCTGAGGATGCTTTGGTTACAAAGCCAGGTCTCCTCGCATGGAGAAGGAGTGGGCCTCCCTCTGACCCACACACTTTGTCCTCCTGCACACACCATGAGCAACCTGGTCAAGGAGAGGGAGCACAGCAGTAGGAGTGTTGAGGAGGAGGTAAGTGCAGCTGGGTGCCCCTCAGGGAAGTGCAGCTAGGGCTGTGGGGTCCTGGTGCCATGGGAGCTCAAGGACTGGCTTGGTGCTTGACTTACGCTACCCAGGGCTCCGAGCAGTCCGTGCCACCATTCAGGAGCCCCGTGCACAGCTTGAGGCTCAGTGAGGCTCCTGCAGTGGACCATGTCCCGGCGTTCACCCTGGTCTCACCCCCTTCTGCCGGAGACCTTTGGATCCGCCCCCGTCCTGCCCAGGCTCGCACAGGTGGCCCTGACATGAGTGACGTTGAGCTGGCCATGCCCACCCAGTAGGTCATGCCCATACCAGCCATGCCCTACCCAGTAGGCCACGCCCATGCCAGCCATGCCCACCCGGCCCCCTGATGACAACCACAGTGCTGATGCGGCCCTCAATGAAATTGAGTTTGACATCCCTGAATGAGAGACATTGGTATGGAAATCTGGTTGGCATAAAAAGAAAGGTAGAATTAGACTGAAAAAAGGGGATCCTTTGGTCTATTAGAGAGGATCCTAAATTGCTAATTATTCGGCTAAAGAGAGATTCTGAGATAGTGGAAAATTTGATTATTAGATTAAAATAATTGGAAAAGAGTAAAAAGTAAGGGATTAATCTGTTTAGATAACAAAGGACACTCCACTATTAAGGTGATGATGTAACACCCTACCTTTCCTGGATGTACTTGTCTGCCGCTATCCTAATGGCACCCTTTTCTCCACTGTACATCACACAGCGACCCATACAGATTGGATCCTACACTATCTGAGTACCATCCTATGTCACAGAAGACCAGTTGTATAAAAAAACATCGAAGTTAATGATGATGTTAAGAACTCCATTAGGCAACGTGTGACAGGTCATTGAGGACATTGAGACCTCAGCGAGGACTGGCTCATTGTGGCAAGAGAACTGGCTTCATGGTGTCCAGAGGAGAGAGCAGGGGCTGACAAGTTACACATCCCATGAGGACATCTACTAGCTCACACATCAGAGCCAGACTCACCACCACAGCTGAGCATGAGAGAGCAGAACTACCATGTCGATTGCACCCCTCTCACGAGGATACTTGCAGCCGATATGCGACTGTGTGTAGCGCAGCAGGTTCTACACGCTGAATAGCTGAGAGGAAGGATATTTGAATTTCAGTCCGAGACCGGCTTTTGCAGCAAAGCCGGAACTATTGGACTAAATGTGAGCGAGTGTTTTGTGAGCATGCTATATATATGTTCTATACCTTGACCATTAAAAACAGTCACACAAGCACACATGTAGGTTCTCCTTTAGTCTCAGCCCTTACTCTGATGATGTCAACAGCTAGTTGACGAAAGCTCAGTAATAAAAGGCTATTCTACATCCCAGAGTTCATCATTTTTATTGATTCTTAAGAAACATGTCTACACCTGGGATTCATATATTCAGAACAATCAAAAATATATATGGATGGGCAGCATTAACACAAGCCAGACATTGGGAGACCTTCTCCAAGTGCAAGACTACCCGTTATGAACAACTGGCTTTTATACATAATTGCATCCATAACAACCTTCCGCCAAATCTCTGCGCAAAAAATCACCAGTAAACTTGCCAGAAGGATATGCGGCAGTTTGGCAATTCCAATGCCGAATGATGCATGCCATGATCAACCACCACCATAGATGTATCTATGCTTAATCAGCAAAAATCCAAAACCATCAAGAGCAATGCTGAAAAATACTCACCTGCGAAAACTTCAATACCCTTAACATCCAAATATACCATGCAACAACAGCTGAACAAAGAGAGCAAGAAACAGCCGGTTTAATTATACCTTCCACGAAGTTACTGACATTTGACAGTAATAAAAGCAGGGCTCTTGCAACGCGGAGCATCTATTCACAGCAAGACAGGCACGCGCAATTGCTAGAGAGCGAACGGACATTGAGACCTCAGCGAGGACTGGCTTCTGCAGCGAGAGAACTGGCTTCAGGGCATCCGGAGGAAAGAGCGGGGGCCAATGAGTTACTTACATATCCCACGAGGACATCTACTGGCTCACACATCAGAGCCAGACTCACCACCACAGCTGAGCATGAGAGAGCAGAATGACCATGCCGATTGCACCCGTCTCACGAGGACACTTGCAGCCGATGTACGACTGCATGTAGCGCAGAAGGTCCTATGCGCCGAACAATTGAGAGGAGGGATATTTGAATTTCAGTCCGAGACCGGCTTTTGCGGCAAAGCTGGAACTATTGGACTAAATGTGAGTGAGTGTTTTGTGAGCATGCTATATATATGTTCTATACCTTGACAGTTAAAAATGATTACACAAGTACACATGTAGGTTCTCCTTTATTCTCAGCTCTTACTCTGATGATGTCAACAGCTGGTTGACGAAAGCTCAGTAATAAAAGACTATTCTATATCCCGGAGTTCATTATTTTTATTGATTCTTAAGAAACAAATAAGTAATACGTGTATTTTAGATATTATAATTTTTATATAGTAAGACAAAGAACATTTGGGTTACCCAAAACTTAAATACTTTGGATATTAAAGGATAAAATGGAGTACTGTAATTAAAAACCAAAAATTAGGTAAAACTTAAAAACTGGACATGGATATGTATAAATATTGTTTATGAAGGTTTATTAAGATATTATAAGCAAAAAATGTATTGATAAATGTGATAATGAAGTTTTTACTGAATTTGATATAATTAGAAATGTATTAGCTTAAATACGATATAGCAAATATTAAGGGAAACAGAGAAGAAATATTTGATGATGTAACCTGAGATATGTACTAAAGATTTTGTTATTGAACTATTGAACTATTGATTCACCCAACCACCACATTGCATTCCAAATGTAAAACTGGAAATCAATAAAATATTATTTTAAAAAAGAAACAAATGGAGATAATAAAAAACAAATTAAATCTAGCCGAGACAAAAATAATGGCTCAACAGGTTAAAAGTGCTAAACAGAACTTTTTTTGAAATGCCAACAAGCCGGGGAGATGGTTAGCATATAGACTGAAAAAAGAAAAAGAGAAAAAACTGATAAATAAGCTGCAAGATCCAAAAGGTGAATTACAGTTTCAAAATGATACAATTAAAAAAATTATCAAAGATTATTAGGAGATACTTTATACGGCACAGAAAATTCCAAAAGAAAAAATGCAGTATTTAAAAAAGCAGACTTACCAAAAATTTCAGAGAATATTCAAAATATATTAAATGGAAAAATATCAATGATGGAGATTATACAGGCTATAAAAAGGCAAAAAATGATAATACTCCAGGTCCACATGGATTACCTGCAGAGCTTTATAAATCATTACAAGATATACTAAGTCCTATCTTGAAAGAACTGTGTAATGAAATACTCCTGGAGGCTAAAATACCAAATACATGGATTGAAGCCAGATGTCATAGTTCCAAAAGAAGAAGCTCTTCAAAGAACTTTGAGGCATTGTTTACCTTAAAGAGTCTTTAATTGCAACATAGCTTCAGCACATACACAGAGAAGCCAAAATCTGAATTCTCCTCCCCCCAAACACAATGTATCTAAGCATTATCAATCCTTCATTTAACAGTTATTAATCACATTCTCCAATTAGTTTGAAGTGCCAACTTTCCCTCCCATTCCATAACCCGCCATTACTTATCTCCTCTTATTACAATCAACCTTGAAGAATACTCTAATGTGATATTGTTAT